>CM033641.1:80409345-81150753 GCA_019512145.1 Engystomops pustulosus
ACAAATGATTAATATTTATACATTGGCCTTTAGATTATTTCTTGAAGAACCATTAGGAAATTATTCTGCTTTGGTCTTTACTTCCGTACAAGTTGTTCCCTGAAAGATAAACAAATCCTCACTAGGCTTCATGCTTGTGCAAAGCCTCCATTCTACAGTAAGGCAATGTTTCCTGGGGAGAATAACTTCATAATATAGAGTCACATGGGGCATGGCAAAAAGTTGATGTTACGCTCACGTAAAAAGCTCATGTTGCAGTTGTATGTATATTGTTAAAGAGAGCATACAAAAAATAGTAAGACCTGTGTAAAAAACTAGATAATGATAAAAATCTTAAAAGGTGTTTATTCTGTTTGTTTTCACTTCTTTTTTTATAACAACTCCATAATGCAAATGAATTAAAATGAGAAACATTGTCAGATGTTTATAAATACAGTTGTAGACTGTATTTATAGACAGGTCTTATGTATTTTTCTGACATAGTCATTTAAGTGGACACCTTAGGGTTTGAACATGGAGCAGACTATTCCCCTCATGTAGGCCGATGGAAGATCTGAAAAAGGGATAGAGAAGATGGAAAGAGAAGAATAGGGTGGGCCTTAGCCCATCAGTATCAACTACCATGGTTACTTCCAATCAGAAGGCTATGGTTATGGACCGTAATTTTCTGTAGTTCCAAATAAACCAGCTGACAAGTTAGCTTAAGACTATAATATGCATTGTTCACATCCTGAAGAAAGAGTAAGTCTCACAATAAATCTAAATGAAGTGAGAAATAATCAATGCATAATAAAAAGACATAATCATAAACAATACAAACTGCAAACTGCACTGTTAACCTGTACAGTATTAAAAATATCATTTGACAAGAATGGTGTTAAAAGAAGCAAACCACAGGGATTACCACTTTCGTAAGAGTAATCTTCCGGGTGATATGGACAGCTAAAAGTCAAACTATTTAGCCCAGCAGCACCAGCATACAACGATACCTAAACCAGATACCAACATGGAAAAGTGAGTGTCATAGCGATGGCTTGTTTCAGTACTTCTTCCCCCTATCACGCAGTGCATGCACTAAGAGACTCCGGGATTAATTCTACTCCAGGTCCTGAATTGTCAGATATTGTGACTTTTCATAGCTTGTACACCAGAAAAATGGAAAATCAAAAGACTGGGGGTATATGAAAGTCCCCCGCCCTGGATAGCTGTCCATTGCCACATAAATAGAGATGGAAGTATTTGTCTCAGTGTTCCTTCAATCATGCTGCTATGGGGAAATTGAGCCAATTCCTTCTGGCTTTGTGTTGATGCTACGTTGACAGCTAAATGTTCATAAGGGCAATTGTCCTCCCCAACCCACCAACAACTATTAAAGGCCAATCTTATTAAAGACATTTTACAGGGAACCCATGCAGAAACCCGTGCAATTCTTATTTAATTTTAGGTGCATGGAAAAATATATTCATCCATGTTCATGTATAAGCATGTATCCCCTTTAAGAGCATATTTTTAATTAATAAAAATGATGTGAACAAAGTTGTTTTATGGTTTTACTTCCTAACTCTTTAACTTCACCTCGCACCATGGCACTTTGTAAAATAATATTTAAGTATTTAATTAGAAAGTTTCATCCATTTTGAATTTGGCAGGTGTCAGTGTGTCTGAGTAAATCTATGTAGATATATTATTGACTGTCTGACACACGAATAGCTAAATGACAGAACAGTTTTGAGAATCTAAGAGTAATTAAATTTGTAGCTCATTTATAAAGAAATGAATTCAACCAGAATGCATAATTTTCTCTGTAACACGTTTTAAAGGAACATGTATGTATTTTTATAGTGTAAATTTATACTAAATCAATGTTGATAAGCACTGCATCTGCAATAAAGTGTTTGGGGGTCCTGAGCAGCGAGACCCATATAGTGTGTGCCGTAACAGCAGGATCACACTATTATTTGGACAGCAAAGTTGAGAGATGATGTGGAGATAGGGTTTAAAACTGCATCAGTCTCATGTAGTAAGATATGGCAGTCGCAAAATATATGTTTATATATGAAGAAAAAATAAAAACCTTGAGCTTAATTTGGGTTTCTTTTAGGATAGGTTGTTCATATCTTCATTTATAACACATGCAAACAAGTTTCTTAATTATTTATAACAGGGTAATATCACAGTGAATTTAAGGATGTGTAAAGAGGCAAAGCGCTATGCAGAAAACACCCACCGCTAACACCTGTGATTGGTGCTACCATATGGGCTCAGATTGCTGCCCATAGTGTCATCAGGGGGGCAGCGACCCATTACTATGACAGCCGAGAGTCTCATAGAGATTCCCTGACCCGTCATTCAGCCGGATCAGTGATCATGTACCGGAAGCAATGATTTGTATACAGAAAAATAAAAAAGTATAGCTTGAAGGTGGAGAGTAAAAAATAGAAATGCAAAGAGGAGAAATGATTTTGAAATGGACCATTAATTGGCTAAACATTTCTTCAGAAAAATAGCAGCCATCAGTTGACAAAAAAGTAAATGCTTGTTTATTGAATGATCTGATCCTTTATGCCTATACAAAAGTTGTTGTTTAAACAGGGGATATGCTCCTTCTGTAAAGAGGAGACATGATGCTGAAAAATGCTATTGTATGGGAACAAAGAATTACTTGTGTGATAATCCATGTGTCCATGTGATCCAAGTTTCGTTTTCCACTACGAACACTACATTTAAATGAAGCAAATATCAACTGTTTGACAAATGACAAAAAATGAATAGTAATATGTAAAGTAATATAAATAAATGTACCACAGAATGTATATATACAGTTACTTCCTTATATCCACAATGATAGCATTCAGGGTAAAAAAGTGTACAAAATGAAAGGAGACAAAAATAAGTCATCACCAAACGTGTTATTTTGCTACTAACATGTTTTGGTTTAACATGATACTAATATATAAATATATTTTTTTCTCTTTCATCAAGAAAAGACTATAGGCATAAGAACTGAAGCTATTCCGAACCATCTTTTCAGCTCTGACACTCAGTCTCACTAACTACACAGTAGAATTTAAGATGGATCATTTAAATAATGATATAGCTGTCAGGATTCTGATGTGATCTTCTCAAGCCATTCATCTTCTATTACAGGTTTTATTGTACTATATAGTGGGCATCTGTAAATCTGGGAACCATCTAAGCTTACTAATTTAAAAACATAGCACGTACTTTATAGCCCAGTTTAACTGACTTACTTTAGAAGGATCCTTTGCAGTTGCTAGGAAACCTTTCTGTGATCTTTGCATTCGCTATAATGTGGCTCTAACGTTTCAATCAATAATCATGCACCTTAAGGAAGCAAATAATTTAAGCAAAATCGTATAATGGTGATTAATCTATTCCATCTGGAAATAAACAATACATGTGCTTCAATGTAATGAAGAAAAATAATGCTTTAAGTTTCGAAGCAAAAGATAAAAGAATAGTAAACTATTCAAATATGTATTTTTTTCTCATCGCTTGAGATAAACATTTTGAAATAAGATATTGTACTGATCATGTGGCATTGAGAGCAACTCTTGATGCCAATTTCACACAGATTATGCTTACTGTAGGTCAGAATGAAACCCATGACCCCTGTCAGCAAGTTTTATCCTGCTATTTGCAATGGTAACTATTTAAAAGAGTTTTCTGTGATCAGAATATTGATGACTACCAGAATCTATGTGACATCAGTGGGGTCCTACTCTTTCTGTAGATGAGACTTACTGACGTAATGGTGATAAGGTCACAAACACATGAAAAGGTCATTAAACAGAACTGTGGATGAGGGCACTTGTTGCAGTTAGTTGTTTTAATTCCAAGACAAAGCCTTTATGAAAGGGGATGGATCATCCCCTGAAATACATATAGAGAACCCCTCAACCACTTGGTACTGGGGGGCTCTTGGGTCTTGGTCCCTGACGGTGCCGCATGGCGGTAACGGTGAATGCCATGGCCCACTAAAAGAGGTCACCATGAAGTGGTCAGTGGACTTATGCTATTTGATCAAAGTGTGACTAAAAGCCTTGAGTTTGCTTTGTTAATGTAACCTAGTGGCATTAAGTCATTGTATAATGTGTGAATGTGCGGTCCAGCTCTTTCTCTCACCAAATGTTGGTATACTTCTAATTGCTTTGATCAGATTCTGTTACTAAGGTGTACATGACAAAGTGTACGCTGTCTGATACCTACAGTATCTATCAAATAATAGAGATAGTATTTTGTAAATAATAAAGTAAAATATGTTTTCATTTATATAAAAATCAGTGTTTTCCATTCTCTTGAAATATTCTTTTTTTCCTTGTTCACTTTACTTTACTTTATAATATTTTTCCATGACACCTAATGAATCCATCCTATAATTTTTACACTTGGACTAAATAGGCATGCTGATTTTCTGTTGTCTATGAGCCATGGACCCTGTTTTTATGGCTTGTGGTGACATTATATGATTGATAATACGACAGCATGCTTATAAGAGATTTGTGCTTTAAAAGCATTGGATTCGGCCTTGGTCCGCTCTGTTGGTTGCCATCAACTAACAGCCCCAGGGTTGCCATTTAAAAGCTATTTACTGCATTTACCGATATCTTTTCAGTAGATATGTAATAGAATGAAAATATGTTAAATAACATATGAATATGTGGGTTATTGAAATTGTTTGAACTAGATGAAACAAGGATAACATTTTTAACACTTTTTGTTCATAAATGTTTTTGGGCAATGAAATAACCTATCTATCTATCTATCTATCTATCTATCTATCTATCTATCTCTCTATCTATCTATCTATCTGTCTGTCTATCTCATATTTATCTATTTATCAATCTATCATAATTTATTAAAATATTTATCAAATTAATATTATCTGTTCATCTTTCTAAATAATTTCAGTTATCTATCAATCTATCTAGAAATTAAAAGGTAGCACCCCCATGGTTATGACATTAAAGGGGGGGAGATGTATCAAGACCAGCATTCTTGTGAGGTGTTTTTTTTGCCATGGGCCTTGCAACAATTGGTGCTTTCATGCCAGTTTTTTTTTATGGCAATGGTCATTAATTTGTCATCAAACAGCTATAAAGTAAGGTTCATGTAGCACCCGCCACTTTGTGTAAATTGTAGGGTCGTACAACAATAGAAATTTACTGTGTATCTACCTTAAATTGTTTCATGGTTAATAAAGAAAGGACCCATCTTACCAAGGTAACCAGAGCAACACAGGAGGCAAAACTAAACATAATGGGGCATATTTACTTACCCAGTCCCGTCGCGATTCCGTGGTGTGTTGTCTGATGAGGATTCAGGTCCGGTGCAATTCACTAAGATTGTGCCGCCGAGTTCCTGCATGTGTCGCTTCTGCACCGAGGTCCGTCGGAGTGCTTGATCTTGTGACACAATTCCTTTTTTAAATTCCGCGGTTTGTCCGAATCTGTCGGGTTGTCTGACGGCCATGCCCATGATTTCTGTTGCATGCAAGCCGGTACTGATGTGACACAATCCGATCGCTTGCACCAAAAACCCGGGGCGAATCTCCGCAAAACAGAAACAATTGCGAAACCCGACGAAAGGGGTGTTCGGACCCTTAGTTAATGTGCCCCAATACCCCAAAATAAAGCTATTTTTGAATTTTCTAATTAAGAGTAATGTAGTTAGGTACTCTATAATATGTTATTTGAGGAGAATTCAATAAGAGATATATGACAGATGCACGCTACCTTAGGAATGGGAAAGCAGAGCCCTCCAGAAATATATGTAGAAAAATTAGCAGCACTTCAGTGCAGATATCAGGTAAAATAAGCTGCAATGTTTCAAACATGAAAAAGGCTATTCAGATGAAACATCACAGCTTAGAATATAGTTCACAGATTATTTCACTTGACACCTGGACTGAAGTGCTATTGTTTTCTAGATAGATATGAGATACGTAACAGATAGATAGATAGTTAAGAAGATAGGCATAAAGACAGATAAATAGGTAAACAGCCCCCCAGCACCCTACCTCTTATCCCCTGTTATATTTGTCCCAAACTTAAAAAAGTGCTCACACCCTGATCAATAAAAAGCTGACAACATTGCTAATGACTAGCATTACACATGCTGATGCTGTCTCACACACTAGTAGCCAGTCAGTGACACAGATAATAGTGACATATACTACAGGATTTGATCTGCTCCATAGGGAAGAGGAAGTCATTACAACTTCCACCAGCCATCACTGTTCAATTTGTCACCAGATGTCGTCTTCTGTGCCCAGAATATTTACACACTGCACCCCTAAAAATACCACAGTATCTTACAGTATAATGTCATCTGGATAACAGTGCTTGCATATAGAAACCATAATTATTGTTATAATTAATATTTATGCAATGCGTTTTGAAACCAAGTCCTAATGCACATTTGTGTAAGTTATTTATATAAGTTATTTATTTTTTTACATATTAATAATAATACTGATTAACAATGTAAAACACATGTTTCTACTCATATAACATGCATGTGTTTGATGATGCATTTCTCCCAATGCTTTTCAAAGCACAATAGTAATGCATTATGTGACAACAGCCACAACTGTCTATATACATCCCTCCAAAGTCTATATATAGCCCACACCTCACAGTCTATATATAGTTCCCCCAAAAAGACACATGCTTTTGATGAGTGTCAGTTTACTGCATCAGCAAGCTCTTCAAGGTGCTGTCTCTGTATAGTTTTCAGTTCCAGAATATTTATAAATCATTAAAACCTTCATTGTAAATGTGCTCCTGGTAGTGAATAGCATCCAGTAATACCTTGTTGGTAAAGTTACTCCTGTCAGTGATAAGTGTGCAATATCACTGCTGACAAAGTGCTGTTGTCAGTGAATATCACACACTAATAAGTAGAGCATAAAAATGCTGTTATTGGTGAAAACTGTGCTGTAATACTTAGATCAAATGTTGAAATGAAATTTTAGGTGCCACAATTTTATTAATTGGTGACCAATAATATTCATTGACCCCTTTATAACATGTGATGCATTATTACATCACATGCCGGCTGCGGGCGCATAGAGAGGGCTCACATTGGCACTAATTGCCGGTGTTACCGGGTGTTAACCCTGTAAATGCCCCCTGACAAAGCTACTGGAGGCATTTAAATCCTAGTGGTGCAAGGGCGCTTAGATATGATCGTCCCACCCCCTGAGACTGTGATTGGTTTCCATGAGATCCTTGAGTCTTATGAAGATCCAAGGCTGTCTGGTTTTAAACCATTCATTACAAAGTGTGATATGCACATGGTAATGAATGATGAGGAAAATCCCCATACACTGCCATACAGTAGGATAAATCAGACAACCATGGGTTAAAGTACCCTAGGGGGTCTGAAAAACAATTAAAAAAAATTATAAAATATATATAAATTAAAAATCACTACTTCAAATCACTCCCCTTTTCCTAGAACTGATAAAAAAAGAAAAATACACAGTAAAAATCATAATGTTAGGTATCACAGCATTCCAAAATATAGGTTTTTCAAAAATAACGTTTTTTTCACGGAATTTAACCCCTTTAACGGAAAATAGCGTCCAAAGTTGAAAATATAATTTCTTTGCCATTTTCAAAAATTTAAAAAATTCTATAAAAAGTGATCAAAAGATTGAAAATTTCATCAAAACCACCCAGAGCTCCGTACACCAAAGTAATAGAAAATAGACTTGTCATTTATGGCGCACAGTAAAAGCTGTAAAATCCAAGCCCACAAGAATACTGCACAGATGTATTTTTTCACCACTCTCACTGCATTTGGATTTTTTTCCCTGCCTCCCAGAACATAGCATGCAATATTAAATAATGTCACTGTGAAGTAGAATTTGTTACACAGAAAACAAGCCCTCGCACAGCTCTTCAAATGGAAAAATAAAAAAGTTTTAGATTTTTGAAGATGGGGAGTAAAAAATGGAAAACACAAAAATGAAGGCCCATGGCGGGAAGGGGTTACTGGACATCTACCACCAGGATGAAAGACTGTATACAAATTAGCCTGAGGGGCTCCAGGCTCCATTGACACCTATGGAGCCTGGAGCCTCTTAGGCTCATTTGCATGCAGTCATTTCCCTACATTCAGAGGTGTGTGGTCATTTGCCCAGAAAGATGAGTTCCAGCATGGTCTGCTGCATTTCCCATGGCTGTGCTAAAAACTGGTGGTGACAGTCATTTTTGGATAGATGAGGAGGTAAGAGAAGAAGGGTAGGAGGAGAGTAGGAGGCAAACAGAGGCAAACAGAGGCAAGGAATGATGTCCTGTAATCCTCAGTGGTGAAAGTATCAAGTCGCCACTATATTTACCCAGTGGGCTGGTAAAGAGATGTAATGTCCCTGCCTACTTTTCCACATATCAGTTGTCATACTTGCGACTAATGGTATTGTATAGTGAAGTGGTGGCAAACCTATGGCACAGGTGCCTGAGGTGGCACTCAGAGCCATTTCTGTGGGCACCCAGGCCTTCACCCAAACAGAGTTTGCCTGAAAAGACTTCAGGCTTCTTTCGGGAAGGATGTGTCATGCTCAGCGCCATTTTAAAGTCCTTGGCTGCCAGAACTAAAGGAGGAGCGAAAAAATGTTGATGGATTATCGTTGGAGCTCCTGCTGTGGGTACCCTGATTCTTAAGGGGACCCTGGAGGGAAGCAACAATCCAAATTTCTATTCTATTCTATTTCTATCATCTTTCTATTGTATTGGTGAACTCAGGACGCCAATATGATTGAAACTTGTGATACAGCAGTGATCAATAAGTTACTTCTTAAATTGGCAATGTTGGCACTTTAAGACATACAAATGGGTTTTGGTTGTAACTTGGGCACTCTGTCTCCAAAAGGTTCACCATCACTGGTATAGTGCATATCTATTCTCTCCACAACCTGCTAGTGATGGGTAGAAATGTTCTTATGCTCTAATAGCTGTCAGGGATTTTTTTTTTCAAAAAGTCACAAAAAAGTTGCAAAATGCATAAAAAATCCCTGGTTAAGGGCGTAAAAGTTTTTTTTTTTTTACAAAGAATTTCTCAGTTAAGGGCACCTTGCAGGCATGTGGAGACTTATAGACATTTTTGTGTCACAAGAGGATGCAAGTAGGTTTTACTAGATGGGACAAGGAAAACTACACCTCGTTTACTACCCTGTAGGGGAGCCTCCTTGCCATCAAGCATGACTTTCAGGATGCATATCTGATTTTGCATTGAAATAAAATACAGAATAAAGAAATAAGGCAGTACTCTTAATTTGTAGCATTACCAAATCTTAGAAGCATGATGTTAAGGGGAAGCCTAAGTAAAATATGAATTATATTAATTTTATTAATGCTAAGTAAAATCTAGAATTTTTAGTGGATCAATAAATAAACAAACTAATTAAATATTATTTTATATTATTTTGATAGACTTTAAAAAAAAAACTAAATGGTAAATGTTATACGTTTGACATAGAGCATTATTGCAGCTGAGTACAAGCAAGGTATAAAATATTGCATAAAATATCTGGCTCGTCTTTGCAAATGTCCTGAAGAAAATAAAAATAGTTATAGAGGGTCATGGGTTAAGGCCATTAATCTAAGAAAGGATGGCATATTGCTTAGCATTATTCATCAACTGTTCCATTAAAATGATTAAAAAATTAAACATAGACATAAAATTTCTGGGGCTCCTTATCCCATCATACACCCCAAAATATACTTTTACCTTAACTGAAATTCTTTCTCTGAATTTGTAATTTATTTGTAGATTTTTTATATGCTTTATATATATGTGCCTTTAAAGAAATCTACCAATAAGATCAAGCATGAATAAACCAGGGACAGTGATCCAGATACTGTGAATGTGGTTATCCTCTTAGATGTGTAATCCATGGCCTCCTTTCTTGTTAAAATAAACTTGCAAAATTATGGCAATAATCCTACGGGGCTCGGGTGGATGTTTCCAGAGCCCCTCAATGCTGCAGCCTCACAGGCGGTTTCGATGAGCAGCACATGCCTCCCCCTGCTTTCTCCTTCCTCCCTCTGGAAGCAGCAGAAAATGCACGGGGAGGGGAGATTTCCTCTAATTACTAAGGGGCTCTAGAAACACCTATCAGAGCCCCTTAGGGCTATTAGCATAATTCTAAACATTTATTTTTGAAGGAAAGAGGCCATGGATAATAAATATAAGAAGATTACCACAGTCACTGTGCCGGGATCTATGAGTAAGTGTCCCTGGTTTATCATGTTTGATTTTGATGGTTGATTTGCTTTAGATGGTTGATTTTCTTTAGATGGCGGCAGCGGTCGGGTTGCGCTGCATGGAGAGGGCTCACTGGCTGATTGCAGCAAAGACATATTGCAGCAAAGACTTACCGGTAAGACCCGCGATCGGTGCAAGCACCGATCACGGGTGTTATCACAGCGATGGCTGCCGGCAAATTATAAAAAATTATAATAAAAAAACCTAAAAATTCAAACCACCCCCCCTTTCCCTAGAACTGACAGAAATATAAATAAACAGTAAAAATCATAAACACATTAGGTATTGACGCGTCCGAAAATGCCTGATATATCAAAATATATTAACAGTTTTTCAATGCGTTTAACACCGTAACGGAAAATAGCGCCCAAATTCGAAAATGCCACTTTTTTGCCATTTTGAAAAATATAAAAAAATCTATAAAAAGTGATCAAAAGGTCGTACAGTCCTAAAAATGGTAGCATTGAAAATACTATAAAATTTCACAAAAAATGACACCACCTACAGCTCCGTACACCAAAGTATAAAAAAGTTATTAGCGCCAGAAGTTGGCAAAATAAAAAAAAATATTTTTGTACAGGAGGTTATAATTTTTGTAAATGTATGAAAACATTATAAAACCTATACAAATTTGGTATCTCCTTAATCGTACCAACCCAAAGAATAAAGTAGACATGTCATTTGGGGCACTCAGTGAAAGACGTAATATCCAAGCCCACAAGAAAATGGCGCAAATGCGTTTTTTCACCATTTTCACTGCATTTGGAATCTTTTTCCCGCTTCCAAGTACATGGCATGGAATATTTAATACCATCACTATGAATTGCAATTTGTTATGCAGAAAACAAGCCATCACACAGCTCTTTGCGTGTTAAAATAAAAAAGTTATAGATTTTTGAAGGTGGGGGGTGAAAATGGACATGAAAAAACAGGAAAAGGCCCCGGTCCTTAACCGGTTAAACTCATCATAATTTGATGTAGTGAACTGATATCACATGTTGTGGTCTTTCCAGTCCTACTTCTTGTATATGTCCTATAGTAAGGTTCATCTTATAGTAAAATATAAAATTATTATCCCATACAGTAGGATACAGATAATTGTTGTTAAAAGTTAAAACATCATAATATTTCTGAACCTTTGCTAAGCTAAAGCTTGTGCTAGCTAAAAATGCAGCTCAGCACACAAAAAATAAAGTTTGAGAATTTATCATGATAAATTGATAAGTGATGAAACCTTGATATGAGAAATAGCTCATCTTTAACTGAAAGCATAATACAAAACATGAAAATTTTAACTCAACTTTACTACAGCATCTGCATTTCTCAACCTTTTTAATGCAACTGATTTTAGACTGAACTCGTCATTTTTAAAATTAATATTTATATCTACCAACCAAACATCATTTTTTGAGTTGTTTTAAACCTCAGCCCTCAGCTAGTATTATTTATCTCTTAAGATTTATCTCTTTACAAATCATGGTACATATTTTATAAGCAGCATTTATAAACTTGACCTCAATTAACTTGCTGTCATCTCCAGGAAATAAATCCAACTGATTTCTGTAGGAAACTGTTTTCCTAAAAGGCTAATCTGCCACAAAGAAAGTAACTGTGCTGAAACATGTAAATGCTCATATGTCATAAAGTAATATATTGCCCTTGTTTCTTGTTATTGTAGTCATTACAGGAGAGTAAAGTAAATCATGTAACAAACCTTGTAAAAGTACAACTCATGGCTAAACAATAAAACAAGAAAATATACGACACAGTAACTTCCTTCTAGTAACTTTTTAGTTAGTCAGTTGTGTACAAGTTTTAAATTTAGATTTTGGCATTTATTCTTACTTTAATTTCTCTTGCACATATTCACAATGTAATGATTGCATTATACTTTTTTTGTGTAAACATCATTTGAGATAATTTTTCATATTGTGTGAATGTGGTGAATGTGGTGAATATTTTTCCAATATACTTCATTAACAAATTCTGCTTAGTTTGAAAAAAAAAAACCTACTCTCTTCCATATAGCTGTATATTCCAGACTGTACAATGGGGGATATGTATCATACGCCGACCCTAATGCACAACCCGATACATTAAGAGGCTTCAGTTCTGCGCAGCGTTCATTTCTACACCAGGCACTGAGATGAGATAATTAACCCCTTGACATTCAGCTTGATCCTTGAAAATAATGCTCATAGCAAACTACAGCCAGGGGCGAGCAGAAACAATTAACACTCACAAGTGTACAAACAGCAGAGGAGAGAGGGACCAGTCTGCTACAGCTCAGGGGCAAGGCCAAAGGATAGTGCCTTGGGTGATCATGTAACAACCAGGTAAATGTGCACACAAAATCAAATGCTAACCAACAGGGAACTGTACACTGGTACCAATTTATTCAGAAGAAACCCAATAGGGAACTGTACACTGGCACCAATGAATCCAGAAGAAAACCAACAGGGAACTGTACACTGGTACCAATTTATCCAGAAGAAAACCAACAGGGAACTTTACACTGGCACAAATGTATCCAAAAGAAAACCAACAGAGAACTGTACTCTGGCACCAATGTATTCAGAAGAATACCAATAGGGAACTGTACATTGGCACCAATGTATCCAGAAGAAAAACAACAGGGAACTGTACATTGGCACCAATGTATCCAGAAGAAAACCAATAGGGAACTGTACCCTGGCAGCAATGTATCCAAAAGAAAACCAACAGGGAACTGTACACTGGCACCAATGTATCCAGAAGAAAACCAATAGGGAACTGTACATTGGAACCAAAGAATCTCCCCACAATAACAAACCACTTTAATTTTATATTAGTATATTATATATATTATATTATATATTATATTAGTATATTAGTCTTGGAGTAAAATTTCGTGCAGCCCATTATCATATTCAGCAATATATATATATATATATATATATATATATGCCAATACATGTTACACAACTATTTTAATCCAACTGATAACAAATGAAAGTTATTTATTATTGCAGTGAGATTGAAACATTGGGCAAGTATACAGTTGGTTTTCTTTCATCTTCAAACTGGAAGCTTTGCCATAGCAATGCCAAAGAAATAACATTGTAACTAAGGGGCACATTGCAGCCTATTTCTTTACAAACTAGGGCTACATGCACACAACCTCTAGTTAGAGCTGGAAGAGGTTTTTTTTTTGGTGCGCCTTTAACATAGGATGAGTGACACAATTCTGTTGGACACTGCTTGATAAATGGGTCGCATGGTCCAACTGTGCACAGAAACTGTGCAGAATTTTGTGTCACGTTATGTGCAAGCAGTTTACCCATTCTAGTAAGACTGGCGAAATGGCTTTAATAATTCTGGCTCATGGCACCTATAGTTTGGTGTTGGGTTACTAACTGTATTTTGAAAAGTGAGGGGTGAAAATTTAAATCAAAACATAGTGTGGTACATTTATTTGCATCACACTTCTTCAGTAATGAAATACGAAAAGAATAGGGCAGCCGCAACGCACAACATGGGCACTTTTTAAATGCATGTGCAAGCAGTTTGCACATGAAAGAAAACTGCCACAATGTACTTAATAAATGAAGGATGTCACAGGATACGTTTGTACAAAAATTGGTGATAATTAATGTAATGGTGTGAATTAAGGGCTTACTGTGTGCCAGCGAAAACACCAGTGGGCCCCGTTGCCTATTGACTCTACCCCCAGCCGCTGACTCCATCATTTGTGTTGGGACTTCAACTTCATCTGTGCCCGGAGTTGGGCCCACATTATGGGGGGTATGAGAGAGGGCCCTCATTATGGGGTGATATGAGAGGGGACTCGCATTATAGAGGTTTGAGTGGGGTTCCACATTTTGTGAGGTATAATAGAGTGTTCACATTATGGTGGGTATTAGAGGGGTTTCACATTATGGCGGTATGAAAGGGGGGCCAAATTATGGTGGTATGAGATGGGGCTACAACATAAGTGAGAGATGAGATGGGAGATGAGGAGCCACACTATGAGCGGGAGGTGAGAGGTCACAATCTGAGGAGGAGATCAGGGACTTCAATATCAGGAGGAGATGACTGTGTCCACAATATGAGGGGGAGACGAGGAGCCACAATATGAGGAGAGGTGAGAGGCCACAACATGAGGTGGAGATGAGGGGCCACTATATGATGGGGAGGTGAGAGTTCACAATACGAGGAGATGAGAGGCCACAATATGAAGGGGAAATGAGAGGTCACAATATGAGAGGGAGATGAGGGGACACATTATCAGGGGCAGTCGAGAGGTCACAATATGAAGAGGAGATGAGGGACCACAATATCAGGAGGAGAATAGTGGGTGCACAATATGAGGGGGAGATGAGGGGCCACAATATGAGTAGGAGATGAGGGTCTACAATATGAGGGGGGGTAAGAGGTCACAATATGAGGAGGAGGTGAGGGCCACCATATGAGGGGGAGTGAGAGGTAACAATATGAGGAGGAGATGAGGGACCACAGTATCTAGAGGAGATGAGAGGTTTCACAATATGAGAGTGAGATGAATGGAGGCTGCAGTATAAAAAGGGAGATGAGAGGAGGTCACATTATGAGGGGGAGATGAGGGACCACAGTATGAGAGGGAGATGAGAGAAACCACAATATGAAGAGGAGATGAGAGGTCGCAATATCAGGGGAAACATGAGAGGGGCCACAATATGAGGAAGAGATGAGAGGTCACAATATGGAGAAATGGGAGAAATGGGGCAACAATATGATAGGGAGAAGAGGAGTCACAATATGAACAAGAGATGAGAGGTCACAATAAGAGGGGGAGATGAGGCCACAATATGAGGAGATGAGAGAGTCCACAATATAAGGGGTAGTTAAGAGGTCACATGGGGGGGGGGAAGAGGAGGCCACAATATGAGGGGGAGACGAGAGGGACAATAATATAAGAGGGAAGTGAGAGATCCCCATATGATTTGAGGGGCCACGATAGGAGCTGGCGGAGGGACTGTTTGCTTTCAATAGGTTCTACTAAATGCTGGACCTAACATCCATGTTCACAAGATTGAATTACATTTAGGCACATCTCATGAATCTCCTCTATGAGATTCTCTAGATGTGCCTTGAATGCATTTTAAAACACAATTCAATTGCATCTTGTGCACATGGTCTTAAACTGCGTTCACATTATGTGTTTGCATTGTGGTTGAAAATACATTGCACAACATCTCAAAATACATCAGTGTTTTTGCTATCATTAATACGGATGTGTTTTGCGATGCATTTTACCTGATGCATTTTCTGTGACTTTCAAAATGCAATGTAAACACATTCTGTAAAAGTAAGCTTAGTATATACATGTAGTATCTGAGCTCCCAGAATCAATTTCACTGGTGGGTCCTAAGTCCCCCAGTCGGACCCTCTCTGGATTCCTTTAGCAAACATGTACACATACATTCAGCTTTATATATTAGATTTAAATGATGATCTAACTGCTCTAGAAAAGTAGATACAATTATTTCTAGATAATGTATTCTCTCTAAAGCAAGTGATTGGACTGGGATTCTCTAATATCCCAGCAGACACTATAAAAGTGTCAGGAAACTGCTACTTCTCTTGTCAATACAGTGTGTATGACCTACTTGGACAACATATTTAGAGAAAAAGTGTAAATTGGACTTAATGAATTTTATTTTATTATCTACTTTATTAAAAAAACATAATTGAAAATAGGGTTATAATTGTTAAAAAAAATAAACCTTTTATGCTTTTTAATATGTGTAGACGTTTCCACAAAATAACTGTCATATTTAAGAAACATCTTATATCATAAAAATATCACTTAGCATCAAGAACAGTTCATTCAGTTTTTACTCTACTTTAGAAAATGCTGCTCTTGCCAATTAATCACTTAAGTAAGTATTGTGGAAAATAAATCAATTCTTGCTGCTCACATTATCAAAATCTATATTAATAAATATGTGTCAAGAAAGGACACCTTCCAACTAACACTATGATTACATCAGAGAAAGCATTTATCAGCAACCTATGCATAACCTCTTGTTACTCATTTAGAAAAACATAAAAAGGACACTCTTGTGGTAATTGAAGTATAATGTAATATTGAGACAGCAGATGAGCAACCACATTGGGAAAGGTCTAATTCAGAGATTTTTCCACATGTTTTCAGGGCTTACATTACATTATTTAACCCCATAAGGACGTAACCTGTTTGTAAGTTAAAGCTCAGCCCTTTTTAAAGAAAATTGACCAGTGTCTCTTTCTGTGGTAATAACTTTTCAACACTTTATCCATGTGATTTTGAGATTATTTGACCAATGCTTAGTATGATGAAACATTAATTTAAAATACCCCCAGATGACTATTTAGTAATTAGTTTCTCTGCAGATATTAGCACAGTTTACGACAGGATTGTGTGATACAGCTTGATAATTAGAGAAAAGAAGACCCGAAATGAAATATTCAGGTCCGTGGCAAATATTGCTGGTTCGGATCTACAGACATGAACACGGATTTATCATATGCTATTTGTGTTATGTGGTTTGATGCTGAAATATTGTAACTGTGGCAATATTTTTTCAATAATTAAAAAAAAATGCCCTACAGTCCATCGGTGTGAAAAATATAATCTTTCTCACCTTCTGATGCTTCCTAATGCTCCCTGATGCTCCTCCAGCTCCTCCAGAGCAGGCAGAGACAAAGTGGTCTGTACGTAGCGCACATGCCGCAGTCATACGTTGTATTTTGGTTGCATTTACATTGTGTCTTCAAAATCATTTGCCTGTTACATTACTGTTAACATTTGCATTTACAAAATACAACCGTTAACATGATGTTAATGCACAAGTTAACATTCGTTAACAAATCCCATGCATTAATGTGCTGTTAACGAGCACATTAACATTGCATTTACATTGCAGTAATGTAATTAGGCAAAAAAAATGTTTTATATACACTCGTGTATGAGTTGAGTTGGTTTTTTCAGCACACACTATACTGAGGAGTGGCAGATGAGATATAAAAATTATATATAGACATATACACTCACCAGCCACTTTATTAGGTACACCATGCTAGTAATGGGTTGGACCCCCTTTTGCCTTCAGAACTGCCTCAATTCTTCGTGGCATAGATTCGACAAGGTGCTGGAAGCATTCCTCAGAGATTTTGGTCCATATTGACATGATGGCATCACACAGTTGCCGCAGATTTGTCGGCTGCACATCCATGATGTGAATCTCCCGTTCCACCACATCCCAAAGATGCTCTATTGGATTGAGATCTGGTGACTTGGAGGCCATTTGAGTACAGTGAACTCATTGTCATGTTCAAGAAACCAATCTGAGATGATTCCAGCTTTATGACATGGCGCATTATCCTGCTGAAAGTAGCCATCAGATGTTGGGTACATTGTGGTCATAAAGGGATGGACATGGTCAGCAACAATACTCAGGTAGGCTGTGGCATTGCAACGATGCTCAATTGGTACCAAGGGGCCCAAAGAGTGCCAAGAAAATATTCCCCACAGCATGACACCACCACCACCAGCCTGAACCGTTGATACAAGGCAGGATGGATCTATGCTTTCATGTTGTTGACGCCAAATTGTGGACAGATCTGGATTATCATTGTAGCTCCTGCTCCAGCTCTAACAATTCTTCCTGTTTATGAGACACTGGAGGAAGCTACAATGATCATCCAAATTTCTTCTATTTTCTGCTTTATTGGTGTCCTCAGGAGGCTGGTATCAATGAAAGCTGATACAGAGAAGGGAGTATAAATCACAAATTAAATTTCTGTGTTCGCACTTTGCGATAAATGAGTGGGTCTTGGTTGTAGTTTGGGCACTCGGCCTATAAAAGGTTCGCCATCACTGGACTAGGTTCTGAGCCGAAGTTTTAATTACATGCTAAATCACATTACATATCTCTCTTTCTCTGTGTCAGATACTAGTGAATGTTTAGAAGCTAAATAAAAGTGTACATAAATCTTGACCCTGATAATCTAAGCACATTGTCAGCACACAGCATATCATAGTACAATGGAATCATGAAGTGTCTGCTTAGAGCATCCCCCCACACACACACACACACACGCTGGAATCTTACACTGACCATCACTGCGTTATTGGAGCTAAAACAACAATAAAACTGATTAAAATTGTAAAGTAAGGGGGTAAAATGATCTTTATTATTTAAACATCACTAGGGGATTAAAATTTGAGAAGTTTCATTCATGGGAAAACCCCTTTGACGTGTTTGCACCAATTTTCTGTCTGACTTTGTACTAGAAAGAAGATGCAAACTGTACTTAGATGGTACAATTCGTGTGCCACAATTCTGCAGCATGAACAAGGTGCACATATCCAGAACAGTGCAGGGGGCACCAGATTGATGAAGCATGTGGACCACAATTCACACATAATGCAGATTCTTTCCATTACCCCCCCCCCCCTATTTTTGGTTTGTACTTATTCAATGGTAATAACTGGCATAGAGGCAATTGAGATATATTATTTTACAACTACTTTGTTATGTAAATAAAGTTTGGTAATATAACTATATGATATAATTATGCTTGTCTTCAGTTAATGATTCTTCATATCTAGACAAACAGAAGCAAACTTTGCAACTGGGAACACAGATGGGATTAGCCTCAGCAAAGTCAGTTTGATGTCACTTGGGATCAGTATTTTTAAGATAGCAAAATACCATCCAAGCTTGAGATTTACATCTTTACTTCATATTTCCCTCTTGATGTTTTCTTTCTTATCAAAGTATAAATTCAGAACGGTTTACCATGAGATTGAAACTTCCTATAGTGTCATAGAAAAGTCTTTTTTTTTCTATACAGAATTTAAAAGAAAACCATTTTCTGCAGTATGTAGTTACTGGACCTATAGAATGACGATGTTGGTGTCTCTTTAAAATTTAGCATATACTTAGACTTTTAACTCCTTTTAACTCCTCATTGAGATGTCATGTACTATTACACACCGGGCATTTGCAATATTATACAGTAAATGTCACATAGCTGTAGCTATAGCACTTTGGGTACAAACTTCATAGGGGAATGATGGGATGTCATGATAGTTGTGAACCTACAGCTAAAGGAGGGATAACAACTATGTCCTTCACTGTACCCTTATATAATATATACCCCTTAAGGCACATCTGACCATGCTATGCCCCCACATTTATCAAATGTACCCCTTACTCCACAAATAACCACATTGTGCGCTGGTATATATGTGATTCCATTATTTCATACACAACCACAGTATTAATTTTAATACTTAAATAACATGGTGTTTCCAATTAATAATGAAACAATATATGTATATATATTCAGGGTTTCATATAAATATTTATTCTGTCAGGGCACATAAATACATGCAGACTTATGAGTATTAGCGAACAGGTACAAAATCAGAGTCCAAGATCAGAAACAGGGTGAATGCTTTCCTGTTACTAGGCAGAAGAACTAAAGCTCACAGAAGTATCAGATCAGACTGTCGTGGACAGAGTCAGGTCTCACAACAACTAGACCTGAGTGAACTGAACCCAGGGAATATATCCAGCCCTTGGATGTCACCCAAGCAGCTGAGTGGCTAGCTATGTCAACCCATAGCTGAGACTAACACTGATATGATGAATGATAACAACCCAATTTTCCAGGGATCAGAAAGTGACAATCTGACAATCAAATCCCAGCAAGGCAGCCCTGATTGTGTTAAACAAGCTCTGAACTCAGAAGCCAGAGTCCATTCTGATTGCGGATCCAAAACAAAACCCCAGAAACACATGTCCTGGCACTAATCATGGGTGTTAACTTTTAAAAATGCTGTTTTCAAAGACACTAGCAGCATTTAAATATATGTGTCACATGTGTGCTGGCGACATTAAAACAGTTTACCCATTACCAACAGTGTTGATTAATGTGTTGATTAGTGTTCTGATTAAGTTCAGAGTCAAACTGGGGGACCCAAACCACCAAAGCTCGACATGGACAACTTGTTAGTCTAAAATGTTTGAATGGTATTGACAATGTGGCGTTAAAAAAAAAATATTGGCTAAAAAGTCTCTTGAACCAAGATCGCCAGGTGAGACTAGATAAGCTTTTGTACAGCAGGGGTATAGAATGGGCTCAGAGGCTGAGTCCTCCCCATACAAGGTGGCCGTTTGCTGCATGTTGCAGCGGACACCTATCGGTAACTAACACGGTCTGTGCTGGCACGGATAGGGGGTGATAACCCTATAAATGCCTCCAGCAAAGCTGCTGGAGACAATATTAATCCCAGCAGGACATGGTTGGCATGACAGCCTTGGTTCTTCAGCAGACCCTATGCTGTCTGGTTGCTGCAGATTCATTACAATGAGCCAGTGGCTTATTGTTATGAAAACTATGTAAAAATGCCATATACTGCAATACAGTAGTATCAGACCACCTGGGGTTAAAGTACCCGAGAGGGTCTAGGAAATGGCAAAAAAAATGTAAAAGTAAAGTAAGGGGGTAAAATTATCTTTATTATTTAAACATCACTAGGGGATTAAAATTTGAGAAGTTTCATTCATGGGAAAACCCCTTTGATGTGTTTGCACCAATTTTCTGTCTGACTTTGCACTAGAAAGAAGATGCAAACTGTACTTAGATGGTACAATTCGTGTGCCACAATTCTGCAGCATGAACAAGGTGCACATATCCAGAACAGTGCAGGGGGCACCAGATTGATGAAGCATGTGGACCACAATTCACACATAATGCAGATTCTTTCATTTACCCCCCCTCACCCCCCTATTTTTGGTTTGTACTTATTCAATGGTAATAACTGGCATAGAGGCAACTGAGATATATTATGAATGCCATTTGTTATGCAGAAAACAAGCCCTCACACAACTCTTTAAATGAAAAACTAAAAAAGTTGTGGATTTTTGAAGGTGGAGAGTGAAAATTGAAAACACAAAAACAGAAAAAAAGAGCCTGGATGGGAAGGGGGTTAAAAAATCGCAGATAGTGAATTTGACTATCATGGACTAAAATATCTGGATACATAATAAAGTAAGTCCACTATGTGCACTATGAGTTAGGTCTAAAACCCACAAGCGAAACTTATGCGACTAACATGCATCAAACTTGCATTGTGTGCTTGATAGAATGTCGGGCCTGAACGCTTAGAGACTGGAACTAAACTGACATGTTTGGTTTAGTTCCGGTCTCTGAACAGTCAGGATGGACATGCTTCTGCCAATGAACCCAAAAAATTTCAAATTGGAGAAAACTCGGGGAAAGAAACTAATATAAATGAACCCCTCAAATGGGTGAATGAAAAAAATGTAGTAGCCGAGAGCTGTAAAAATGTATGATTGGAAAGCACTGGGATTGAATTTAGACTAAACAAAATCTATATAATTTCATTGGCCAAAAATGTCTGATTTTACAAGGTACAAGGTACATTTACCAAGGTGACTTAAGATGAGGCTTAACTGAGGCAGAAAATGTTATCAGATTCCCATGATCTGGGTTGCAGACAACAGTTCTTGGTTGTGTATATTGTCATTACATTTTATTATTTATGCTTTGGGGGTCATCAAAAACAAGAAACCACTGGCTGGAGATTATGTTCTTCGACAAGTGTTAGAATTTAATCTTTTATCTTCCTAAGCATGGAAGCCTTTATTTTCTGCAATTATTAGAAGATGGTTACTTCAGATAGAAAATAGTTACATTTAGCTACATATGTCCATCTAGCACAACCAAAGAAGGAAAGGGGCTGAGGGGGCGGGATATAAGGGAACACAATTCTACCTTATAATATCAACAGAATTTTCTTTTGCTGTATGAGGGCATCAAAGACCCTTTGCAGCTTTGTGATATCTCTTTAATAAGCACATCTTTAATGACACATCTGTTCTTATAATAGCTTTAGAATATTGTAATAGTTTTGGCTGACTTCTCTAACTTGGATCATGGATCAGTGGTCATGCAGAATTCATAAAAAGAATGTACTTGTTCAGTTCCCAATTTACACAGTGATCAGCACTTACACTTAATTGTAGATGCTGTAATACCTCATCATCATATGGATGTTCAGCATTTTAAGCTAACCTATTTATGAAATAATTGAACCTTTCCTATAGAGGAGGCAATTTAGTCTATAACATTACTTTAACAGTCTGTCCTTTGGAAAGTAAAATGATGTTTGCATTTAATTTGTGCAAAGGATTGGAATCTGGTTAAGATTTGTGCCCTATAATCTACTCATTACCTTATATTATCAAGCTAAGAAGATTCCTGCTTACATTATACTTTCTGGCCTTGGTTCCTTTGAGAAGTCACTTATGGAGATGTGTTTAGTACAGAGCAGAACTCTCAAACACACACACACTTCACAAGAAAAATTTGGGAGGAACAAGATGATGTTCAGTTACTGAATTTTTTTTTAGATAAAGTACCACTCTTGGACTTGGTGTGAAATTATTGCAGCTCATCTGGATTTATTTGCAATAGGAGATATGGAAGTTTTCAGTGAAAAAGCAATGCTGGCGACAATTATCCATGGCAAATGTATGAAATATACCGTAGCTAGAATTCCTTGTATGCCACATTTATTAAAGTGTACTCACATGCACCGGGAAGATGAAGGTGAACTTCGACAGACCTCTGCGCAGCAGCGACACATGCAGGAATTTGGACGCACGATGTTAGTGAATTGCACCGGACACGAATCCTCGTTGGACAATGCACCACGGGATCGCAACGGGACCGGGTAAGTAAATCTGCCCCAATGGGGGTCACTTACTAAAGGCCTGAATCACGTTTTTACGGCGGATTACCCGAATTTTTGCGTTTTACGCCGATTTTCCCTGAATTGCCCCGGGTTTTTGTCGCACGTGATCGGATTGTGGCGCATCGGCGCCGGCATGCACGCGACAGAAATATGGGGGCGTGGCCGTGCGAAAACCCAACAGATTCAGAGAAACCGCCGCATTAAAAAAAAAAGTCTCGCTGGACACGCGCTTACCTGCACCCGGCCCAGCTTGGTGAAGTTCAGTGAAGCAGCGACACCTGGTGGACATTGGAGGAACTGCCTTAGTGAATCGCCGGAAGAACCAAATCCTCCACACAGAAAGCGCCACTGGATTCGCGACAGGACCGGGTAGGTAAATCTGCCCCAATGTGTCCAATTATGGGTGAATTTGCTAAATTTCATTTACAAGTGAAGATCAAGGTGCAGCCACAATGGGAAATCTGCCCCTTAAAAATAAACATAGTGAAAACAAGTAACAGACATAGTGGTAATATTAAATGTATCAGTTTTTCTTAAGGTTAGATAAGTATTACTTGTAAAAAAATAAATCCTACTAACAAATCCTTGCCTCGAGAAAATAACATTTCTTCTGCCTTTAGCAGATTATAATCACAGTCTTATGTTTCAATATGACTTAGTGGCATTCATTTAAAAGAAAATGATATTTTATTTCAAATAAATCCATGGACCATTGAAATTACCATTAATCATGAAGAACGTTAAACACTGAAAATAAAGCATTAATTATTTATGTGTCTATGTTTTAATCTGTTTTTGGCAGAAGTCAATAATGTTTATTATACATTAAAGTGTGAATATTAAAAATAATGATTTTCACTTGTGATTTATTATAGGTCAGTGTATCAGAATTGTGATGCTTTCATAATAGAATGATTAATGATAGGGAAATTATTTAGTGCAAACATATATCCAATATCAAACCCTCAAGCTTCTCTTTCTAGGTAAATTGATTTATATTTTGCTTTTATCTTCTATATTAGTAGAAAAATGTTGAGACATAAACATTTTTTAAGGTGATTGTAATTAATGATTTTTTTTTTATTTAAAGCCACAAAACTATGATACATTCCTTGTCATCCTTATTGACTTCCAGAAAACACATTGGGGAGTGTCTTATATGTGTCTCATGCAAGTCTTTAAAAGTCAGATATATCGTAGTGGACTAGAGAGTTTGATAAATTTGGCACATGAGTTGTCAATGTCTACAGTAGATATGCAACTTTTTTTTGCTAAAAGTCACAAATTTGTCGCAACTAGTTGCTGAGGTTCCTGGATTTGGATTTGCATGCTTTGGATTCCATGATAAAAATTGTTGTGCCATTTGGAATGTATTAATCTCTGCTCCAAATTGGATAACAATAATAAATACACACAATGAGAGATTTACACAGACACACCCAAAGGTTCTATTATTTATTATAGTAAATACAGGGTGTTTAACTAGCTTAAGAAAGAGTAGCCCTCATAGGTACTATGCTTGGTTGTGATTAGCTTATCTTAGCACCCCTACGCGAACCTGAACCTTATAGATACTTCCTGCATGGGGACGTTCTATAATGTCCCGCTTCTGGCACCGACTCCCAAACAGAGCCGGCACCAGAAGCAGTGGCTGTTAGCTGTCTATTACAGCTGACACCACGCTCTAACACTCGCGATTGGAGCTGATCGCCAGTGTTAACCCCTTACACGCCGCAGTCAAGCATGACTGTGACGTGTAAGGGTCTTCCCCTCTTTTGGGCAGCCCAGAAGTCTGCCAAATGCCCGTGGCTGCCTGATCTTCCCGGCAATCAGAATAAGTGGAATGTTAAAAAACCATGCCAACATAAAGCAAACATTTAGGAAATGTAAGTTATGAATTTATTTGGGTGCAATGACTATCTGCTTCAAAAGTAGAGAATTTAGATCTTTGAAAATAAAGAATTTTTCAAAATTTTTGCCAAATTTAGTTTTTTTTTTCATAACTAAACACAAAACATATCATCCAAATTTTTAAACTAATTTGAAGTACAATCTGTCACGAGAAAGCAATCTCAAAATCTCCTGGATATCTTATAGTGTTCCAAAGCTATAAGCACTTATAGTGACACGGGGCAGATTTCAAAATTGGGGCTGCGTCCTAGAGGCCGAAATAAGCCTCAAGGGGTTAATTTGGTCATAGTTCTGCAGTTGCGCATTAGCAAATAAATAAATAACATATAATGTGAAATATATGAATCTACTTTGCATGGTAGTAGACAAAAAAGTACAAGAAATACTACATCAAGGTTTTTGAAAAAATGTTCTTTTTCCGAGGTCATTACAAAGTTAACTCCTTCTTGAATAATTTCACTAGAAAATAAAGTCATATCCATTACAACAAAAATCTAGGATAAGATGGCTGAAGTGAAAAGAGGAGAGGCTTTGAAAAAGTCTTAAAAAGCACACATTTGGTGCAAATCAGATGTGGCAATTGTGGCACCATTTTAAAGACAAAGGACTGCAATCCTACATTGATACCCATAGGGTTTCTACGCATTGTTCTTCTACTTTTAAAAAGATGGTCTAAAATGTGTCCCTGTCTAATCCTTGTCTGTCCCTGGTAATAAAAGGCACCTTGTAACTGTAATCGTCCCTAACTTCCTAGTTCTGTCACCATCTGATCCCTGTGTCATGTCCAAAGCTTTGTTTTTCTACTGAATGTCTACCTGGTGATTCTGGTATTATAGTTATTGGTGATGAGTTTTGATAAGTGGACCTGAGGTAGTTCCCCCACCAGTAACACAACCCACAAAGTTCAGCATAGACCCACATTTTGTGTTTTGTGCCCACACAACACTAGTGATGACCACAGCTTGATATGACTCTGAAACTTAGCTTCCTACCCTAAGCCTACCTGACCCCTGTCTGGTCTGACCTATGCTTGTCTGTAGTTATTCTTTGCCTGACCCCTGGTGCTTCACTAGTGTTTTCTGACCCGGCTAAATCAGCTGTCACCAGTAACCAGAGGCCGTGTGATCTTGTTGCAGCGAAATCCTAAAAAAGACTGGAGCCTTACATCCGGCAATAGAGAGCCTATTTGGATATCTTTGGATATATTGGGCTTAATTGTTTCAGAATTCCGAAGGCTTAAGGAAATTCCAGTTGTCAGTGGATTGGCACCTACTGTATTAAAAATGCATAGGCTTGAAGTGGTAAATATAAAACAACACTGATCAAAATTAGAGAAAACTTTCAGATACTTGAAAGTAATTGGTGTTAATCCGGCCACTGGTGCTAATTTCCTTATCTGAAAAACCCTACTTAACTGGCAGCCTAACTATCTAGTTTTTACTGACTTTGCAAAAATGGTGCAACAGGTTGTCCAGAAGGCCAAAGGGGTGATCTTATCAGACATAGCAAAAGGAGTTGGTCATTCCAAGTCTGTGATTAGAATGTTACATCTTTATTACATCACAAACTCATTCAAGTCCCCCATGAAGGCTGTTCACACTCAAAAGTCAAATACAAGAGAGGACAGGATAATGCAGATAATCTCCACTGGTAAGCGTTTCAACACTGACCAGTTCATCACAGAACAGGGTAAGAATCTCTCTTTTTATATAGTGTCACAATGTTTAGAGAGGATCTTTCACCACCACTCAAATGTGGAGATTAGTATATTTAGAGGCTGCTTAACAGATTCAGGAGCACTTAGAATTTTCTTAGCCCCCATGGTTGCAGAGATATCAGTCCCAGTACCTCACAATCTTTTCTTATAATGTTCTTATATGTTTGCACAAATGTAATTGAAATACTTTTACATTGCATTTACATCAATTTTGTGGCAACATTCTATTTGGTTTACTATGTTTTTATATTGCATTTGAAGTAACATCGCATTTAAATTGTGTTTGTATTAACATCGTATTTACGTTTACATGACATTTACATTCACATCATGTAAATAATATGATCATAACATTCAAAATAAAAGTTTTATGTTACGGTAGGTTTTGGTTATTTTGTAAAACACTGTTCTAGAACAATGGTGTACCACTTCAAAAAACCTATGTTACCTGGCTAAATAGTCCATGATTAGTCTTATAATGTGTCACAGTATGGCCAGAAATGATTTAGATTATAATTATTTAGTATAATAATTTAGTTTATAATGTGCATATTCTGTGTGTGTGTAGATGAAAATCAATATAAATATACTGAACATTGTATATGTATAATTAATATGTGTCCATTGCAATTTCACTACATTTTATTTAATCGAAAATTAATAATAATGATAATAATAGAAAAAAAACAAGATTTGCATATCCACAAATATCTATTACCTTACATCCCACTAACATAAATATATTTCAGAATATCATACATAAGGAATAAAGGTCAATGATATAAACAAGCCATACTTCCACATTAAGCAATGATATCATGTGAGATTCAGTTGTGTCATTATTTATTCCTTTTCTTTCTGTTGAATGAATGACAACAAATCAGCTGATAGACAATATGAATAGAACCATTCAGTGTCTAGGAAATGAATAGAACCGTTCTGTTGAAGAACAGGAAAGCCACATGAACATCAGTGATGTTCAGAGAGATATTCCAATGTGTTCTTTGTCTGTTTGTGGAATTTTATGTAAGTGTCTTGTAAGTGACCTGAATTTACTAAAGCGTGGTTTATTTGTTTTCAGTTTCTCATTTCTCTTTATCTATTCTATTATAATACACATAATGAATAAACATGGGAAATCATATGAGTAAGCTTCAGTTCGTTTATCATAAGTTGGTGTTGCATCAGATTTTACTTTTGTCTTTTGTTCACAAAATACAGACTTTGGGGAATGTAATATTGAAGGTAATAAGTTAACAGTATTTAAGATTTTTGTTTACAAAATGACCTACATCTTGAATGGCCAATTGTTTCCTCCGTGACATCATCAGTGATCGGAGTCTTCACGCCTTGGCCTGTCATAAAGCCTGATCTCTAGCTGTCCGCCAACAGCAATAGTATCTCAATACATTGTATGAGCAATTTAACCCCCTAGTGTCAGGTTCGCAGGGGAAACGCTGGGACTTCTGGTTCTTTCCCCCAATGCTCCTGGTGGTGCTAGCAGCGTTCTCAGACCTCTTGCGTGTCTCCGCATCTGCTACCAGTGGTCTCTGGCGCACGCTCAGGGCAGCAGTTGCTAAGACCTTGTGCTGTTTAGGGGTTGTGTTCTGGACTGTTGGGAGTTGTGGTATCTCTGCATGGTGTCTTTGATTGTATTTTGTTGTTCTGCACCATGAGGGGTTAATTCCCAGAAGTTGTCCAGCTCTAATCAGGTTCTGGAGGTGGGGTTCTGGCTGCATAAATTGCAGCTTCACTAGTCACCTGTGCCATTGTTTGACATCCCTTCATCGCTTGCTCTCTGCTATAGGTTTGACTTGCTCTGTGTTCTGAATTGTTGTGATCTCAGCTTGTTTATAACGTTGACCCTTTTGCTTACTAAGTTTGGTCTTGACGTGCCCTCTCATTGTGAATCCAGCTAGTTCACTACTCTTTTGTGTTTTATGTTTTTTAGTCTGTTCATGTTGTTCCCTTCCCGCACTTAACTAATGTATTCCGAGTCTTCAAGTAGTCACCCCACAGGCTATAGAAAGGGACAGAGGTTGGGTCGAGCTCCGGGCACAATATCCCCTGTCTTCAGTGTTACCCAACCATAACACCTAGGCTTAAAGAACCCTAGAGGAAAAGGGAGCAAAAGCCTTTTTCCGAAAGTGGAAAATATTTTCACTAAATCATTATAGTAGACAGGATATAGTGGAATTCATGACTCCCTTCCAGTATACTCAATGGTATTGTCAAAAGGATCTCAGAGGCAGATTGGGAGGACTTAAGATCTAGTGGGAGGGGCAGGGATTCTGGGGGGGGGGGGGGTGGGGGCCAAACACAGGGGACAGGGGTGGGAAGGGGAGGGAATGTCTTTGTTCTTATTTTCGGTTTTTGAATAGTTCTATATGGTAATAACATACTAAAATGTACCAATACTACTTATGTCTTAAGAGTATATATTGCTCAGGTGATGGGTCATTTAAGGAAGTAGAGAAGTGACCTTACATAAGTGAAAATGATATTGAAAACCTATACTGTTTTAAAATGGCAAAGCTGTTTATATGTATTTATATAATGTACTAAATGAAAATAAATAAAAAATTTCCTGTTAAAAAAAAGAACCCTAGAGGTCCTGAAATAATAGTGAAAAAAAATAAAAAAGTTAAAATCCCACCCCGCTTTCCGAGGACAAAAAAAAAAATCACAGGTTAGGTGTCCTCCCGTCCCAAAATATTAAAATAAAAAAAACAATCATCCCGTGCCATGAACATATGACAGAAAATAGCATCCAAATGTGAAAATCACCACTTGGTACATTTTCCCATAGATATATATACACACTCACCGGCCACTTTATTAGGTACACCATGCTAGTAACGGGTTGGACCCCCTTTTGCCTTCAGAACTGCCTCAATTCTTCGTGGCATAGATTCAACAAGGTGCTGGAAGCATTCCTCAGAGATTTTGGTACATATTGACATGATGGCATCACACAGTTGCTGCAGATTTGTCGGCTGCACATCCATGATGCGAATCTCCCGTTCTACCACATCCCAAAGATGGAGAGAGGCAAAAATCACTACAGCAGCTGTGTGGATATGAAACAGACTTCTTCCTAGTGGCTTCAGTAACAAAAAAAAGAACTGCAATTGAGGTGTACAGATCCCTCTAAACGCACACCCTGGGAGAGGATCAGAAATCACAACAGGACTGTATGGATATGAAACACATTTTTTCCAAGTTGCTTCAGTAACAAGAAAAGAACTGCTATTTGGGGTATATAGACACCCTGGGATTGGAGTAGAAATCGCTACAGCACAGTACAGTAATTGCAACTAGACGCTACAGGTAGCACATGCAGTGTGAAATGTCGAGATTGCAAATGGCTGACAGTTTTTATAGGGCTGTGTGACATCACATAAACCTGCCGGTCGCTGGTTGACTTACAGGTCTGCAGATGTCATCGAGGGTGTTCCTTTCTCCTTCCCAGAATTCTCTTCCCCATGTGCTCGCGGCCATTTAGCAAAAAAAGTGGGGAAAAAAACTTTGTTCCCATGAATCAGTGTAAACTTCGGATTTGTGACGAATCGAATTTTCAGTGAAATTCGTATGGAATTCTACTTTGTTTGAATCGATTCCCCCATCTCTATACATGATGTTGGTATGAGGGTCTGACATCCACAAGTCAGTGTGAAACTTACAGCCCAACACCATGCAGGGCAATTTGTACATATCAGAGAACGCCAAGATTGGCAGATTCAATATTAGAATGCTGTGATCGTCACAGATGAGATTCGGTAAACTGGAGACACCTCTGGATAGGAGATATTGGGGCAAATGTATAAAAAGTGCCCTAAAGTTAGACAGTGCAGTGTTAGACTAGACACAGATTCATATAAGAGGTGCAGGATGATAAATCTGGTGCAGTATAAAACTGTATAGTCAAACTCTGCACCTTCTTTTGATTGGCTTAGTTTACACCGGAAAATTAGGATACAATTCTATCGGGTCAGCAGTATTTCTGTCGTGCAGACCTTTTTGGTGTGAGGCCACGCCCCTTTTGTCATGCTAGTCGTAGGAGAGCTATAAAACTGTCTAGAATCCTTTATAAATGTGTTGGAGACAGGTTTTTTTCTGTCATAGACAGATTAATAAATATCCTCCAATGCGTGTTGTAAGAACCCTACAAGTTTAAAAAATTGCTTTTGTGATAAGCAAAAAGATTAAATGTTACACAGAATACTATTTCCGCTCACAGCATGACAGCACTGAACCATGCTAATGCTACATAACCCCAAACTATGGGGGAGAATTTATCACTATTTTCGGCTTTTTCAGTGATTTTTTTGTGCTGGCAGGTAAATATACGGCATAACACAGATAGCAGCGGGAGGCTTATATCTGCTGGCCCCTTTTGACTCAGTATTGTATGATCAATGTTTCTATACAGGTCACTTTCCTGTGTTACTATTTCATAATCCCAGATAGAGAATGTATATCATTGTATTTTTGGGTCTGATTGTCCTCATTTAAGCAAGCAGTTACCTGTGCAGCTTGTGTTATCTTCTTTGTGCAATACTCTAAGTCTCGTAACATTTTTTTTTACAGGTCAATTTATTTGACTAAACCTTTGATACCCTTATAGGCAGGTGGTGTTGAATAAGGTGGAGTAACCTTACCCACCTTATCTGTGTTCATATGTGTACACTGGCATAGTTTTGAATACTTACATGTGTATTTGTTTTGATTTGTTGTCTCTAATAAAGATTTTAATTTTAGTTGTACCATGTGTCCTTTGTATCCCACTGCTCTTTCTTCTTGTTGCATGCATGTACAATTGTAGTATGTGGGCCACGATTAAAACTGGCAGAACACATTTTCCTTTTTTGCATTTTGGTATGGAGTATCATTTGGTTTTAGCTGTTGTCAGTAAGAAAGAAATGGTGGTTTTACTACATTTCATTTATACCACAAAACAAAAAATAGAGATGGGCAAAAAGGGCTATGTACCCACAACTCTAAGTATAAATAAACACCTATTAAATATTCACCCAATAAATGCATGAAACCATATTGGAAAAAATGATACATTTTTAAAAATTGGTAATTGTTCAGAGGAGGAGACAAACAGAAAAAGACTCATTGCACATGCCCGGGTATAAACAATATGTTCATAATTAGTAACCCTTATAATTCATCACTTTATAGTGCTGTAAAATAGGAACAAGAATCATTCCCACATCCGTAATAGTACATATGACCATAATGAGTTAAAGTCCTAAAAAGTTAGGCATATCCTGTAATCAACAGGAATCCAAACAAATAGTACATGGGTACATAAGGGTAAGGCAGGGAAACAAAGGGCAAATTATTACCGACCACGGGCAGAGGAGAAAAAGACCAGCCCTGACACGTGTTTCGCCTCTAAAATGGCTTTGTCTGGGGGAATGCCAGGAAAACAAAACAACTGACATTTAAACAAATATGGCCCAATTGGATAGCTAAGCTAATTACAACACATGCGTTGTTTTACATACTGACCCATGATGAGTGATCGCGTGGGAGGCGAGACCTGACTGAGTTAACCTACCGCAAAGCGTGTGACATGCACAGATGATGTCACTGTACATCATGATGGGGAGGAGACCCACAGCACGGCCTGTAAGCTGTCTATCATCGCACCAACCCATCGCGAGAATTGAACCGCCCACCCACCACGTCACTAAAACGTCATATGAGGGAGGAATCTACCTAACGGAGACTCCTACTTGTCATGTGCTCGTACTGCATATTGGTTTCACCGTGGTAAGTCACAGTAGAGCGAATTCAGAATCCTAAAACCTATCGTACATGTAGCTGCAACATAAAATATACAACAATGCCCCAATATAAAAAAAATAAATTTAATACTGAACACTATAAAATGATCAAGTGAAACCCTAGTGCATACAAATTATGTAGCTACATAAATAAATAAGTGTTAAAATCCAGTAATAGATGAACAAACCAAATAATTCATGGGTAAATACCCCTATTTCTTGAGCCTCAATAAGTGTTAAACTCCAGTAATAGATGAACAAACCAAATAGTTGATGAATAAATACCCCCAATTCATGAGCCCCAATGAGTGATAAAATCCAGTAATAGATGAACAAACCAAATAGCAGATGAATAAATGCCCCCATTTCACGACCCCCAATTAACCTATAATGACCAACCAACTGATTCTAAAAGCCCAAACATTCATCATATAATGAGGTGATTTAAACCTGGTCATATGTGCTATTATGGATGTGGGAATGATTCTTGTTCCTGTTATACAGCACTGTAAAGTGATGTTTTATAGGGGTTACTAATTATGAACATATTGGTGGTCATTTACTAAGGGCCCGATTCGCGTTTTTGCGACGGGTTAACCGAATATTTCCGTTTTGCGCCGATTTTCCCTGTATTGCCCCGGGATTTCGGCGCACGCGATCGGATTGTGGCGCATCGGCGCCGGCATAAATGCAACGGAAATCGGGGGGCATGGGCGTATGAAAACCTGACGGATTCGGAGAAACCGACGCATTTTAGAAAAAAAAGTGTTGCTGGACACGCGCTTACCTGCACCCAGCAATGGATCGTGAACTCCGGCGGACCTCGGCGGATTTCAGCGCAGCAGCCACGTGGACGTCGGAGGAATTGCCTTAGTGAATTGCCGAAAGACCCGAATCCACCGCAGAGAACGGGCCGCTGGATCGCGAGTGGACCGAGTAAGTAACTCTGCCCCATTGTCTACACCCGGGCATGCGCAATGAGTCTTTTTCTGTTTGTCTCTCCCTCTGATCAATTACCTATTTTTATCTGTATTGTTTGTTTGTTGGATACAATACAAATTTATCATTTTTTCCAATATCCAATATGGTTTCATGTATTTATTGGGTGTACATTTCATTTATGTAAACATATATTTTAAGAGTCATACAGTAAACAGCTCTTAAATAAACATTTTTCTTTGTTGTTTAGAGTCCCTTATTTTAATCTAGTAAAGTTTATATTATATATATTCTACATATATCAATTCAATTGAGTGGGTAAAACCAAAAAAGTCCTTGAACCTAATTTACAATTATTTCTTCTTGGAATTTGGCGATCATGATGTGTGGAAACTTCAGAGAGTAAGTGAGATACATAACATATGCCACATTCCTTGTAAAATCTTTTTACTTAAAGTGGGGGGTTTATTTTATAGTCAGATCATACTCTACATATACATCTGACCATTGAGATAAAGTAGGAGACCACCATCTACATTTTTTAAATTGAACTCTCTACATCTAATGACCCTTTAAAGCTTTTAAATTCCAAAATAGCTTTTAGGTAACTGATTATTTACTTACCAACCATTATCATAAGATATCCGCATACTTTTCTAGCAATTTACCCTTACCCTCTTCAACCAAACTGAAAAATTAATTCCTTCACCTCTCCAGAATTACAGAGGTCCATAAGATTACTTAAACTATCTAAACAACTTGTTCCAGAAAGTTTATAAATTGAACATTTTAGCGTTTATGTTGTAAGTATTTGTATTAGAGAGGAACATTCACTTTGTCGTAGAACAATGCTAAATATATTTCATAAATCTGCTTGGCAGATCAAGTTCCTACTTTTACAAATAACATATTAAAATGTAACTTTTATTTAATTTATTATTAATAATATCAACTTGTCATTGGTTAATTAAAAGTTTGAAAAATACAGTTAGTGTTGTTGTTATGTCATTTGATTTATACATCTAGAGCATATGTAGATTCAACGAAGGTCAATTAGTCCCACTTGATTTATTTACTAAGTATGTAAACACTGCTCATTGTAGTATTATATTTGATTAATATCTCTCTATATTAGGGAATTAGCTATCTATACTTTTCTTCCACTAAAGCCTCTCCAGAATTTACTCCTATTATCATATATCTATGAATAATCTGCAGTCTTATTCAAAAAGACATAACTGCATAATCTAACAATATGCCTTCTTTACCCTTCACTTGCTTTTCTGCAGCAGCAGTGGGACCTCTAATACAGCTACAAGACAGAGTGAATCAGTGTGTATTTCTTTGTGTTCTTCACTCAATCAGCCAGTAATTTGAAAAATAAAAGTTTTATGATGATATACTTAGGTGATTTTGTAAAACACTTGTAAAACAAGTGTGTATCTCTTACAAAAACAATCCATCAAATGTAAATTAATGTACATTGTTCCTAAACAAATCAAGTGATCATACACTGTTCTCTAGTTTTGATTTCAAGTGTATATACATAGACAGAGATATAAGCAACTTTAATCTTATAGCCAGTCATGTAGCTAATCAGGAGATCGGGAAGCTGCAGTAAGTGGGGACTCAAGCTCATACCAAGCTGGGTGAAATTTACCTACCTATTTCAAAATAGTTGTAATATAACAAGGATGTGAGGATATTCACTTTTACCATATAAACACTTATTAACTAATACCGTAATACCTATTGTCATGGTTAAGTCTTAAGTTTTGTCACACAAAAATAACCTGTTTTAATTACATATATTGATTTCAAGATTCTAACTGTCTTCTTTGTAGTTGAAGAATAATGTTTGCTTGTCAACCAGATCTGATTAAAGGAGGTTTAATCATCATTTTACAACATTAAGTCCTCCAGGTCACAGTGCTAATGTAATTTTCTAAAGCACCTTCTCTGGTGTACTTATAAATGCATCTGCTTTTAGATCGCTAATTTTTTTTAGAAGCAATTTTTTTCACAGACATGGATACAAAACTATTTGCAAATTCATCTTAACTTACTTCCACATAAAAAAGCAGTGTATTTTCTTAACTTTATTTGATATCGCGGATTCACCTTTTTGTGTGTCACCCTACAAAGCATTTAGGTATAATATGGCATCACAGGGAAAGATAACATCCATATCAAATAACACATTAGCATTTTTGCTGCACACTTATTAGATCACAGGTACTCTGAAGAGGGGCCCTATCCCTTTTCACTCCAGTAAAATACAGATTCCAGGCACACTGCTATTGTGTAGTATGGAAAAATGTATTGAAAATTCATAGCAAACTTTAGGTGAAATTTCAGTCAGACAATTGACCATCTTCAGACTCTATGGTAGATTTAGTCAAAATGTTTATTATACAAATTGTACATACAAAATATCATTAAAATAGTAAGTAGATACTCTGTAGTACATACAACAAATGTTTGTTGTGTGCAAAGAGTGTAAGTTAGTAACTAGAGATGAGCGAACATGCTCGTTCGAGCATTAGCGTACTCGAAACTGCTCGTTGCTCGGACACACAGGAGGCTTTCACTTCAGTGGGAAGACTTGAAGATCCAGCCAGTAGTGAAGGAAGCCGCCGGGTTATATAGGAAACCCGGAAGTGACCAGCGCCAATGGAATGGACGCTGGCCCTTTAAGTTCAGGGAAGTGAGCGCACGTGGCCTAGGAGAGGGAGCGCGCGGCCTGGAGGCCGGAGGCATGCGGCCCGCATGCTGGGACTCAGAGCACAGACAGGAGCCCAGAGAGGTAAGTGAGGGCAGGAGGACGAGGACCGGCAGGCAGCGGAGCACGGGTGTACCCACGATCAGAGACATGGATCGTGGGAGCATCCATGACAGTCTCTTCTTGTGCCTCCTTCAATTCATCTTGGTGACAAGACACCTGAGGAGGAAAGCAGAAACAGGACAAACCTCGATGAGGTGCTTGGACCTGGCAGGGAACAAGCCGAGGCACCACTGTTAGTAAATGTGCCCCGAAAAATTTTAACTTTTAAATCTGGTTTGTTTTGATTCACAAGTGAGAGGAAAACATCTCACTCACCTTCCGTTTTCTTTTAACCCCTTAACGCTCTGCGCCGTAGCTCTGATTTTTTTACATTTATTTTAATTCAGTACCATTGATACAGGGTGATGTTTTTTAATAGCTGACTAACATCTAATTTAATTTGTACAATAATAAAATGCTGGCTTCTCTTCCTTTTTTTTCTCTTTTTTTTAAATCACTGTAGGTCTGCAAAGAGAAGGAATCTTGACTTCTTTCTACATAATGTGTGAAGTCAGTCAAAGGACAGGTCTTCAAGCTGTACACACTATATGTGCTATCATATGTTGTGAAATTTATTGCACTGGGAATAGTATAATCTGTCACAAAAATGTACACATGTAGCTTGAACTGATAACCTTTACTAGGCGAAAAAATTCAATAAACCCCTTGGAAGTAGAAAAAAGTATAGATGACCTTTTACGGTTTTCAAGTTAAATAACCAACAAAAAAAATGGTAAAAAGATGGAAAGGCTATTAAATTTACATGGTACATTTTAGATTTTGATGTATATTGTAATTGTACAAAGTTATTATAGTTGTGTAATTTTTCAGTTAAAAAAGACAAAAAAAATATTCCCAGATAAAAAGCAGATTCAGAAAATCAACAATAACCAGTACATCCAGCAGAGCAGGTGCTTCATGCACATGGAAGTATAGCATGCACATGATTATAACATGGACAGAAAATGTGTAGAATCTTTTTTTGAGTTGATCGTCTAATAGGAGGAAGAAGTTGTGTGGAAGGATTCTAGTTTATTGAGTCACTTCTCGAGCTTGTAATAAGCAATAGGAGATAGAGAGAGGAGAGCACAGACTGTTATCTAGATAAGACCACTAAATGCACCAAGTTATCAGACTTTTTCATCACCAAAATTGTGCTATAAAAAACCTGACTCGAGTCTATAAAATACTCGAGTCTATAAAAAAAAATAACACTTTACTCACCTTCTGACACCCACTGCAAGTCCTCTTCTTGCTTGGGGTGTTCCAACTACATCTTCGGGTCCCTGCACCTTGTAGGTGGCACACAAACAATGATGTCAGCAAATGGCTGACGTCATTGTGTGTCCCGGCTGCCAGGGGGGACCTGGAGACAGAGCCGGAAGACCCAAAGCAAGAAGAGGAGCTGCAGGGGTCATCGAAAAGGTGAGTACGATGTTAATTTTTAAATACCTTGCATACTCGGGGCAAAGTCTGGCCGGCTATATACTGGGGTGATGGGATGGCTATATACTGCAGGGGCTGGCAGGCTATATAATGGGAGGGCAGGGGCTGGCAGGCTATATACTGGGGGAGGGGCTGGCAAACTATATACTGGGAGGGCAGGGACTGTCAGGATAAAAACTGGGGGATAGGAGCTGGGTATATACTGAGGGGCAGGGGCTGATTATATACTAGGGGAAAAGGTGCTGGCAGGCTATGTACAGGGGGGCAGGGGCTTGCTGTATACTTCGGGGCATGAACTGGCTGGCTATATACTGGGGGAAGGGGTCTGGTCAGCTTTATACCGGCTGGAGGCTTTGACCAATGTATTTCCCACCCTAGGTCTATACTTAAATAGGTTTCCCAGTTTTTGGTGTTAAAATTAGATACCTCAGTTTATAGTCGGATTGGCTTATACTCAAGTATATACTATATAATCTCTTCAATAGAAGGTCATTAAACACCCTAAACAATAGATAGGCATTATCTTTCTTGCACATTAAATTCTGCAGCCTGGTGCATTTAACTGTGTTTTAGGGCTTTAACTTTCATATAAAGGCCTTTATTCTTAGCTTCAATATGATCACGACTATACCAAATTTTATAGTTTATGTTATGTTTTAATGCCTTTACTGTAAAACTGTAAATCATTTTAAATAAAAATGTAAAATTTCCAGTATCAGCATATTCTGACACTAACAACTTTTATTATTTTTATTAACTGCTGTAGGTCCATGGAGGTGTTTCTAATGGTAAATATGTGTTTCAAGCACAAAGGACACATTTACTAAAGCCCTTGTGCCAGTGTTGCGTCAAACTTTGCACATTCTTTTAGGTGCAAACTGCTTGCACAGGTATTTAAGAACTGTCTGCACCACAATTGTGTCACACACAACTGGGGCGTTCCAGTGCTCAGTCCGGTGGCGCCAGATTTAACATGGAAAGTTTGCACCACTGTTAGTAAATGTGCCCCGAAAAATTTTAACTTTTAAATCTAGTTTGTTTTGATTCACAAGTGAGAGGAAAACATTTCACTCACCTTCCTTTGTCTTTTAACCCCTTAATGCTCTGCGCCGTAGCTCTACGGCGCAGAGGTAGAAGGAGTGTATGAAGTGGGTTAACGGGCTGAGTCCTCTTCATACAAGGGTGGAGGGGTTTTACATATTGCAGAAAAGCACAGACCGCGGCTATTAACCCTTTCATTGCCGCCGACAAAGTCGCCGACGGCGTTTAAAAGACGGAGGCGCGCGGGCGATCGGTTGCCATGGTAGCCTCAGGTCTTGGCTCATTGTAATGAATGTGCTGCAAAAATGCCATATATTGCAATACAGAAGTATTGCAGTATATGGTAGGAGCGATCTGACCATCTAGGGTTAATGTACCCTAGATGGTCTAAGAAATAGTGGGTAAAAAAGAAAAAAAAAGTTTAAAAAAGAAAAAAAATTAATAAAATAAAAAAAAATTCAAATCACACCCCTTTGCCTAGAACTGATATAAAACATAATAAACAGTAAAAATCACAAACATATTAGGTATCGCCGCGTCCCAAAATGCCCAATCTATCAAAATATAAAAATGGTTACGGCCGGCGGTGACCTCCGAGGCAGGAAATGGCGCCCAAATGTCCGAAATGCGACTTTTACTCCTTTTTACATCACATAAAAAATGAAATAAAAAATGATCAAAATGTTGCACAGACCTCAGAATGATAGCAATGAAAACAACGGCTCATTTCGCAAAAAATGACACCTCACACAGCTCCGTGTGCCAAAGTATGAAAAAGTTATTAGCTTCAGAAGATGGCAAAAAAATTTTTTTCTTTTTTGTACACATTCGTTTCATTTTTGAAAATGTATTAAAACACAATAAAACCTGTATAAATTTGGTATCACCGCGATCGCACCGAACCAAAGAATAAAGCTGAGGTGTTATTTTGAGTGCACATTCAAAGTCGAAAAAACTGAGCCCACAAGAACGTGGCATGCATTTTTTTTTTCAATTTTTCCACATTCGTAATTTTTTTCAGCTTCGTAGTACATGGCATGTTAAAATAAATAACATTACTGGAAAGTAAAAAATTTTTACGCACAAAATAAGCCCTCACACAGGTCTGTACACATAAAAATGAAAAAGTTATGGATTTTTGAAGTTGGAGAGCAAGAAATGAGCAGAAAAACCCTGCGTCCTTAAGGGGTTAATATATCCTGTCCTGCGACTGGGGCATGGGAAAACGTACCCATGACATATCTAAAAGTAGAGTAATCTCAAAACTCCATAACATTAGCATTTTTCTTAACATACAATCATAAACATTACACTAGTGTAGTATTTTCATTTCCAGAGCAAACAAGTAAAAAAAAATAATAATAATTCCTTTCCCCAATATCCTACTGAACCCTTGACATATACCTCATCCTTTGTTATTTTCCACTACTGTATCTAAAATGAAGCATAATCCTCATAGTAGCTAAAGCAAAATAAGAAAAAAAAGGAAAATAATGCACAACCAGCTCGTGATTCTTTCAAACATGTGGCTTTTTGTACTGCTATAAAGCTGTAACATTTGTGCCCATTCAGGCTATTGCATTATTCTCTGTCTGTAAAGTATGGCTGAGGATGCACTGAAAAGTATAATTTTGCTTCATTCTATCTATGCTAGAATGAATACTGGTGTATTTTGTTGCTAGAAGCTATTGTTGATTTCCACCACACTTAACTAGAGTTCACTAAAAACTCTCATTGCTGCCATGTCTGATGTCAATCAGAAGTGATTCAATCATCTTCTGAAGAGGGGTCTGATATCTAATATGAAGTTTTTTGGACTTCTGCACTTAGCTAGCTAGTGTTCATTCTGGTATTCTGAAATTTTTGACCCTTTGCCTGATTCTCTGACTTTCCTTTCACCTGAGTATTTTGAACTACACTGCCAACCTGATTCTAACCCATCTTTGGCGACTATCCTTCATTGTATTGTCTTATCCTTCTTGTCATTGTCTTCAGGAAGTGAACAAGTGACAGCTGGGAACGGGTTTAATCTTAGGGCTCACCGTCCGTTTTTGTCCCTCTAGTCCATCCACACTGCCCTTTACAGCTGCATTACAAAAGTCCTGCTAGTTTTATCCAGGTACTCCATTTATAGTTACACTTCACTTATTTCACTTTATTGAGTGTTCGTAAGACTTGTACTTTGGCGATTCCAGTTATGCATTTTCTACGGCGCTTTTGATGTATTTTCTGAACCTTGGACCTTTTGGCAGTGGCATATCAAGAATGTAGTAGGCCCTGGTGCAAACTTTGTGTTGGGGCCCATATACGAAAACCCTTATCAATGTCCACATCTAAAACATTAAACTTGAGAATATACAGTACATATAGACATTACACATACATACAAATAAATTTGTACCTGTGGTGATTACAAATATACCAGAAATGAATGTACTGCACACATAAATATATAACAGCATATAATATATAGCGGCAATAAATGTATTGTACAATAAGGCTGAGAGAGACAGGCATCACTTACAGATTAAATTAGTCACAGTTGCTTCCTTTTCCCTCTGTGTTGACCTGGTCCATCCTTGTCCGTATTCTGTAGGCTCTTCACAGATGACAATTCTCCATCAGCTATACAACCTCACAATGACTTCTCCCAGCCATCTCTGCAGGATTTGCCAGACAGTCAGCTTCTTGCCACACTGTGCCACTAAAATATATCACAGTTAATAGAGTATAGTGGGGCACATTTACTAAGAACAGTGCAGTCTGTACTAGGTGCAGGTTGCCAGATTCATGATGTGAGGCGCCCATTCTTCATGAATCTGTTGCCCTCTGAGCTCTGACTTTTTTGGTGCACCTTTAACATGGGGCATGCAACACAATTCTGTTGTATGTTGCATGTTAAATCTGGTGCACTCCAACTGAGTGCTGTAATACCCCTTTCAGTACAGAAATTTGTGTCTCAAGAAGACTAGTGCAGCCGCAACACAAAAGGGTCATGTACGAAACATTTGTGGTGCTGACACTTCTTAAATACCTGTGCAAAGTAGAAAACTAAGCTTAGTAAATGTCTCCTTATGTCCCATGCTGCTAAATAACACTACATACAACTAAACACACTGGCACATATAGATATTAACTAATACACAAAGACCCCCAGTCCTATATAAGTAATAACAGCAACCTCCCATCATATATAAAATTAATAAAAAACCGATGTCATATAAAATTAATCATAGCCCCCATGTCATATCAAATACATAACAGCCCCCCCACGTCATATAAAACTCATAACAGCAGCCCTCCATAATATAAAATTAATAAAAGCCCTCCCAACGCATCATGTAATTCATAACAGCAGCCCCCCCGTATACTCTAAAATTCATCACCTCCTATGTTAGAGAAACTTCATAACAGCCCCACTCATAATAAATTCATAACAGCCCCCCACTCATAATAAATTCATAACAGCACCCTACACTCATATTAAATTCAGAACAGCACCCATTTCATATAAAATTTGTGCCTGGATCTTAGAGAGAGGCCCAGCAGAGCTCTCTGCTAATGGCATCCACATGGGTCCTTTTTGAGGTGGCGTCTGCGATGCCGGGGACAACTGTTGTTCAGTTGTTACCTGTGGGTTAGTAGAGCATGAGTATGTAACAGACACAGAGATTCTGGAAGTGCAGAGCGTGCACTCCTTTCCTGTCTTCACAATGTGCTAGAATTAATTCATTTTTGCAAGTCTTGTCTGTAAGTTTTCTGGTGTGCAAGGCATGATATATACTGTATATCTTGGCCTCATTCTCAAATTTGTGCTTTAATATATTATCCATAATTTTGCTTCATTTAGATTTAATCACACCAATACATTAGTTTGTAATTTTGTTATTTTTTTTTTCCATTTGTTGACCTTGTGTACCACCAATTATAGGTAATAATCATGATGGCTATCCAAAGTGTAGAAAACAGCTGAACTTTGTCTTTTATCTTAGTTGTTAATGATGTTCCCATCATCAGGAATCATAGAGCATAGCTAAATAACTGTTACCTCAAGTTATTATTAATGGAGAAAATGAATCTAATTTTAGGTGACAAATAAAAACAGAATCTACCAGTGCTTTACTTTACTTTAATTTATTAAGGTTTTCTCTCTCTGCAAAGGATCATTGGAAGATATTGGAAGGGTTGTTTAAGTATGTTTTGTTACACTGCTATGGATGGCGATTTTAAAGAAAATATTTCTTTTTTGGATTATAATAAAGAGCTACAATTTAAAAGAAAAATTCAGTTGATGGGAATCCCATAAGTATTTAAGCAATTCAAGAACTGGCAATGCCAACTTTAAATGATAGAAAAGATAAATGTAACGCACAGGGGAGCGGGGAGAGTCTCTGAGGGCAGAGTCTGTGGACCGCAGTGGCGGCCAAGGCAATGGATGCAGGAAACAGTCACAACTTTAGATGACAGCAGGAACGTAGAGTAGTACTGGAAATGCTGATACGGAATGAAGACACCGCTGGGATGGAACCCTGGAAGGCTTGGCAGAAGCACAGGAAGGCAGGAGGTCACCACAGGGCTGGAAGCTTGGACCGCACAGCAGGATATGGACCACAGGCTATGGACCACCGGACATGGACAACAGGATATGGACCACAGGATATGGACCACAGGATACGGACCACAGGATACGGACCATCAGACACGGACCACGGGATACGGACCACCGAACTTGGACCTCGGGAAACACACAGGAGGCTTTCACTTCAGTGGGAAGACTTGAAGATCCGGCCAGGAGTGAAGGAAGCCGCCGGGTTATATAGGAAACCCGGAAGTGACCAGCGCCAATGGAATGGACGCTGTCCCTTTAAGTTCACGGAAGTGAGCGCGTGCGAGCCCTAGGAACGGGAGCTCGCAGCCTGGAGGCGTGCGGCCCGCACGCTGGGACCCAGAGCACAGACAGGATCCCGGAGAGGTAAGTGAGGGCAGGAGGACAGGGACCGGCAGGCAGCGGAGCATGGGTGTACCCGCAATCCGAGACATGGATCGCGGGCGCATCCGTGACAATAAACCTCTTTGCATGACAAGTTTCTATTTGTTTTTCATAGTGATTCACTTGACTAGAATTATGAATCCAGCTTTCTGGTTTGTGGCATTAAAACTATTTTTGTTTCTGTTGCACAAAATAATACAATTTCAGGTTTGCTGAAAGGATTTGTATAATACTCTCATACATTCTTTTTCTTCAGCAAAATGTTGTGTACATCTCTGTTGATTCATTGAAACTTTTAAATGAATAATTAAGACTGCGTTACGGCTTTATGATTCTGGGTCAGTCCTCGAGCATTCACCATTTATAAAAATATGTCCTATTTAAAATATAAAAATATATATTTTGAAAGAGTGGAATGTATTAAATTATTTCCCTTGGCAATAAAATACAGCTGCATCCGCAATGTTATAATATTTTCATGTGGAAATTAAAAGGTGGCAAGAAATTTTTTAAAGCGCAAACATTGCTTTCAAGCACTCTGAAGTACATTTTAAAGAGGTTCTTTGCTATCTTCCATGCAATTTTGCACAGAGGATTCTGTCCTCTAAATATAAATATACAATAATCATAATAAATAATGTAGCAGTATACTTTTGATCATTTGCTTTCTTCTACTTCAGTTATTTTATTTGATAGTGCTTTCTGGTTTGAACTATTGCTGTAACATTTCGCTTGCAAAATTATGTGTGTATTAGCATAAACCCATGCTTAACATTTATTCTATAGCCCCCTAGACAGAAGTCAAGTAAGCATAGAAGGTCAGGAGAATATAATTTTTAAATTTTACTACCATAGAGCTGTAGCTCTAGAGAATTTTACATAAATTGTGCAGATTTCTTAAGCTTTATCATCTCAGGACTTTAATAAATAAAAAGATACACACCTATTTCCATTGCTCTTAAAGACCAAAACAATTATTGATTTTATGTTTAAGATATGTCAAAGGGAAATAATGAAATGTAATGAACATAGCTACTTTCTTAGAGTTTTTAGAGGATAAGTAGCATTTATGGTCCAAAAGTCTTTGAAAAGTGCTAGAATACATTTATAAAGAGAACATGAATCACACAGCAACATTTACAGACAGTGAAGTTAATTACAGACTAATTTTCTTATATCTTTTCAGTTATTTAAATTTCTGTAGAAATAAATGCAAACTGCAACATATGTGCCTGTCTGGGTTTTAGCATCATTCTTTGCATGTAAAGTATGGCAGTGGATTCATTGCTGACTGTACTTTTCTTGCATCATGCACTTGTCTGAACTCTGCCTTATTCCACTCCTGGCTGTTATAATTTTTTTCAATCACATCATCTGTCCCCTGTTGACTTTTTTCAGGGCTGAAACAAACAGTTAAGTAGTGATGTACTGCTTTCCAATCACTTTCTGGCCTGGGAATGTGATATCTCACAAGAGATTTATCTTTAAAATTCCCAAAGCTTGCTATAAGTCTTCTTCAGAACCTCCTAGCATTTCTTGGACTTCTTTATTTTGGCTTCTTTGTCTTAATGATTCTCCAATTCGCAGTGCTTGTTATAAGTCTTCTTCAGTGCTTGCTAGCATTTTCTGGTCTTCTGTATTTTGGCTTCTTTGTTGTAATGATTGTCCAATTTCAAGTGCTTGCTATAAGTCTTCTTCAGAGCTTGCTACCATTTTTTGGACTTCTGTATTTTGGCATCTTTGACCTAATGTTTGTCTGACTATCTTCTTTCCTCTTGATTTTGTACTGCATGGTCATATTGGTGTTGATCTATATGACTATTCTTCTGTATTTGTTTTGCCCTGTTTCTGTCTCCTTGCTTTCACTTTGGCACAGGATGAGTAATTAAAAAGGGACAATTGGGGGGTCTAGCATTAGGGCTCACTAGACCTTTCCATCTTTGTACGTTCCTTTACAGAAGCATTACACAAACCATTTCTGCTTCTCTCCATCTTCATTGACTTCAATATTCTGGGTTCAACAATATTAGCTGTAATCTATTTATTTAGAAAATATCTATTATAGTACCTACACTTGGGATCCACAGTGAGGTTTTCAGAGATGGGTCACAGCTAGAGATGAGCGAACACACTTGTCCGAGCTTGATGCTCGTTCGAGCATTAGCGTACTCGAAACTGCTCGCTGCTCGGACGAGTATTTCGCCAGTTTGAGCAAATGGCATCTCCCGCCGTTATGATTTTTGGCGGCCAGAAACAGAGCCAATCACAAGCCAGGAGACTCTGCACTCCACCCAGCATGATGTGGTACCCTTACACGTCGATAGCAGTGGTTGGCTGGCATGATCAGGTGACCCTGGAATAGACTAGCCCCTGCCCGCGCTGCTCGGATCATTCTCTGTCTGGATGCCGTTAGGGAGAGAGCTGCTGCTGGTCAGGGAAAGCGTTAGGGTGTTCTACTAGAATAGTGTTAGGCAGGAGTGATTCAGCAAGAACCCAACAGCCCTTCTTAGGGCTACAATAATGTGGCTGGGCTTGCTAGCACTAGTAGTGCAGCCAGTACCATATTGTGAGGAATTTGCAGGGAGACTTGCGACTGTTGTGTTTAGCTCTTAGTGACACACATATCCACCTCAAACACCGAAGTGGGACAATTTATTAGGGGTTTGATTTGAATTAGGCACAGTCTGCTGATTTATTTTTTTTTACGTTTATTTATTTTTATAACTCAAAGTAATCTGGCAAAGCAGTGTGCTTTCAGTGTAGGCTAGAAAATAGCCATAGGAGAACCCCAATGGCTTACTTAGGCCTACAATAGCGTTATATTTTCCTTTTTTTTTGTTTGCTTGTGGCTGGGCTTGCTGGCACTAGTAGTGTAGTTAGTACCATATTGTGAGGAATTTGCAGGGAGACTTGCGACCGTTATGTTTAGCTCTTAGTGACACACATATCCACCTCAAACACCGAAGTGGGACAATTTATTAGGGGTTTGATTTGAATTAGGCACAGTCTGCTGATTTACTTTTTTTTTACATTTATTTACTTTTATAACTCAAAGTCATCAGGCACAGCACAAAATCCAGTTGTGTGCTGTCAGTGTAGGTTAGAAACTAGCCATAGCAATAGGATAGTATCGTTTTGTTTAAAAAAAAAAAACACCAAAAAACAAAAACAATTTACAGTTTACACTTTAATTTTTAAAATGTTTAACCCGAGGGCTAGGGGTAGAGGACAAGGGTGTGGACGTGGGCGTCCAACTACTGCAGGGGTCAGAGGCCATGGTCCTTGGCGGGGTGAGACACCACCTGCTGATGAGGGAGCAGGGGAACGCCGCAGAGTTACACTCCCTAGGTTCATCATGTCTCAAGTTACTGGGACTCGTGGTAGAGCACTGTTGAGGCCAGAACAGTGTGAAGAGGTCATGTCGTGGATTGCGGACAATGCTTTTAGCCATTTGTCCACCAGTCAGTCTTCCACGCAGTCCACCAATGTCACCGAAATCAGCACTCCTTCAGCTCCTCCACCTCAGCCTCCTTCCCCCCAGTCTGCCCCCTCCCAGCAAAATTTGGCATTTGAACCGGCATACTCTGAGGAACTGTTTTCTGGACCCTTCCCAGAGTCACAAACCACTTGTCTGGTTGCTGCTGGACTATTTTCCATTGCCCAGGTTTTCCACCGGTCGCAGTCTGTGGGTGATGATGACATTATTGACAAAGTGAAAGAAGTGTGTAAAGAGGTGTCGGACGATGAGGAGACACGGTTGTCACACAGTGGTGAAGTTTTTGTCAGGGCAGGAAGTCCGAGGGGGGAGCAGACTGAGGGATCGGAGGATGATGAGGTGACATACCCAAGCTGGGTTGATAGGCCGGGTGAACACAGTGCTTCTGAGACGGAGGCGAGTCCTATACCAGAACAGGTTGGAAGAGGCAGTGGTGGGGCCAGACGGAGAGGCAGGGCCAGAGCTGGTGCATCAGCGCCAAATGTTTCCTGTAGTCAAACTCCCGTGGCGAGGGCTAGATTTTCAGAAGTCTGGAGGTTCTTTAAAGAATCACCAGATGACCGACGGACTGTGGTTTGCAACCTTTGCCAAACCAGGATCAGCAGGGGTTCCACCACTACTAGCTTAACTACCACCAATATGCGCAGGCATATGAATGCTAAACACCCCACTCAATGGCACCAAGCCCTTTCACCTCCGGCCGGGCACACCACTGCTCCTTCCCCTGTGTCATCTGCTAGTCAGCCCCCTGCCCAGGATCCCGGCCCAAACACCTCCCGTGCGAAAACCCCATCTTCGCCTCCATGATCCTCCACAGCATCCACCAGCCTTTCAGCTCTCCATACCCCAGACGCTGGAGCGCAAAAGGAAGTTAAAGTGCAACCCACCCACACGCCCAAGCCCTCAACGTCCACATCTCCAAACTTCTTAGCCTGGAGATGCTGCCCTTTAGGCTGGTAGAGACCGAGGCCTTTCGAAACCTCATGGCGGCGGCCGCCCCTTGGTGTTCGACCCCAAGCCGCCACTACTTTTCCCGATGTGCCGTCCCAGCCCTGCACAAGCACGTGTCAGACAACATCATCCGTGCCCTGACCAACACCATGGATGAGTGCTGCCGGGCAGGGCCAATATATATAGCTGACGGCACATTGGGTTAACTTGGTGGAGGCTGGGACCGAGTCTAACCCTGGGGCTGGTCATATACTGCCGACGCCGAGGATTGTGGGGCCTACCTCGGTCCAGGTCCCAAAGGCCTACTATGCCTCCTCCTCCTCCCACCCCTCCTCCACCTCCTCCTCCGATGCTGAGCCTAGGCGATATATTGCACACCGCCCAAGAGCTATTACAGGGCATCACAGCGCAGACTGATCTGTGGCTGGCACCGCTGAACCTGAAGCCAGGCATGGTTGTGTGTGACAACGGCCATAACCTGGTGGTGGCTCTGCAACACGGCAGACTGACACATGTGCCATACCTGGCCCATGTGTTAAATCTCATAGTTCAGCGTTTCCTCAAGACATGTCTGATTTGCTCACGAAGGTGCGCCGCATCTGTGTGCATTTCAGGAAGTCCAGCACAGATGCTGCCACTCTATGCCACTCTAAGGGCAGCGCAGTGCCGCCTCCAACTGCCCGCTCACCGACTGTTGTGCGACGTGCCCACGAGGTGGAATTCAACATTATCCATTTTATCCAAAGTTTACCAGCAGCGCAGAGCGATTGTAGACTGCCAGATGTCAACTTCCACCAGAACTGGTAGTCAGGTCAGTCAGCTTCCTCAAGTCTACAATGAGGAGTGGACGTGGATGTCTGATATCTGTCAGGTGCTGAGTAACTTTGAGGAGTCAACACAGATGGTCAGTGGCGATGCCACCATCATCAGCCTCAAGATCCCGCTGCTTGGCCTGTTGAAAAACTCTCTGGTCAGCATGAAGTTGGAAGCTTTGCGCTCGTCACGAGAGACGGGGGAAGAAGATTCCCTTGTTGATAGCCAAAGCACCCTCAGTTCTGTTTCTCATCGCATATCGGAGGAGGTGGAGGAGGATGAGGAGGAAGAGGAGGAGAATGTTGGCGAGACAGAAGAGGGGAGCATTGTTCAGTCCTTCACTGTTCAGCGTGTATGGGCAGAAGAAGAGGAGTTGGAGGAGGAAATGGAGAGTCAGGCCAGTGAGGGGAGTTAATTCTTGCACGTTGGTACTCTGGCGCATATGGCAGATATCATGCTAGGCTGCCTATCCCGTGACCCTCGCGTTCAAAGAATTTATTCCAGCACCGATTACTGGGTATTAACTCTCATGGACCCACAGTAAAAGCAAAATCTTTCCACTCTCATCCCTGGATAGGAAAGGAGTGTGAGAATGCATGAATACCAGCAGGCCCTGGTGCACAAGCTGAAACAGTATTTCCCTTCTGACAGCGCTAGCGGCAGAGGGCATACTTCTGCGGGACAAGTAGAGAGGGAGAGTAGGCGAGCAGGCAGCTTGTCCAGCACAGGCAGGGGTACGCTTTACAAGGCCTTTGCCAGTTTTATGTCACCCCAGCAAGACACTGTCACCTGTCCCCAGTCTTGGCAGAGTAGGGCTGATCTTTACAGAAAGATGGTGAGGGAGTACGTAGCTGACCATACCATCGTCCTAAATGATCACACAGCTCCCTACAACTACTGGGTTTCAAAGCTGGACATGTGGCACGAACTGGCGCTGTACGCCTTGGAGGTTCTTGCCTGCCCTGCCGCTAGCATGTTGTCCGAGCGGGTTTTCAGTGCAGGTGGTGGCATCATCACCGATAAGTGTACACGCCTGTCGACTGACAGCGCTGACAGGCTGACGCTTATCAAGATGAATAAAGCCTGGATTTCTCAGGATTTCCATTCTCCACCAGGTGAAGGAAGCTCAACCTGAATAATGTATGCACTCCTCCTCCTCATTTTCCTCCTTCTCCTCCTCTTTGTACACTAAAGCATAGGAAACTGGCTATTTTTTGCCAGGGCCAACTGGCTCTAGCTACAGTACTCTATGTATTTAATTTTTCTGGAGGGGCACCTAACCGGTCCTCTGTTTTAAACAATTTTTGGGAGTGCCACATACAGGCACTCAATCTATTTAATTTTTCTGGAGGACCACCTACCTGCTCCTCTGGTTTGAAAACTTTTTTGGACTGCCACATACAGGCACTCATTCTATTTAATTTTTCTGGAGGACCACCTACCTGCTCCTCTGGTTTGAAAACTTTTTTGGACTGCCACACACAGGCACTATCCAAATTAAATTGTCTCCATAGCAGCCTCCACACGTCGTCTTTTTAGCTGCCTCCACACTTTGTCTCCATTGCTACCTCCACACGTCACCGCCATAGCTGCCTCCAAAAGTCGTCCATTTAGCTTCCTCCATACATCGTCCCCTATAGCAAACGAGCTGTGTCAGGCAGTATTTTGGGTTGTTTTCATGGCTTCCACATCAAACTGGTTAGCTTTGTCGCCACCCTGCTGTGTTATCCACAAAATATACTGGCAAACTTTTATCATTTACCGATATTATTTCAGCGCTTCTTGCGCATCTGTTTACATTCCCCTCACCCGCCATAACCCAAACTTATAAGAACACTACTACACTTGATCTCATACAAAAGGTTCTTGGAAGTGCTGTTTGGGGAGTAGCGAGAGACAGGGGGTTGGATAGGCGAAAGCTCGCCTGGCAGCTCCATCCCAAGATCCAACTAACATAGTTTTAACTGCAGCACCTTTAATCTACTACTAGTTCACTGCCTCCATATATCGTCCCCTTATCAAACAAGCTGTGTCAGGCAGAAATTTCAGGTGTTTCACCAGATACATAGTGGAACTCGGCCCATCTGTCGCCGCCATGCTGGAGACCTGAAGTTCCCAAGATTAGGCAGCCATCCTAAGATTAGGCAGCCTCAGAGGCATCCATGCATGCTTCCCCTGCTGTTTCCTGTCCATTTTGCCTCCACGATCCTCCACAGCGTCCACCAATGTCTCCATGCGCAACTTTCAACTCTCTATACCCCAGACGCTGGAGCACGAGAGGATATGCAGCACATCATCCCCTTATCAAACGAACTGTGTCAGGCAGAATTTTCAGGTGTTTCACCAGATACATAGTGGAACTCGGCCCATCTGTCACCGCCATGCTGGAGACCTGAAGTTTCAATCATGGCAGCGCAATATGGATGCCCCATTCTGTGGCTCTTAATCATGGAATTCGTCTCCATGGCTGCCTCCACATGTCGTCCCCTTATCAAAAGAGTTGTGTCAGGCTCATTTTTTAAGTGTTTCACCAGATACGTTATGGAACTTGGTCACTATGTCGCCACCATGCTGTGTTATCGACTAAATATACCGTCAACGTTTTGTTCACATAGGAAATCATTTCAGCGCTTCTTGCTCACCTTCTTTGGTGAAGCCTGAGTCCATTTAGGGTATGTCGCCATGACACTCTCTAGCCTGCCACTGCTGCTGCTGCCTCTGCATGCCGTCCCCTATAGTGTCAGGGTCAATTATTGCATGTTTTAGATGCTATCTACCCTCATTCGGTCACTCTGTCATGGCCATGCTGTTGCCCATCATTTTGGCATAATGGTACAATTAAGCAGCCTCAGAGGCATCCATGCATGCTGCCCCTGCTGTTTCCTGTCCATTTCCGTGGTGTTTCCATCCTTTTCTGAGGTTCCCAGGTGTTTGGCCAAGCTTCCCTGTGCAGAGCCTTGGTCCCCTTGAAAAATGCTCGAGTCTCCCATTGACTTCAATGGGGCTCGTTATTCGAGACGAGCACTCGAGCATCGGGAAAAGTTCGTCTCAAATAACGAGTACCCGAGCATTTTAGTGCTCGCTCATCTCTAAAGCCGAGCTCTGATTGGTTACCATGGGCAAATAGAACAGTTCTGCTCTAAGAAACTTATGATAAATCTTCCCTCTTACCAAAATATCTAATAACCAAAGTAAAAGTAAGAAAAAAGAAAACAAAAAGACCCAAAGAACACTGTTCTTTGTTTAACCACCGTGCAAATAAAAAACACTAAATGGTACCAAAAGACTACAAGCTGTCCCTCAGAAATCAATAAAAACCCTCAAGGGTGGAAAAATAAAATTATTATGTGTCTTCATACTAAGTGATATGAATTCTTAGGTTTCTTTTTTTCTTTTGTCAAAAAAATTATACAAATTTGGTTTCTCCTGAACTGACCTGAACTGGAGAATAAAGTCATAATAAACTGTGAACACTGTAAATTAAAAATGTAAAACATAAAGGGGCAGATTTATCAAGCAGTCTGAAAGTCAGAATATTTCCAGTTGCCCATGGCAACCAATCACAGCTCAGCTTTCATTTCACCAGTGCTCATGAATATTTTAAAGGGGAGCTGTGATTGGTTGCCATGGGCAATTGGAAATATTCTGACTTTCAGACTGCTTGATAAATCTGCCCCAGAGTATCATAATTGCCCTTTTCTACCAATTGTTACCCCAAAAGGTGCAAACTTTAAAAAAAGGCACTTGATGATCAAAAATTTAAAAAGCCATGGTTTTTGAAAGGTTAGTGTAAACAAATAGAAGCGCTTAGTCACCTAGGCCCAAAAAGAGGCTGGTCACTAGGGGTTCATTTCAATTTGTCGACGTTCCATATTTCCCTGCTTAGAACTACCCTGCTTTCTATCTGCAAAATCATAGATGGCCTTTTTTCCAGTGTTTTACATAAAGTTTGCTGTGAGTATGAAACTCATTTTAAAAATCCATTACAAAATAAATCATATTATTTCCAATTCAAGGCAGTTTTTTTTTTTTTTTGTGTTTGGCCAAGCTTCCCTGTGCAGAGCCTTGGTCCCCTTGAAAAAGTCTCCTATTGACTTCAATGGGGCTCGTTATTCGAGACGAGCACTCGAGCATCGGGAAAAGTTCGTCTCGAATAACGAGCACGCAAGCATTTTAGTGCTCGCTCATCTCTAGTCACAGCCAATGATGGCATTCAGAACAATGCAACAATGGAATATGTGTGTTCACTAAACAGCTATCCTTACTACCACCTACAGTTATTTCCAATGTCTTTTTTATGTGTTCAGTGGGGCTATATCTGTGTATTGGTGAAAAGTCATCTGTCTGATATGAACAGGAGCATAACATATACCCAAGTTGCTGAAATCCTTTATCATCATTCAATAATATAAATAATTTACATGCATTTAACACAGTAGAACTCCATAGATTCACAAGAATTCATCAGCCTTAACATTAGGGATCACACCGAATAAAGTGAACATAAGTCTAGCTCTATGTGTAGCCTGGAGTCTGATAAGAATATTACACTGAAAATTTCCAAATTAAGAATACAAAAACAAGTATTTTATAATGAATTACATTTTCACCCAACATATTGAAGTCAATTTATCAATGAAATTCCAAGGACTTCTTCTATGTCAAAAAGCATATTGTGCTCTTTGCAACTTTTTGCCATGAAAAAGTTTCATGGTAAAATTCAAGCCAATCAGAGCTCTAACCAACATATTTATCATTCTGTTAGATATTTTTTAAATTGCAGTTTATAACCTAAGTCACAAAAAAGTTCCAAAGCTACTGCGGTTAAAGCAACATTTTTTTTTACCTTTTGTGACTTTTTTGCAACTAAAAAAAATGAATAAATTATTAAAGGGCAACAGCTATATGTGACAGGCAGTATAGCGCATTAGTCTCATTGTAACAGTTTCAGACTATCTAATTATAAATCTCCCCATTGTTTGTAATTGGAGATTTTTATTTATCTTGTTTGGTTTCTTGGAAGATTTCTTTTTGGAATTGTTTTCCCTTTTTTCTATTGCATTTAAAGACTTGATATATCAATTACGGGATCTAACATGTATTTATCTCTATTTAAAACTCTTGTTATGTATTGTATCTTTGTGTTTTCCTTTAAAATAGAGGCTAGCTTCAACATTACCACAGATTTGTTTTTGTTCTTTATAACCTTAATCTTGCTATTGTAATTTGACATTAAAATTAGTTTGTAGTTGTACAAATGTTTTTCTAAGCGTCCATTTAACCCCTTCCTGACGCACCAGGTCCCGGTGCATATTGCAGCAAAGGCTTACCGGTAACAACATAGCTAGCACCGATCGCGGGTGCTTTCACGTCGATCACCATCTTGCGGCGCTGCCATCTTGCCACGGATCGTCGCTCCCCAATGATGTCACGGGAAGCGGCGATCCATTGCCATGACATGAAGCCCTGAAGCTGTCTCTTTTTAACTCATTCATTACAATGTGCTATCCGCACATTGTAATGAATGTGGAGTAAAATCCCCCTATACTGCCATATTGTAGTATGGCAGTATATGGTAGGATCGATCAGACAACCTAGGGTTAAAGTACCATAGGAAGTCTTAAAAATAGTAAAAGTAAAAAAAAGTTTAAAAAATAAATTATAATAAAAAAACCTAAAAATTCAAATCACCCCCCTTTCACTGGAACTGATATAAATATTAATAAACAGTAAAAATCCTAAACACATTAGGTATCGCCGCGTCCAAAACTGCCTGAACTATCAAAATACAATAACGGTTTTATTACTGCGTTTAACCCCGTAACGGAAAATAGCGTCCAAAGTCGAAAATGGCATTTTTTGCCATTTTGAAAAATATTAAAAAATTTATAAAAAGTGATAACAAGGTCTCACAGTCCTAAAAATTATAGCAATGAAAACGTCATCAAAAGTCGCAAAAAATTACACCACCCACAGCTCCGTACACCAAAGTATGAAAAAGTTATTGGCACCAGAAGATGGCAAAATCCCCAAAAACATTTTTGTACAGGAGGTTTTAAATTTTTTAAATGTATGAAGCCAATATAAAACCTATACAAATTTGGTATCCACGTAATTGTACCGACCCAAAGAATAAAGTATACATGTCATTCGGTGTGCACAGCGAAATCTGTAAAATCCAAGCCCACAAGAAAACGTTGCATATGTGTTTTTTCACCATTTTCCCTGCATTTGGAATTTTTTTCCCCGCTTCCCATTACACGGCATGATTCAATTAGTTAGCAGAAAACGAAACTACTCCTTATTGTTCACCATGACAATTGTAGTCTCAAACAAATGGCCTTCAGCATTCAACAATTCTCACCATATAAACAGCAGAATGCAATCCAAACATCTACTAAAACATAACTTTTAATCACAAGCTTCCAATAAAATTGATAACGAAAATACAAATGTCTAAAATATGCCTAGTATATTAATCATAGGAGATCAAAATAGATCAATAGGTCAACGGATGCACATTATATACATTTCTGCATAACATAAGTACAACATTGTATTAGGTAAGGGAGATAAATAGGTTTGGTCTCACCAGTCTTCACTCGAACGGGTTGGATTTGTAAGCACTTCTGTAGGGAAATACTCAGGCTTACCCTGTTTTTGCCCTTTCTGCAGTCCTACTCCCGTTGTTAGTGACTCCCAGCCCTTACAAGGGCGGTCCCCAATGCTGTCCCTGTATGCAAACTATTGCACCCTGTACTTCAAAGTTGTTATTGCGTCTTCTTGCCTACGCGTTTCGTGCACCGTCATGTGCACTCCTCAGGGGAGGCTGGGAGTCACTAACAACGGGAGTAGGACTGCAGAAAGGGCAAAAACAGGGTAAGCCTGAGTATTTCCCTACAGAAGTGCTTACAAATCCAACCCGTTCGAGTGAAGACTGGTGAGACCAAACCTTTTTATCTCCCTTACCTAATACAATGTTGTACTCATGTTATGCAGAAATGTATATAATGTGCATCCGTTGATCTATTGATCTATTTTGATCTCCTATGATTAATATCCTAGGCATATTTTAGACATTTGTATTTTCGTTATCAATTTTATTGGAAGCTTGTGATTAAAAGTTATGTTTTAGTAGATGTTTGGATTGCATTCTGCTGTTTATATACCAGTACACGGCATGGAATATTAAATACTGTCACTACGAAGTGCAATTTGTTACACAGAAAATAAGCTGTCACAGTGCTTTTTATGTGGAAAAATAAAAAAGTTATAGATTTTTGAAGGTGGTGAGTGAAAAATGGAAGTGGAAAACTAAAAAAGGCCAAGTCGTTAAGGGGTTAAAAACCTGCTAGAGTATGAGCAGTCTTGCCAAAAATATTAATGTACAAACATTCGGTATGTGGGCAACAGTGCAATCCCTTTCCATTTTAGATCAACCCTGTATGCGACTGAGCATTGACAAAAGTATCTGACTGGCTAAGAATACACATAAGTGTGACAATAACATTGGCCACTATCCAGAATGCTAGTAGAATCCCTTTCTGAGGCTACAGATTGCATGCTCAGGCATTGCCTTATTATTATTTCCAGGGATTCCAGAAGGGGTATTATAAGCTGAAAATAAATAAAACAGTCAAATATTTTTTTCCTTCAAAAATTTGTAGAGATATATTGGTATTAGTTTTATAAAAAAATTAATATTACAGGAGAAAGTCCCATCCTCCAGCACATCAGTAAGGAATTTATTATTCAGAAACAACTTAACAGATGTCCAGTAATCATCAGTAGGTGCACCATTTTATGGCCCAGAAGATCCAGCAGCCAACCATGAGGTAAAGGAGAAACACCCAACACAAAACTGCAGGACAGTTCCTGCCAAGTTGTTACTGGTACCATAGTCAAGGAGTTAAGCCATAGTCAGAGTAAAACATGTTCATTCTGTTCATTCTGAGGTACAAAAGGATAGCGTACAGAACATCAACTTTTCAATGTAACTATACAATTTCACTTCTTTATTTCTCTACCAGTGCATGGCCTAAAACAGTGCATAGAAATGCAAAAAAGTATTATTATTTTTATTATTATTCTTTTTTATTCTATGAAAACTAAAGAAAAACAATTACATATTTCCCAATACATACAAAATATTATGTATAATGCAAGAAATTTGGCAATCTAGTACAGCATTCCTCTGGCATGTTTTTCAATGTCTATTTAATGCTATTACATCCATTAGCACCATGCGACTGCAGTGGGTGGGTACCAATGATGAAGTCGTAAGAGCCCCTTCCTTTTTTGATACCATTTAAACACTGCTTTCAATATTCTAGCTTCTATGCCTGAAAAATCATCAGATGTAACTGAAAGATACAGTTACAATTCTGGACCATAATGTTTCAAGCCAACAGTGCTTGAAGTCAAGGTAAAAGTTAATTTTTTTCATTCACCTTCTCATATACCTGATATATATATATATATATATTGCAATGTCAGTCAGACCCTCAGGATAGGGATGTAATATTACCATTGTGCAAAGCATTTGTTCGGCCTCACCTGGAATATGCTGTCCAGCTCTGGGCACCAGTCTATAAAAAGGATGCCATGGAGCTGGAGAGGGTACAACAAAGAGCCACAAAAATTAAAAGGGGTATGTTGGGTCTCAGTTATGAGGAAAGAGTAAAACAAATAGATTTATTTAGTATTGAAAAGAGACAACTAAGAGGGAACATGATTAATTTGTATAAATATATCAATGGTGCATACAAAAAATATGGTGGAAAGTTATTCAAGGTTAAATCAAATTAAGAGGCAAAGGGGCACCGTCTCCATATGGAGAAAACAAGGTTTAATCACCAGAGATGACAGGGTTTTTTTTTACTGTGAGAACTGTGAATCTGTGGAATAGCCTACCTCAGGCGCTGATCACAGCAGTGACAGCAGAGAGATTCAAGAAGGGTCTAGAAGCCTTTTTACATCTAACTACATAATTACAATTATGTTATATAGAATTGTTTCTGTTAAATCCCTTCTCCATCCAATGTCTTTTCTTCTTTGCTTGAACTTGATGGACGTATATATTTTTCCAACCATATAAACTATGTAACTATGCAATTATAAAGTATACCAAGAATTGAGAAAAGTTAGTTCATCTCTGAACTTAGTAAATGGGAATAGATGAGTGAGTTGAGTAATTTAATAAACAGCAAGAAACATATTAGAGATAAAATACAAATTACCACTCACTCTCAAATGTCAGGATGGCTTCATTACTTTTACTACAATATTTCATTCATTTTAAGCTTGTGGTCATCTATAATTCTATCACTTTGATTGAAGCCGACTGTTTAAATCAATCATTTTTATTCAGAATAAAGTATGACTTTGTAAACATTCTTGCTGAATTATATTACAAACTGTCCAATGTTTTTGGTAGATTTCTATCCCTTATTTTACTTTGCTCACCCACCTAAGCTCTATGCACTTTTGAGGCAGAAGCAAAATTAATTGAGGTTTATCATAATCCAGGCACAAAACAAACTAGATTTCATTACCTGGAAATAGGTTGGCTAAGACTTCTTTATGTCCATTTGCAGATGCTTTCCCGGGAAGGAAAAAAATGGTTTAATTTTATTTTGTTTCCTGTACACAATTGGAAAGGAGAAAGATGAATATGAAATAGGTTCAGAGAATACACTAACAGTTAATTGATATTGATACATCCCTGCTCAGCAGCATAGCATAAAATAAAATTAAATTCACAAGAGCATAAAAAGACCTGCAAATACATTAGCATAAGCAACACAGAGGAACAGAAATGATCAACTTTCATTATTTTCTCATTTTTCTATGTTATGCCCAATCAGTGTTGTTCTCTTGTTTTATATTTATTCTGTCATTTAATTCAGTTTTATAATTTAACTGCAAATCTACCTATACTATTCATACTGACCTTGCCCTAGACTAAATTTGTCATCCCATTTCTCAGTGTTTCATTGCCATGGAATCATTTATGTATATATCCCAATGTGCAGGAACACAATAATTGGAAAACAATATTCACATAAAATACTAGCATATTTATTGCTTCCAAAGTTACTTAAAAACTCAGTAACTTCTGCATACTGATGAACATTAAACACTAGAAATATTCTATAATTTTAAAGTTCTTTGTTTCAAATGGTTACAGCACATTAGGTTTTATGGTTGCCTTCCGTAACCTTATATAGATTTACATTTATGTTGAATAATTCAGTGGTAAACAGATAACTTTCATTCCATAGGTTTGTAATGGTAGACTTACTAGAGGATATCACTGTACTCTACTGAATTTAACACCATAAGTGTAATGTGTTCAAGTTGTAAATCAGTCTCGTGGCCATGGTCTCTATATTTAGTTAACTGTAAATAATAAATAAACATTTTATCATGTTAGTTCTATTCTGTTCATTTTTGTAGATTATTCATATGTCTATTTAGGAGAGGGGCAAATACTCATTATTATTGATTACGGTCTAGAAATGCTGCTGGATGTCAACTCCATGTGGATGTAAGCAGGATAGTATAAGTGCATGCTAGGGAGTAATTCTATCATATTCTTAAGGCCCCTTTTAGAAAAACATTTTAACACAGCCATGTGCCGTTTTAGTACAACTATCACATGGCCACATTCACTTTTATTGGCAATATGACCCATTTGAATGGCCATATTTCACACAACACCATTGAGGGAAAAAAGATAGGTATGGCAAAAGATACTCTACAGCCCAGCTGCATGGCTCCCTGTGGAGAGGAGAGGGTTGAGGAGCGCTCAACCCTCCCCTTCTCCAGTCAGCGAATTACTACACCTGAGTCCCGGCCTAGGTGTAGCATATCTGAATAGAACCTAAATCTGAGTAATATAAAGATAAAACCAATAAACGACACAAAGGTGGGTTATCACAACTCTGAGGTGCATTTTTGTACCTAAAAATTTGCTCGTCCTTAATAACACCATTATGGTCCAAAAATGCCGCAATCACGGGATGTGCATCATTTTAGCATCAAAATATGTTGCAATTACATTGTGAGAAGATAGTGTTAATAAACTCATTCAACCTAAAAGTACATCTGCACTGCCAGGACCTTCATTTAGGAAAGGTGACATGTGCTTCCAATCTGCATCTTGGTGATTGATTTCTAAGCCTTCATTCTGAATATGAGAAAACATAAAAAGTGATAAGTGGGGTTGCTGGGTGTTATACCATTGGAAGATATTGAAATGTGTGATATATTTTCCATTCACCTGATGGGGTTGCACTGCTGGGCAAATCTCCCATCATAGCTTTGGTGCAATGGATATGTTCCTTTGCAGCCACTTACTGACCCTTTTTCATGGGGAGTAGTGTGTATGTTTGTAGGAGGAATCAATGTCCACCAAATGAGCTGGAATAATCATCAGAGTTGTTTATTTGTAATTATGATTTCTCCTTAATTAAATTTCACATCAGACCTGGAATGGACATGCAACATCCCCAACCGGGCCCAGCCTTCTCTTGCTGCCTGGAGCCAGCCGGGGCCCAGAATACCGGAGTGATTGGCGGTTGCAGCCTAGGCACGCTGATGTCATGGTGTTTAGTATGGGGACCGGAGGACTGTCCTACAGCCTGGCAGGTCTCCAGAAGGTGGTGTATGCAAGAAAATCTAGAGGGAGAGGCTGATGTACTTGAATCTCCCAAGGGAAACCCCTTTTAATGTCAGTAGTATGAGTCCCTGGGTAATAGATGGGACGCCCTTGTGGTTACAGCCGCATTCAGAGAACAGACGGAGGCAATGTTGTGCAAAACAACTCACGGTTCTGTATTCGAAAAACTGCAGGCAACAAGCAAAATGATGCCGGGTTGTTGGAGATTCCATATTACTAGAGTGGTTATGGAGACTGATCCTCAGGAGTAGATTTACCAGACTGGTAGTAGTTGCAGGCTGGGAGGTAGCTGTGTACAGATATGGAAGCTGCAGCTTTGCCCTGGGTGTTCTGTGTGTGGCACTAGAGGTGTGTCACACTATCTCTGGTCACTGACAGTATGTGGCCTAGGATGCCTGTAGCAAGATGATGTGCTCTGAGAGGTTTCTGGAACTCAAGAGGCCTTGCCCCTTCCTGTCCAGGGGTTTTGTCAAACCTTGGTCAGGTGGTGGCTCACTGTCCAATCACACTCCAGTTCACATAAAGGAATACAATTGGATAATAACTTTTGTATAGTTAACTCTTGCCTACTACTGTTAACCCCTCATGACCAGGTCTAGAACCTTACTAGAGGGTTTGGGACTCACTCTGTCAGCTCCTAAACTGTAAAGGGCACTGTTTGCAACTATCCCCCTGACCATGTATTTACATGCAAGTAAAATTTGATATGAAACAATGCATGGGTCTCTAAAAGTAAGATTGAGAGCCGATGCTTAATGATATAAGTGCAACAAGATATTTAAACCTTAAAACTCATACCAACATATACATAAACCTCATCTTCACATAAAAGATCATATTTTTCATATGTTAAATACAGTTGTCCACAATCTCAGTTGTAATTCAAAGCAAATTTACAATTTTCTAACACAGTTTTTAACTTATGACAAATATGATATTTTATGGGGTTTTTCCATTTATTTTTTTTACTGGGGACCTTATAGACCTTCTTCATTCATAGGGAAATAGGGAAAGGAGGACTAAATGGCATTTTTAAAGGAAGACATAAATGAAAAAAAAGATTGTTTGAAGGGTTTTTACATTTTGTTATTTCCATCTGGGGAAGTTTTTATAAAAGCTGAAAGTAGTAAAAGAGACTTTATAAGGATACAAGATAAAAGCAAAAGTAGCCTACCACTTTAACTTCTTATACAATGTGCATCTTGAATCGTATAACCATAGAATGGTCGTATAAAGTACTTTACAGAAACAGAAAGTGTTCTTACTCCAATATAAATGTGTTACATTCAAGGATGTCTATTTGTGCAAAATGCAATGTACATCTTGCCTAGTTACACTGAGATTTGCAAATAAGCTGTTATATTGTTTCTCTCTACTATAGCAGAGACAATGCATTCCAATAACACTTCCATAATCTAGACTAGCATTTGTAGCCATAGCAGAGTAGCTCTTCTTTGTAAAACCTTAAAATATTCCTGAATATTAGTCTAGTGTTCAATGTCATATGATATCCTTCCAACACAGCATTATTGCTTCTTATTGAAGTTTAAATCCTTTAAATCTACGACTTCAGTATTTGAGATATTTTTAAAGGGATTTCCATGGCCTCAAAATGTATGGTATTTTAAGTTATGTTTATTTGTTGGTTAATCTGACATGAAAATATACAAAGTGAACTAAGACCACATAAACAGCATTGTACGATTAAGATCTAGCAAAGTGGAAGATGTCTTCCTTTTTATCTTTGTCTTTAAGATACCTAAAGTTACCCTGTAAAATGCTTATTCATCTACCAACCTGTGACAAGATGATGTACAACCTGAAATTTGTGTACAATTGTATATTCATGTATATTTAAAAACCAATAAAAATTGTTTAAAAAAAAAAAAAAAAATGTATGGTATTTACCCATGATAGGCCATCAATATTTGGCTGGTGGCAGCCTGAGCCCTGATCCTGTCAGTAGATCTGAAAGAAACGTGATTCTAAATATATTTGCACAACCACAACAGTTAATTTTTTGCCCTAATAGTTAATTCAAGAATTGTAATGGCTAAAAAGTGCACAAATTATAAATGTAATAATTGTTATAGCTATTAATATCTCCAAATCGTACAAATGTACTTAATTTAGTTAACACATATATGCAGAAATAGACTTGATCGGTAGATAGATCAATGTATGGATAGATGATAGATACATGAAGAAAAGCGGCAGCACTACAAAGCTTAGTGGAAAGTTCAGGTGAAGTTTATTTCATGTGCAGAAACATTTTGGTGTACAACATATTTTTCAGCTTAACCCTAACCTTTGCCAGGACCAGCAGGCAATGCACCCCTCATTGCCAGGAGCATTCAACACTGTACTGCCTTGGACTCTCTTTTCTGAAATAGTTAAATAAATAGATTGGATCTTTCATTCCATAGCAATGATTTTCGGTGACAAAAAGCACCTTTTTCATGCATAAGGTGACTAACAACATGCCAGCTATTTCTGTACCAACAATTTGGATGATTGTTCCGATGCCCTAGTTGATCCAAGCGATTGGAGGTACTCAGTATCATTTGAGAACCTCTACACACACATACCTACACATAGCTATATTTGTGTGTCAGTACTAGAATATTTTCATACTCATTGGATCTTCCACCTTCAGTTTGTAAATGGAATGTGCCCATACCCAAGATGGCCACTGCATCCTTAGCCACTTTAATACACTTTAAACACACTGCTTTCGACTTAGGTGGCATTTATATGATGCACCACATACTTTCAGCTCTAGACCAGCTGGCTTAACCATTTGGTGCTCTGTGTCCAATATATTGAACGCTAAGCGCTAGGCTTTAAATTACAACTGTAAAGTATAAAAACATTTGCATAACTCTGCACTAAGCAAACATAATAAATTCTTTAATTTACAATAATTAGCTATCTGCAGGTGTTTAGCTCCGAACAGAGGTTTTACCTTGTCCCCCAGGCTAATATCCATTTGCCATGCTTTCTGGTTGCCATGAGAAACTGTATAGTACAACTAGAGATGACAGTAGGTTTGTTGAGATGGTCTGTAAGGCCTGTAGTGATGTCATAAGCAGGCTTCAGGCTGGCCAATTACAAACAAGCTGTCCTGCAAAATTTGTTTTTCATCAGATGGACACCTTTATCTACTATTCCAGATTTGATAAATGTTGCAAATGACATTTATCATTTCAAATTGTCTAAAATTTGCAACATTTTTTGTGCAAAAAACTCCAGACCAAAACATACTTAAGGAACACTTACAAAATGGAAAGAAATGACTTGAGACATTTGTGCGACATTTTTGTGACATTTGTAACAAATGTCTCAAAAATATATCTGAAAAAAAAAATAATTTAACACAAGGAATAAGTGAGATTGATTAATTACCAAAGAAACAGACATAAACAGGCAAAAATTAGCCAAAACAAACAGAGATAAGATAAATGACCCCTTAGTTTGATGCAAAGGATCTGTAGTGATGCTTTAGATCTGCCAATTGAAAACATGCTCTCCTCTTTTGACTTCAGTGGGGGGGAGCTGATGTCACAACCAGGAAGTGCCCACCCACATCAGAATTAGCTGGATCTGAATCTAATTTTATATATACCAGATATATCTCAGGCTAAGAAGCCAGCAGCAGGGTATAGGTATCGTTGGAATTGTTAGCAAAGATTCTCTCCAGCTGTGCTAACATTATTTTTTGTGAGTAACTTTACAATTACGCTTTAATGCTCTGTATCCAATATATCGGAGCAGAGCTGATGCCGGCTCAGCTCGAGATTGCAGCTGGGCCGACATTTGTATATATGGATTGTCAGCTGTAAGTAACAGCTAAAACCCAAGTGTAACCCCGGTCAGAGTGAGCTGTGATCTTGGGTATTCAACCCATTAGATGCCACGGTCAGCGCTGCTGTTGTATTTAACTTGCCTCTTGCCCACGATCATCCCCCCACGCCGATCGCTGTAATGGCTGCCCTGCAGTCCTGATCTTACAGGCTCAGTGTCAGCCTATGCAATGTACATGGAAAGGTAAGTAAATGTGCTGTCACCATTACAACATGAAGAATAAAAATAAATCATTACTAAACCCGCACAATGAACGCTGTAAAGAAAAACTGTTAAAAACCTGCCAAAAATTATGATGTTTACCTATTTCATCCTATAACAAATGCAATAAAAAGTGATCAAAAAATATATCTACTTCAGAATGATACTGGTGCAAAGTAATACATGTCCCACAAAAAACAAGCCATCAGCTTGGTAAAAAAAAAAATGTTATGCATGGAAGACAGCAATGGAAAAACGATAAATTATTCCCCATGTTAGGTTATTTTGAGAAATTTAGTAAAACGTAAGTAAAAATACCTAAGCAAGCTATTCTTGTAATTTCATTGACTCATAGAATAAAAATAAGATGGTTATTAGGCTATATGGTGAAAACCACAACAAATTAAGTAAAAAAGCAATAACATAATTGATGCTTTTCTACTCCTACACACCCCAAAAAAATTAATATGTAAAATGGTAAAAATACATCTCTAAAAAAACTGCCCACATATGACCCCACTAATGGAAAAGCTAAAATTTTATAGCCTTCCAAAAAATTTCTTTAGGACAAAACTTGTAGCTGCATTCCTTCCCTTCTGCACCTCACTGTCTCCCCATACAATAAGTAACATCCACATGTGTCTTGTATCCGTACTCAGGAGGAAGAGCCTAAAAAATTTTAAGATGGGTTTTCTCTTTTTATCTTTTGGAAATGTGTAAATTTTAGGACCAAATTAATGTTTTACCAACAAAATCAGACCATTCAGAATTACATCTCCATTTCAATTTAATTAATATGAAGATCTCAAGGGGTTAACAATCTTCCTAAAAGCTGTTATTGATAGTTTGAGGGGTACATATTTTAAAATGGTTTGATATTCAGAGGGTTTCTCATACCGTGGCACAATTACTTGCATGGTCACCGGAGTTCACAGAAAGTGCAATGCCTGACTATAACGCAATTCATTAAGATTGTGCGCCCAAAGTCATAAATGCCTCGCTTCCCCACTCAGGTCCGACAGAGTTCACCATCTTTTTAGTGGAGCATCTAAGTGCTTGGGCTTTTAACACAATTTGAAAGTTTAAGTCTGAATCAGTTGGACAGTCCGACGGTATGCCCCCTAATTCGCATGGAAACCTGTGCAGCTGCGCCACAAAAAGGGTTGCATGCACCACAATCCCAGCGCACATACTTATTAAATCCCTTTGCAAGCATTTTTAGCCCCAAAAACAGTGCAGAGTCTGACAAAAGTGTGCGCACGAACCTTAGTAAATGAGCCCCATTATGTTTTTTAATACTAAGTATGGATACAAAAAATAGGGCTGAGCCTTAAGCCACAAACTGGTCACACTGTGTCACTTTGTACTTACCTAAATGTACATATTACGATTAACTTATCACATATGTCTCAGCTTTGTATCACTTTCATACATATATTTATGGACAAGATAGATAGATAGATAGATAGATAGATAGATAGATAGATAGATAGATAGATAGATAGATAGATCTCTGTGTCAACATACTCTAAAATTTGTATTCTGTTTCAGCAACAATGAAGGGCATTTAGGAATAGCATAAAAAATAATTGATTTTAGTATACTTAAATCTGAATGATTCTTCCTGTAGCATTGAATTTCCTCTTTGGTTTCCATAGAATTTGCTTTTGTTCCGGTGAGAAATTCTCAAGTGCATTTCAAAAGTATTTCAGGTATGTGTTTTTAAATAAAGCAGAAGCTTGTGCATTTATAACTTATTCATATGTAATGGTCTTTGCGTTAAAACAACATTGTTTTTCTGTGTACTGGGATTCATTATAACAGGTATAAATTAGACAAAAACTCCTTGAAAGCTTCTTCTTCTCTTTGCACTAGCCAGAGGCCATCCCAAGAACTACTCATTTGTCATGAGCAATTAGGATATGCCCATCAAACAATTGTCCCATGGTTATACTGCTTTTAAGATTCTTACTATGTAGTGCATTAGAGGCACAAAAAATACTTTTATGGATATAAACTTCTAAATATAAGATAAAATTATTGTTCATTTAAAACAATATTTCTGTTGCACTTTTTTAGATTAATATTTTTCTATACAGTTCATTTCTCACTATATCTTCATGATTTTGATGTACAATGTATGCCATTGATAGCAGAGTTTGCATACACTATTTAAAAAAGACACTTATGCATGTCTTCTCACTATCTGACATGAAATCAGAATAAACCTTTCCCGTTTTAGGTAATTTACAATTACAGAAATTATTTATATTTTACAAATACCAGAAAAATTTAATACAGAGAATTTATAAGGCCTTTTTATTACTTCAATGTTTACATGCTTTTAAATATGGGGCAGCCCATATGATGTAATGTATTTGGAAGCTTCTTTACTGGCAACATCTGAGTGAACACATTGCTTCTTTGTGATATATCATGGGAAAGTCAACCAACCAACTTATCAGGAAGTGAATTGTGGACTTGCACACGTTTGGTTCGTCCTTGGATACAATTTCCAGAAACCTGAATTTGCCTTGTTCTCCTGTACAATGAATTATATGTAAGTGCAAACAAGATGGGAATGCCCACCCATTATGCCACTCAGGAAGGAGATGGGTTCTGTTTCCCAAGATGAACGTGTTTTGGTCCGTAATTTGCACATCAATTCAAGAACAAAAGCAAAACACTGTGGGAATATATTGGATGAAGCTAGAAATAGTGTGTCATAATCCAGGGTGAAACGACTACTGTAACAAAATAGGTTGCAAGGCCTACTCCAAAAGATAAATAAAACAGACATGTTTGCAAATGCACACAGGAAGAATGACCTTTAATTTTGGAGACATGTCCTGTGGTTTGACAAAATTAAAATTGAACTGTTTGACCATAATGACCATTGTTGCATTTAAATGACAAGGGTAAAAACTTGAAGGTCAGAGAACACCATGCCAACTGTGAAACACTGGAATGACAACATCATGTTGTGGTTTTGTTTTGCTATAGAAGGGACTGTTACACCTCACAAAATAGATGGCATCATCAGGAAAGAACATTATGTGGCAATACGGATGCAACATCTCAAGACATCGCCCATGATGTTAAACCTTTAGCTCAAATAGGTTTTCCAAATGGACAGTGACCTGAAGCATACTCAGGTAAGCATAAAGTGGCTTAAGGATAACAAAGAAAATGTTTTCTAGAGGCCATGGCAAAGCCCTAATCTAAATCCTTTTGGAAATTTATGACAAAGCTGAAAAGACAGGTGACAGCAAGGTAGTCTAAAAACAGAGCTCAATTAAACCCCTTCTACCAGGAGGAATGGGTCCATATTCCTACCAACTATTGTGAGAAGCTCAAGTCATACACTTTAAGGCATTTTTATTACTTTCTGCAAAGTTAAAGATTTACATACATTTCATTAGTATTTGGTACCATTGCTCTTAAACAATTTTGGAGAGTTCGACAAATCCTATTTTTGGAGGGGTTAAAAAAAATGGCAGGTACGTTGGGAGAAGTGTATCTTTCTAAAAGGGGACTATGTTGAAAAATAAAATTTTTTGTTTTTGAAAAATGCTGTCTTCATTTCTAACACTTATTAAACCACCCGCATAAATGCTACACATGACTGCTACATATGTATGCTACATAGGATTGTGTACTGCAAAGTTTGAGTAAACCTACTGGAATATATCTCTATGGTTTGCATTTTGTGGGCCACCAGCAATGGGCCATGAGTGCTGCTCACAATGACCATAGGAAATGACTGCCATCACCGCAAAGGAAAGCCCTAATTGGACCTGCCCTATTTTTTGTGGTGCGGCCAGTCAGCTCATGGTGCGGTGATGAATGAGTACTCACTCACACATGAACGTATTCAATAGAAATCATGGGGCTTTGAATTAGCTACTGTACAGTTGCTTTCAAAAGGCCTATTATGTATGTTTTTATACTGTTCTTCCTGTGTAAAACAATACATCAAGATGTTCAAAAATGTCATCATATTTTTATCCTTAAATCCGCATCTTTGCGTCAGTTGTGTTTTGTTGATTTGAGATTAAAAAATAATAATTGCAATAACGAAAACAGCTGACATGTGTTACAGCTGACACTCCAATCTAACACCCACTATCGGTGGTAACTCCAATAGTGGGTGTTTGCCCCTTACACGGCATGATCAAGCATGACCTTGGCATGTAAGAAGCTTCCACCATGGACTGAACCCCTGTGCCACTTACCGGGATATGATGCTTTCCATGGCAGCCCTCGGGTGAGTGCTCCGGGCTGATGCTAGTCTACATCAGATAACGTAAAAGCTCCTTAATAGCCATCCCAAAGAAATAACAAAGTTTAAAAAACAAAAATTCACAAAAAACACATATTTGGTAGTGCCGTACCCATAATAATCTGTATAATAAGTAAGGATTTTTCCAATATTGTTTTTATTTAGTAGGTTTGTGCAAAAAAAAAAAAAAACTATATAAATGGTATTGATGGGATAATAGTCCCAGAGAATAAAGATAATGGTAAAGTGAACAGGCAGAAAAAAAAGCTAAAAATCCTATACATGAATTTTCCTCCACCCTGAGAACATTTTTAAATTTTCGTCAATAATCTATAGACACACCAAAATGATATATCGTAGGCCATCATATGTCTACATTCCCTGAAAAAATTTAAAGGGGTATTCCGGGAATATGAATGTCTGACACAAAAACCCATGATGATATAAACAAATGAATACAACAATACTAAATGTCAATAGGCACAAAACGGAGCTTAAATAATTTGATTTTATAATTTACAAAATCTATGGCCTCTCTAAAGTAGGTGGAGTTATCACTAAGATGGCCGCCACTGGAAACTACAAGTTCCATGATCCTTTAGTTCTCAGTAACTCCTCCTCCCTCTTATGCTCTGCTCCCAGTCATGATGTAACAGGTTTTCTTGCTCTGTTACCATAGTAATGATGTGCAACTGCCATCACCACAACACTGGCCATACTGGATGTACTGCAACCAACCGACTACAGCCAAACATAGTGGTGATCACATGACCTGCCCAGGCAGGTACAGGACATGTGATGTGGACATGTGACCAGTGGCCATCTTCTGTCCTGCAACGGACCGCGCGGAGGAAATGAACGGACTGATTAAAGGGCCAGTAGCATTTTAATTCTTCATTACAGTCACCAGAATTTTCTGCTAAGGGGAGCAAAATTTTAAATAACAACTAATTACACATTAGCTTATATTTTGAGTGCCCACTTGTATATGAATTATGCTGATTCCTGGAATACCCCTTTAAATATTTTAAAGCCTGCGCAATGTGACAATGCAAATCTGCTATGAATGGTACTCGTTCTCTTTAATGTCCTTGTGCCCAACCAGGATATTACTATCACATATGGGGTATTGGCACACTCCAGAGAAATTGGGTATCAAACTTTATAATACATTTTGAAATTTAGCCCATTGTGATTTCATTTTCCTAAAAAATTACAATTTCTAAATCAAATTTCCATTTTGTTTTAACCCTTGTGAAAATGTAAAGGGTTAAAAAACTTCCTAAAAGTTGTTTTATATGCATTGATAGGTGCCAATATAAAGCAGATATTTGGGAAATGTTAGTTACCAAGTTATTTGGGTTGTGTAAGCATATGCCTTGAAAGCAGAGAATTTTGAAAATGAAGTAATTATCAAAATTTTGGCAAAATTTTTATGCAAAACATACCACACAAATTTTTCAACTAATATGAAAATTAACTAGTTATGTAAAAGTGTACCAAAATTACAAACGCTTACAGTGACAGTGTGGAATAGACCTTATTTGTGTATAAAACAGAACTTTTTCTTTATTTGTATAAAAATATTAATTATCAAACTCTCCAGGCAACCACCTGAGGCAGCAGCAGAAAAGTCTGTTCCAGCGGCAGACCAATCCTGTCTCTGTGGAGATGCCACAGAGAAGGATGATGGACAAATGCATTACACCAGCTACAATCAAGTATTAAATCCAGGCCCCATTTGTGGGTCTTACCGGTTCTTGATGCGGTCAGTGCTTAGGTGTTGATCCAATGACGTCTGCTTGATTCGAATCTGGTCCCTATGTTATGCGCACACCTGGGTTCAGAATCAACAAGCTTCAAGGTTCACAAGGAGGCAGTTGGGGAAGAGGGATTCATGTAATTTGTGGTAAGTCAAGATCCAATTGCAAGGGTGTGCCTATGTGTAAATGCCAGACAATCAGCTGGACCACTGTCCCAGCTTCAGATTTATCTTGGAGGCAGTGGGGAAAGGTGGATACATGTTGGTTGGAGTAAGTCAAGACCCAGGTTGTGCCTACGTTTCAGTATGCTTGATTATGTCTAGTAGCTATAATAGAACCACTATCTATCCCTATCATACCCTGTATCTCACTGGCTATTAACTCCTGTAGTCCTAACCACAGAGTGACCACCCTAGAAGGCTGCCCCTGACCGGAACCTTGCCCTAAGTAAGATGCCCTATTGTGCCACTACTGTTCTGTTGGTGGTCCAAGGGGTTTCACATGGTACATGTCCCAACATGACATGTTTCACATTATTTGGCTCCTCAGGGGAGCTATTGCCATGAAAGGTTCATTCTTAGAGATTACGGCATGGAAATGTAGTCACAGATACCTATAGATAATACTGTGCTGGCATGCACAGTGTTTTAGCCAGTGGGCTATGGTGGGGTGGTGAGGCACTGAATGTCTTATGTAGGTCATATAACAGGACCAAAATCCACGTTCTCCTGTCTCACCTGCTGAATCACAAACACCTGTGCAGAAAGACATAGGTTAGTGAGGATGCTGGGAGACAGGAAGGGGCAGTGCCATGAAGCTGAACAGCACCAAATGCATAATATGGTAACACAGTTTTAAAAGATTGTGGAACTTGCAATTATTTTGTAGTGTGTTAGCCTTGGGATTCTGCATCCTACCCAAGAAATATCATGGCTAGAGGGCTGTGGAAGGAAGCTGTTCCTATTATTAGTAACAGTGGAAGATACGGTAGCTTGATATAAAGTATAGAGTTGCTAAATGGAAACTGTAACAGATATGCTTATTTATTTAACTTGCTACAAATGTAGATACAATTTAGCTTTTCATGCAGATTAATTCTACAGAATGTTTGGAGATGGAGACTTGTCTCAACTAATAATAATTTAATACAAAAAAACTAAATAATTCTGAAGGTTTCATTAACTGAATGCTCTGACAGCATCAGGACACCATCAACATCTTCTGTATTTATAAAAACCTTAGCGTTATATCCATTAGGGACATGTTTAAACAAGACAATACAAGCTTCTTTGAGGGAGAGGATCACTTTAATGTTAGGCTGCTTAATTTTCAAACTATTTTCATGTAACTTGAAAACATTTGACACATTTATTGCAGAAATGCATAATTTGGGTTTTCACTCTACTTTTAGGTAATTTATATGTCAGCAGAATATCAGTGACATATCCATGTTGAATGGTATGGACGGCCAAAGAAATAAGAGATGTCATATGAGATGTGTATGTTGATTGTTTAGGGTTGTCTATTTTAGAATGATAACTTCTCATCTCCCTGTATAAACATAAGTTCATGCCATTTAACCATTTGTTTGGGTGGCAATACCTGCTAGTCAATGAACTGTATCTGCTGTCTGTCAGTCATAACTAAAATCGCATGTTATCCATGTTCTAAATCATTTACTTCACAAAATGACATCTGCTGACATTATTTTCTGGTATATAATGAAACAAAAATAAATAGCAATCATTTCATCTGTTGCCTTAGGAACCCAACTTTTTAGAATTGTATGTATTGTTATTCTATTGCTAAGAAGTAAAAGCATTTCATAAAAAAATTCAATAGACTTTGCAGATTAAAACAAATGTTTGTAAAGTGCATTTTGTATGTAATGTTAATGAATCCTTAAACTATATATGTTTTATTGTAATATTATTCTAATTCAAAGCATACTTTATAAGGGAAACTCTTATACTCAATAAAGGAAACTGTACAGAGTTACAATGTATAATAAAGAACGCAAAATAGGATAAAGGTACCTATAAAAGTATACATCAGTCAGATTAGGGCAGAGGCAGACAGGAGGAATGTACCATCAGATCTGTTTCTGATAGTAGATTCCTCATGGTAGGTTTCCTTTATTTACACTTGACTTACAGATGACTCCTAGTTACAAAAGATCCTTTATGTCCACTGTGATCTCTGGTGAAGCTCTCTGGATGCTGATAGTTTACTGAACTTTAGTCTCAGGTTTCTATTATCAACTGTAAGGTGTATGCAAGAATCTTGGTTGTTAGTCCTTGTTCCCCTGACAAGCCAAATTTTTCAAAATCCAATTGCTTTAGAAAACCGAAAAAAAATTGTATGGGGTTACAAATACAAATTATACCTGTTCCAGGATAGAAATTCACCTTAAGAGCAAACCTACAGAACCTATCTTTCATATAGCCCAGTGTCTGTATATTGTATATGAAAAGAATAAGTTGCAACAGAATTGATGTATCAACAAAATATTTACAAAGACACAAAGCTTATAATGTAAAAGTCTATGGGCTATACTGTAAAACAGGTCTATCCTTGGCAGAATAAAGGATTCAAGAATGAAGGAAAATAAAATTCCAGGACAAGAACAGTTTCTGAATATCATAGCTGAATGTTGTTTATAATGGGCGGTATATGAGGAGATACTGATATATGGATTTTAACTTCTTGGGCTAAGAAGAAAATTACATGCTGTTAATGTCACATGCTCTGAATTAGATGTTTTGAGGTTTGGGAGGTCCCAAAGACCAGCTACTTGGGGGTTCTGTATAATATTATACATTTACTGTTGCCTGAAACTCCTAATCTCCAAAATACTTCTACTCTACTTGTAGAGTTTTGATGCTTTATTAAAACATGTACTACACATTGTAAGCCTACCTCTTACTCTTTATCACAGCTTAAAGGACATCTACTATTAGGATGAAGGATTGTAAACCAAGCACACTGACATACTGGTGTGTTCCCCCTCTGGGAGGATCTTTAAGCTTCTTATGCCCTTATCTTTAAGAAAAAAAGTCATCTTTCAGACTCATTTGCATAATTTTAACTCCTTCTCGACGCACACTGTAATAGTACGGCATGCGCACCATGATCACACCAACCCAAAGAATGAGGTAGACATGTCATTTGGGACACACAGTGAAAGCCGTAAAAACCATTTTCACTGCATTTGGAATTTTTTTCCCGCCTCCCAGTACACGGCATGGAATATTAAATAACATCACCATGAAGTGCAAAAAAAAGAGCTTTTTATGCGTAAAAAAAAAACAGCTGGGAAACGCTGTAAACACAAAACCCGAAAAACTTGCCAAGAATGTTAATTTTTCATAAAAGCCATTCACAAAAATGTTTCAAAAAGTGATCAAAAAAAGTTATGTGCGCCAAAATGATACCACTGAAAAGGACACCTCAATACGTAAAAAATAAGCCCTAAACCAGCTCTTTCAACTATAATATGTTTTCTTCAATAAAATTGTAAAAATACATTTTAAAAAAAATAAATAAATGAGGTATCAAAGTAATCGTAGTGATCCATAGAATCAAGTTATTTTTATGGTATGGTATACGGCCCCCAAAAAATCCAAGAAGAAATTAAACCAGAATTTCCTTTAAAAGTTAATAAAGTCTCATCAACCAACTAAAATTAAGTATTTGTAAAGTGCATTTAATGTTGAAAATAAACCCTTATATGTCGAAATTTCCAAAGAGAATAAAGATGGTATAGCAAATAAAAAGGGACAATGCATAATCTGCTCTGAATGTTGCAGCTTCCCTTGAATGCCATGGCGTGTGCCCATACAGCAGTTTATAATCACATATGGGGTAGTGTTACACTCAGGAGAAATTGGCTATCAAATTTTGTGGAGCGTTTTGGTATTTTATCCACTGAAAATTTGTATATTTTTTTGAAAAACACATTCATTTAGCCAAAAAAATGAAAATTTCAAAATTGCACACGATTTTGTTTTATCCCCTGTAAAACAATTAAAGGGTTAACAAACTTCATGAAATTTGTTTTACATACGTTAAGGGGTGTAGTTTCTATAATGGGGTAATTTATGGGGTTTTACTTTTATTTAAGCCTTTTAAAGTGACTTGAAACTTGAGCAGGTCCCTCAATAGCAGGATTTTGTGTTTTTTATGAAAATGTGAAAAATCGCACCTAAAGTTCAAAGCCCCATAACATCTTACAAAAATGAGAGGATGCCAAAAAAAAAAAAACATGTCAACATAAACCAGACATTCGGTTAATGTTAGTTATCAAGTTTTTTTTATGACTATGTATGTAAAAGTAGAAGATTTTGAATTTCGAAAATCGAGAATTTCTCCAAAATTTCCCCAAATATCAGGTTTTTTCATAAATAAACACAAAATATACCACCAAAATTTTTCAACTAACATGAAGTACAAAGTGTTGCAAGGGCGTTAAGGGGTTAAGGCTTCTGATAACACATACAGTATTTAAAATCAAAGTAACCAGATAAATGGAAAATTAGCAAATTAAAGGGGTTGTCCGAGAGTAATGAAAATAAACTAAAGGGGGCTGCTTAAAAAAATGAAGATCTACTTACCTTTCCGGTGCCCTTCCGGGGTCCCGCGCTGCTTTCACTCCGGTCTGGGCGCCATGTATGCAAACATGGCCGCCGGAGCAGCGCTGGACTCGTCTACCTGTCCCTATTCACAGCACTGTGAATGCGGGATGAAAGGTTCGGACGGAAGCTGAGTCCAGTCCCTACGGCCACCTTTAGTTTATTTTCATTACTCTCGGACAACCCCTTTAAATTGGTTGTAACTATCTTCATTCCTCCTGTTCCTTCTTGCTCCTGAAAGTTCTTGATTCTTTCATCAAAGAAAGAGAAGGAATGTGGATTTTGCAGCTAGGTACTAGATGACCAGTGGAATTAAACTGGTTCTCCAACCTATTGTATCTTTACTAAACAGAAGAGATAGCTTTACTTTAATGTATTTCTCTTTCTATATATCCTACAGAACTTCCATATTAGATCATATTTGATCAAGTAAGTGTAGCACCCTGAGCTGACCATATGACTCCATCCTTTTGAGTCTGTAGCTTCATTCTCTGCCTTAACCACTCACCATGTCTTCTCTTTGCAGTATTATTTTAGATCTTTTAGCATGTCACCTTTACTTTGCTACCAATATTTGCAAGGTTCTAGAAGCAAAATAACAGTGTCACCTTACTATATAATAGTGTCCCATAAATATACGTGTATTACTAGGTTATGGAAGAAAATATGAAATTGCTGCTCTTAAAGTCATGTTATGTATGTTCTGTGTATGACATTGTGTTTTACTTCACCATGACAATGCTTTCCACTACTTGGCCCTCCAAATAACGGTAAAGATTGTATCACAAAAAAGAATAAGTGAAAATCAATATAACGCAATCACATTTTCTAATACATATGCATTGCATGTCTACAGAACAATGAATACACATTAGTGTTTCATCACGGAAAGGTGATTTATTGCACTAGTGACTGAGAACCAGTATCTATTTACTATTCTTTTGGGGAATTTGTCATGCTGTGAAATATGAAATACAGCTCATGTATGTGCCCAACAGGTCTCATTTTAAATTACAATATTTCAAATAAGCAGAGGCGTATGGTTTGGCAATCTTTAAATTTCAAAAGAGTTCTTTTAATTCATAGCGCTGAAATTAATTTGTGGGAACAAGAAAATTTGTTTTGGGATCTTGTGCCAGTGTAAATGGTCAGCTACTGTTGGGTATGTAATCATATCTTTGTATTATAGAATCAGTCTGACGCTTCTGGAAGCTTTAATTGCTCTTACAGCAGCTCATCACTTACTTCTACTCTTTATTTAAATGTATGCAGGGTGTATTACTTTACCGTTATTTGATATTTTCATTTAACAAGTCATTTTGATTATTTAGAAAGCCAGTGTAAAACCTACCATGAAATAGGCAGAGAGAGTAAATCACATTTAATACATTAGTATACAGCTGCTTTCATTTTTCACAAAGTGTAACTTAAGCTCCTAATTGTCTAACGCACTTACAATTTAAGAGACCCGCAAGTAACAAATAATTGCCTGAATTCACCAAATGACGGATCACAATGTCTTTTATTCTGACATGTGAACAAATTTGCCTGCTATTAAATTTGTGTAATTGTATCATACCGTGATTTACGTACTGTGATAAGTATCTACTGTAAGGAATGCTAAGTGCTAATATGGACGAGACTCGATTATTTTAAACGCAATTAGCGTGTTTTTTAAAGGACAAGACACAAGTACAAAGATTTAAAGGATTAAGATGATTTCCTGTCATTTAACACACAGTGTTAATCGGGTCACACGTTATTTCTCACATAATTGGTGGTAGGTGTTTTTCTAACACTGGATAAATGGTCCTTCATTTCTTCATATATTACCATAAATTTCATTGCGTTTATATCGAGTATATGGTTGTCTTTTTTACCACTCAGTATCATGAAGAAATGGAGGATTCCTTATGCTGGCTTACATAAGACAAGGAACATGGGGCTTTTACAAAATAATAGATTTGTCAAGGGGACTAGCAGTCTTATATGTCCAGAGGCACTAGTGTATAGAAGCCTAATATATTACATTCTTGATTTGTTTTGTAGGTTTTACATTTGGTTGTAGTGAAATATTTATCTTATGAGATTTGTATAAATTTTGATTAAACTTTGAGCTTTAGCATTGCTCTTTTCCACTTCTATCCATACTCCAATACATGTTTATACATTCTTTTGTGTGGTGTATATCACTGCAAAGCAGGTATACACAAAGCACACAGAAATCAATGACTTGCACATTGTAACCAAACACTCAAAAATATCTAAGACAATATTGCGATATAATTAGTGCATTGTTGCAGGGCATCCTACTACACTTGGTGGGAAGGTGGTGTAAGGAGGGAAATACACAAACTTTGTAGAAAAGTCAACTCTCCTTGAGTTGAATACTGTCTTCGCCTCCATGCTTCGGAACACAGGGGCTCATCAGGCATCTGAACTTTTGATAGAACAGGAAACACAATCTGGTTCCAGGATGATTTTTCAGAAAAATATAAACTTATTTATTTGATCATTTAAAAATGTATTAAAAAACTGAATAGGAGGATGTATGGCTGTATACATTAGAAAAAGCCTAGTTTGTCTACTGTAATTGTCTAGTATTTTGCATTTTTATGAAAAAAAAATCCTGTTCTATTGCATAGAGGGAAATACTCACAATTCCTGGGTCTGTAGGCCAGTACAAACCTTGATTTTTCTCTCCCATTATGAACTTTATAATAATTATACAATGGTATGATGCACTAGAAATCTAACCTTGCCCTGTTCGTCAAGAATGTAATAAAATTGTATAAATAATGGTAGCATTGGAATTAAAGACAAAATGTGGCCACTAATAAAATCACAAAGGTATATCGTTAAACCAATTTAGAAAAGCAGACAAAAATACAAGAGTGTGCATCATGTAGTTTACTTCAACAGCGGTGAGTGCCAGCTCTTTCTTTCCTCTTGAATGCATTGTATCATGTAGTAACGCTGAATTACCGGTGTGAAAGTCTTATTTTTGACATTATGTACAGGGTCACCTTTACCTCTATTCTCCTTTTCTTTAATAGCTCTACTTTTTGTTATGGTAATTGTTACTCATGTCCTCTTGTACTAGATGTATGATGTGGATTTATTGATTTTTATTTATATTTTTTACAACATATTTCTTCTTATATATGTTTTCACATGACCTGTGTGATTCTTATTGATTAGTGGTCACATTCCATCTATATTGTGTCCTTGGATTGGCACAGTCATATCACAATCATAAACATTTTTCCCAGAACTTCCATTAGGTGAGTATATATTAAAGGGGTCAACTAGCTCCTAAATCACAATGAAAGTAAAATAGAATTGTGTATGGCACTATGGTGGCCTTCTGGATAAAGATTTTGTGTTTTCCAGGACTCTGTTTATCTTCATACCAACTAACGTCTAGGTGTGTAATGCGGTAGATGTTCTGTACCTCTCTTTTACTCAATGATAAAGGCACAAGATGGAAGGCCTAAAGAACAGAAAATGGGAGCACCATTAGACATAACCCTGCCAACGGTAAAGTTATAATTTAAATAAAAATATATAGAATTTTTTCTGATATGATGGACCACAGGAAATAGGAAAGGTATGCCTGGAAATTGTTTTTCAGTTGGGAGCTTACTGGTTGTTTATACCGTATTTTTCGGACTATAAGGCGCACAAAAAATCCTTTGATTTTCTCAGAAATCAAAGGTGCGCCTTATGGTCCAGTGTGCCTTATATATGAACCGTACTGATAGACAACAGCTGCCTTGAACTGTGCACAGGTCTGCCACCTGCTGGTCATGCATCCTTATAATCAGGTGCGCCTTATAGGCCAGTGCGCCTTATATATGAACCTAGACATTTTAGCAGGCATTTATTGATGGTGCGCCTTATACTCCGGTGCGCCTTATAGTCCGAAAAATACTGTACATTGTAGACCAGCAAACGTTAGAGACAGGAAATACAAAGAGACCAGTGTGGATGTATAAATAGGTGTCAGTATTTAGTTATAGGTCCAATATAGGTTGTCACACCTAAATTAATGCCTCCCTAAAGAAACACAAAATATAAACTACCTAATGTACCTCTTAAATTGAGAGGAAGAAGTGAGGCAAAGCAATGTTTTCAATAGAAGGGTAATAGATTGATAAACTTTATTTTTGCATACATATAACAAAAAACATACAATTAAAAATTGTTATATTATACATGACAGGGTTGTCAGGTGGTGTACAGCAGAAAAAGGGCAGTCATGCCCGGACATGGGGCATAGGGCAAATAGCTGTGTTGATCCATCAATGCACATATTGGTACTTAGTGTTTAAAGCCAAATGCTAATGAAAAAAGTTTGAAAGACATTGAAAGGTATTAGAGCCAGTCCTTACCGCGTATAGGTGATGGTGGTCACTGCCGCCCCGACGCACGTTTCGGCTTGAAATGAGCCCCCAGACAAAGATTTGTCTTTTTCATTTTGCAGAAGTACATGCGTCCTCTGCATCTGTAGCTGAGCATGGGAAAGGTGACAGAATAATACTGTACAAATTTGCAACATATTTGCAAGGTGTGCCAGATTGTTGAAGACCATGTGCTGGCGTACTGTGCACATTAGTAAGGCAAACTACACCTAATTCATCATAACTGGAAATACAGATGTCTGGTCCATGATAACAATCACAGAGTAAGGCCTTATGCCCATGACTGTAATGGGCCTGTAATATGACCACATCATTATGGCACACAGGGGCACATTTACTTACCCCATCACCGGAATTCACAGATTCAGTGGTGAATATTAGGGCTAGGGCTTGTGACACAATTTGAAAGTTAAAACCCGCGCTCATTCCAAATCATTGAGATTGTCCAACGGCACGCCACCTACATTGTGTCGCATGGAAGCCAGCACAGCTCCGCCAAAAAAGGGTCATGTGTAAACACTTAAATACCTGTGCAAGACATTTTCCCATTGAAGATAGGGCACAGTCAGAAAAAAGTGCGACGTAAAGTGGTGCAAAGTCTAAGTAAATTTGCCCCAATGTGTCTCACTGCACTGTGACCTAGCCAGACGGTTACGCCGCAATATAAAGAACATTTACTATATTTTGCCCCTTTTAAAGTGTGGACACTCCGCTTTCAATGGAGAGGGGAAGGTTGAAGAGCCTTCCTTCACCACCAGTCATGTGGTGAAGGGGCATGCACATAGGGCTGTGTGCACTGTGACTAAGGGGGCATTCTTAGGTAGGGAGAGCATGACTTAAGTGCTGAGCCCTCTGCTTGTTGACTTTGTACAATCAATTACATATCTCATTTCTGCTGAGAAGTTTCATTTAAGCCATCTAAGCCATTATAGTAATCTGATGTGCAAAATACATCTCCAAGAGCTCCATAGACACTCAGAAAAACTAAAGTAAGATGCCTTTCAAATTATAAATCTCCAGTTTGAAAAATAAAAAAATAAAAATATAAAATGGATCCCCAAAGGTTTAACCATTTATCAACTAACCACTCCTGACATTCTTTTATTCATCAGGTGCCAATTATTAAAATCGGCCTTTTTTTTGCAGGAAACAAATTGCTACATGTTACAGTTAAAATAGAAAAAAATACATGCTAATTGTTAAGCATTGTATCTTCCTGTGGTCCTTTGTACGTATGACCAATCATACAAATCAATCATGGTCAAGATGATTTTTTGTTTACATTTGCAATTCAATTCTGGTTGTACAAGGGTCCCCTGAGATACCCTGTCACTTAAAAGTTCACAAGGTTATAGTGACTCTACATTTATCACAGCGCATAAAATAAATAAATAAATGGGAAGCACAGAGGTTATATGTCAAGATCAGATTTTTTCTATTCCTATTTAACGATGTGTCATATTTATATCAATAAAACAAGCTGCTGGCTTAAGAAGCAATTTATTATTGAACTGTGCTTCAAGTGTATCCTACAACTGCCCTGCTGATTAATAGGGCAAGGAGCAAACATGTCACCTTCATAAGCATGGAAAATGATGGACAATTAAGAGAGAGGATTAGATGCTGGTACGATTTAATGGTTTAAGACGATGCAATGCATAGAAAAAAAATACATATATTTTTACAGAATCCTTCAGAGTAAAATAGAATGTAAGAAAAGTCATTAGGCGATAATAAAGCAGATCTGTAGCCAGACGTTGCTGCTTTATTAAAAAAAAAATATTGTGCCATTTGTTTAATGGGATGCATCAAAGAATAGAGCAAACTCAATAATGAGGCAACTGTATTCATTGGAGGCCTTTATACGCCTTCTGCTGCCCATGTTAGCATAGATGGTCAGGCAGCCTGTACATATATATGCAGATACATAGAGGGAGTGTAGGAAATGTGTTTCCTTCATTAATACTGAATACATTTTTATATATTTCTAACAAGATCAACAGTATATTCATATGTTTTTTGCACAAACTGAGACGGTCAATTGCTCTCCCATGCTCCATCCAAGACATGCCCTTTTTCTTTTTTGCATTGTAGATATTGGTCAATATTACACAGTATATCGAGTGACACTTTAATTCATTGTTAATGACATGCTTGTATTTGTTTTTTTCAAAGTGTAACTTAAGTTCTGAAACCCCAATATAGAGGAAATATTCTAGAAAAGTGCTTCCTAGCGTTTAACCACAATGACCGCCCTGGCTGTTAAGAGTTTTATCATCTTAGTAAAACTTATTGGTTTAATTCAGAAGGTGATTTATGACACACTGTTCCAGGTCAATATACCTTGACCTAGTTGGTCAATAAAGGACAAGGAAATCAGTTTTCTTAAAAAATTGCTCATGCTCAAAGCAATTATAGAAACCTTGCAAAATAAGCAATTATGGTATGAGCCTTATAGCTTATTTTCCATTCTTACAATATCTTCTTCACCTAAATTAGTTATAGATTTCCATGTATTTGTGAAAGATTGTGCGTCTAATAATTATATTTGCATGTTATGTAGGAAGTGAACATTGAAGTATCATTGTGGTTACATTTGACTGCAACTCAGAAGAGAAACTATTTGGAATTTGAATAAGAAATTTTATTATTCTGACAGAAACAACAAACACTGTGTTATTACAGATGGTTTCCTCCATAAGCCATATGGTAGACAATCCCCTGTTATTATCATCAGGGTGTTAGGTTCTGCCTTACATCACTGATAGAATATGCATTTTGGCTTAACTTTAGAGTGATATGTTCTATTATTATGTAGGACAAATCAGAACTTTCAACAGTCTTGCTTTCTTTTCCTTGAAAGATATTTTACATAGTTATATAGCTTATACGGTTAATAGTTAATACGGTTAATATTAGCCCTCAGTTGTCTATGTCTTCCCCAGTTACCACACTTTGTAAATATTCTCTTACAGAATATATTTCAATAGTATACCGGGAAAGGGGGGGGGGTTGCTTTAATGCCTCTGACTGAGCATGTGGCCCATATGTATTTCATTGGGAGAGATTTTCCTAAATATATTATCAAAAGTCCACGAAATTTATCAAAAGATTTCATACAGAAATATATTTTATAGCCTTCATGTAAATGTAATTGTCTAATATACAAGCAAAATTCATCTACCATCTCTTTAAAGGGGTATTTCAGGAATGAGCATAATTCATATACAAATGGGTACTTAAAATATAAGCTAATACGTAATTAGTTGTTATAAATTTTGCACCCCTTAGCAGAAAAATGCTGTTGACATACACTGTAATGAAGAATTAAAATGCTACTGGCCCTTTAATTAATTTCCTCCGTGCCTAGGAGACACAGGACAGAAGATGGCCTCTGGTCACATGTCCACATCACATGTCATGCACCAGCCTGGGCAGGTCATGTGATCACCACTATGTTTGGCTGTAATCGGTTTGTTGCAGTGCATCCAGTATCATTACTATGGTAACAGAGCAGGACAGTCTGTTAGATCATGACTGGGAGTAGACCATAAGGGAGGAACTGTTACTGAGAACTAAAGAATCATTGGACTTGTAGTTTCCAGTGGCAGCCATCTTGGTGATAACTCCGTCTACTCTAGAAAGACCATGACATTTTGACACAATGGGGCAGATTTACTTACCTGGTCCTGTCGCGATCTCCAATTCGTACGGTCCGATGAAGATGAAGCCCGGCACTATTCACGAAGCTCGTGCGCCCAAGTTTCAGCATCCGTCACTTCCCCGCCGAGGTCCACCGGAGTTCACCTTCTTCTTCCCGGTGCTTGTAAGTGCATGTCTCGTGACACAATTCAAAGCGTTAAATTGTGTGGTTTGTCCAAATCCGTCTGGTTGTCTGATGACCCACCCCCCGATTTGTGTTGCGTCAAAATCCGATGGCGTGCGCCTAAATCCCCTGTTAAATGCAGCACAAAACGGAAATTGCCGGGAAACCCGACGAAAATGGGCTCTGCGGACCCTTAGTAAATGGGCCCATTGAATCATGAAATCAAGCTATTTGAGCTCCACTTTGTAACTCATGACATTAAGTTTTTCATTTATATATAGCATTATGGGTTTTTGTATAAGACATTTATATATCGGAATACCCTTTTAACCTCTTTTACCATTTAGCCCCTCAAATACCTTGTGAAATCCAATTAGCGCAAGTCAACCAAGAATTCACACAGAAACCCTAAAGTTCTGTTTTACTAGTTGAACAGTAAAGCTCATACATAATAATCTGTCAGTCTGTAAGCTAAAATATGCAAAGTTTTCAAGGATGAAAACCACAGAAAACCATAGCTCTTTTAGCTACCTTGTAAGGTAGCTCCCTTGACGTTAAGCATGACCTTATGATGGAATTAAAACCAAACCAGTATATCTATTCCAGAAGTAACAGACTCCCAACTGTAGACAGCACTGTTTCAACCTGATTGGGTCTCCTCAGTACAGCCTAGGGAACTGGTTTGGCTGGGTGAGAGGCTTGTGAATAGGGTTGGGAAGTAAGAGTTCTCCTTATGGAGACTGCCAATTAAAGCCACCATGTAGGCGTGTGGCGTCTTATAGCCATGGATGCTCCACTAGGAGGATTCTGTGAAAGTATACAAAGTTTTCCAGGATGGGATAAGGAATTCTACCCTTCTTTTACTTAACTTGTAAGGTAGCTCCCTTGACATCAAGCATGACCTACAAGAGGCCTTATGACATGATCCGGGATTAAAGCTGTCAGCTAAACAAGATTGTCCCCCTAAACAAGGAGAGGAAACAATAATCTTTTGTCAGGCCATAATCCTTTATATCAGCTTTGGATGTAAACAGCTTTGGTCTTGGTAAATAAAACAAAATAAATCTCATTTACCTCGAAAGAAACAATACAGTAGCACATAGGAAGAAGACAAAGAAAAACTTGTGCAATTAACTGTTAGACACCGCTCATTTTTTAGAGTCTAGAACATTGACAAACAGATTACACTGATTAAGAAACTTTTAACAGCAAACTTCAGTGCATAAAACATTGGACAGCATTGAAGGGGTCTGATTTATTCTACATTATACAGAAATAGGGAGATATATTTGAAAATATGGTCAAATATATTCCTATATATTAAGTAATCTTATGTCAGTTCTTTAACGTTTATTCACTTCTTACAAAGCAATGGTACATCACTAAGATAAGCCATGACTTTATCAGTAGGAGTTTGAACTTTGGGATATTTGCTGATTATGAAAATAAGGAGGTCACCGTATTGATCTGGCATTGCATCCGCTTCAAAGTTTTCCTTGGAACTGCAGCACAGTCTTGTTCACTTGAATAGGGCTTCACTGCAGTTCCCTTCACAATGGTTGGCCATTGTGCTGCTGTGTAAAGGGAAACAGCTGAGAGGCTTCAGTGCTACTGGACTGGTTTCCTCTGCTGGTGAGCCAGAATATTCTTGTTGAAAGAATCCTATAACCTGTGAAAGGTCATCAGCTGACACGTGGAGGTCTAGTATCTGCTTCAGAGGTTTGCTAAGGTTCTCTTGTAAAGTACAGCTATGGGCATCCATATCTTTCTTTTTCGCTGTACATATACAGATATGTTTGTTATGAAACCAGCATCTTTGTGATATCTGTCTTAGACCGTATTTACCTATACATGGCTATCAATTCATTTAATTGTTAATTACCAACTTTCAATAGTTCAGCCTTTTGTGGTATCTTCAACCATACTAGATTCAGCTTCCAAGGCCTCCTGGCTCTACAGTGGTAAACTGATGATCTGAAGTCTTGCATAGTAGATATTTTCATCCTGAAGGAAACAATTGCAGGAGTAGATCAAACCAGTGTCAGACTGGCCCACCAAAGTATCAGAGAATCATCTGGTGGTCCAAACCCCTTCCCAATACTGGACCCCAGAGGTCAGTCCAATTTGGAGGCTACTATTTTCTAGAGGTTGATGGATGGTGGGCCTCCAATTTATCTGATGGGCCCAAGGAACCCCAGTCCTACACTGGAGCAAACTATGCAAAAGTCAATAGCAATTTACCCAAAAGCACACCAGGGAAGGGGAAAATGAAAGAAGGACCATATTTAGAGTGTGTTGACTTGCTGCAGTTTGTGCTGCATCACAATTTTTTTTCAGTTCCCTTATTAAGCTTAATAGCTGGACCATTATACATGCTTGTATGACTTCTCCCTTCCCTCTCATAGATTGTAAGCTCTTGTGAGAAAAGCTCTCCCTCCTATTGTTTCATATGACTGTTTGTACTCCGTAATGTAGTTTTTTATTTGTATATGTCCCCTATGATTTGTAAAGCGCTACAGTATACAGTATGATGGTGCTCTATAAATATAGAATATTATTATTAATATAATATGGAACTGCATTTAGTTTTAATAATTCATTCAGTGCAGTTATTCCTTTTATAAGTTTAGCATAATAACACCTTAAACCACAGCAAAACCAAAATCGGTCTTTTACACTACAGTTGGGATGCAGTTTTTTCTGCATTGTGTGTATGAAATCTTAGGCTGGGTTCATACAAGTACTGGGGCTTCTGTTCTGCCTCTAAGCTGTGTAATATTGGACACCAACAGAGCCAAAAAACCCATTGACTATAATGCAGTATGTTAGGCTTACATTAAGGTGTCCATTATTTTACTGGACAAAGGAGTGCTGCCAGCAGAATTTGTTACAAACCTGATTGTGTAACTACTACATTAGGGCTCTTTCCGATGACTGTAGTTCGTCTGTGAATCGTAGACCTGCAGTGTCTGGATTTCTCTGACAGGCCATAGTGCTTAGGACAGGGCTCTGTGCATCATAGTGCTTTGAAGGACCTCTAAAGGTCCTAAAACTGCAGATTGAAAAGGCATTTTAGCACCATATGTAGGAAGTGAATTCCAGGCTTGAAGAGGATATAATATTCATATAGCACATAGCCCAGAACATTCTTCATCTGCCTGTGACCATGTCCATCTGTTTTAGCACTAAGAATGACCGTAGCACTCTCCTGTACCTTTTGTCCCACCTCACCACTAATTCCTTAGGGATATTCTTCTGTTATGAAGTCCCAACACTGTTTAATGCCTTCTTTAGTGGCCCCACATAGTAGGATGCCCCTTTGGCTGTGGCCAACCCATTCTGTTTGACAACTCCCTAAACTTATGATGTCTACACCTTGATGTCTACTTATTAATATGGTCCACCAACTTATGATGGCCCTCCTTGATGTTGCACCTTTGGATAAAATGTTCCCTCCTGTCATTTTAGCCCATACTTATATTACTTTACTTTCTTTATACCCTATCACTCATAATCCCCCCTTATCTGTTAGCCTTCAAATAAAATACTTCCTAAAGTTTCATGTATGGAGTTTCAAGTGTTGAGCTTACATTACTTTATGCATGTTAACATTACTGTAGTTCACATCAATCCTAATTATCAATAATAAAATTGGACATTCATTTAACCTGTGATTATTAACCTCGGGCGTCTTAGGCTGATTGGCTGATTTTAAAAGTCTTTTTTTTTGCCCGCATTGAGGAGAAAATGCTATTATTATTATTATTATTATTATTATTACTATTATTATTATTATAATTATTTTATTATACGTAGCTTAATTTACTACCACACAAGTGGTAGTAAAGACTTTGGAATTATAGTGATCATAAAAGTTTTTAAAACACATAACAACAAAAAAGACAAAGGGGCACATTTACTAAGGGCTGTGTGCCAGTTTTCTGACAGACTTTGCACATTTTTTTTAGGTGCAAACTGCTTGCACAGGCATTTAAAAAGTGCCTGCGCTACATTTGTGTTGCACATGGCCGTTTTGTGGCGCGGCTGCACTATTCTTCATGCGACAAAAATTTCTGCACTGAAAGGGGCAGTCGGACCGTGTGCTACATTTATCATGCAACGTCCGACAGAAATGTGTTGCAGGCCTTATGCTAAAGGTACACCAAAAAAAAATAGTGCACATTGTCAGAGAAGTGCAGGGGCACCAGATTCATGAAGAACCTGCCTCAGAAATCCTAAATCTGGCGCACCCTGCACAATACACAGGCAAACTGCACATAGTGCATAGTGGAGTATAGTAAATGTGGGCCAAAGTCTTGGCCCTGATTATGTAACTATAACCATAATCTTTATTACATCACATTTTAAAGACATCAAGTAAAACATACATAAATAAGTGTATATAGGCACAAAATTAGTGGAAGAATAGAAACAGGTATGGATGAAATATGAGCAGGGGTAGAAAACCCAGCCCTCTCATCAAGATATATACGGTAATCATAGCACATGGAAATGTCAGAATTGTAAAATGTAGCTGGGTAACACCAATTATAACATACCCAGTTATAAGTAAAGCATCATCCCCTATATCTATATGTTTATCATCTACATTCTCATCATGTATTTATCTCACCACAGCTTTCATACATTCCTATATAATGTAGAATTGATAATATATATGCAGTATAATATATATATATATTGGAAAAGATCAACGATATAAGCTACTTGTAACGGTCACACAGACAACAGGGAGTACTTGGGAGTACCAGGGAGGAAATTCTCTATGGAAAGAGTCTGTAGGGAGGAGTCTGTGGACCAGTGGACCCTCTGAACCACCACGGGATATGGAGGGAGTACTAGCCGCAACCCAGGACGGAGTCTAAGTGGCACCCTGGTCTTCACCAGAGCCTGCCGCAAAGCGGTATGGTTTTGCTATGGTGGGGTGCCAACAGGTCATTCCACGGGTGTGACTAAACTCGCAGTGGCAGTAAGGGATGACAGGTATGTAGGACACAGTCAGATCCTGGGAAGACAGCAGGAGTGCGGCTCGGAAGGATGAGCTGGAACTCACGGCAGGCAAGCAGGCAGCAGCTGGCATAGGACCAAGGTGGGCAAGAGCGGAGAGGTCCTTGGAGGAGAGTTGGTGGCTTGGAGGCATCTCGGAATGTTGGGAACACGGGACCCACCAGGAGAGTATGGGAATGCTGGAGACAGGAGACACGGAGGCGTCTGGAAATGCTGGAAGACAGGAGCATCTGGAAAAGCTGATAGCTAATCACTTCAACAGGAACCACTGTGGAGAGCGAGGTGTGGAAACCTTGGAAGTTCCATTAGAATGCTGAAGATCCGGCCAGGAAGGAAGGGAGGTGCCGGATTGTAAGGGCTGAGCCGGATTAGCCAGCGCCAATCAGGAGGATGCTGGCCCTTTAAGGCTGGGAGAGACGGCGTGCGCGCACCCTAGCAGCGGGAGTGAGGATGCGGCCTAGTTGGAAAGCAAGCTCGTGGAGAGGTAATTCCGGGCCAGGGAGCGAAGCGCCATACCGGGGGGCCTGTGATCACAGGGGCATCCGTGACACTAGGGTGGATGTTCACCATAACTTTTGCTGAGACGGGGTGAGGAGGGGATTTGTTTGAAAGAAATCACCTTGTCAAGCATTGTCACTGCAGATGGCTTTATCAGTAGGTGTTTAAAAATGTAGAAGTTGTTAACCTGTTTAACAAAAAATGAAAAATACTTAACTTTAAATACTTTAATTTCCTCTGAAAGTATTGGTGGACAGTGATGATCTGTTTCATAGTGAAAAAAAATGCATTAGTGGCATTGTTTCTATATGAATAACTCACACTCATTGCCCCTTTAACTCTTGACAACAAAAATGTAATAAAGACAGCATTTCAATTTTCCTCTCGTGCTGCACTGTTTAAAATGCTCACATTGCATGTTAATGCTTTGGTTTTTACAAATGATACATTGTGTTCCTTACAAATTAAGGCATAATCTATGAAGATAAGTGATTAGTATGTAGGAGGACAGTGTCGCTGCAAATTATAGGTTTGGAATCAGTTTGAGTGTTGATTAATCTCATAATACTTTAGAGAGATACAAATTCAGTAACACGCAGTTTGGTTTTGATTTTAGAAATAATTACTACATTTCTCTAAACATATTTAAAATCTCCATCGCAGGAAGATCATCAAGTAAAATAGAACACTTTGTAATCAAGGGTGCTCCAGGCATTTTAACAACACAATAAAAGACATTCCTTGAACAATAAAACTGACTTTCTAATTCAATACAGGGAACATCAAATATACCCCAAACAATTTTCTTCATCCTAAGTGTATTTCTTGATCACTTTTCTGTAGCACAGATTAAATATGCAGAGAACAATCATAAAAACTGCATGCTAAACCTAAAAAATATAATAAGAAATAATGAAATCTTCACGTATGCTGTAGAAAAAGACAAAAAACAATAGTATTCCAAAACCTCATATTGACAGAGCATAAATTGCTTTCACATTTTCTTGTGTAAACGAAATATTGTTGGGATGAAAATGTGCTTAGCCATATATTCTTATTTTTTCTCAGCAGAATAGTTGAATCAATGCAAAAAAATCAAAATAAGTAAGCAAACACGATTTCTACATGCTGTCTATGAACAATGGAAAATGGAGAATTAAACTGCATAAAACACAAAAAATGGGATAATTAAAGTTAGGGTAACAGATTTGATGAAGATTAATTATAATAATAATGATTTTACGTATTAAAAAGTAAAAATACCACATGAAAATTGGGAAGTGTCAGAAACTACCGATTTTAAATTCCACATAAACTTTTTGCACTTTTGTCTCTCTTCTCCAAAAAGGAGTTTTAAAATGGGTTTCCCAGTAAAGTTTTTAAATAGTGTTTGTTCTCTAGGAGTCTAACCACAGAGACCCTCTTGGATCAAAAGAATAGGCATCAGTGTGTACCCCATGTATGATTATGAGGTGTGTATGGTTAGTACCCTACTGAGTTCCTTATGACTTCTTCTACAGTTATGTCTCACAGCTATAGTAAGTAGAGTGCTGTTTGGCCCATATGTGTGTGGCACTTCAGAAGTTATGTGGGTTACAAGACTGGGGGTCCCAACTGTCAGAACCTCCGTGATCATTCACTTATTCTATATGTTGTGAGTAGATGATAAGTGTCCTTATTGCAATATCCAGTTAAACTTTGTAAACCTTTGGAAATCATTGCATAAACCAGCATTAACAATTACAACATGCAGATCCCTCAGAAATATACGATACAAATGTTCATATCAGTAAATCACTAGTATCATACATTAGTGATTGCCAAATTTAAGTTTTAAATATTGAGTAAGATTATTCTTGACCATTGGGAGTAATATGTTTACATACCATTAATTCAGGACATAAGGATAAAAAAAATTCAGAAATACCCATTCCTAATTTATATATATATCATACAGATATCATATATGCAAATTGATCATCTGAAAATACTGAAAATCAGATTTATTTACTAATGTACAGAAATTCCCGGGTCCTTTAACAAGTTAAGTATATATTGTTGACCCTATTCTAGTTTTTCAACTTACGCTGTTAAAGTTTCAGTGCCCAATCCTTTAATAAGTTTTGATTTAGAAATTTTTGTTGGTGGGAGAGTGTGATTTGTTGGAGCAATAAAGTCTAAAGAATGATTAAAGCACAGAAAAAAGCTTTGGGACAACTCCAACGTGGTCTTCTGAGGACTGGAGACTATGTATGGGTAACCTGCTCAGAGTTCTGGAAAACTGTGAATGCTATTGTTAAAATTTTGAAATGTTCAAACTCCTTGGTGGCTGAAATGGGTAGTTGTAAAAATAAGAAATACTGACCCACCTACGAAACCCTGTTCCCTCAGTGCAACACATTCCCTCTGCCTTCTTCTGGCTCAGATCTTGTGAGCACTGCATCCACTCACTGACCTCATATGTGTAGGAACCATAATGTATAAGCAGGTCAAGTAGTGCATAAAGTGTCAAGTAGTGAAAGAGGGATAGCTAGGAATGATATCCCTTTTTGAGGTTAGGGAAAACAACAAGCTACTAAAGTAACCACTTTGTATTGGCTAAGGTATTAAGATACAGGAGATGGGGAACAGACTGGATCGTTGATACTATAAAATGTTAAAGATAGCATTAAATTTTGAATACAAATTTTGAATGCCAGCCAGTTAATTTTTAAGACTGGTAGGGATTTCCACCAGAAAAACAGTAACAGTAAATTCCCCTCAATGAGTAAAAATAGAAAAACTAAAGAAAGAAAAATAGAAAAGAAAAAAAGTTAACTTTTCCACAAAGATTTCCTTGTTTTTAGATGTCTTCCTACCACAAGTTTATATTCAATGCAGTCTGAGTATTCATCACTTTTGGGATGACTTTCATTCCTACTCTAAAAAAAAAAATTCAAGTAGTTTGCTTACATAAAATGTTCAGCAGTTTATGAAGGATGTATATGTTATGTCGGGTATAACTTAAGATAAGTTAAAGATAGTCAAATGAAAACATATCACAGCTGAATACTACAACTTCAAGTAAAATAAACCAATATGACCACAACCATCATTTCTATATTTCTTGAAAGTATGCAGAAGTTCATAGCTTTATAGAAGCAAATGGAAAGAAGACTAATCAATTTATCACAAAGTCGGCACTCAGACGTTATTGTTAACCTTTACCTCCCAGGAGTTCACAAGTCTGGATACACAATGTCTGGATCCATTTGCAATGGTATGTATAATTTAATATAAACACACTTTTACAATACTTTTATCTCTGTGTGTTAAATGTATACATTTCAAATGGAGTGAGGCTATAACCTTTTCTTTACCATTTATGGTTTGAAGTGGCAAGTTGAGTTTAGAAACTGTGCCATCATGTTGTATGAATGTAAACTGACCCACGGAAGTCACATAAACACCGCCATAACCTGCTAATAAAACGAAATACTTTTTCCTAGTTTGGCACACACATGGATAATACAGAGATCAGCTGAGGAATGGCTGTATCTAATTGTACGCTAAGGAAAAGACCCCAGTAATCTTTTGTCTGCACATAAAGTTCATTTGATGTTATATTGCAGGAATGTATTAAAGTCAAATAAGTACTTATTACATGAGGTCCTACTGTTGTGACTTGGAACAAGAGTTAGCGGTCTGTGACATCACTGAATCCTACTGATGACATTGATTATCCACAGTACATGTCTTGACCACCAACATTTCTATCTGCTATGGAAATGTTGGCTTTGATGACAATCACTGACAACAGATGCCAGATACACAATTACACAGATTTATTTTTATGTATCAAATCAAATGTTCTCACAGTATTGTCTTTGTCAGTCCACCTAGCTATATTGACCCAATTTTCACATGATAACTGTATAAACTGCATGAGTGTAACCTATACAAATATACTATTCAGACTGTTCCAATTCACTTATGAGAGGCTATGACAGCTGTCATGTAAAAATAGCCCAATTTGGGTCTATACATTGACCTTTTTGTCAGTAATTAAGCACATAGAAATCAATTTACACGTACATGGATCCTTTGTGAGCATTTCAAGGAAATAAACATAATTTATCCAGTATAAAGGTTAAACACATGCACAGGATGCAATATGTGTACATTCCAGCCTATATACATTTTATAAATTGTATAAATGCAGCATTCACAACACTTTGTATGTAACAAAAATACAAGGACAGGAAAAGATTACAATTGTGGACCATTTTTCATTTTTAAAGGCTATTTTTCATTACTATTTTAAAATTTATTAAAGAGACGTTTCCATCTCATTCGACTTTCTTTGCCATGATGAGTTGGTTGGATCTCATTTGTTCTACCTTATATCCCTGGCTAAAGGTGAATAGGAGATACACAGTGTCTGTAACTTCCAAAATTATGGAAACATAATCGCTCACTGCACCATAACTCCAAATCACCACTATAGGAGTTACAGAAGCAGCATAGCATATACATGTGCAGTTGTTTCTGTATCTCCACAAACACCCTAAGACTTGTAAGCATCCCTTAAATCTTATCTCTTAAAAAGCTCAGTATTCTTTAATTTAGACTCTGGTTTTAAGACTACTTATAGTAGTTTATTGGTCTGCAGGGATTTTCAATACAGCAGTCATCTCATTTACATCAGTAACTGGATTACTATAGAAGACAACACATCCATTGCACAAGTAATGTGATTTATTATCTGTTCACCTGGAGGTGCTAATAATCATCTCTCAATCTGTATCTCCTCAGGCTCAATTGTTGTCTGTATTCTCTATATGGATGACAAAAGATGAGTTCAGGGATCCTTTATACAAGTGGCAGGAACTGAGAGCAGAAATCCTCTGTAACTATGGCAGGGGGAGCAAATCTTGTATAAGTATGGCAGGAGCTGAGGGTCAGTATTCTCTACTTTTTAGGGATTTGATCAACCCCACACTTCAGTTTTGCCACCTTCTCATACATCCTATAAACTTATGTCCCTTTTCTTCTCATATCACTTGTACTGCCAGGTCAGCCTGTACTTCCATATCATTTTTCTTCTCACACAGTCTGTACCCCAATTTCAGTTTTCTTCTTACACAGGCTCCACCATGAAGACCCCTTTCTTTTCAAAAAGCATGGACAACCATTGTAATGCAGCCTGAAAGTCACTCTCCTTCTAACAGCCAATACCCCTAGGATCCATCCTATGTATACAAACTGCACCTCCATGTTTCCCTCTTCCTCATACAGCCACAGCTAGATCTATAGATGGAATATTGATAAATACAGTGTTTTACATGGTGACATAAGCCCCACTCAAACATGCACTAAAACAATAAAATCAAGCATCAGAATGGGAGCATGTGGGGTAAGATAATAGTTTTTTTTTTTATATTGAGTCTTTATTGCACCAGCTCCCCCAATAATATAAAGTGAATTCTAAGTAAGCGTTAACTTTTCAAATGCATTTTAATATTTTCACATTTTCCAAAAATGAACAAATATGATTTATAACAATGCTGTTTGAATTCTCAACTAAAGTTAACATTTAGCATTGTATTTTTTCTTGCAATAAATAGTATTGTAGTGCTGTAAATATTTTTATAAAGACTTGTACCCAAAGACAAAGACTTAGTAAATTACAGCTTTGCTATATCTCAAAGCTTACATTTGCATTTCTACAAATTTCCAGAGATCTCAATCCAATAGAGCATCTTTGGGATGTGGTGGAACGGGAGATTCGCATCATGGATGTGCAGCCGACAAATCTGCGGCAACTGTGTGATGCCATCATGTCAATATGGACCAAAATCTCTGACAAATGCTTCCAGCACCTTGTTGAATCTATGCCACGAAGAATTGAGGCAGTTCTGAAGGCAAAAGGGGGTCCAACCCGTTACTAGCATGGTGTACCTAATAAAGTGGCCGGTGAGTGTATATTCTGGACGTGTTACCCCAGCAAGTGTTCTTTTTTGGCTTCCTAATAAAACTTGGACTCCCTTGAGGAAAAATCTGGCCACATCCCTAGTACAAGCAGTTAAATTGCTCATCCCACTGCACTGACTGAGTAAGACCCCTCCTACAATCCCAGAGTGGATTAATAAAGTGGATCATATGTGTAGATTGGAGGAGCTCACCAGCTGGTCAGATAGAAAACATGACACATTCATAAAGATGTGGTCCCCATGGTCCCTGTTTAGGAGCCGAGTTGCCCAAAGCTATTAGAGTCTGCCCAAGTTTACCAACTGTCTTTGCCGATAATCTCCTAGCTCTCTCTCAGAAACAAAATAGAATTTGCTCACACTGTGTTCATAGATGACAATTGACTATACTTATGCTGTCTAACATCTAAATATATTATATGACTCACAGATGATATGACAAAATGAACAATGGTCAACCAGATATCTGTAACTTCTTCCCTTCACACACCTACTATCCCAAACCTCCCCCACCCCCTTCCCCCCCCCCTCCCCCCTTTTTAATAATAAAAAGGAAATAAAAAAAAAAAAAAAGAAAAGAAAAGAGAGTAATTTATGTAATGCTACATTCTGCTGTGCATAATATATTCTTGTTAAGTTAGCAGATTCGGTGCCTGCGAGCCCCGACTTTCCAAATGTTTACATGACGTGTATTGTCGATTGTTCAATAAAAATTATATAAAAAAAATAAATAAATAAAAAAAGGACACAAATGTTGCATAAGAAGCTGAGAAAAGAACAGATCTTCCTGCTATGACACACAGTATGCCCGTGTGCTTGGTTTATAATTCTTCATCCTGGTGGTAGATGTCCCTTTATTGTAATGTGTGTTCAGTTATATATTCATTTATTTATTTTTTCCACTTTAAAAATATTTATACTATTTTTTACATCCTCTAACACCTGGGATCAACGCCAGCCATTGTGGGTTCTAAGAGCAGGTCTACTTCAGCAGACATCCGCACTGTATGAAGTATAGTGTGGAGAAGCAGATTCTGTGTCATTTATAAGTCTCAGACATAGAATGGAGCATTCTATGCACTTAACACTGGAGAAATAGTTTAGTACAATGGACATAAGAACTTATCAATCTGTTGGTTTGACCGCCCAAGGTAGAAAGACTTGGTGTTTGTATCCATGTCCTTTGTAGTTCAATGTGAATCCTGAAGAATTAAATAAATCAGGTTTGGGTTCCAACATGAGATACAAAAAGGGCTCCACACCAGTTGCAGGCAAAAAGATTTCCAAGCTTTTTTACACAAAAGTTATAAATATGCATTTCAGGCGTATTGGATAACCTTAGTCATGTGTAAATGTACAAATGATCTAGGAGTAAAATATACTTCTCGCTAACCACCCAAATTAATTACATGAAACACAGGCACGTTGTGGAAAGCACATATAAGAATATATTCCCCCCTGGGATCCGAGATGACAGAGAACCTCTCTGATATTACATGGGCTAAATCTATGGCATATTTAGCTAGCAATATCTACAAAGCTTCAGCTTTAGTTCAAAACCACATGTACTATTTTATTTAAAGGTGACCATCACAAAGTTGTATCTCTTGTGGATCTGTTGCCTTTCTCAAGCTTATGAAAGGCTCCAGAGCCGCATGAGCTGAAACCTATTAATAAACTAGTACACATCATTTTGAACCTTGGAGTACAGCCATTTTTTTGCTTTATATTTGAAGGAATTTGGTCCACATCCGGTGCTTTGCACCAAATACTTGTCTCGCATTGTGCTACCTGACTTTTTGTTCTAGCTATCTTTCATCTATCTAGCTAGCTATCTGATACAATTGTTAGATGTTCTTATTTTTAAAATGATCACAATGTCATGAACACACTTAGTTTTTTTAAAAAGATCACACTGTCAATCATCTCTGTAAAAGAATTGTAACCTTCATGGCAGTAAAGATCACTTTGAATTATTTATGTTGGTGAAGTCATTTCTATAGAACTGTTGAAATGCCCAATGGTCAGTCTAAGGTCAGATGCTTCTTTCCAGGCCAGGCTATTAATGAGACTGAATTTAGTACATACTTTTTCAATTCTTAAACCTGCTTTGCATACAAATATATTAACTAAAATCTATATTGACAGTTTAAACTTTTATAAGCAAATAACATCCCATTACTAAATGATTTCCAAACGTAAAGGGAAAACAATGCACTGGGGGCAAGTTAAATTATAATATAAAATAAAGTTAGCACATTGAAACTGCATGGAACAAATGATACTTCTGCTGTTGTTGTGATATAAAAACTAACTGCTGTTGGCAGGCTATTACAGATCACTATCAATGGCAGGCCTGTGAGTCTCTACGAGACTGTAGGTTGCCATGGCAATCGATCGCTTTAGATGACATCAAGAGGGGCACAGATTGGCCATCCAAGATGGCGACGCCCAACAGTAGCCTTATTTGATGCCGTGGTCAGGTTCGGCTGTGGCACTTAACAGGTTAACTGCCATGATTGGTGCCAGCACAGACCGCAGCAGTTACAGTCTGGTGGCAGCTGTGTTATTTAACCAAAACCTGCTGTGTATGGAGAGAGCTCAGCCTGTTATGCAAAGTACACCACATTAAAACCAAGTGAGAAAAAACAAGAAAAACTATTTGATGATGTATGCAGAAAATTAATTACATTATTGTACTGACTCCTCAACCCTGTTGCTTGTTTTGCACACTAAGTTCCCCTACGGTCTACAGGGTTAAATATTTTAACTCTGAAACATAATGAGTGCGAAAGCGACTGAATTTATGAATATATTTGTTTGGAATATTTGATTGTGCAATACAATGTTTAAACATGCATAGCGTGAAACCAAATTATTCTACAAAGCAATGTTCCAAACAACTGCAAAGTCTCTGTGGCCCATGTAGCTGGCAGGGAAGAGTCACTAAATTATTTTGGTGTAAATATTTTACAAAATGTCTAGCAGGTATAATAAATCTGCGCAGTTAGGGTTTTATGTTAATATTTAAACATTCACTCTTAACACCAGTCAGCTAAATTCAACACGGGTTATATGGTTGTTTTATGATATTTACTTATCCGCAAGAACATTGAAAATTATTCTCCAGAAATCTATTTGTGATGCATAGTTTTTGTGAGCAGTGTTGATCTTTTTCTAATTAATTACATGAGTTTCTGGCTAAATAATGGACGTTTTCTGATATTTTGTGCAGAAGATTTTATAGTCATAGTTTAATTTACTAAATGTTCTGTGCTAAACACATTTTGTTTTACCCCTGACTTTAATAGACTTATTTTTGGACAGGAAGTTATGGAGATTAACAAAGCAATTGAAATAGGTTGAAAATCTTAGGATAACTGGACTTGGGTGTATATAGTCTGTACCCAAATAAGCAATTACCGTACATCTGGATTGAAATATTCTGTGAAAGTATGTGTAAAACATAAAAATAGTTTCTGGATTCCGTAATATTAAGCATAGAGTGCACATTATACCTGTAAACTCATTGATGCACAAAAACGTGTATATTTATTGTTTCAGGTACTTGGGATTGATCATAAAAACTTTAACATATGCCTATACCAGAGGGCAGTTTGTTCACTGAATGGCTGGAGAGTAATCCACTAAGTACCTAAAAGTGACGGTTCCTTGCAGTATTGTAGCAAACGGAGTTGATTTGGTCAGGATAAAGAATTCCTCAATATTAACAAATATTGGCAGATTAATTACACAATAATATCAGGGAGACATTAAGCTCCAAATGCATCCTGCAGGCACCCAGCTACCCAAAACAACCAACCAACACCATTGAGAGTTGTCTTCAGCATAAAGAAGAATAAGGAGTCAGACAAGTGATGATTTGGGGTCTTACTCATCCATCTACTTTCTCAAAACATTCTAATTTGTTCTCAGCTGATCACTCAACATTCTCATTGGTCATTGGTGAACTTCAAATGGGTTTGGACACGATCTGGGGAGAGCAGGGGGACATTGAGTGTCTTGCAGGATTAAAATCCGTGATTGTGTAGCGTGTTACTAACTTTAAACTTTGAGACTCTGGCGCCAGCTCAGTTCAGGTTATTGACTAGGTCCTAACTGTAGATCTGGGCTGACACCTTTATAAGAATCATCCTTAGCCCATAAGGTGAGATCTTGCATGGAGCCCAACGCTGAAGACAATTGACAGCTATCTTGTGTTTCCTCTATTTTCTAATAGGTTTCCCAACAGTTGTTGTCTTCTCATTAAGCTGCCTGCTTATTGCTTGTTGGTAGGGGATCAAATACTTTATTCAATAAAATGCTAAATTATTTACAAACATGTAATTTTGTGTTTTTATGGAGTTTTTTTTTTAGATTCTGTCTCTCAAAGTTGATGTGTAACTATGAGAAAAACAAACCTCTCCACTATTTCATATATATAATATATAGATACGATATAGAGATAACTATTATATACCAAAATAAAAACGGCAGCACTCCATATAGGAAAAAGACGTGTCTTTTTTCCACCTCGGGCAACGTTTCGGCTGTATCCCAGCCTTTGTCAAGCTGGGATACAGCCAAAACGTTCACGAGGTGGATAAAAGACCACGTTTGTTTTCATATATGGAGTGCTGCCGTTTTTTACTTTTGGTATTCTATGGACTCTGTATGGTGGAGTGGATAGCCCCCATAGATTACTTATATATATATATTTATTGATCTATATACACACATAACTATTTAAAAGGTGACAATAGTGACTAAATATATGTTTCAATAAAATGACTATGTTTATAGAAGCACCATTTAAAATACATGTAGTGTAACATTGTTTTTTAAGGCTACTAATAACATTAGGAGGCCTAAAAAAGCATGGCGGCCACAAGGAAATCATATCCCTGCAGAAACCTAACTGTTTAATGGAAACCTTGAAATGAGGAACATGCTGCACTCAGCAGGTAGCACGTTATAGAGTAGGATGAGCCAAATAGATTGACATACTATATGGCTCTCTGGGAAGCGTTTCAGTGTTAAAAGTACTTTATTCTTTCAGCTCTCTGCATCATCTGGGTTATAAGTCCAGTGGATTGTTTTATTTATTGAATAGGATTGTGCATAAATTCCTAGACTCACTCAGTGCACTGATTTGAATCACTTAAACACAGGAATATTTTTAGCTGAGCTCCTCCTTCTCTACATTATGCTGAATCCCAGATAAAAAGAATGTTTGATGTACCATACATACAGCAATTTGAATCACATACTTATTTAGCCCTTTTTTCCATTCTGCATACCACACCTTGCATACAACATTTTATGCACATTATTTCCTATCATGCGCATCATACATTATCATTGGCACATTTTTATTTTACACTTGCAAAACAGATTTCCATATAATTATAAGCGTAATGAATTTACTTTCTTTTGCATTTACTCATTCATGGTTATAATGAATTTTGCTAATTATCATAATTTAATTATATATTTTTTTGTATTTCATGTTTATTGTTATAATGAATTTTACTATTTAATTTACATATTACTTTGTACATTTTTTTATTTAAAAAAATAAAAATAAATAGATAAATAAACTTGAGTATAAGCCAGCCTTAGTATTATGTACCAAATGTACCTAATTTTATCACAAAAAATTGAGAAAACATATTGACTTATGTATAAGCCTAGGGTGAGAAATGCAGCCTCTACTCTTTAATCAAATGTCCAGTAGTCTCCCCTCATCCATAAAATGTCCAGTAGTCTCACATGATGAATGAAATGTCCACAGTACCCCTCCAATTAATAAAATGTGCAGCAGAGTTCACCCATTAATAAAATGTGCAGCAGCGTGCCCACATTAATAAGATGTGCAGCAGAGTGCACCCATTAATAAAATATGTAGCAGTGTGCCCCCATTAATAAAATATGCAGTAAAGTGCCCCCATTAATAAAATGTGCAGCAGAGGGCCCCCATTGATAAAATGTGCAGCAGAGTGCCCCTATTAATAAAATGTCCAGCAGAGTGCCCCCATTTATAAAGTGTCCAGCAGAGTGCCTTCATTAATAGAATGTCCAAAAGAGTGCCCTCATCAATCTCATGTACAACAATGGATCACCGATTAATAAAGTGTCCAGTAGAGTGCTCCATAACTAAAATGTTCAACAGAGTGCCATATTAATAAAATGTCCATCAGAATGTCCCATTAATAAAATGTTCAGCAGAGTGCCCCAATTTGTAAAATGTCAATCAGAGTGCCCCATTAATAAAAAGTCCAGCAGAGAGTCCCTATTAATAGAATGTCCAGCAAAATTCCCTCAATAATAGAATGTCCAAAAGAGTGCCCCCATTAAAAGAATGTCCAGCAGAGTGCCCCCATTAATAGAATGTTCAGCAGAGTGCTCCCAATAATGTAATGTCAATCAGACATTACATCTATATACTCAAATATATATTGAATATGACTGGCAATGACAATATTAGCTAGAAAATGGTTCTTCAGTACCTCTAATTAGATTGTGAGCCCCATTGGGGACAGGGACTGATTTGGCAAGCTCTGTCCAGCACTGCGTAATCTGTAGGCACTATATAAATAAAAAAATTATTTTTATTAACTCTACATCAAAATGGTGTCCTTATCTACTGCTTTGCATGCATCTGAATGATATGAGGGATGGATATTATTAATACTTATAGTATTAGTAATAATTATAAATCTTTATGAATATGGCGCAATCAGATTCAGCAGTGATTTACAAATCATGAGATAAATGTACATACAAACTAAGACATTATGAAGTAATAATATTCATATGAAATAATAGGAGGGCGCTTCTTGCATGAGCTTACAATCTGGATGCTAGCACAATGTGTCATTGGGTGCACTGAACATCGCGGGTTGATGACTGGTGGTGCTCCATCTCCCACTTTAATTGGATGAGTTGCCAAAATGAAGTTATACCAGCTAACTGGTGGTGTACCCCAGGGTTCTATACTTGGCCCACTACTATTTAATTAGTTATTAATGATATAGAGGTAGGAATTAATAGCACTGTGTCTATTTTTGCAGATGACACCAAGCTGTGTAGTGTAATATGGTCTATGGAGGCTGCAGTGTGACTTGGACAAACTGAAGGTTTGGTCATCCACTTGGCAAATGAGGTTCAATGTGGATAAATGTAAGGTTATGCACCTGGGGGCCAATAATCCAAAGGCAAAATATGTCCTTGGGGGAGTAAATCTGGGAGAGTCCCTTGTTGAGAAGGACCTGGGGGTACAAGTAGATCATAAATTGGATAACAGCATGCAATGTTAATCAGCTGCCTCTAAAGCCACTAGGATCTTGTCAGGTATCAAAAGTGGTATGGACACTTGTGATAGGGATGCAATATTACCACTGTACAAGGCATTGGTACAGCCTCACCTGGAACTGCTGTGCAGTTCTGGGCACCGGTCCATAAAAAGGATGCCCTTGAGCTGGAGAGGGTTCAACGTAGAGCCACAAAAATGCAAAGGGATATGGAGGGTCTTAGTTATGAGGAAAGATTAAAACAACTAGATTTATTTAATCTGGAAAAGAGACAACTACAATATTAATTTATATAAATATATGAATGGTCCATACTAAAAATATGGTCAGTTGTTTCAGATTAAATGAAATCAAAAGAAGAGGGGGCACTGTCTCCGTTTGGAGAAATCAAGGTTTAATCACCAGAGGTGACAGGGCTTTTTTGCTGTCAATCTGTGGAATAGCCTGCCTCAGGCGCTGGTCACAGCAGGGACAGCGGAGAGCTTCAAGAAGGGTCTAGTAGCCTTTTTACACCTAAATAACATTGATGGCTATGTTATATAGAATTGATCCCCTAAATCCCTTCCTCATGCAATCCCTTCCCTTCCTTGGTTGAACTTGATGGACAAGTGTCTTTTTTCAACTGTATAAACTATGATACTATGATGATACTATGAACTGCTTCTTGACTGCTTCTCATTAGCCGAATTGGAGTAACCTCAGGTATGGCACACACATATAACAGTCATGGTGGTGCTCAGTGTAGGATTCTCAATAAAGTATGAAGATAATTTATAACACAGCACACACCAGCAAATAGTTCCAAACCTTTTTTATTTCATGACCATACAAGCCACAAAGCCTTTAACATAGGAGGTTTAGAATATCATGATATAAGTGGATGCAGATCAACATGTGGTGAAGTTTTGGTCACATCTTTAACCTTTGTCAAGAAACATCTGTGTTACAATTCATAGGAAAGGTGAGGTTCAAAGTTCAATGTGTCCAATGTGTTTATGAATTTTTATGTTATATTATGTTTTTTTATGTCTTCTGAAGACCTGAGGCTGTCTCTTTTTAACCTATTCATTACAATGTGCAATTCGCACATTGTAATGAATGAGGAGGAAAATCCCCATATACTGCCGTAATGAACTATGGCAGTATATGGAAGGATCAATACAACAACCTTGGGTTAAACTACCTTTGGGGGTCTAAAAAAAAGTTGCCTAAATACCTAAAAATTTAAATCATCTCCTTTCCTTAGAACTCCACAAGATAGAGAAAAATATTTTCACTATGACCGGAGCTCCAAGATTTCTAAAACTTCGATGAACAGCACCAATCTTCAATTTCTCCTGCTGAAAGTATGTCACCATTCAGACTAGCACCATCGCACTCTCATTCTCCTCCTTTATTATATTATAACTGGAAGACAATATGCAGGCAGATGGTGTGGTACGTTCCAACAAGGTTAAAATTTATTCCAGTTCATTATACTCACAAAAATCCAATAAAAATGCGCATATCACAAATTCACATAACGGGACGCTAGCTTTCTCTCCTTAGAACTGTTATAAATATAAGTAAACAGTAAAAATCATAAACACAGTAGGTATCACCGCATCTGAAAATGACCGCTATATTAAAAAATGATAACGGTTTTTCACTGTGTCTAACCCCATAATAAATAGCGTCTAAAGTCGAAAATGGCACTTTGTGCTATTTTAAAAATAGAAATTTGATAAAAGTTATCAAAAGGCTGTACAATCCTAAACATAGATGCATTGAAAATGTTATCAAAAGTAGCAAAAAAATGATACCATCCACAGCTCCGTACACCGAAGTATGAAAAAGTTATTAGCGCCATAAGGTGGCAAAAGTTTTTTTTTTTTTTACAGGAGGTCTTAATTCTTTTAACTGTAAGAAAACATTATAAAACCTATATACATTTGGCATCCAGTGATCAAACCAACCCATAGAATAAAGTAAACATGTCATTTGGGGAGCACAGTGAGAGCCATAAAATCCAAACCCACAAGAAAATGGCGCAAAGGCATTTTTTCACCAATTTTACTACATTCGGAATTTTTTTCCTGCTTCCCAGTGGATTTATCCACGATCCATTGAAATATACACTCACCGGCCACTTTATTAGGTACACCTGTCCAACTGCTCGTTAACACTTAATTTCTTTTTTTGATCAAAACATTTTTATTGTAATTTTTGTTTTTTACAACACTTTACAAACACACTGTTGCACAAAGGACCAAAACAATAAAAACAACCCACTCCCCCACCCACATTCCCTACAGCAGACAGATAAATTCCACATTTATTAATTTTGCCTAAGGACCAATTGAGCACTCTACCCAGATCATACCTAGAGAGCAGGGATTTCATCATCCCACAGACAAGTACCTACGATAGTCATTTTTCCCTTAAGAAATAGCTATAGATATCTTCAGACAGTCACAGTCATCAATTGGTATTGAGAGCTATTGCGTAAATCTATCAGGGCCCTATTCGGAAGTCCAGTTGTGTTCAACTATCTTCCCCATAGTTTATCAAATTTTATTGGGCATTTTCTTTTCAAATATACCCCCCACTCCAATCTAATTATACTGTTAACCTTATTTATAAATTCCTGTATTGTGGGTGCCAAAGTCTGGATCCATCGAGCCGCTATGCACTTGCATTCCATATATAATAACTTTTGTATACATAGCATAGTAATCCCTTCTTTATTATCATTTTCGATTAATCCCAGCAAGCAGATCCTTGGATCCGGCTCTAGGTCCACCGACAGCACTTTCCGGATTACATGTAAAACTTGTTTCCAAAATTCCTCCAGCTCCTTACACTCCAATAGCATATGCAATAGTTTGGCATCTGGGGACGAACATCTAGGACAGCCAATCACATGGCGGCAACTCAGTGGATTTAGGCATGTAGACATGGTCAAGACAATCTCCTGCAGTTCAAACCGAGCATCAGTATGGGGAAGAAAGGTGATTTGAGTGCCTTTGAACGTGGCATGGTTGGTGGTGCCAGAAGGGCTGGTCTGAGTATTTCAGAAACTGCTGATCTACTGGGATTTTAACGCACAACCATCTCTAGGGTTTACAGAGAATGTTCCGAAAAATAAAAAACATCCAGTGAGCAGCAGTTCTGTGGGCGGAAATGCCTTGTTGATGCCAGAGGTCAGAGGAGAATGGGCAGACTGGTTCGAGCTGATAGAAAGGCAACAGTGACTCAAATCACCACCCGTTACAACCAAGGTAGGCAGAAGAGCATCTCTGAACGCACATTACGTCGAACTTTAAGGCAGATGGGCTGCAGCAGCAGAAGACCACACTGGGTGCCACTCCTTTCAGCTAAGAACAGGAAACTGAGGCTACAATTTGCACAAGCTCATCGAAATTGGACAGTAGAAGATTGGAAAAATGTTGCCTGGTCTGATGAGTCTCGATTTCTGCTGTGACATTCAGATTGTAGGGTCAGAATTTGGCGTCAACAACATGAAAGCATGGATCCATCCTGCCTTGTATCAACGGTTCAGGCCTGGTGGTGGTGTCATGGTGTGGGGAATATTTTCTTGGCACTCTTTGGGCCCCTTGGTACCAATTGAGCATCGTTGCAACACCACAGCCTACCTGAGTATTGTTGCTGACCATGTCCATCCCTTTATGACCACAATGTACCCAACATCTAATGGCTACTTTCAGCAGGATAATGCGCCATGTCATAAAGCTGGAATCATCCCAGATTGGTTTCTTGAACATGACAATGAGTTCACTGTACTCAAATGGCCTCCACAGTCACCAGATCTTAATCCAATAGAGCATCTTTGGGATGTGGTGGAACGGGAGATTCGCAGCATGGATGTGCAGCCGACAAATCTGCGGCAACTGTGTGATGCCATTATGTCAATATGGACCAAAATCTCTGAGGAATGCTTCCAGCACCTTGTTGAATCTATGCCACGGAGAATTGAGGCAGTTCTGAAGGCAAAAGGGGGTCCAACCCATTGCTAGCATGGTGTACCTAATAAAGTGGCCGGCAAGTGTATATACACACATATATATATATATATATACCCGAGTATAAGCCGAGACCCCTAATTTTAACACAAAACACTGGAAAAACTATTGACTTGAGTATAAGTCGAGGGTGGGAAATGCATTGGTCACAGTCTCCCCAGTATATAGCCAGCATGCCCCCTGTAGTATATAGCCTGCCAGCCCCTGTAGTATATAGCCTGCCAGCCCCTTGTAGTATATAGCCTACTAGCCCCCTGTAGTGTATAGCACTGCTATCGACGTGTAAGGGTACCACGTCATGCTGGGTGGAGTGCACCCAGCCAAAAAGCAAAACGGCGGGAGCTGCCATTTTCTCGAGCGGGCGAAGTATTCGTCCGAGCAACGAGCAGTTTGTTCGCTCATCTCTACTCGGCTTTCATTTGCCCACAGCTGTTTATAAAATTAAAGCTGAGCTCTGATTGCTTTCCATGGGGAACTAGAGCAGTTTTACCTCTTGACTAAAGACTAAATCTGCCCCCATGTATTTTTTCTCTTTTTTTGTTTGTTCAAATCTTGTTAATACATTTTTTATTTATACTTTCTTTATCTTTTACTTTTTAAAAATTAATTTAACTTCTTCAATTAGTTTTTTTTATATTTTGTATAACGCACTGCATTACTCTTGTAGTACATTGCATTATATACTGTCTGTATCAAGGAAAAGTGGCCTATCAGTGTTTAACGAGTAAATGATGAGGACAAATCTGGAGGCCTTTACTATTCTCTTAGCTGTCCCCCATTAAGGATGGCTCCTGCAGGGGTTCCAGCAGATGTAAGTGAATCTAGAGAGTTTGTTTTCTTGCCTTGTTCTCCTACCTGACTTCTGTGGATTCTGCAAGAAAAGTACTAGCAGTGGTTAGGAAACCTGGTTGAAGATGATTCGCCACATTACCATGAACCTGGGATGAATAATTTTTTTCAGAATATGGCAAAACAAAGAAATTTGTTTTTGTACAGAAAGTATACATTTTTTTCAAAACTATTAACCCCTTGTCAATAAAGTCACTTTTTACCTTTTTGACACTGCCCATTTTTTAAAATCTGACATGTGTAACTATAGTTGGTTATAACTTTAGAACGCTTTAACAAATCGGAGTGATTTTGTTATTGTTTTCTTGTAAAACATTGTACTTAATGTTCTGGTGACACCCCTAACAAATCAAGGCAAAACACCTTTGGTCAGTATATATCTTATATACTCAACTATAAGCATACCCAGGTATAAGCTGAGGCCCCTAATTTTACCACAAAATCCTGGTAAAACCAATATTTTTTTACTCAAGTATAAGCCAAGTTTGGGGTTTTAGCACATTTTTTGTGCTGAAAAACTAGGCTTATACTCGAGTATATATGGTACCTGTTTAAGTGTTACTTGTCCTCTGTTATTCCTCTGGGTAATGTGCATTGCTTGTTTGTAAGCAAATCTCTTGACTAGTTCTGAGGACTATACTTTCTTTACAATCCTGTGATTTATTTGTTATGTATATTTAGTTATTTTGACCATTGGTGGACCTTTTCTGTGTATGTTGTCTTTTTAAATGGAGTTATTTTAATAGATTTTTTTGTGGTGTTATTTGATCTTGGAAACAACAAATTTTATTGGTGGGGAGCATTGTGTGCGTGCCCCCTATTACTTATATCGGTGGTCAAAAAATCTTTGGTTCATCGGTGCCGGTTTTCATGAAACAGAAATCAGGGGGGGGGCGCGGACGAACCGACTCATTCGGATTGTGCGCAGGATTTAATATTCAAATTGTGTCGCAACTAATGCACTTACATACACTGGGAAGAAGAAGGTGAACTCTGTCGGACCTGAGCAGGGAAGGGGCAGGAAATCCGGCACACAATCTTTGTGAGTCGCGGCACAGTATATTGTCGTCGGACAATGCACTTTGGGTGAACTCCGTCGGCCGTGTAAGTAAATGTGCCCCATTAAGTTAATGTTCCATAATTTTCTGCTGTCATTAAATCCTTTTCCTCCACCTGTACCTGTGCCTGAGCTTTTTACCTCTGTTATATTGAAACAGATGGAAAACTGTCATTACTGTTACTAAATGCAGATCAAAATAAATGAAATACTTCAATATTTTCACTGATCACAGCAAAAATCTAAAGAATAGTTTAGTAACAGAAAGGAAACCTGCAGGATCAGCCTATGGGAATGGTTTGTTTTAGGTCTGTTTCCATGGAGAATCATTACGATCATCACCATAGGATCTGTATACGGTAAATGGAATACTAGGATATTTGCTATTTAGATTATTTGAAGATTATTTAGTTTTATAATTTTTAAGGCATTGATACACAAGGTTATGATATTTTAGTTTTGGACAAATAAGTTTGACCTAAACTATAATTTGATTGTAAAGAACGTGTAGTGAATCTAGTAACATCTGACTATTCTTTGGTACTTTGTCCCCAGGATTGTTGTCTTGAGCTGCACTTCATGAACTGATGCCAAGATTCTTGCACAGAATATGCAGATGCAATCTAATATTCATGGTTCCATTAGTGATAAGTGATTACAAGACAAAAGCGTCCTGTGGTATAAAAATGCCCCAAACCAAAGAACTGCAATTATAGTGTTTTATTGTTGGCATGGGAATTTTGTGCTGGAATTAGAAATGATAAAAACTATTACAGATTTTCGATAAATGGACATTCAATATTAGATAGATTTCTTTTCGGAATAGCTGATCTAAAAATGGCAGAAATAACTTTTTTAGGTTAGGGTTTTCTCTGAAAATTAGATATAAGTTTATTTTACAGGGCGTTTACCACCTCCCAACTCCCTCTTAAGTAATATATAAGCATTGCATAGGGCACTTTCCAGGATTTTCAGGGATGTTTTTCCCGTTTACTGGTGCTCTATTATTTTTATCTATACGCAAATTAGCTTCTCTGTGCACCAGGGATGTTGCCAAGGAGTAGTAGAAAGAAGAACACAGGTGCGGCAGTATAGGCACTTCCCTAGAGCACCAAGAAGTTTATTTGCATTTTAGATGAAAACTGAAATGTCAGAGAATGGAATATTTTAAAATTGATTTTAGTTGAAAAAAATCTGTTTTGCTTGATTTAGCAAGTAAGTTTATATTTATCTATTAGAAATTCCTCAGGGTGTTATTCTGGATATACACTCACTGGCCACTTTATTAGTTACACCTGTCCGAATGCTCGTTAACACTTAATTTCTAATCAGCCAATCACATGGTGGCAACTCAGTGCATTTAGGCATGTAGACATGGTCAAGACAATCTCCTGCAGTTCAAACCGAGCATCAGTATGGAGAAGAAAGGTGATTTGAGTGCCTTTGAACGTGGCATGGTTGTTGGTGCCAGAAGGGCAGGTCTGAGTATTTCAGAAACTGCTGATCTACTGGGATTTTCACGCACAACCATCTCTAGGGTTTACAGAGAATGGTCCGAAAAAGAAAAAACATCCAGTGAGCGGCAGTTCTGTGGGCGGAAATACCTTGTTGATGCAAGAGGTCAGAGGAGAATGGGCAGACTGGTTCGAGCTGATAGAAAGGCAACAGTGACTCAAATCGCCACCCGTTACAACCAAGGTAGGCAGAAGAGCATCTCTGAACGCACAGTACGTCGAACTTTGAGGCAGATGGGCTACAGCAGCAGAAGACCACACCGGGTGCCACTCCTTTCAGCTAAGAACAGGAAACTGAGGCTACAATTTGCACAAGCTCATCGAAATTGGACAGTAGAAGATTGGAAAAACGTTGCCTGGTCTGATGAGTCTCGATTTCTGCTGCGACATTCAGATGGTAGGGTCAGAATTTGGCGTCAACAACATGAAAGCATGGATCCATCCTGCCTTGTATCAACGGTTCAGGCTGGTGGTGGTGGTGTCATGGTGTGGGGAATATTTTACTGGCACTCTTTGGGCCCCTTAGGACCAATTGAGCATCGTTGCAATGCCACAGCCTACCTGAGTATTGTTGCTGACCATGTCCATCCCTTTATGACCACAATGTACCCAACATCTGATGGCTACTTTCAGCAGGATAATGCGCCATGTCATAAAGCTGGAATCATCTCAGACTGGTTTCTTGAACATGACAATGAGTTCACTGTACTCAAATGGCCTCCACAGTCACTAGATCTCAATCCAATAGAGCATCTTTGGGATGTGGTGGAACGGGAGATTCGCATCATGGATGTGCAGCCGACAAATCTGCGGCAACTGTGTGATGCCATCATGTCAATATGGACCAAAATCTCTGAGGAATGCTTCTAGCACCTTGTTGAATCTATGCCACGAAGAATTGAGGCAGTTCTGAAGGCAAAAGGGGGTCCAACCCATTACTCGCATGGTGTACCTAATAAAGTGGCCGGTGAGTGTATGTTCCCTTATTAACACTGATAATAATGCCCTTTGATTTTAAAAATAGGTTGACTAAGTCAAATGAAAAGCCATTCTAATGTTGCCGTCTGGTAAACTATATATATATATATATATATATATATGTATATATATATATATATAAAAAGAAAAGATTTGGCTGCCGCAGCTGCCCTCCTGTTTATTTGCTGTGCTATGCCCTCTGTGGGCAAGTCTTTGCTGAACAAACCCCTGGTCAACAAGGCCAGCCAGTACCAAGTCACATGGACGTGTCACTCTGAGGCTTCTTAATGGTTGTGACAGTGACTTCCCCTCAAATGGCTTGTTAGCGATAAACAGCACTAATGGAGGTGCAGAAGTATGAACCATTTGGCTGACACTGGAATATTTCCAGGTCAGGAAAATATTTATTTTTATTTACTTGTACTGTCTTTACGTAGTTCAAACTTCATGTTGGACAGCCCCTTTAAGGAACTAAAAGTATCTATAATGAAATATAGGCCCTATAGCCAGGGGGAGGGGGCATTGTGTTAATCAGTACTAGTACAAGTCCCTCACTTTCTCCAGCCTCATCTTGAATTAAGCCTTAGCTTAATTAAGTCAAAGCTGAAGACTGTCATTACCTCTCTAGTTTAGCCTTAAAAATACTTCCTCAGATCTGTTAGCACTGAGTGTTTCAGAGGTTTCCCTCCACTTTTTAGACAAGAGGCACAGGAAATCTTAATATACCAGTGATGAAGTTATGGTCCAAGACAAAATACATGTACAGAAATATTGCATACCTGAGTCTCAATTGGTTATAGCATTCTTGGACATGTGGGTCATGTGTAATCCAGGGACTCATCCGATCCAGGGTCAATGAAACCAGAACCCTAACCCTATGACTTCTCATTGAGAAGCTAAAACTCCTCCAAGGCCAAGGTTCCTAGAACACCACCCATGGTTATGAAGGGGTGTGTCTGCACATAATATAATCAGGGCACCCCTTGTATCCATTGTTCTTCCCTGGGAGATATTTTTACCATCTAAGGAAGAAGGAATCATTAAGTGCAGGTCATTCATTTCTATGGCCAGCACAAGGTAACTGACTCACTGCTATATATATATATATATATATATATATATATATATATATATATATATATTGTGTACTGTTTGTCTTGTGTGCCCTTAAAATTAATTTAAATATAAAATTTAACCTGCGTTTCGGTTAAATACATGCTACCTGGTAGACTTTGACATGATATAATATCACATGGGACTGGGTCTATATCAAAAGAGAGTTAGTGGCAGTCTACCGTATACAGACTGTGAGTTGATGTTGTGCCGGATGTTGCGTGGACAACTCCTACTCACTTCCTGCACCTCCCAGAACCTGTGCTTTCAGGTAGTGTATTTGAAAACAGTAATTAAATTACCTTGCGTACCCCTCAGGGGTTCAGAACCGACTGTACACCATTGTGCAACGATCCTGGTGCTGACTAGAGAGATGTAACTATTGTATCATGGTCAGTAAGCCATGCTTTTGTTTGACATGGTGAGGATCAATATCTTTCAGTGGAATAAATTCCCAGTTTAATCTTCAGATTTCAGGCAGTTGGTAACCAGTTAACTGTTTTGGATCCATATCATCTTCCACGTAGTCGTATAGCCATTCATATATATTTCGGTACTGACCAATTCCAGTAGCAGTAGAAAATATAATTAGCCTAAATATACATTTAATAATAGCTAAGATATGGGCTAACTACTGTACATACACTGCAAAGCTAAATGTAATGTAAAATGAGTTGGTATTTCAATTGCATAACATTGACTAGTAGGACAAGTAGACTCTTGAAATTGGTGCCAGGTATAATTTGCAGGAGATGAGATGTGCTATGTATTACTGCAGATTGTTTGTAGTGTGAATAGCAAACTGCATTTGCATCTGTTTCTGCTTAGAAATCCATGTACAATAACAGTTTATTTCAACAGGATAAATGGCAATACTTAGATGTCTAAATAAAGATATTCTGAACAGCATTTAATAAAGAAACTTGTGGGGATTCCTGTGATGGCAGTTTGCTGACTACAAGCTGAGCACCTGGCATGGATCTTCATTGTGAATGCAGGTGTCTTATTCAACATTCTCGTTTTCATCGAGGCCAAGGACACAGTGAGTGACATTATTAACATACTTTTTACTGAGGCCAAGAATGTACTGAGTGACATTATTAACACTCTGTAAAGGTAACAGACTGACATATTCTGGGCCCAACATAAAAAGCAGTGAAATGAAAGAAAAATACATCATCCAGATAAGTGTAATAAACCTAGTAATATTCATACCTCCCAGGAAATTGTTTTCATTTACTTTAAGATCCCACAGTTATATGACAACATAAGCATTTTATGGATTATGATTGATGTACAGTGTGACGCTTTTGAGCTAAGAATAAAAATCTTTTTTCAAATTAAGTTTACTGAAGGTTTTTGAGCATTAACAACTCATCATTAACCAACTAATTGAAAAATAAATATTAAATAACAGAGGGAGGGGACAGGGTGTCTGAGAAAGAAATAGCAGGTAGACGGTAAAGGTAGGATAAAAAAGGGTAGAATGAGTACATAAAAGAAGAATAGTAAAAATAAGCAAAATAGAGGAATCACCCTGAAATTTTCAGAGGAAACTGTGCAGAACTTATTAGAACAAATCTTCTTGTGAGTTTTCAGCATGTTCAGGACTTCGTTCTAGAAGCTACTTGAGCAGGAAGGTAACATTCTCAATATGTTGCCTCACTCATCTCCATAGTGCAACACTGGTCCTGTGCGTTTTTTTTTTTAACCTCAAATGGCACCTATAAGTCCTAATTTTTCCTTTTTTGTGTCATATATTCACCTAAGACAGTCCAGACCTTCCTAAATTTGGCCTTTGGACAGTATTATACATTGCACAAGCTATTAGGGATTACCTTAGGAAAACCACTAGGTCAGTGACCTACTAATTTATGCAAGTATTCCCTATTCTTTCATTCTCAGTCCAGTCACATAGAAAAAACATTTTTGCAGTTTTGAGAAGAAAAAAGCAATCAGGGATCATTTGACTTTAGAGATCCCTTGGGTAGCATGAAGAGTTAGCCAGGGATCTTTTGTATTTAGACATCCCTTAGGTAGAGCATGTATTTTCAGGTAGAGAGGTGCAATTTATCTGAAATCCATTAGGCCAAGCTTCTGGCCTGGCTTAATAAATAGTCAGTGCAAACAGCCCTGAGGCCCTTCCGAGGACCCCAGGATGCAGTGCAACACCATCGGCATCCTACAATCAGACTTGCAGGGTGTTGATGGGTGGTAGAGGGAGTGCACTCCCTCTGCACCGACTTAGACACTAAGGTCAATTTTAAACAACTCGGAAAAGATAACATCGCCCAGCTTTGGCAGTAGCAGAACACAAGGCACTGCATTCTTCTTCTGATGTTGCACCATAGAACGAATGGAACGAAGGAGGTAAGTACCTGGTGTCTAAAATTTCTTTTTTATTAAGCAGCAATGAGGGGTGCCTGGGGGGCACAGTATGAAGGGGCCCAAACATCAGGAGAGCTAATGCACACAATATGAGGGGGCCCCAGTGTTTGGGGGAGCTGATGCCCAGAACATAATGTGTTCAAAATGTAAGGGGGAGCTGGAGGACACAATGAGAGGGGGGGCTGGGCAAAATATGAGGATGTGCTGGCCACAACATGAGAAGGCCATAATGAGATGGGGAGCTGGCAAAGATACAAAGTGTGGGATTGTAGGGGGGTAATATAGTACATCCACTGCACAATCACTGTAATTTCATCCACTGCACTGCCATTGTAATGCATCTACTACACAGCCAATTTAAATGCAGGTAAGCCCCCAACCTGAGGTGCATCATCAAGTCTCTGTGTATCCTCATGGATACTATGATATTTTTTTCTGGTAAACTAAATGACATGGACATGGAAACTTACGATTTTTAGTCTAGGATGTGAAAACCTTTTTCACCAAAAAAAAATCTATATGTATCTGTAAATGTGATTTAGTTTAACCCCTTAATGACCGCCCTATCGGGAATCTACGTCGGTCATTAAGGGTACTTCTTCTGACGCGACACCTTTCAAAGTATCAAAGCCCAGACCCGGCACTAAGTTTTTCCGATCCCGGGTGTTTAACCCCTTACATGCTGCGGTCAAGTATGACCACAGCGTGCAAGTGTGTCCCACGTGGATCGGACCCCCTCCGGTGAGCTTACCGGGGGATCCGATCCCTCCTGCCGCTGCCCCCGGGTCTGGCGAGTGACCCAAGGCTCCCGGCTCCTCTTCTCGCCGGGTTCTGCCTTCCTGGCAGGACCCGGCTGTATGTAACTGAGCATGCGTTCAAGCCAAAAGATGGAAAATATGTGAAAGTAAAAAAAAAAAAAAAAAAAAAAGATTAAATCATTTTATAATAATAATTAAATAAATAAATAAAATAAAGTCCCATAATCTCCCCAGTTACACATATAATGTAAATACAGTATATAAAACACAAAAACAAACGGAAAATGTACATATTTGGTATCACCGCGTCCGTATTAATCTGTACAATAAATCTAAATCAATATTGAACCCGCTCGGTGAACGATGAAAAAAAAACTACGAAAAACTTCCCCTAATATACAATTTTTCATCAAACACCATCATAAAAAATGTTCTAAAAAGTGATCAAAAAAAGTTACGTTCCCTCATATGATACGACTGAAAAGAACAACTCTTTTCGCCAAAAAATAAGCCCTCAACCAGGTCTGACAACAGAAAAATACAGAAGTTATGGCCCTAAAAAGTTGTCAATAGTAAAAACAATGCGATATTCTCCAATATTGATTTTGCTAAGGAAAATTGAGAAAAGATAAGAAAAGCTATATAAATGAGGTATCACCGCAATCATAGTGAACCAGAGAATAAAGATAAAATATTATTTTTATGTTACGGTAAACAGGGGGAAAAAATGCTAAAAATCGAAAATAAAAATTGATAATTTTGTTTGTGTCCCCCTTGAAATAGTTAATAAAATCTAATGAATAAGCTATAGACCCCCAAAATAAATTATCTATACATTGTATCTCATCCCGTAAAAAATAAGCCCTCATATGTTTGCATTACCAAAAAAAATAAAAATTTATAGGTCGTACAATGTGACAATACAAATCTGCTGTGAATGGCGCCTCCATTCATTCTATCCCCAGCCGTGCGCCCGTACAGCAGTTTACCACCACATATGGGGTATCAGTAAACTCGGGAGGAATTGGGCATTAAACGTTGCAGTGTGTTTCATCATTTAATTTATTCTGAAACTGTCAGTTTGGCCTAAATGAATGTATTTTCCAAAAAAATTCCATAGTTTCTAAATCGCAGGTCCATATTGTTTTAACCCATGTGAAACACTTAAGCCCCTTCCACACTGGCGTTTTTCACGCGCGAGTTCTGCGTGTGCATTTGACACGCAGAACTTGCATTGCACTCTGTCCCATTGTATTCAATGGGTCTTTCTTCATTAGCGTTGTTTTGCACGCGCGTGCTTGCGTTCATTTTCATGCGCGTCAAAATCGCAGCATGCTCTACTTTTGCGAGTCACGCCCGTTTTTCACGCCCCATTCAAGTCTATGGAGATGCATCAAGAATGCATTGCACTCGCAATCATTGCAAGTGCAATGCGAGTGCAATGCGTTTTAAACGTAAGGGTTGCTAGGTGACCAGAATAACAGTATTTCCCCTGCTCGCGAACGATCATTTAATTAAAAAAACACAATGAAGAACAGTGAAGAATGAATAAAACAGTGAACACAGTGAACACAGTGAACACAGGAACGAGATGCGCCGAAAATAGCATGTGAAGAACAATATATATGTGTGAAGAACACATTGCAGATGTATTTAAACATCATGCATTTGTTTCTTCACACACATATATATTGTTCTTCACATGCTATTTTCGCGCGCATCTCCCGACAAGTAAGCAGATGTGCCGAACATCTGTAATCTATTCTGCACTGTGTTCTGCACTGTGTTTTTCTCTTAAATGATCCTGTGTTCACTGTGTTCACTGTTTTATTCTATTCTTCACTGTTCTTCACATCTGCTAACTTGTCGGGAGATAATATACACGGGGAACAGTGAAGAATAGATCGCAGATGTTTGCAACTTATCAGAAGACATTATTTTTCAATTAAATATCACATTTTAATCCCAAACCATGGTCCCTTTGAAAAATGCTCGAGTCTCCCATTGACTCGCGCGTGAAAAATGCGCCGAAAACGCAAAAAAACGCTAACAACACGCGCGTGAAAAACGCAAAAACGCTAATTACTCCAAGGAAAAATTGAACAAAAACGCAGCCAAAAACGTCAGTTTTTCACGCATTGCACCCTGACGTGAAACGCAACGCTAGTGTGGAAGGCGCCTCAAAGGGTTAATGGACTTAATAGAAGTTGTTTTACATACGTTGAGGGGTGAAGTTTCTATAGTGGGGTAATTTATGGGGTGTTACTATTATTTAGGCCTTTCAAAGTCACTTGGAAGCTGAGTTTTCCCTCAAAATGTGTTTTTTGGCAATTTTCATGAAAATGAGAAAAATCTCATCTAAAGTTCTGCACCTCATAACATCCTAGAAAAATGAGAGGATGCATAAAATATCATCTCAACATAAAGCAGACATTCCGTAGATGAAGGCATTTCGTAGATAATCATTGATGACATTTTTGGTGTCAGTGTCTGTAACAAGAGATATCCTTCTGTACATTACATCTAAGTAATAATAGTTACATGAAAACACACAAAAAGCTGTTTTAGTGTCCTTTGTAGGAGATTTAGAATAACTGTTGACAATCGGGATCATATGGAATCTAGTGAATGACTCAGATCTTTCCTCTGCCCTTCCTTCCTACCCCCTCTTTCCCTTATCCCTCTTTGGGTCTTTGACCTACTGGTTATGTTGTAAACCCTATGTTAGGGTCTAATCTTTTTCTTAAAGGAAATCTACCACTGGACCCAGGGTGAATTGACCTGCGCACACTGCCCTCTGGGCTCTGTAGTACGGATGCTGGGACATAGTTTGGTTAGGTACAAAAACCTATAGTTTAGTAAAAAAAAACGTCACCTGGCCGATTCTGCGCATCTCTGATATGTAATTATACATGCCTCCTTGTTTCTTCTGTGCCTCCTCCTGTTGCTGAGAGCCTGTGACGTCACTCGGCTCTGGGCACTTCTTGCACAGCCACAGAGTGAAGCCGCAGTGTGGAGCTGCCGACTGCGTGAGATTATGTTAAGGCACATGCATGAGAAGAGCCGAATGACGGCTAATTCTCTCCGCAGCCGAAGGAGGAACAGAAGGAACAAGAAGCATTGCATAATTACATATCGGAGGACTACGGAATGGGCCCGGTGACCTAGGTGGAGCGCCAGAGCCTATAATAAAACATATAATAAAATCAATCTTTTGATTAAACTATAGGTTTTTGTCCCTAACCAAACTATGCCTGCATCAGTAGTACAGAGCCCAGAGGGAGGTGTGCTTGGGTCAATTCATCCTGGGTCCACTCTCAGATTTCCTTAAATTCAATAAATACAGTTTTTAAAAAAAATATATGTTTTACCATCCTTTATGATTGCAGGCAGATCATTCAATTTCCTTGTGTTGCCTACTTGTCCAATCCCCACCAATCCCTGACCATCTTTTCAAAAGTCAACACAGGCAATTATTTTAAAGATATATTATTGTATAGTAGCAGTTTTTTCATGTTGTTACATACATCATGGGTTATTAATCATACATCGGCACACAAACGCGAGTATGACAGCCCCACCGCTGCTGCTGCAGCGCGGCCAAATACGTCAAGACGCTCAAGCAGAGGAACAAGACTGCCCCACACACTCCCGCCGGCCTCGCCCACCCTCTGGCCGGTCGTAAGCCCCCATTGCACCCCTCCACGCCCCCCTGATGTGGAGGTGCTAGAAAGGGGGAAATAATTGCAAGTGCTAGCAAAAAGATATCATTTGCGATTAGTTCACTGGCATGGCACATAAATCCCCCCCCCCATGTTTTTACTTTCATGCCACTATGATTTTTGTAGGATGTTTTTTTCCTATATCTATGTGTTTTTAAAGTATCTTTTGGGACCTGATTAGACAAACAATGAGTTAACAAAATGTGTTTTTACCTATGCCACTTGTACCTATGCCACTGATAAACTTTTAATGTTGCCTGAGCAGAGTGTCAATTATCAGGCTTAAATTAATTTTTAAGTTTTTGATTAGAGATGAGCGAACACTAAAATGCTCGGGTACTCGTTATTCGAGACGAACTTTTCCCGATGCTCGAGTGCTCGTCTCGAATAACGATATATACAGGAGAGGACACAAGCCATGTGAGAGGGTTATATACAGGAGAGGAAACAAGCCATGTGGGGGGGTTATATACAGGAGAGGATACAAGCCATGTGAGGGGGTTATATACAGGAGAGGACACGAGCCATGTGAGGGGGTTATATACAGGAGTGGACACAAGCCACGTGAGGGGGTTATATACAGGAGAGGACACAAGCCATGTGAGTGGGTTATATACAGGAGTGGACACAAGCCATGTGAGGGGTTATATACAGGAGAGGTTACTATGAGGTTACTATGCAAAATGTTAATCAGTTAAAGCATGTGAAATGATTCCAATATACATGTTAAAATTGGGTTCATGAGAAAAAAAAACTTCCTTTTCACCTGCCCTTGACCAGGTGCAGAATTGCGCAAAAATGGCGCAAAAAAGGCACAAAAACGGCAAAATGTTGCACGGAGCATCTGGAAAACAGTGATACATAAAGCACGCAGCACAAGGTGCAGACAAGGCAGAATTGTAACAGAACAGAGTTAAAAGTCGCAAAAATGGCGCAAAAATGGCAAGTCTTTAAAATTTTACAATTTGCCTAGCTGAAACTATGATACATGTGCCCCATTGACCCTTGTCCTCCCACACCAATGTCAAAGGGTGAATTTGTGTAGTAAAACCTCGAAAATGAATCAGTTCATTTTCTTCCTGGTTCCCTCAGACTTTTAAACAGCTGACGCCGTAATGTATCGTACACAATATACACTTCTTACTATATGAAAGCTGATTAAAAAATGCAGAACTAAGAACATAGTAAATTAAATTCCTCTGTTACCGAGTGGCGTCCATCTGCCCCCAGAGCTTAATTTCATCTATTTTTTAAATTGCAATATGCTGTGGAAGTTAAAAAAAAAAATGAAAAACTGTTTCCATGGAATAAACAAAAACAAAGGGGTTTTCAAGCTGATGGTGGCTTATAGATTTATATTTGCATTTATATGTTATTTATTATCATTTTCATTTTATATTTTTTTTTTCTACTATTATTTTATTCAGACCTTAAAGGAAATCTACCATCAAAATCCATCATGATAAACCGGGGGCACTTACTCATAGATCCAAGCGCTGTGACTATGGTAATTATGGTGATGTTTGGGGTCTCCAGAGCTTCTCTCTATGCTGTAGCTTCCCAGACTTTTACACTGTGCAGGAGCATTTCTCCCCTCTCACTGTGTAAGAATAAAGCAGACAGAGGGAGAAAGTACAGTGCAGTGAGACAGTGTAACAGCCTGTCAAGCTGCAGCATGGTGGGGCTCTTGTAAAGCCCACCAAAGCACTTCTGGCTCATTAACATAATTTTAATGTTGATTTTAGAAGGACGTATGCCACGGATAACAAATATAAGAAGATGACCACAGTCACAGTACCTGGATCTATCAGTAACTGTCTCCAGTTTTTCATACTTGATTTTGATTAGAGATGAGCGAACACTAAAATGCTCGGGTACTCGTTATTCGAGACGAACTTTTCCCGATGCTCGAGTGCTCGTCTCGAATAACGAACCCCATTTGCTCGACCGAGCATCAAGCTCGGACGAGCATGTTCGCTCATCTCTAATTTTGATACAGCTCACCAAATGAAGACAATCTTATGAACTGTTGATTGAGGAAATCTTGCATGGAGATAAGCACTGTGTTACTCCAGGTAAGTATCATTGGAAGGAAAGAAGAGGGTTCTCTAGCGCATTCATTAAAACCATAAAAAGTTTATTGCATAGATCAATAAAAACACGAGAGTGTGCACAATGTCAAAGTAGTTGACGCATTTTGGATGGATGCCGCGTTCCGTTTGAAATGTGTCAACTACTTTGACATTGTGCACACTCTCATGTTTTAATTGATCTATGGAATACAATTGTGATAGTTTTAATGGATTCGCTGGAGAACCCTCTTCTTTCCTTCCAATGATGCACTAAACCATCTGTGTAAGATCTTGCTTTGTGTGAGTTGTTATCACTCTGTTCTTTTATAGTAAAGAGGTATGTGGTTAAAAAACAACTAAATTTAACAGGAATCTGTGAGCAGTTTTAATATGTTTTAATAGAATTTAAAAAATTAAATCTCTTGTACAAAAAGAAAAATATTGTTTCACCATATTCTGGTGCTAGTAACTTTTTCCTACTACTATGTAAGGTGTCATTGAAGGGTGTTTTGTGGGGTGAGATGATGTTTTTAATTATACCATTTTGGAGACTGTACAGCTTTTTGATCAATTTTTCAGTTTTAGGGAAATTAAGGGTGATTTTTAATTTTTTTTTACTGTAGTCACCCAAGAGTACTTTAATCCTAGGGAGTCTTATAATTCCTGCCATATACTGCAATACAGCTGCAGTACAGTAGTGGATTTACTGATGATCTGTTGCAAAGTGTCACTGGCACATTGTAACAGATCTTCAGAAATAACAATGCCTGGAGTCTCGTACAGACTTCAGACAATCAGGGCAATAGATTGTTACTCCCCAAGAAGGGACAATACTCGCCAATGTGGCACACTGCTAGAGGCATTTAAATGGTTAACACCCACAACCGCTGCCAGGAGCAATGTATATATTTAGAATTAGGTATGACATGTTAGATAGCTGATGAAGGCTCCGGAGAAGCGTACTTTATGTGTACATTATATCTGAATAAAAATAAGCCATTACTATTACCTAAAGGTGTCGGATCTCTTGTTTTCAGCATAGCCATAAACATCAATAGGTCTGCATGTGTAATAAAAGTTAACATAAAAAAGGTTTTAAGAAGAATTTAGTTGTCTATGTTTGTTTGTAAAATATTGGTCAGTGGGCGCACCTACACTGAGGCAAGTACAAGTGCTGTCTCATGCATCAGGTTTAATTATAGGAACCTTTTAAGAAAGATTTATTAATACAAGGTTTCTAGGTTGCTGTTGTACATATCTACTCATGTGTGTAATATTTAAATTACATACTAATACAACACGACTCAAGATTTTACAGCATAAATGACAAACTGCAAGGGCCTTGTGATACAATAGAAAAAGAGTTTCCTAACCAGAAGCTTTCAATATTTAATGAGGTAGTTGGAAACATATGTGAAAAGATAGCTTTATCACAGCTGACAGTGCTATTAGCACAATTATCCTTCCTTAAACCAATGCAAATGATCAAGCCGGAGAACTTTAGATGTAGTCTTAGTAAATGACTCATACATATTTATGATCACTTATGTATGGCAGTGGTTCCCAGTAATTGACTTCCATGTGTGAAGCTTGTGGGAATCTCTGTACATTCATTCCCATATAAGGTTTATTCTTATTATTACTAATCGAAGCTTCAGCTAATTGCAACTGAATACAGTGCTGATACTGCAACTAACTAACTGAATACGTAGCTTGTCATTGCTTAGCACGCATGGACTATATCAGCAAATAACTTAGTTTACCAAAGAAAGACAGGTAGGACTCTAGTGTGAAAAAAAGATTCCAAAGTAATGGAAAACATCGCCTGGTCATATGAATCTGGATTTGCTGAGAATTTGGCTTGTTTCTTCAGCCTTCACAGCCCCAAAAACTTAAGATGTATTATATATTTTGAAAATCTTTGCTGAAATCAGTAGTCTGGTGTGTATATGAGGGTAACACTGTTTTTGGTGATTGTACGACTTGAAAACATTATTTCCCAGCAGTAAAGATGAGCAGATACATAACCCGGACATTTTTCTGGATTGGTGACCGAACTTCCAATCTGGCAAAGTGATGTTCCCAACAACTAGCCATGGCTATAATTGGACAGGGGTCTCAGCCAAACCAATCCTGGACTCCAAATCCCTATAGGAATGTCGAGTTCGATCACCGCTCAGCAGATCCTATCACTGCAGTGTCTGTAATAGGGCTTGCTGTTGTTACAGAGCTTCTGGGACTCACAACACCAATCCCTCTAAGTATAGATCTAGTGTATAATGTAAGTAAGCCTGATTAAACTTCTGTTACAGAGCATGTACGTAGAAGAGGTCTGAGACAAAGTAAAATGAGTTGTTTGGAGAAAGTATATACTTCTATTTAAATAACCGTAACTTTAAAAACTTGTTTTAATTAGCTATTGAAATCTATGGCACAAAGGAATTTAATGCATAACAAAACTTTATATAAATGAGTAAGACAGATGATGAGTCAGAAAAGTTTTTTAATATACTTTATTAAAAGACAATGGGGCACATTTACTAGGGGTCGGTGCACACTTTTGTCAGACTGTGCACCTTTTTCGGGGCTGAAACAACTTGCATGGGTATTTAATAAGTGTGCACTGGGATTGTGGCATACCCATCCCTTTTTGTGCCACAGTTGCAATGGCTTCCATGTGATGGCTGTCAAATTCATATTTTTCAAAAACCACAGCCCACCATGTATACAAAAAATACTTTTTAATTAATACACACAATCAGCTTAATGAAACTTTGCAGCAAACTGTAGAAAAAATACATTAAAAATGTAAATATCCACTAACATGTGTACAAATTTAGACGACTTATATATACTGTACTTTTAACATTTGTCAACATCATCTCCAGTTTGTAGTTTTCTGTAGTGTGAACATGGGTTTACTTGCTGTGCTGCTTTCTGCGTCTCACCTGTTTCTGTCCTGCAGCCTGACCTATTCCAGCAGTAGGTAACACTGATTGTAGTGATTGGCAGTTCCCCACTCCTCCACCTGCTCTTTGAAGCTCTGGTATAATCACTTTGGAGATCACATCTCATTCTTAGTCACCATTCACACCTTTCACAATTTGCAAGTGTTTGTATTTTGCTCTTTGGTTATTTAAACTTTGGCTTGTTTTCTTGGTTCTCCCTCCTGTCTAGTGATTTTGTGCTGCTTTTCACTTTCTATTGTTATCTAGCTTTTGGTGATCTGTCTTATTTGTTGTTGGTTCATTTGTCCTGGTTTGTGTTCCCACTTTGGCATAGGGAGGGACTGTCTTCTTGTTTCCCTGTATCACCTAGCATATGGAGGGTCAAGCAGACAAGACCTGTGGGGGGCTGGAGTTCGGGCCTCACTGTCTTATTTGTCCCCCTTGAATCCAGTTCCCTCAGCACAGAATAGACAATCCTCGGGTTATGTAAAAGTTCTTTAGGTTTGTAATTGAATTTGAATGTAACTTGAAGTCAGAAAATATAAGTCAGAAGAGGTATATTTTATAATTGCAGCTCCAGACAGAATTTTTTTTGTCCATGTGACAACTGGATTTAGAAAATTTTGTGCTGTCATGGGAACAAGGATTAACCATAAACCTTCATTACAGACTCCTTACAGCTGATCACTGTAGCCTGGGACTAAAGTAAAGAATCCAAAGAGCTTCACCAGAGGTCACAGGAGGCAAAGGGGTCTGTAACTAGGGGTCGTCTGTAAGTCGGGTGGCCTTACGTCGGGGGCAGCCTGTATTTTCCTGAAAACAGTAAGATCTGAGGAGTTAATATATACCTCCCACGTGTATATTATTTTTGTAAAAAATATACACAGGTATATTATTGTATGCTCCCTTATACAACGGTAAGCAAAATACCCAAAAAAATTTATGGAGGGTTATGTGATCTCAAACTGTCTATGAGAAAATCGTCTTTCCAGGATCTTATAATAGCATTCACGGATATAACATTAAGGTCTTACACACTTTAATGCAAATGTATTACTAGTTATATAACACACTGTAATACATTTGCATTGCAGTGTGTAAAGGCTTGAGCAAGTGATCAGATGATTGCATGTTCAAGCCCAAGTCTGAAAAAAAATTTAAGTTAAAAATAAAGATAAACACTTTTGTAAAAAAAAAAGAAAAAGGCCCCAATGCACCACATTTCCATATAAAAATCAAACAAAACCCACAAAAACACAAAAAACCATACATATCACCATGTCAATATCAATGTGTACAATAAATCTAGAGCAATACTGAACCCACATCACTGTAATAAAAACATGAAAAACTTCCCATGATATATGATTTTCCATTATATACTCTTGCATAAAATATTCTAATAAAAGATCAAAAACAGTTAAGTGCTTAAAAAGGAAATTGATGAAAATAACAACTCTTTTCACAAAAATTAAGCCCTCAATCAACTACATCAATAGAAAAATACAGAAATTATGCCTCTGAAAATGGGATTTTCTTCAAAATATTACTCAGTAAAATTGGGCAACAATAACAAAAACTATATAAATGAGGTATCATCGTAATTGTAGTGATCCAAAGAATAAAGATTACATATTAAAAAACTTCTAAAATCCTGTTAAAATTTGTGTGATTTTCTTTGTGTAGATAATTAAATAGGTAATAAAATCTCATGAATAAGCTACAGACCAACCCCCCAAAAATGAATTAGTTATACATTGTATCTCAACCCACAAATAATAAGACCTCATATGTTCTCATTATCAAAAAAAAATAATTATATATATACACACGCATCCAGCATATACAACACATACGCACAGACATACAGCATATATACACATGCATCCAGTATATACAACACATATGCACAGACATACAGCATATATACACACGCATCCAGTATATACAACACATACGCACAGACATACAGCATATATACACACGCATCCAGTATATACAACACATACGCACAGACATACAGCATATATACACATACAGGAGGACAGGGGGGGCTGGGGCACAGGAGCAGGACAGGGGGAGGCTGTGGCACAGGAGCAGGACAGGGGGAGCTGGAGGCTACAGGAGGAGGATAGAGGACAGGGGGGCTGGAGGCTACAGGAGGTGGCTGCTGGAGGACAGGAGGAGGCTGCTGGTGGGCAGGAGGACAGGAGGACAGGAGGAGGCTGATGGGGAACAGGAGGAGGCTGCTGCGGGACAGAAGGAGGCTTGAAGACAGGTAGAGGCTGGGGACAGGAGGAGGATGCTGGGGAACAGGAGGAGGCTGCCTGAGGACAGGAGGAGGCTGCTGGGGAACAGGAGGAGGCTGCTGGGGAACTGTAGGAGGCTGCTGAGGAACAGGAGGAGGAGGAAGCTGGAAGACAGGTGGAGGCTGGGGACAGGAGAAAGATGCTGGAGGACAGTCGGAGGCTGAGGACAGGATAATGCTTGAGTAGGCTGGGGGACAGAAGGAGGCTGGAGGGCAGGAGGAGGAGGAGGCTAGGGGACAGGTGAAAGCTGCTGGTGGGCAGGAGGAGGCTGCTGGTGGGCAGTAGGAGGCTGCAGGAGGACAGGAGGAGGCTGCTGGGGAACAGGAGGAGGCTGCTGGGGAACAGCAGGAGGCTGCTGCAGGACAGGAGGAGGCTGGAAGACAGGTAGAGGCTGGGGACAGAAGGAGGATGCTGGAGGACAGGTAGAGGCTAGAGACAGAAGGAGGATGCTGGAGGAAAGGTGGAGGCTGGGGACAGGAGGAGGATGCTGGAGGACTGGTGGAGGCTGAGGACAGGAGGATGCTTGAGTAGACTGGTGGACAGGTGAAGGCTGGATAACAGGAAGAGGCTGGAGGACATGAGGAGCAGACAGAGGGAGGAGGCTGCAGGAGGAGGAGGCTGCAGGAGGACTGGAGGAGGAGGCTGCAGGAGGACAGGAGGAGGAGGCTGCAGGAGGACAGGAGGAGGAGGCTCCAGGAGGACAGGAGAAGAAGGCTCCAGGAGGACAGGAGGAGGAGGCTGCAGGAGGACAGGAGGAGAAAGCTGCAGGTGGAGGAGGCTGCGGGACAGGAGTAGGCTGGAAGGAAGGTGGAGGCTGCTGGGGGATAGATGAAGGCTGGAGGACAGGAGGAGGAGGCTGGGGGACAGGAGGAGGCTGGAGGACAGGAGGAAGAGACTGAAGGACAGGTGGAGGCTGGAGGACAGGAGGATGCTTGAGGAGGCTGGGGGACAGGAGGAGGATGCTGAAGGGGGAGGTTGGAGGACAGGAGGATTCTGGAGGGGACTGTGGGACTGGAGGACAGGTGGAGGATGATTAAGGAGAAGGCTGGAGGACAGGAGGCCACACCATGTGAGAAAGGGTGGGGGTAGGGGTACAGATAATATTATGTGTAGGTTTGGGGAGATAAATAAAAGTGGAAAACAAAATGTAAAGGGAAGATAAAATTAAAGAGGGGTTTTATATGTTGCAGATTTGCATTAGGGGGTATTATACGGGTCCATGGGAGTGGGGTGGCCAAAGTAGGGGGCAATGTACTATGTGGGGACCATCAAGGTTGATACTTATCCTATATTATACTATTCTTGTGGTTGGGGCAATGGGCGTGGTTTATAAAAAGGGGGAGGGGCTTTTGTCCCTCTTTCTCTCGTCCAAAAGTTGGCAGAGTCGCGTCCATGAGATCTCCCCGGTGGCGCACACTATGATCCGGCATTGTCGCCGCTGATGACGTAGGCGCATCATAGTGTGCGTCCGCCGAAGATCACATTGATGCGATTCTGCTGGCTAGAGAAGAAAGAAGACGGGATCCGCCGCTGGGGATCGGGAGCCGCGCCGAGGATCGGGGGTGAGTATCGCCGGAAGGTGAGTATTAAGTTTATTTTTTTATATGCTTATCATACAGGGGGCTGGCTGTATACTATATGGGGCTGGCTGTATTCTATATGGGGCTGGCTGTATACTACTTGGGGCTAGCTGTATACTATATGGGGCTGGCTGGCTGTATTCTATATGGGGTTGACTGTATACTACTTGGGTCTGGCTGTATACTACTTGGGGCTGACTGTATAGTACATGGGGCTGGCTGTATACTACTTGGGGCTGGCTGTATACTACTTGGGGCTGTCTGCATACTACTTGGGGCTGTCTGTTTACTACAGGGGCTGGCTGTATACTACAGGGGGCTGGCTGTATACTACATGGAGGCTGGCTGTATACTATAGGGCAGTGGTGGCGAACCTATGGCACGGGTGCCAGAGGTGGCACTCAGAGCCCTTTCTGTGGGCACCCAGGCCATCGCCTCAGCACATCAGACAGGGTTCAAAGAATCTTCCTGCAGTTCCAAGCAACTTAAAAGATGCTCCTATCAGTCATATATTAGTGATATGTACTTCACTGATTGGGACTGTAGGGAAAGGGAGAATGAGTAGACAGGGCCGAATTATCTTTGAAGGACCTTCTGCTGGCCCCACCATTCTCTGTGTGCAGAGGGACAAAGCTAAAGTGATGCAAATTTTCCAGTTTGGGCACTTGGCCGCCAAAAGCTTCGCCATCACTGCTATAGGGGGCTGGCTGGCTGTATACTACAGGACTACAGGGGGCTTGCTGGCAGTATACGACAAGGGGCTTGCTAACTGTATACTACAGGGGGCTTGCTGGCTGTATACTACAGGGGGCTTGCTGGCTTTATACTACATGGGGCTGTCTGTATACTACATGGGAGCTGGCTGGCTGTATACTACACCCTCAGCTTATACTCTAGTTAATAGGTTTTTCCAGTTTTTGATGGTAAAATTAGGGGTCTTGGCTTATACTCGGGTCGGCTTATACTCGAGTATATACGGTATGTGGTCTTATATTATAGTTCCTACCATGTTTTGTATGTATGGTGTTATATTACAGCTCTCCATGTATATTTGGTTACTATACTACATTCTATACTATTACAGGGACTGTAGACTTTTTTTCCCATTTTAAAGTCCTTGTTCAAGTAGAGGATTACATGCTTTCTGACAGCAGCTGCAGCTTCTCAGGCTCGACCTCTTAATGATTATCACTGATGATTATCACTTCCTGCGGATCACATCCCTGCTCCTGCTATGCTCCTTCTCTTGTCTGATTGCCTTCAAATTGCTTGGGTTAGGGAAAGTAAGAAATCCTGGGTCTGCATTGTTTTCCTCCCTTTCCAGGCAGAGAAGACTTGAGGTGCTGCACCAGGTGTCAGAAGTTAATAACAGCAGTGCTCCCAGACAATTTCTATGCAAAGAAAAATGGTTATTCTATAAAATATATAAAGCCTAAATCTGACGCCATTTGAATAATAAATAGAATCTTTTGATTTCTATTTTTTAGTACAAAAGGGCAGCTGCTAGTAACTGCACTGACATTTTCCCTAACAGGCCACGATTCTAAATGGGCAAGTTATCCCACTGAGAAATTCCATTCAGAGTAACACAATATTCAAAACAATGAAATATACTGTACTTTAAAAACCACAGAAAAGGTTGTTGTAACCTTTTTATTAAAAAAAATGTAGACTTCATTGCCTAATAAAGCATGAACCCCACATTGTTAAGCACGGGGGAGGGACTAAAATTGCAGCATCTTTAAAATGTCACAAAAAGTGTTGCATCTATGTCACAAAAAATGTTGCATATGTCCAGATTTGTGACATTTTATGGATCTGGTCAGTCGTCTCCATTTTATGCCAGATATGTAATATAAATCCAGGTGTAATACACAGACCTAGTGGAAGTGTGACTTTATTAATAATAATTAGTTATATAGCACCTACGGATTACGCAGCACTGCACAAAGCATGGCAAATTGGTCCCTGTCCCCAATGGGGCTCACAATCTAATCAACCTAGCAGTATGTTTTGGAGTGTGAGAGGAAACCGGAGGAAACCCACACAAACACAGAGAGAACATACAAACTGTTTGCAGATGTTCAACTGGGAACTGGAACCCAGGACCCCAGCAGTCACAAAGTTAAGCACAAAATCCACTTCAAGGACCCCAATGTTACAAGCAAACTTAGAATAATGCATATAATAATAATTTCAATATTTTCATTGCTGTGTCTTTTTTTTTTTTTTAAGTTTGGCGTTTATTGGAATCTTAAAATGCTCTTGACCATGTTCATTTGAGAGCTGGTTGAGATAATGGGATGATAATTTATCATATTGTGGCAAATAATGTGCCACCAATGGGCCCCTCCCCTCTTCTGCACCTTATATACAGCGGCCAGCTGCACTACCTGGCATAAAAGGCATTATAATGGGCCGACCATCAGCCACTGGTTGTGCCTCCTTTCATGCCCCTCCATGCCCTCTTGGCTTGGAGGTGGCATAAAGAGGGAAATAATCGCAATTCCTGGCAGTTCACACAGAATTGTGATTATTTCAAGGATTGTACACCATAAAACTGGCATACGAGCCCTGATAAATGTCCCCCAAAGTGTGTGACTTTGTATTTTATTCTATTGTAATGTTGTATAACACTACGCTATTTTTAATTTTTATATGTTTTGTTATATGTTTACTTCCTTTTGCTTTTGTTTGATATTGCAAACATATCCCTCTTCCTTTTCAGAGTTTCCGTCAGTGAGGCAGAGGGGAGGAAGTAGTAGAGACTAGTTTGCAACTTTGTAGTAAAAGGGGGTCATTAATCTTTAGTCTAGAGTGTCACAGTCTATGGGGATTAGTCCCTTAGGACTAAGTAAGTGGACTCCCTGGAACACCGCGAGAGATAACAACCTTAGCCGCAACCCAGAGCGGAGTCTAAGTGAATTCCTGGTCTTTGCCAGAGCCCGCTGCAAAGCGGGATGGTCTTGCTGTGGCGAGGAGTCACCAGGTCGCTCCGCCTGTATGAGCAGGCCTGCGGCGGCGGCCAAGGTAGGGTCACGGGGACCACGGGAAGGCAGGACCACAGGAAGGCAGGACCACAGGAAGGCAGGACCATGGGATGGCAGGACCACGGGATGGCAGAACCATGGGATGGCAGGACCTCAGGATGGCAGGACCTCGGAAGGACGGCTGGCAGGACCTCGGAAGGACGGCTGGCAAGACCTCGGAAGAACACTAGGATGCAGGAGCGCCACAGGATTGCAGGAGCGCCGCAGGAATACAGGAACACCATAGGAATACAGGAACACCACAGGAACATGGAGGAGTCTGGAAACGCTCAGGAAGGCTTTCACTCCAGTAGAATGACCTGAAGATCCGGCAGGGGATGCTGGGAGTCGCCAGGCTATATAGCCGAGCCGGGAATGCCAGAGCCAATAAGTAGGATGCTGGCCCTTTAAGGCTGGGAGAAGTCCGCGCGCGCCCCCCTAGTGGCGGGAGTGCACGACTGCAGGGAAGAATCATGCGGCCTACATGCTGGGAGCCAGAGTGCAGGCCGGAGCCAGGAGGGGTAAGTGAGGGCTGGGGAAGCGGGGACCGCGGCAGCAGGCACGGGTGCACCCTCAATCCGTACCAAGGATCGCGGGTGTAACCGTGACATAGAGATTTGTGCCTGTCTGTTTTTTTGTGGATTTTGGGCTTGTTTGATTTATCTTACAGGGTGATATATCTATAACGAAAACAAAAAAAAGAGAGGCAAAACAAGAGGACGGCGCCTCATGTATTATCATAGGATAAATGGGAATATGTAAATTAAATTGAAATGAAAATATCCAAGGGATATGTATAGAGATGGAGGGTATGGACAGTACCCCCCCTGAGAATCGCGTTCACCTTAAATAGCTTAAATCGAGCATAGAGATACTCCAAAAGCTGCCCAACAGCTTGCCGGTATTCGCTTTATGCAAAGGCTGAACCGGTGTCACAAGCATAAAATGGTTTTCTAACCCCATTTTATGAGGGTGATATATCTGGCATCTGAGTCTGTTGTTTTTTTGCAACTTTTTTTTAAAAGTCTCTCAAAAGTCGGAAATTCTTGAGCTACCCCTTGTTTTACACCTGCAGGGGATTGGATCTATTTCACGCAAAAATATGCAACATTATGCTGCTGTTGCTCAAAAATGTGCAGCTTTTTTAAATAGTGATGAGCGGACCCATAAAAAATTCCTTCTCCTCCACGAAAGACCGAAACCGGGAAAGTTTGATATGACCCCAAACTTTGCGGCTAGGGTTTTGCTCATAAGCCAAATTAAAACAACATAACAAAATTAATTGCCCTGTTGTCCTTTATACTGAATAATTATTTACAGGAACTTGGCCCCTTCTTGCTCACTATTTTTTGTTATATTATGGAGCAGATTTATCTTAGTCTGAGACACATTTTTTGGTTATATTTTACTAAATTTTTGGGTGCATTTAGGTATTTGCACAAATTTTTGTGCCTTTTTCCAGCTGTCTGCAGAGTTTGCTGTGTAACAGTAATCCTGATTTGCGCCTAATTTGTCTTTGTATTTCTCCTGCTACACAATGTTTGCACTTTATTTAACATTGATCTGTACCTAAAAAGGTGAAAATAATTGTGCATAAACACACCAGTTCCAATAAGGCTCAAAAGAATCTGTATTTGACAAAGAGTCAAAACTACAAAGACATATGAGGTACAAAAATTAAACAAAAGGTACAAAAAGAGCTAAAGAAAGCCAGAAATAAGATAAATGACCCCCTATGTTTATGCAATATATAGGGTCTACATGTATCAAACTTTTGGCATGCCTTTTTTTGCACCTAAGACAGTCTGCCATCTTCTAGTTTTCTGCAGTGTTCCCTGAGTTATCACCTGAATCCAGATATGAAAGTTGCGGCTTTTTTAAAAGTCGCAAATATTGGCACAAATCTACAGCTGCCCCCGAAAAGGCACAGTATAGAACTGATTGTGCCTTTTGTCCAAAACCCTGAAAAAAACCAAGAAAAGACATGCACAAATGTCCCGACTAAAGATAAATGACACCCCCCCCATGTGTAACTGCTAGTCAAGGTGACTGTACATTCACACGCGGTATGCCCGCCGTGTGGGGGTTTTTTCCGCACGCGATTGGATTTTTTTTCGCCGGATTTCATGCAACACAAATTGGGGGGTGGGCTGTTGGACAATCCAACGGATTCGGACAAACTGCAGGATTTTACTTCAAAATTGTGTCGCAAGCCAAACACTTACATACATCAGGAAGAAGAAGGTGACCTGATTGGGAAAGTGACACATGCAGGATGTCGGGAGCATGATCTTCATGAATTGCGGCAGAGTTCATCCTCGTCAGACAGTCCGGATCAGGGATGGCGCAGGGACCGGGTAAGTAATTGTGCCCCAGTATTACTGTTTCTGGGGGTTAATACCACTGACCTGGTTTAACCCTTTCCATAAGCTGACTCCAGTAGTTCATATCTACATGACTAGATTGCATTACCATGGCCCACACTGACATTTTCAGCCCATGAAATGTTATCACACACCAATATAAGTAATTTACTAATTGTGCTGCATGAAATTGTGTGCAATATTGCTGACATCATAGCTGCATTATCTTTGCAAGAATGACAAAGACTAGTTGCAAGATCTGCAAAATTAATGCTTCAGTACATTTACTGTGCACTTATGGGTTTAGCATCTGATTCATTTTATATGATCAATCAGTTCTGTTACAAAATGACAGCTGAAACAGACGATAGGATTTTAGGATGACGTTCAAAGTACTCATCATCATAGGACTGAGGTCTGAGAGAGGAGACAGGCGGCGCCAGAAAGGATTTACCTGTCAGGGGAGAAGTAGCTTTACTAACAAGATATGAAATAAAAGAGACACTAGAGGAATACCGACTGAATTGCTTAGTCACCAATGTTCATCTTATAAACACTATTAGGAATCCAGAATAATATTTGTACATCAGGAAGAAATCTCTGAAAGAAGAAAATACACTTTTTTAAAATGACATACTACAGAACAGGGTCAGACAGTAGGTGTTCTCCATACGAAGAGATTGCCAATTAAGGCCACATTAAAGCCATAGATGCTCCACTAGGGAATTCTGGGAAGTATGCAAAATACGTTTTCCAAGGTGTTAAATGGAAAACAGTGCTACCTTGAAAGGCAGCCCCCTTAACACCTAAATAAGTGTGACCTACAAGAAGTCTAAAAACATGATGTGGGATTAAGCCAAACCAGTATATCTATTCCAGAAGGAACAGACTCTCAACTGTAGACAGCACTCACACAGCCAAACCAGTTCCCTTCGCTGTACTGAGGAGACCCTACCAGGTCGAAACAGTGCAGTCTACATTTGTTCATGTTACTGATAAATTAAAGTTATTTAAAAACTGATGAAATTAGAAGAATTTATTTTTATGTTTACGTTTTATGTTTAATGTTTTCTGAGTGGAAACCAAAATTATTTTAGTGCCCTAAATTTTATTCTAATGGAGCCAAAGGGGACACGGTAGGCAGATCCCTAAGGAGTCACTGGAGGGACAAAATTATGTATTTTTTTATTCAACTAATTTGAGATTTGATGAACACATCCTTTAATTGAACTGAAGATATTGCCTATGACTCTTAAAAGTCCATCTACCATGTGTAGTAGATGTGTCCTACTAAGAAGTTCCTGATGAATAATGATCCTCAGTTTGGGTATGGTTGGTTACTTTGTTGCCTAGTTCTTGCTATTATAGTTGCAGTTAATTGTTCTGCACTCTCTATGAGAGACACCAGAAGCCAGTGAACTCTTAAAAATATATGTGTATTCACCATGTCTATTCTCATTTGAGAATAAAGTCTGTTGTACAATTATCATGCATGTCTAACTGCTATTACCCTTGAATGAGGAAATCAGTCTATCATTTATGGACACACTATCACTTATGGACACAAGGATGCAGGTAAAGATGTTTTTTGGGGTGCTATTATTCGTATAGTTGACCAATTGTGTATTAGCCTGTGTGTGTGCACATGATTGTGCAAATGTTTAACATTCCATATTTTCAGTTTTATGAAAAAAGTAGTAAATTTATTTACAACATATATTGTGTGCAGATTTAAGGAAGGCACTGTATAGTATGCGAGATAAAAAGATAACAGTAAGCGTTTTGTAACATGAATAATGTATGTTAAATACTGGTTTTGTTTCCGCAATTCCAAAGTGTAAGGTATGTTCATACCTAATTCTTTTGGATGCCTTGAAAGCCTGGCTCACATTCTGAATGTGTCCATAGGCGTTTACTGGCAGATGGATGGCCTTTTTCTGTTCAGTATATGTTACAACCATCAGAAAACAGAAGATAATGAAATGGTGTGGTAGACTGTGATTTTTCCTCTTGCTTCATCACAAAAAAGGATACATTCAGTGGAGGCTACGGAAGATGGATGCCACTGTATGGCCTCCTTCTCCAGCCCACACTGAACGTACATTGCCAGACACTGGCAACAGCAAATCACTTCCTGCTGCGGATGTTCGCTCCTTGGGAATTACCAGGGGGAGAGGAACTGAAAAGAAGGCAGTACTGTATAGCCATACAGTTGGATACACTGCTACCCTCCACTGTAAGGATACATCAGGAATACTTAATCCTTAAAATGACAGCAAAAATAGAGTATGAATAGAGCATAACTAAACCAGACTGCTTCACTTATTTGAAAGCATTTTTCATTACTTGAATTTTTATGGTACAATGTTGGTCAATGGACTATGTTGGTTATAGGATGATTACTAGTTGCAGTGATAACTGCAGCAATATTCATAAACAAGTAAGTGAAACACTAGACTATAACATGCATTGCTAAGAAAAAGACGATCACTATAGTATCATTTATTTATAGAGCACTGTTAAAGCTGCAAATGGTGCTGGTTATGGATCAATAAATGTTAATTACTTTGTTCCCAAAAATATTTATAGAAAATGTTTTTTGCAAAGTTTACATTAAATTGGTTTTTTACAATTAGTTCTTATTTTTATTTTACACCTTAACACCAAGAACATTTCTTTCTTTCTATTTTAATTAAAAAATAACTTTTATTAGATGATGTAAAATTGATTAAACTAGTTTGCACGGGATGCAGATGTTAACCCTTTAAATGCTGCCTTGGTTATAATTTCACGGGAATTGACAATAATAGGGAAAATGGCTAGCACTCAATTTGTCAGCAACATTTAAAGGGTTAACACCCATGAACAGCGCCAAAATTGATTGCGGATGCTCATGTTCGGTTACCCTAACTAAAATCTTATTCAAAGTTCGGCCAAACTCGGTGAACTGGAATCCGCTCAACACAACCCTTGTGATGATTTTGAAATTCTGATGTAAATTAAGGTATAATTCCTTAAGCACTTTTGTAGCTTTCACACAAAAGTATTTACATCAGAATTTTGATTTTTTCCTGGCTAACAATTGGCAACAATGGCTACAATTTTCTCAACATACGATGATTTTGAATTGAGCTTCGAAGATGCTCCACACACATGTGATACATTTATGGATCATAGAGTTAAAGTGAAGATATCACAATATACTAATAATCAGGCAGACTGTTATAGAACAGGAGGTGCTGAGCCGTTTAATATATAGTTTGTGGGTAAAAGTTTGACTTTTTATACTGACTTTTATACTATTTTATCTCTGCATTATTTATCTTGAAAAGTGATGGCGGTGAGTCTATTGGTGATTGCCATTGATAGATGAGCAGCTGTTAATCACTATTGACTTCTCATTGACTATATATAGCAGTCTGCTCATCTATCTCTGCTCTATAACATGCTGCCCACTGAAGAAACTGGACAGTTAAGGTAACTTAGATTCCAGTGCCATAAGTGTTCAGCGAATGGTGCCCAGAGGTTTCAAATAAACCTACAAAAGGTTTCAAATAAAATTCCACAATGTGAATTTTACTATGCAACTGAAACATATTATCAATATACAACTTAAGATCACCTCCTGCCACACTAAAACCTCATGGCTCACCTATAATTTTAAAATTGTGTACAGAGGTGATGTAGCTTTGATATGGAACAAAAAAAATAACTATTGAACCTAATATAGTGTTCTTGCACACAAGGTAAATAAAAGCAATTTGCCCAGTGTTTTGGAAGAATGCCCAATTTAGTTCATTGTGGGGATTCAATGATCCTTTTGTACAACATTGCCAAAGCTGAATAGATTAAAGTAAGAGCTCAGTGACTTGGCAGGATTCCCAGTCTCAAATAAGTGGGGCTAAATAGAATGCAAAGCAACAAATCTTTGGTCTATATTATTTTCAGTCTTTTTGTTCAATATTACAGTCATAGTTAAGTCAGGATCTTTGAATGAAACTGTGTGTTGTGTCAAATAGTATCATTCTATATGGGTCATATGCCTCCTATAACATCCCCCAGTGACAAAATTAGATTAAAAAAGAAGCATGGAGGACTTTGTTGTTGATATCACAGAAAGTATATATTATTTTGAAAGTGGAAAATTCTAGCACTTGATAAATAAATGATAACAGCTATACTTAAGAAACAAATTGGTCTGAATATTTGTGGCTATGATTTAATAAGAAAAATTCTATATAGTTTGTAGACATGAACCAATTCATGCCTACAAAATGAAAGATACTAAAAAATCATAAATTGTAAAGATCTACCATATTTATAGAAAACCTATAAGCATAATCCAGCATGCTAGACACTTACTCATAGATCCAGGACCTGCGACTGAGGTAATCTTCTTATATTTAGTATCCATTCTAAAATCAACTTTTAAAATTATGCTAATTAGCCTGAAGTGCTGCAGATTCACAGGCTGCTACATTGTGTAGGAAATCATCTTACCTTCCAACAGTGTGCTTCTGCATGAGATTACACCAGGTAGGGGACGAGGGAAGCACTGATGGAGCTCCTGTGCAGTGTAACAGCCTTTAAAAGAGAGTACAAGGAGGGGCTTTGGCAACGCCCTCAGATCCCTATTGGCTCATTAGCAGGATAACAAACTTGTTCCTGGCTCATGCTTGATTTTGATTGTAGACTTCTTTTTTTTCCACATCTATCCTCTCTGTTAAAAGGAGTCAACCAGTAAAATTAGTTTTGTGTTGAAAGCGTCATAATAATAATAATTCCTGTATTTATATAGCGCACACAGAGCTTCACAAATCACAAACTATTGCTCACAATCTAATCCACCCACCAGTATGTTTTGTTTGAGAGGAAACCCATGCAAACACAGATAGAACATGCAAACTCTTTGCAGATGTTGACCATGGGACTTGAACCCAGGTCCCCAGCACTGCAAGGCTGTAATGCTTACCACTAAGCCAATGTGCCACCCAAACTTTTATTATTCACTTTTCCTGTTTCCCTGAGATCTGCAAGTTTAGAGAAAATTCAATCTCTTTTTGCTGATAAGCTTCTCAAGACACTACTGTACCTTTTTGAGTGCCCATTTTCTTCTTTTTATACTACCCAACACAATGGGTGACATTTATCTTTATTTTAAACATTTTTGCATTCACAGTTAAAATGTATTGGTTACTTCTAAATTCTTCTTTCTTTTAATCATGTAATGTAAAAATGTAAAGTTGTAATTTACAGGTTTAATCTATTTTATTTGTCACCACCTACCTGGGGTGTGGCTAGAGTGCTCAAAAATGCAGACCACAGCCTCAAATATTTATATCAAAAATTTACAGTAGTGTCCTCTCCTGTACGTAACTCCACCTAAAATGTCTTGTGTCCATGAGCATTTGAAAGATTTGCAACGAGTCTCATCTGCCAGGATAGGAAAATCTTAAAATATAACACAAGAACAATGACATTCACATACACAAGGTGCAAAAAAACTTCAAAAGCCTCAATTATGCTAAATAAAAAAATAAATGAACTAAGACACATGGCCCCCAATGATTGTCATCCTAAACAAATCAAGTATTTCTGAAAAACCTATACAATGCATTACACTTTAAAGTTTCTGCTTATGAAATAATTTGGTAACTAGTGAACTTTTTTCTTTTGACTGAAACTTAAAACAATGTTGATTATGATTTTGAGCTAACTTTGGCTTAAGCTCCATCATTTCTTTTTTTCCAGAGATCTGTAAATTTATAGAAAATTCCATGTTTTTGAAAACATGTTTCTCAGTGTAAGGAGACAATGACTGCACAGAAGCTTATTTTACATAGTACTCAGCACTATACCTCTATACAACGAATGCCATCATGAGGGGAAAAAAAATTAAAAAAGGATGCACTAGCAGAATTTGACTTTGACTCTCTTGCCCAAGACGTTTATATACAGATCTAACTTTCTCTAATATAGTAAACTTTCACTAGCTCACACATGTGGAGATTTGCAAAAATGTAGGGGATTCTTCAAATGTTCAGGGGCATTTAGAATTTTATTTCTAGCCCCCACGGTTGCTGAGATATCAGTCAGAACATTAGAGCATTCTTATCCTCTTCACTGTCAGAGCGGAACCGCTAGAGCAGAGGTGGGGGTCTTGTTATGTAAATATTCTTAATCTCTCCATATAAGGCCCCATGCACACGACCGTCAGGGGGACGTATGTACGGCCGCAAGCTTGCGGCCACACATACGTCCCCCATAGACGGAAATGGCAGCATGGAGCGATACAGTGCAGCACTGGCGTGGCACCATACAGCTCAATACACGGGAAAAAGATAGGACATATCTTATCTTTGCTGTGTTATTGCGCCATGCACCGTGTATGTCTGTGAAGAGGGGAGGGGGTCACCCCTCTTCCACTCCATGGCGCTGGGAGGTCACACATTCGTGTGCATGTAAATAAGAGATTATAATTACACACACCACTTACTCCAGGTCCAGCACCTCCTCTCTGACAGTGGAGAGGATTACAATGGTCAGATACCAGGACTGATATCTCAGCAAGCCCCTACATTATGGTATCATCACATGTGTGAGGTGGTGAAAGGTCCTCTTAAGATACAACCTTGTCCTATTCTGTTTAACGTCTAGGCCTACAATAAGATATTGCACTGTGGGCTTTCAGTGCTATCATTATAAACATTAGATTTATATTCTGGAACATACCGTAAGGGCAAATGCACAGCCAACAGATAATGCATTGTAACAATTAAATAATAGGAGACTGGTGTATATATACAGGGCCGCTTTTAGACAAAGTGGGGCACTGGTCAAAACTAAAAGTGGGGCCCTAAAATAAAACTATTTTATGAGAATTCAGTAAGAATGCTCTATTTAGCCCTACACAATAATTACATAATTAGATAGCGAGATAGATAGATATGAGAGATAGATGGATACAGTAGAAGACAGAAGATCTATAGATAGATAGGTAATAGAAAGGAGATAGATAGGTAGATAGAGGATATATAGATAAATAGATAAAATAGACAAAAAGCTAGATAGATACATTGTTAGATAGACAGATATATAGATAGGAAATTATTGGAGATAGATAACTAGACAGATAGATGATACAAGAGATACGTAGATTATAAGCATCTTCAACAAACAAGGGGGGAACGGCACTGCCCAGGTATAAACACAAGGAATTTGGAGCTTCTCAGCATTTGCCAAAAAGCTTTTAAACAAATAGAAAAAGAGCAAAATTCACCAATCACATGGAGCGTCTCCTGCGCCCTCCCCTCCCCCCATCATCATGAATATCAGGGAGACGACACCCCTTGCAGTTTATGTAAATCCATTATGGCTGCTGTGTCCTGTGTGACTTGTTATTACCTCCGGATCATTAGAGCTCGATGGAACAATTGTGCCATTGCTTCCAATCACCAGGGCACCTCGCTACCTCTCATCCCATAGCAAACTTCAGGTGTCTAGGCCTAACATTGGGGGTTCCCCTGCAGCTAGGCTTTTGATTAGAGATGAGCGAACACTAAAATGCTCGGGTACTCGTTATTCGAGACGAACTTTTCCCGATGCTCGAGTGCTCGTCTCGAATAACGAACCCCATTGAAGTCAATGGGAGACTCGAGCATTTTTCAAGGGGACCAAGGCTCTGCACAGGGAAGCTTGGCCAAACACCTGGGAACCTCAGAAAAGGATGGAAACACCACGGAAATGGACAGGAAACAGCAGGGGCAGCATGCATGGATGCCTCTGAGGCTGCTTAATCGCACCATTATGCCAAAATTATGGGCAACAGCATGGCCATGACAGAGTGACAGAATGAAGCTAGATAGCATCTAAAACATCCAATAATTGACCCTGACACTATAGGGGACGGCATGCAGAGGCAGCGGCAGCAGGCTAGAGAGTGTCATGGCGACATACCCTAAATGGACTCAGGCTTCAAACCAATGGGTGGCAGAGAGGAACCAAAGGAGGTGAGCAAGAAGCGCTCAAATAATATCGGTACATGATAAAAGTTTGCCAGTATATTTTGTGGATTACACAGCAGGGTGGCGACAAAGTTAACAATATAACATTTTCCACCCTACACCAACCTGGCACAGGTTATAGTGGAATTGTAAGCCAAGCAGGACTGTAAATAAAATATATCTGGTGCACTGTGCACAGTGGAGTGAACTTCAAGAACTGGCCTAATAATGCACACACATATACATGCAATGCATATGACACCAATATTGGACACAGAAACATACAATATATGTGTAGACACATACATGCATACAAACATACATGCAATATATATGACACACAAATATAGCACACACACACACAATACAGAAATACTGAACACAAACACACAATAAGCACAAATACTGTGCACACGCAGTATTTGTGTGTTATGTGTGTTGTGTGTATGCACAGTATTTGTGTGTCATGTTAAATAATCTTTTCACCCATATTGAACAAATGTTGACTTAGTTATAAGATCTTTACCTCTTCAACAAAGAGGGGGGAACGGCACTGCCCAGGTATAAACACAAGCCAAGGTGCAAAATAAACTTATGCAGTAAAGAAGGAAGAAGAAAAAGCATGCACCTATATGGCAACAATTGTAAATAACAAATTTTATTGAGTCTAGAACAGGATATACAAACTAACGGACACAAAACAATTAAAAACAATTAAAACACTGTGCCACACAGAGCACAGGCGACCCCCCTTTTTTTAAGGGTGTGGGAAAGAATTCCCAACCCCGGGGAAACCCACAGCCGTCCAGAAATCCCCCACCTGAAGAATAAACCCCCACAATAAACAAAGTATAGCAGTGTAAACAGTGTCAGGAGAACCTGACTATGGTTCAATACAATACCTCCTACCAATGGGTGAGCATGAAGCGGAGTAGGCAGATATGACGGGGGAGGGGGGGTGGATCGGCTGTGGGCCAGGAGACCCCACGCGTTACGTCACGCTAACGTGACTTCCTCAGGGGTAATGGTGGTTGCTGTGCTCGTCTCACCTATATACCCAATTTGCCCCCAATTACCTGTGACAGGAGTGTGAAGGGGAAGGTCCGGACATAGGAAGTAGTGGGCTTGACCCCTCAGCCGGAAGTGGATGATGCCGCATGCGCATGCGCTGTGCGATCAAGGTGTAGTAGATACGAGGCGCCCAATATCAAAGCGGCGCATGCGCCAAGCGGGGGCGACCCGCTGATATGACATATGAAGTAGAAGTGATGTTGCCGCGAGTATGCGCATGCGCATATGACACTAAGCGCAGGCGCCAGCATTGCCAGGGTAATCATGAAACAAATACAATTGGGTAAATACAAACAGTAATAAAACAAACCTAAGTGAAAAAAGGGACGAGGGGGGAGGAGGGGAAGGGGGGGGGGAGGGGCATACAAGTGAGACGGGGCAGCAACCAAAAATGAAAAGAAATGAAGTGTCACAATGTAAATGAAAATATCCACAAAACACATGACAGTCAAGGAAGTTCAGGAAAAGCGGCACAATCATATGCATAATGTAATTATATAGTAGAGATCAACAAAATGGAGATACAATTGCATAATGTACAACTCTAGGATCAAGGGAAAACTGAAGAATAGGGCATGGGGATCAGAGGAATCAGAAGTCGAAGTGGAGCAGCGAAGGAGGAAAGATGTCCTGTTGGAATCCTGGCCATGGATGTCGACATTCCCAACCAAGGACCGCCGTAGTCGGGAGGAGAGGATGGGCACGAGGGGTAAGAATGAGCCAAGGGAAGCAAGTAGGTTAGTGTTGCATGGGTTAGAGAGCTGGAAGAATATGTAATGAGAGAATATGATGGTTAAAACATTAGTAAAGATGTGATATTTAAGTATGTGCGTGTGTACATGTGTAGGAACTACATGTGTAAGGTGGTGCGTGGAAAGAGAGAAGGTGAGGTAGGTGCCAAGTGGTGAAGAACGCTGGAGGGAGGGAAGAAGGAGTGGAAGGGGAAGTGCTAGAATGAGGGGGACCCGTGAAAGAAGAACCCAAGTATGGGGTCCCAGTGAGTGGGCGTGTCACATGCAAACCAATAAATAGGCCACCAGGGAATTGGTGGGTGTGCATGGGGGAATGTGGGGAGGAATAAATGAATATGCAAGCCACAGGTGAGAGGAGGTGGAAGGTGATAAAATAGTAAGTATTACTGACCTGTAAAACCTGGACGAAAAGAAATGGTGATAACCTCGTGGATGTATCTAAGTGATGACCTGAAAATAAGAGTTAAGTAGGCATAGTTGTGGAGAACATATGTATAAACATCGTGATACCAACCCTGACTAACACAATGCAAAAACACTACAATGTATCCAAAAAAGAAAAATGTTCTTAGGCAACTTACCTTGATGTTGTTTTATTCCCTTGATCATTGTTTGTAGAAGCCAGTAAAGAGGAGATCCTCATTCAAGCCTTTCGGTGCCTGACAATCGAGTTTGAAGATCCATCGTGCCTCGCTCCGAAGCAGAGCTAAGGTAGTATTTCCACCCCTCGGATTCTTACGTATAAGTTCCAATCCCATCACTTTGGTTCCGTGGGTTTTTCCTTTATGGCACATTCTATAGTGTGCTGCGACCGTGGACAAAGGTTTGTCTTGGCCAAAGTGAGTATCAGCATTTAATATTGTAGACAAATGTTGTTGAACGCGTTTGCGCAGTTCCTGCGTTGTTTGTCCAATATATAATTTGTTACACGGGCATCTTAGTGCATATACCACGTTCCTGGTCTTGCAGTTGATGTAATGGTGGAGTTTGTATTCAACACCCGAAAGTGGGTCATGGAAGGTCTCACCAGTCTGGATTAGTGGGCATACCGAACAATTACCACATGGGTATGTCCCCCTAATTTTGATTCCTCTACCCGTCGAACCTCTGTGTCGCTGGAAGTGGCTATGTGATAAGTTATCCTTCAAGTTCTTTGCCCTTCTTGCGACCAAAGGAGGATTGGGGGGAATGTGGGAAGCTAGTCTCTCATCACTCAGTAAGATATTCCAGTGTCGTTTCAACAGGTGACGTATTTCATCCCACTGATTATTGTAGGTCACAATTAATTTTGGGATATCTGATGTTGTGGTGACATGTGTCTCAAGGAGGCTTGAGCGGTTGGCATCCCGCGCTCGCTGATATGCATGTGAAATTACCTTCTTAGGGTACCCTCTGTTTTTTAGTCTGGTCGTTAGATCCCGGGAGTGTTCCTGAAAGTCCTGTTTACTCGTACAATTCCGTCTAATACGTAAAAATTGACCAATCGGTATTCCATCACGGACGTGTTGTGGGTGGAAACTCCCATAGTGAAGCAGGCTATTGGTCGCCGTTTGTTTTCGAAACAGAGTGGTGAGAATTCTCCCATTATCCACACGAATCCTTAGGTCCAAGAAATCTGCTGAGAGAAGAGAGAGGTGGGAAGTAAGACAGATATGCCAGGGATTCACATTAAGATGTTCAATAAATTGTTGACATTCATCCAAGGTTCCGGTCCAGAAAAAGAGGATGTCATCGATGAATCGATGCCAACCTATAACATGTTGCTGGAAGGGCGATGAGGGATAGACGTGCAACTCCTCCCACCAACCCAAAAAGAGGTTGGCGTAGGAGGGTGCACATCTAGCCCCCATCGCCGTCCCCGACACCTGTCTGTAAAAGGTGTGGTCAAAGACAAAGTAGTTTTGTTTCAAGATGAAGTCCAAGAGGTCCAATAGGAAGGAGTCATGCATGCGGTTACCCGTGCTGTTGGCATTCAAAAAGTGTGCCACTGCCCGGATACCATCTATGTGTGCAATGTTGGTATAAAGCGCTTCCACATCTAGCGTGACAATGTACGTATTTGGTGGCAATACAACATTTTCCAATTTTTTGATAAGATGAATAGAATCACGTACATATGAGGGCAAAGATAACACCATTGGTTGCAGATAAAAGTCCAAATAGATACAGGGTTTCTCACAGATGCCACCAATACCCGCTACGATGGGTCTACCAGGGGGATGAGTCAATGACTTATGCACCTTAGGAAGTAGATAAAAGGTGGGAACTATTGGGTGCTTGGTAGTCATGAACTGCAATTCCTTTTTGTTAATAATCGCATACTGGTTGGCAGATGTCAGTAAACGGTCCAATTTGGCCTTAAAAACGTCTGTGGGGTTCGAGGGTACCGGGGAGTAGTAGATTCTGTTATCCAGTTGCCTTTTGGCTTCTGCCATGTAAAGGTCTATCGGCCACACGACAATATTCCCCCCCTTGTCCGCCTCCTTAATGACGAATTGGTTGTTAGATTTAAGGGTGCGCACACTCAGTTGTTCCTCCTTCGAGAGGTTGGTACCCCTGTGATGATTGATCCGCATTTGTTTAATGTCTCGTACTATACTCCGGAAGAAGAGGTCAAGCGCCGGTATTAAGCCGAGATTGGGGGTGGCCTGCGAGGGTAAGCGTGTTGGAAAAAGACGCCTACCTGCATATTCATCCTGGTCAGTTTCCTGGAGTAATGCCAGAAGATCAGAAAACACTCTTTGGTCCTCTAAGGTGAGGCCTTCGACCAGTTTTGGTTGTTGGTACAGGACCCGAAAGGATAATTGCCTGCAATATAAGTAGACATCTTTTGTCAAGTCAAATTTGTCAAGGTAGCAAGTGGGGGAGAACATCAAGCCTTTACTAAGTACAGAAATGTCAGAGGGTGTGAGGGGGTAATCAGACAAATTGATAATCTGTAGGTCACCTCCATTGGTCATTACCTCCTCTGGTTCCTTCAGTTCTTGGTGTTGTTGTTCCGTCTGGTCCCCCTCTTGTGTGACGGGGACCAGTCCCTGTATCGTGGGCCCCTTTTGCGTTTGTTTTGTTTTGAAAATATAACATTTTCCACCCGAAACCCACACGCCGTCCAGAAAAACCCCCACTGAAGAATCAAACCCCCACAAAAACAAAGTCATAGCAGTGTAAACAGTCAGGAGAACCTGACTATGGTCCAATACAATACCTCCTACCAAGGTCGATGTAAGCGGAGTAGGCAGATATGACGGGGAGGGGGGGTGGGGGTGGATCGGCTGTGGGCCAGGAGACCCACGCGTTACGTCACGTACAGCGGACTTCTCAGGGGAATGGTGGTTGCTGTGCTCGTCTCACCTATATACCCATTGCCCCAATTACAGTGACAGGGGTGAAGGGGAAAGGTCCGACATAGGAAGTAGTAGTGGCTGACCCTCAGCCGGAAGTGGTGATGCCGCGCTGCGCCTGCGCCGTTGCGATCAAGGTTGTAGTATACGAGCGCCCAATATCAAACGGCGCATGCGCCAAGCGGGGGCGACCGCTGGATGACATATGAAGTAGAAGAAGTGAAGTTAGCGGAGTATGGGCATGCGCATATGACACAAGCGCAGGCGCCGCATCAGGGGTAATCAGGGCAAACAATAAATTGGGTAAATACAAACAAGAATAAAACAAACCCTAAGTGAAAAAAGGGGAGGGGGGAGAGGGGAAGGGGGGGGGGCGGGGCGTACAAGAGACGGGGCAGAGCAACAAAAAATAAAAGGAATAAGTGTACAGAAAAATGAAAATTCCCAAAAACACATACAGTCAAGGAAGTCAGGAAAGGGGGCACAATCATATGCAAATGAAATATATAGTAGAGATCAACGAAAAGAGATACGACATAATGTACACCTCGGATCAAGGAGAAAATGAAGAATAGGGCATGGGGATCAGAGGAATCAGCAGTCGAAGTGGAGCAGCGAAGGAGGGAAAGATGTCTGTTGGAATCCCTGGCCATGGATGGTCATTCCCAACCAAGGACCCGCCGTAGTCGGGAGGAGAGGATGGGCACGAGGGGTAAGAATGAGCCAGGGAAGCAAGTAGGTTAGGTTGCAGGGTGCGAGTGAAGAATAGTATGAGAGATTGATGGTTAAACACAGTAAAGATGTTTTTTTAGGTATGTGCGTTTGTAAATGTGTGTGAACCTACAGGTAGGTGGTTGCGTGAAGAGAGAGGAGGCGAGGTCTGATGCCAAGTGGAGCCTGAAGTGAGGGGAAGAGCCCACCGTAGAAGGAGTGGAAGGTGAAGTGCTCGAGGGGGGGGTAGGACCCGATGAAAAAAGAACCCATATGGGGTCCCAGGTGAGTGGGCGTTTCCACTGCACACCAACCAATGCAACCCACCGTGAACTTGGTGGGGTGTGCATGGGGATGTAGGGAGGAAAATAATGCTATGCAGCCACAAGTATAGAGTGGGAGGTGATACAATAAGAAGATTTACTGACCTGTAAACGGCCGGACCGACTACATGGTGCAAACCCTCGGGTGGTATTACAGTGTAAGACCTGAAAATAGAGGTAAGTAGACATAGTGTGATGAGACCATATTATAAACAACTGATACCACCCTACGAACACAATGCCAAAAAAACACTCCAATGTACCAAAAACGGAAACATGTTCTTAGGGCAACTTACCTTGATGTGTTTTAGTCCATGATCATGTTGTTGCAGCAGAAGGAAGAAGAGAAAGCATGCACCTATATGGCAACAATTGTAAATGACAAATTTTATTGAGTCTAGAACAGGATATACAAACTAACGGACACAAAACAATTAAAAACAATTAAAACACTGTGCCACACAGAGCACAGGCGACCCCCCTTTTTTAAGGGTGTGGGAAAGAATTCCCAACCCCGGGGCTGGACGGTTGTGGGTTTCCCCGGGGTTGGGAATTCCTTCCCACACCCTTAAAAAAGGGGGGTCACCTGTGCTCTGTGTGGCACAGTGTTTTAATTGTTTTTATTGTTTTGTGTCCGTTTGTTTGTATATCCTGTTCTAGACTCAATAAAATTTGTTATTTACAATTGTTGCCATATAGGTGCATGCTTTCTCTTCTTCCGATTATAAGCATCTTCACGCGGACATTCAACCAAGGTGTAACAGCAATAAATACCTCTGCACACAAGTCTACATGCAGGGGGTCCCTTTAGGACAGGGGGCCCTGGGCAAATGTCCAGTTTGCCACCCACTAATGCCGGCCCTGTATACACAATAATACAATGTCAGTTATATGGCTACTTTGGTTCTATTGCTTTATAATGTTCTTGCTTTACAATCATAAATAGTCATTGATAAATGCTGGAGACATGCTAAAAGAAGCAAACAGCCTGTGGAGTCATAATTATTATTTAAGAGCCTGTTAAGAAAGATAGAAGACAGAAGAGGGACCTGTTCTTTAAAGGCAAGCCAGAATATAAACCTCTACCGTCTACACAAACAGTAAGACATATAGCAGCAGTGACCGAGCTTTTCACCAAAACAATGTGCACGTCCTGGTCTACATTACTGTAAACAGTTAGTAATCCCATTCAAGGTCTTCGCTTGCCATTCTATACTCATTTTTATAAAATATCAAATTACCAAATGTGAAATGAAAATATAAAAGTTTAACTGGAATAGATCAATTTCAGGGCCTTAAATCTGGATCTGAATGTTACCAAACATCAGGATTTAGTAATGTCCTTCTGTACATAATTCATTTTCGTTTATTTCATTTCTAGATAGGATGAATTACTGCATACCAGACGGTGGAAAGGAAATGCATGCGACTTGCATGAGACTTGGCTACTGTCCTATTTATCTGTGGAACAATTAGACACTGAGTTTCTTCTTTTCATATCCAAGTCATTTCTTTGCCCTCAGGGTTTAGTTTAATGGAAGGTCAATGTTTAATTTCATAAACCTAAAAGACTCTATTCAGCTTAATGTTATAATCCCTGCAAGAAACTACTCTGAAAAATAAAACTAATGGACAGACAGTAACTTTATAAAGTATGATTTCACTGAAATATTTATACGCCTTTATACCAGGCTGTGTCGTCTAATTGTAAAGTTTACTGCATAAACAAGATATATATATATATATAATGACTGAAACTTGCTTCACTGACATTTTATTGACTCTTGGGGGGTCATTTATCTTTATTTCCCTTTATCTCCATTTTTTTCTCTCTTTTTATGAATTTTTGTGGCGCATTGCTATTTTTCCCCCTTTTTGGGGACATTTTGAAATGTCCACCAGACATTTGTTTATAGTTAGTAAGACACATTTATCTTCCATCCCAGATTTGCTAAATGTTGCAAATTTATATATACATATATCTCAAATTTGAGACATTTTTGGGCGCAAAAAACTCCAGGCGAAAGCATACTTAAGGAAAACTTTAAAAATGGAAATAAATGAATTGAGACATTTGTACGACAATTTTGAGTTATTTGTACCAAATGTCTCAAAAAGAGAACCAAAATAAAAAAAACAATTTAACACAAGGAAAAAATTAGACTGATCAATTACCAAAGTAGCAGACTGAAAAAAGACAAAAACAAGCCAAAACAAACAAATTACATAACTGACACACGTGTACTGACAATTGTCAGGTTTTATATTACTGTATCAGTTACCTAGTCCTGTTTCCATAGGAAATTTTACTTGCTGAAAATCAGAGTTCATTTCAAGTTTAGATCAGAGATCATTTTTTAAATTTAGATATAATGTGATTGGGGCACATTTACTAAGCTCCGTGCACCAGTTTTCTGTCGGACTTTGCACGTATCAGCTAAACACGTGTTGTGTTTGGTCTGTATATACCTGTTTATGTGTCCCTTATCCTCTGTTATTCCTCTGGGTAATTCACAATACCTTTTTTTAATCAAATCCCTTGACTAGTTCTGAGGATTATAACTTCTATACAAGCTTATTTGTTATGTACATTTAGTTATTTTGACCATTGTGGACCTTTTCTGTGTATGTTGTCTTTTTAAATGGATTTATTTTAATTGATCTAATAAAGTGTCATTTTATGCATTCTACTTTTTTTTTTGTTTCCCTTTTTTGTGGTGTTATTTGATTTTGGAAACGACCCATTTGATTTGGTGCGGGTGCATTCTGTCTGTGCCCCCTACTACTTGTATCGATGGGCACGTTCTTTTCTGTGCAAACTGCTTGCACAAGTATTTAAGAAGTGTCAGTGTCACATTTGTGTCACATACAACCGTTTTGTGGCGCACACTGCACTATTCTTCCTGCAACACAATTGTATGCACTTCCGGTGCTCAGTCTGACCATGCGCCAGATTTAACATGCAAAGTCAGACAGAAATGTGTTGTAAAGCCCAATGTTAAAGGTGCACTAAAAAAAGTGGTGCACTCTATTGGGGCAGTGCAGGGGGCGCCATATTCATGCAAAACGGGCACCAGAAATCCTGAATCTGGCACACCCTGCACTATAGACAGGCAAACTGCACATAGTACAGTTTACACTGTTCTTAGTAAATGTGCCCCATTGTGTGTTCCTTTATTCAGTAACCATTTCAGTGTATATGCCTACAAAAATGCAAATAAATATTTGTTGCATCAAACGTATTTTCTGGAATGTATTATTTGCGATCTATTGACATACAGTCAGGACAATTTGGGACACTAAACCACCCAGAGGTACTTCTACATCACGGTGTGTATACGCCACGTACTGTGACATAACTGTGTGTATCATCCTTGTACTGTGACTTCAATATGAGTATTATCCTTGTGGTATGAAATCACTGAGGGTATTATCCCTGTAATTTGACATCACTATGCATTGTCGCTGTACAATGTGTGGGTTTTATCGCTGAACTGAGATATCACAGTGTGTATTGTCCCTGCACTGTGATATCGTTATGTTTGTATTATTATTGTATTATGACATCACTGTGGGTATCATCCCTTTACTGTGAAATTCTTGTGTGTATTGCCCATGTATTGTGGCATCTCTGTGTGTTTTATCCCTGGGATCTGACACCACTGTGTGTATTATCCCTTTAGTATGATAACACTGTCATTAGGATTTCTAAAAATGAAGTCATGCTTGATGTTAAGGGGGCTGCCTTACAAGGTAGCCAAAAGGCAATGTTTTCCTTATCCCATCATCCCATCAAAAACTTTTAAGCAGAATGTTTTTTCAGTGCAAATGCAATCTGCATGGTCTTGCTAATAGGAATTTGCCTGATGCCAGAAGTTCCAAGGCAAAGAGAGTTGCCAGTTACTCGGCTTTTCTGTCATGTAAAGTACCTGATGTGTAGAAAAAGGAAAGGGAATTCTAGCTTTTCCCCGGAGGACAGTAACCTTTTTAAATAGTGTCTATAGAAGCACCAAATTCTTCATCCTGTGCATATTTTCAAAACATTATTAGTAAATATACTCCATTAAATTCAGGAATCTTCCAATATGCACTGTAATGGAGAATCAAAATGCCATGGGCCCTTTAATCAGTCTGTTGATTAATGAGACACAGGACAGAAGATGGCTGCTGGTCACATGTACACATCACATGTCCTGCACTTGCTTGGCAGGACTATACTTACCACTATGTTTGGCTGTAGTCAGCTGGTTGCAGTGCATCCAGGATGACCAGTGTTGTGGTGAGACATCATCCCAGTGAGGAAATGTGCTGGGATGGCAGTTACACACATCATTACTATGGTAACAGAGCAGGACTGTCTGTTACATCATCAATGGGTGTAGAGAATAAGTGGGAAGAGGAGTTAATGAGAACTGAAGGGTTCTCCAGTTTCCAGTGGTGGCCATCTTCTGTGATAACTCTGCCTACTTCAGAGAGGCCATACAATTTTGTGAATCATAAAATCAAACTATTAAAGCTCTTTTTGTGACTAATGACATTGAGTTTTGTTACATTCATTTATTTATAGCATTATGGGTCTCAGACATTCATATTCCTGGAATACCCCTTTAATGTTCTTACCTTCATAATTTAAGCAAATAATCACCATTCTGCATGCACACACACTATGGTGATAGGATTAAGAATAGTGTTGAGCAGACCCGAAATGCTAAATTCTGGTTTGTTAATAATATAAATAAATAACTAAATAATACTAGCCTGCCAGTGGCGTCGCCATTTTGGGGAGAATTACATTATTGGGAGTTTACTAGTGCCGGCGGCATACAGACAGTTAACATCTACGATTGGTACCCAAACCCGAACAGGATTTTGAATGTAATTTTAATGGGTCCTCTCATCACTGATTGAGAGGTGTTTGCACCATTCAAAACAAAAATTTAATAAAAAAAAGGTGTGTCAGTCTATACAAGAAATGTGTAAGAAAAACACAGGGGAAAATCTATCAGTCTGTCTAATTTGCACCTAAGATGCCCTGCCCCACAGTTACTGAAGGCTTTAGACCATTTTTAGGAAGTTTTCCAACTCGTCATGTCCTTGATAGTTAGGGGCTGTGACTAGAAAGAAAATAGTCAATGCACCAGAAAATTCAAATTGTGCACTAGAAAATTCATTATTGTGGCTCAGCAAGCTAAAGCAACTAATAGGGGGTCCAAAGTATGACTCGCCAGTCTTAGGCCTCATGCACATGCATTTTGCAATTCATGTCACCATGTCACATATAACCCAAATGCCGCCATATGCGCAAAAAATATGGTGGGCTGACTTCCATGTGACATGGTTTCTTGGGCAACCCATTGCAAAAACGGGCCAAATACACTGTATGTAGGCAGTTTTTTGTACTCTCATAGACTTCTATGGACAAACTGTAATGCAAAAACTTCATAAAATAGGACATGTTCTTTTTTTTTTACGTTTCTATCTAAAAGCCAGTAATATATGTGGTGAGAAATACATATTGGTATTTCCTATTAACGTCAATGGGGATGATTTTTAGATGCAAAAATTAACCTGTGGTCACCGTTTTTGCATCTAAAAAAACTGTTGTGTGCATGAGGCCTTGTACTGCACCAGACTAATCATCCAGCATCAGACACAGCGATGAATCTGGTACAGCAGAGATCTGTCGAGGTCTACTCTGCACTCGTCTAAAGACCAAGACATTAATATATCTCCCCCACTATGGTTCCTGCTCATGCACTTTCCTAATGAACATGTCAAAGGTCTTTGAAAATAAATTTTAAGTTCTGCGCTTAAAGGAAATCTACCATGATATATTAGCAGTCCGGAGTGCGGGGACAAGATGTCCGGCTGCTAATAATGCACGCCCCCACACCTCCCTCTCTCATGTTGGGATAGGGAGGTGACGTCTCTCGAGAGGCATGAGTTTAGGCCATCTCAGATGATGTCACCTCCCTCTCCAATTCTCCTAACATGGGAGAGAAAGGTGGTGAGGGCATGCATAATTAGCAGCTTGTCAAACTTACCAAAGACCACCTCTGGGATAAAAATGAACAGAGGACCGTAGGTAAGTATTTTCAGTCTATTTGAGCTTATGTATAATGGTTGAATCCCTTTAAGTGTATTTAAAATATATTAGTAATAATCAGACCAACCCGGATTTATGCAAATCTATCTATCTATCTGGTTGGCTGTCTGTCTATCTATTATGACTTCATTTATCCAAGTTTAGATAATGCTAATTTTTTTTAAATGCTACCACAATGATAGAGATAAAACTGTGTGGATAAAATGATACATCCTGCTCGCATGCACATGAGTCATTACACAACAGCTCTTCATATTTGGTTATGTCGCGTATTTTGTGCATAATACATAACACATGCTGGTGTTTGGAATTATAAGGATCAAGTAAGGATTTCTCTCCTTTCATCACATCTGATAAAGAAAACTATTTAATGCTTTAAGCAAACACTCAGGGAACCTGTCTGTTATGCTGTCAGCTCGCCTCCTGCACCGCGCCAGCAGTCATCTGTCATGCTGCTCTCTGTGGACACCAAGGTTGGTGTCTGGAGTTTGTAGATGTTTTCCCAACTGGAAAGCCACAGTGCAGACTGCCATTCCTTCCTTGACAGGTTGTGTAGGTGATTACATCAAGAGATTGCATTGTGTTTTACCATTGGGGCCAGGTGTCATTCTTTAGGGAAGAGCGTTAAAGCTTTTGTCAATGCCTATTCCTCTTGTTTCACTTAACATCAACTCACCTTTTGGTATTAAAAAGAAAAATACAAACTGATAAGAATATCCCCAGGCAGAGTTTTCATCCAACCTAAGGCAGCCATTGCGGTTATAAAGATCCTTCTATAACCTGTCAAAAGCTGACATCAGTGGTAAAGAACTGCTCATTTCTATATCTCGTCCTGGATTGATGTACATGCCACTTTTATATCCTTTAGCTCGATATAACATTTGCCCTTTCATGTTCTCAGTTTAAGCCATTGGGAATTCAAAGCTATTTCAAAGCATAATTATACCAATCTGCATATAAAAGGCGCTATGTCCTAGAGAGGGTTCAATAGAAAAGGAAAACTCTTCTAAGGATGGAAATGAGAAATAAATCCCACAACTAAGATGCGCTAACATTAATACATTTTTCATCTGATGTGAATAGTTGGGAGGTTTGTGAAGTTGCTGGAAATTTGCCAAAGCCAAAGGACAATTCTGAAACAATATAAGGAAAAGCTGGATGCAGACATGAAAAAGAAACGGTTGCTGATAACAAAAGTCTAAGGTTTATCCTCTGCTTGACACATTACATGCTTATGATTACTATACATCAATCAGTTTGCCAATACATTGACATATTGCCACAATGTATGTGTAATATATCTCCATCAACCAATCTACTTCTATATCTTTGTACTGAAGCCAACGGAGTCACAAAAGGGGTTGTCCTGTTTCATCCAGACAAGACTAGGTGAGCTTTTGCAAAATTTTTGCACCAAAATATCTGTAATAAATATAAATAAAGTCCTTTCTGGACTGGTACAAAACAAGTTGAAATGCAAACACAAATTTTCCATTGCTCAAAAAATTTGTGACTTCAATCTACTTTACTAGGCAAAAAATAAGATAGATCTATGCCAATGTTTCTGATTTCTCCATCTTTTATTCTTATTGTCTATAGAACATATATAGAACAGGATGGCAGTTTATCTGGCCTTGGACCTTTATTGCTTTCCAATATGCAATGTTCTACTTTGAGATTTAACCCCTTACGGACGTGTGACCTATTAATATGTCACATGTCGGCTGCGGGTGTATAGAGAGAGCTCACGGGCTAAGCCCTCTCCATACAAAACGGGTGTTCACTGCATATTGCAGCAAACGCAGGTGGGGTTTGTTGCAAATTGCAGCAAACCCCCAGCACTAAAAACCACATATTGTGGCATGCATAGTGCAGCCACAACAAAATACTGGTAGAAACACTTCATAAATACATGTGCAAGCTGTTTACATATGTATTTGTGTGCAGTCTACACCAGAATACTGGCACAGACTGCTTAGTAAATTTGGGCCTTTCTGTCATAATTTACACTAAACTGTATTGCATAAAATAAGCCAACCAAAAGTAGACAGAGACATAGGGCATAGAGAGGAGCTGCTAGAATCAGCCAAAGGAGGCCACTTACCCTTGAATCACTCTAGATGTGGCTATATGCAAGACAGGGTTATAAAATTTTATGGGGATGTGATGGGAACAATTTTAGGGCAGCATGGTGGCTGAGTGGGTAGCACTTCTGCCTTGCAGCACTGGAGTCCTTGTACTAGTCCCACCCAGGTCGACCTCTGCAAAGAGTTTGTATGTTCTCTCCGTGTTTGCATGAGTTTCCTCCAAAACATACTGGTAGGTTGTTTAGATTGTGAGCCCCATGGGGACAGGGACCCATTTGTCATGCTTTGTGCAGCACTGCATAATCTGTAGTCACTATATAAATAAAGAATTATTATTATTAGCTAAAATAAGGGTGTCAGTTAGTTAATAGGGCTCTATGGGAAACTGTCACTAGCTGTATTTGTAAAAATTTGTGGGGACATGTTCCCTTTAAATTACATGTAGCTATGTAGCTCATAAATAAAGAATACTAGAAGTCCAATCATAGCAGGTAGACTGAAGTATCTGCCGTAGTAAGCTTCCCAGATTAATTTCTTTAGTAGAAAAATTCATTATAATAACTTATTCTAGATTTAATTTAACAGGAATATTTTTAAACCAAACAGCGAAGGCATATACACAGCTGTATAACTGCACCCATAACATTTAACCTGTCTGCATTTTTCATACCTTTTCAGCTAAGTATTATTTTTGTTAGTGATGTTTTTGTTTATGTGAAAACACATAGAGGACTTGACCTAGATTTTATGATGATGCTGTAAGTCGGCTTGCAGAGCTTGCATTTAAGTACACTTCCATTATTTACTTTCTAATGGGTGTGTGACCTTACAGCAAGTGATATGTAGGAAAAGAGAGATGCCTTGTTATTATTATGGTATCAATGGGATTAGGCCAGAACTGGAAAGAATATAAATAAAGTATATGGAAGTAGTTAGGTAATACTGATAAAATGGCTTTAAACTGAAGTACGAACAACAAAAGGCAGAAATAAAACGAATGTTTCGATCTTATTTATGAATAGGAACTAATAACAATTTGCTGCCTTCTTCTATAATTGCCATTCTGGAGCAATAGTTAATAGTAATATCTGTTGGTGTTTCCCATAGAAGCCTACATGGTTCAATATAAGGTAAAGAAAGAACTATGGCAATGAATTCCCAAAGATGTCCCAAGTGAATAATTCCAGACTATATTAAAATAGTGACTGTACTCAAGTATATGGTTAGATTTCAATTAAAATCATCATATCATGCTGTAAGAGTACAGCCATATGTGAGTTGTTGTAGATTATCTGTATGTAGATCCAGCTAAAAACACTTAGCTCAGTAAATTATATATAGCATCAAAACCAAGCTCAGTATATGCATAGAGCACCAGATTCAGGCTCCGAAATGAAAATACAGTTCTAGAAAGGGGCTATGTATACAAATATAGAACCAGATAGGGTCTCTGTACAGAACTTTAGCATTAGAACAGGGTTATGTACATAAATAAATATAGAGTCCAATAATTTATTATATAAAGTATATACAATACCTCCTGCTGCTACCCACTGGCTGCCTCCTGCCGGGGATGCAGGTAGAGTGACGACGCTATCATACTGTGGGTGACATTGATCATAATTTTTTAGACAGTTTTTGCCTTTTTTTTTTTGCACAATTTTTTGTGGGATTATTGTCAATCTTAATGTGCAGTTTTAAAATGTTATCATACTCCATTTCCTATACATTATCATAAAAAAGGCAAAGACTCATTTGGGCAAGAATTTTTTTACATATCTTTAACTTTTAATCTCTGCATTTACAACAAAATGTAGTCTGGACATTGTACATGCAGTTACTTTTTTGTGCAAAAATGAAGATCGGAACTTTCTGTCACCTTTTCTCAATCTTGGTTCATTATTGGTCACAAAGAGATCTACTTTGTAGGGAAATAATTTGAGACAAATTAGGCACAAAATTAGGCGCAGATGAATCGACCATGTATGTTATAATAGTTTTGTCTTTGCTGCAGTGGCATGGTTTTGTTGGTAAAGTAGCAAAATGTTTCCCAATGCACATTTTCTCTCATAACCTATAACCCTACAAATAGCATGTGCAAACATAGACTAGACTAGCTTCTATCTGGCTGCAAGGTAGCGGACACGAGTGCATACTCTACACACCTCCAATGTATGTGCTGGGACAGTACCATGGCTGATTCCTTTCACTTATACATTCATTAGAGATGACGATCTGATAAAAGCTGGACCTGTGAATGTTTTTGTTCACACTGGTGCAGTGGTGAAATAGTCATGGAGAAGTTAGTACATAGTAAAAATTCTTCCCGAACTTAAGTCAAAGTTTATATAGGAACCTCATACCACAAAGCGATTCATATTAATGTGGATATTAATGTTCCTATCGGGAAATGAATAAAAATGTCAAGTGGGTTAGTTTTATTTAAAGACTTATGGAATTATGATTGCATTTTAATGCATTTTTAATGTATTTATAAATCAGTGTCACAAATTTTATTCAGGAATGTGGATGTCCATACTTAAGATGCATGAGAAAAAAGATGTCTCTAGTCTATCTATCTACGTATAGAAAGTTCAAAGCAGCACAAAAAGAAAGAAAAAACAAAAACTAAAAAATGGGTGCAAGTTTACCAGGGCCGGGCTTCAGGTCCTCCAATAATAGAGAATAGAAAAAACCGCACTCCAACTGATACAATCTACAAAATTAGTGGATTTTTATTCCATATCTATCTATTTATTTATCTATCTTTGTATCCATCAATGGTATCAATTGTGAGCCCTCAAAGGCAGTGTCTTATTTTTGCTTCTACCAGTTTAGTCTAGTTTTGTGTCTGTTTAGGCTAATTTTGTGTTTAGAACTATGCAAAAAATTATACTCTATAAATTAAATAGTAATGATATTTTTTTCAATTATTATAACCCCTTATTTATCTGTCTAACTAGGGTATGTCCTCCTCCCTATTTTGCTAGCTATCTGTGTCTTCGGGCAAGATATGTTTTTCTGACTAAAATAGTAATCAACTCCATCCTGAAGTTCGGAAAACATAATACTTTGTTTCTAGATTAGATGTGTAGAGCCCGTGTAGCAGAAAATAACTTTCAATCTTATTTTTTCTGTTTTTTTTTCGCTATTGGTGATAAAAAAAGGTTTGATGACAACTTTAAACACGATGTGCAGACAGTGAAAAATGCTTTCCGCAAAGAGTGCAGGCCATAATGAATAGATGAAAGTATTTGATGGGGGTTGAGTTTATTAGAAGTATTGCTTTCTTGGAGAAGTGAATCAGAGGAAACACAATCCTGTGAAAAGAAAATGAATAAAAAAGCAGTGGTTCCTGTTGAAGACTGATGAGCAGTGACAAGGAAGGATGTTCCTAGGGAGGTGCTAACAGATGGAGCAGGTGGGATTCAGCTCAGTTGATAGGTGTTTTGACGATAAATGAGCAAGTTTTAACACCCTTTGTCTGTAGCAAAGAAATGGAATGCTTTTCACAACACGATAGGGAAAGATTAACCCCACACACTCTGAACACAACCTGCTGCCTAATGTAGAAAATAAAACAGCCCTATACCAGATTCAGAATTGGAAGCTGGAAACAGCTACTCTCTGATTTTCATATACTGTATATATTTATCATACAGTGCATACATATATACACACTTATAGAGAGAGAAGGGACACCTCTAGATTTATATCAATATAGTTAAACAAATATAGCCATATTATTTTACTCAAGACTGAGTGATGACTTTAGACATGCATAGCAGTATTTGCAGTACAATTTGTGTATATCTACTGTATTTTAGGCTGGGTCTCCAATGTTTTTTATTTGTAAATATGTAACATCTTTTCATTCCTCGTATGAATCTATGTAGTGACTATAAATCACTATAGGATAGCTGCAGACGATTTTTCTCCGTGCCACTGACCATTAGCATAAATGCTGCGCTGCTTGTATGTCATTTCATCTGTTTTTAGCTATGGAGTGTGAATGCAGAAGGGAGCAGAGTATTTTGGGGCATGCATAATACAGACAGCAGGGAACATGTGACAAGTGTTAGCCTGTGTTCACATCTCGTTTTTTTCATACACGTTCAGGAAAGCTCCCAGCGTACATTCTAAACATGTCCATATACATGTGCTGGTGGCATCCTTTTTAAAATTTTTTTACTCTGTGAATAGACCAATTCAGAGTTAGGCCCCCCAAACACATGACCATATGGGGGACAGTGTTTCGACCATTGCGGACATTAATTGTGTTGTAAGTTCTTTTGTTCCATACAAACTGTGTGGTTTATTAGACTGTGATTTTTTTTTTTGTTTCACACGGTCCTAACTGGCTGATTGTTGGGGTCTCAGTGATGGGCATATCAGTCAACTTTATACTGATGAAGAGAGCAGCTAGCGCAAGCGCAATGGAGCTGCTCCTTCATCTTGGGTGCAACGGACCCCGTTCTTGTGATCTTGTGGTCACTGAGACCCCCACTGATCAGCAAGTTAAGCGCTATCCTGTGGATAAGACCTAACTTGATATCTCTGAACAACTACTTTAAGGAACAACTTACAGCCAGATGTCTGATAAAGAATAGTCTATAAATTGGATATTATGCTTTATAAATGCAAGAGAACAAGAGAAGATCAGTGCAAAGACCAGCTAACTGCAAGTTATTGTACTACAGGGACTTAGTACAATAGTGAACTTAGTGTTAATTACGGAACAGGAACTTAGTGTTAATTAAGGTGCAGGAAGGTAATTTTTACCTGAAGACAGGTTTCAATAGATTGGCCCATGCTAAAAATGTCTTTATTGGTTTGGTCATGTCTTTTAAAAGGTTTATTCACATTATTTGGCTCCCTGTCAGCGGTGTCAATCAGGTCCCTGGCGGAAAGTTCATGGGGGCCCAAATCCCCATCTCCTCACTGTATCCTCTCCACCACAAACATACCCCTCCCTCTGACTCTCCTCTCTGTTCACTCCTTGGCTCTCATGTCATTTCGCCATTGAAAATGAGAGCCAAAGGGAGAGGTATGAGCATTGAGGAGGAGAGGATACAGAGATTAGATAGGGACTTGTGCAATGTGTCTGTTGCTTTAAACTTTTTATTTGAACCACTTCTACGGAATGCCACATATAAAAAAGAAGGTGGCAGATTTTATGTTTGTTCTTAATTTGTCTATAAATATTAAATTTATTATAAAAAATTATAAGTACCCCAAAAAGTTACTCATCCAAGAAAACCTGCTCTTATGTAACAATGCCAACAACATATGTTTGAATCTATGAAAATTCTAAGCAAATTTAACTTATTTTTCCATTATAGACAAGTTTATTTTAAAAATGTGCCATTTAATACAGGCAGTCCCCGGGTTACATACAAGATAGGGACTGTAGGTTTGTTCTTAAGTTGAATTTGTATGTAAGTCGAAACTGTATATTTTATCATTGTAGTTCCCGACAATTTTTTTTTTTTGCCCCAGTGACAATTGGAGTTTCAAATTTTTTTGCTGTAATAGGACCAAGAATTATCAATAAAGCTTCATTGCAGACAATTTTAAGCTGATTATTGCAATCTGGGACTATTTTAAAGCATCCAGAGAGCTTCACCAGAGGTCACAGTGGGCAGAGGGGTCCGTCTGTAACTATGGGTTGTCTGTAAGTCGGGTGTCCTTAAGTAGGGGACCGCCTGTATTGTAAAAAATAACAATAAAAATGTGGGTAAATATAATCACTAATTTATAACCCAAATGGCGTACTTGTAAATACTGACCCTTCAAAATCAACAGCTTCAGATTGAAATGTAAAAAAAATATGGATCTTGGAATGGAAAGTCCGAAGTCTCCAGTTCCTGCAGGGATAATGCTATATAACATTCTTACACTGAGCCATAACACATATAGACACATAGCAATAACGAAATACATTCAAGCTTTTATTTTACATGCAGCAAAACTATGAACAGCATAATTTTAGTATCAGATTTTTGTTTTTCAAATGCCTGAAAGGCTCTAGTTTAAGGCGAATATCCATTTATTCAGTACCAAAGCGACATATATTTCCTTTTCTATAGTACTAAATAATACAAAAGTAGGCTCATACACCTGAATACATGTGTAAAGAGAACCATATATTCACTTTTCTATATGTTGTAGATAACATAATAAATCTTCACCTTTAATCCGCAATAAATATGTATTTCTAAGATTAAAATCTCTTCCTATGCCCTCTCATGCGCTGCCATGGTATGCTGACAACAGCACATGATAAATTATAGGGATACCATTAAAATTGTGCTGAATGTTCAGAATTGAAATGTCAGTAGAAGTATCATTTTGCCATGAGCTTTAGTACATTTTTTCTTTTTTATCATTTATTCGTGTTAAAAATGTATAGACCACATAAGAACATCTAAGCATACAACTGAATTCCCAGGTGTCTAAGATTTATGATGTGTTCTCCCCGAGTCAATGTCATAAATTATTTTATTACACAATATGTAATAGATACATTCCTTGTTACCTTTGTTGTATTATAGTGTATCCCTCCATTTCCATTTTGGATAGAAGGTTTCTTTATGGAACTATGTTTCATGACACTTAACCCTACTGTTTCTTTGCTTTCCTCTGATCCTTTGTGGAAACACACTCTGGTTGTGTAGTGTTTAAAAGTACAGATGAACTTTCCAGGTTCAGGGTTCAAGTGTGTCCCGGCAATCCCTAGCTACTAGCTGTGGCAGTCTTTGGTCAATCACAGCCATGACTAGTAGCTAAGACCGCCAATTTGCTGGAATCTTGCACGGCCACCGATCCTGCAATATGTCTGGGTCGCAAAGGACACACCTGAATCCTGGACCCAACTTAAAGTTTGGGTCCTGTCATCTCTATTCAAAGGCCCTATACTAAAGTCTCTACAAACGTAAAGATATTAAGATAATTTTCTTTCTTTTTAGAACATTGGCATGATTTATCATTAGGCAGGCAATGCGCTCCAGCTTTATAGACACGTAGAAACAGTAGTGACCGCACACCATGTATGGGTGGTGCTCAATGTAGGATTCTCAGTCCATCCATAATCACATGGCCACCACCACAAACTGGTGTTTTTCTTAATTTTATTTTTAGCGTTTCAAAGTAATTCACACAGTGGAGCCTCACCGTAGAATTGAACAAAGTTATATAATTCTATACAGATCAGAAGTAATATACGACGTTTCGCGATCACGACCTTTGTAAGCATGATGGCAATGTCTGCAGTAGTAGGTAGGAGAGTGGTGAGGCTGCCTCACCACTCTCCTACCTACTACTGCAGACATTGCCAGATCATGCTTGACAAAGGTCGTGATGACCGAAACGTCGTATATTACTTCTGATCTGTATAGAATTATATAACTTTTGTTCAATTTCTACGGTGAAGGCTCCACTGTGTGAATTATACGTTGAAAACGCTAAAAAATAAAAAAAATTAAAGAAAACCAGCTTTATAGACAGTCCTGGGACTTTTTTTGTACATCAGATTTATCAGAGTGGCTTAGACAGAATGATAAATGTGGCATAAGAGGTGTTCATGTCTGCATTGGAACTGAGAATTTTTCATGAAAAGTCACAAAAAAAGTTTCCCACTGTAATGCTGGTGACGGGTTATCTCTAGCCGCGATGTTCGTTTGTTTGCTACCTGTGTGTGGCTCTGATTTGATCTTCGCTCCCTGGTATACGACCCCGACTTGTTTCTTGAACCTGTGCTGCCACGACCCTCTGCCTGTACCTGGATTCTGATTGAACGCTGCCTGCCTTGACTAGGGACTATTTCTGACTACCCACCTTACCTGACCCCACGGCACCGGTAACTCTGTGCCCTCTGGGCCAACTGCTATGTGTACTGGGAGCACCACAAGTGGTAGTGGCCTTGCTATTTCTCCGCAGTGAAGTCCAGATCCTTGTATATCCTGTTTAGGGGTGAAAGGGTGAATACCAGAGAGATTCAGAGATAACGCCCTTAGTGAGTGACCCAAAGTCAAACCAGTTAGATAGCACAGTGGGTTCACAACCTGCTACTTGTTACACACATTTTTTAACAACTAATCCCTAAGTGTTTCCTACCTTTCAAAATAAGTAAATCTGTCTTGCATCCTCGGATTCACTTGAGAAATGGTGTGTAAGTAAGCTAAAATGAAAAGTGGTGCAAGTTGGCAAATGTTACAAAAAAGTCCCAATTTTTTGGGCAAATCAGCAGTTGAGACAATTGTTAGACATTTGTATACTAGAAAGCGTACGTTTTTACTATGAAATATCTCCCCCCTTGCCCCCCCCCCCCCCCCATTGTACTAGTTTACACAGCATGTTATTGAAGGTAACTTGTGATCAGGGAGATCATTTTTACCTGAAGACAGGTTCTAATAGCTTATGGCATGTTCATTTAAAAAATGCCTTGTGAGCAATATGAATAAATCCAGTGCTTTTTAATCAATCATTTTACATTACCTGGTCCCTGGGTTGTCCTCAATCCCTCCTCCCTTCCTCCTCACCTAGGGAACAGGGGAGAGGCTGAGGGAGGGCCATGAGTGGGGAGGAGACAGCTCATACCGTTTGAACCTCTTACCTCTCCCCCAGGACTCTGCTGGGAGACAGGTAATGTAACATAATTAAAAAGCACTGAAATGTATTCATATTGCTGTCACAGGCAGATGACAGGTTCCCTTTGATGACTGCATTGGACGTATGCATCAAGCAGATGATTAAAATGGAGATCACCCATTCGTTGAATAAAATAGTTTGAAGTATTCTTATATCCTTCTGCTTATCAGTGAACTGCAAGACAAAAGAAATCCAAGCAATGAGCACTGGTTTTCTCTAGTATTAGAGAAGGGTATATGCAAATAAACTTGTGTTCATTTGTTCATCTAATATTCATACATAACATATCCATCCCAATTTTTCTATTTCTACAATGTATTTTATATACAAATATATTTTGTGTGTGTGTATATATATATATATATATATATATATATATATATATATATATAGTTCTCTGGGTCTTGTTTCCTTATCTGATTCTCTGTCCTCTTTTATCATCTTACCTTCTGAACAGTTTCCCAGTCTGTCTGTATCCTTGTGTCTCCTGTTTCCATGTCTTATCTCTATGCCTGGAAGAAAGTCTACTAACAAGGTTCTGCACATACAATAAGACTGCAAAAGTAATATTAATGATGTAGTTCATGAGGATCATGTGTAAGGGGAGTGAAAAACAGTCTTGGATGCTGAACCAGAGTCTTCTTCAAAAGAAACAAGAGCTAACTGAAGCTATAGGTCCCATTGTTCTTGCCCCTTGTCAGACCTGATATGAGACAATGGATTTAACCACAAAACTTTTTATCAGAGGCTTCGGCAAAACCACCAAGATTCTGCTCAGAACCAATGAGACAGGTTTACAAATGCCCTTTTCCTTTTGAAGAAGACCACCAACAGGTGGCAGCACTGAGGTTATTTTCTTTCTACTAGAGGAGAGCTACAGTAAATTGCAGTTTTCTGAGAAATCTTGTATAATTAAACAGATTGGCCCAGATTTATTAAAGTCTCTGAGCCAGTTTTCTGTCATTGCATCTTCTTTTTAGTGCAAACTGCTTGCACAGGTATTTAAGAAGTGTCTGCGACACATATATTAGGCTGCACTATTCCTGAGGCGACACAGATTTCTGCACTGAAAGGGGCGATCTGGTGCACAGTCACACCATGCAACACATTTATCATGCAGTGTATGACGGAATTATGTTTCATGCCCGATGTTAAAAGTTGGTGCACTCTGTCAGAGCAGTGCAGGGAGCGCCAAATTCATGAATCTGGCGCACACTGCCCATTACACAGGCAAACTGCACCTATTGTACCAGTTGTAGAACTGTGCTGGGTCCATATATATACAGGATAGGAGAAGCAGTACTATGCTGTGTCCATATATATATATATATATATATATATATATATGTATATACAGGATATACAGGATAGGAGAAGCAGTACTATGCTGTGTCCATATATACTGGATAGGGGTAGTGATACTGTTCTGTGGCCATGTAGACAGGATGAGAGTAGTAGTACAGTGTTATGCCCATATATACAACCTAAGACTGGTAGTACTGTGCTATCCCCATATATAGAGGCAGGGCCGCCTCAGGCTGCAGATTGAAGAACCCTTTATGGGTGACATTTCGCTGCAGGTAGCACGGACTTGCCAATGGCTGTCTAGAAAATGTCTTGAAATGTAACCCAAAGCAAGTACAAATACTGGCAAAATTCACGCATATCGTAATCATATTCATGTGTGTACTGTAGGAAACTACGATATGTGTATAATATCTCTGTGAAATACCTATTTACTACTTACCTAAACAGTGTTTTTCAATGAAAAGCTGTGTCAAATTCAGACAGATTTCCTGCAGATTATTTGTGTTGGATCTACATGGAAAATGTACATGTGCAAATAATGTGTTTCATTTACAGTACACACTGCAGAGAAGAACATGTTATGTGGATTTTAATTAATCTTAAAATTAATTCTAATTCATTGTGACATGGAAACGATTCACAAATTTTACTTCAGCCAGTATGTGGATTTCATTGTGGATTTTATGCAGGGCAGTAACACAATCACAATGACGTCCTGCTATATCCTGGGAGATTTAGCTTCACGCAGTAATAGATCTGTGAAAGCTATAACACCATTAAGAAGTCACAGGTGTCAGAGAAGAGTCATGCTGGGTAGCGACTATATTCCACCCCTGTGATGCCTTTGGGCATTTTCATAAAGTGTTCATAGTTCTTTATCTGTGCAATGCTAAATACGGCAGAACATAGAAGAACAGCATTATGATCATGTCACTGTCCTGCATAACACCCTGGGGACAGTTTGTGGAGAATTATCCTACTGACAGGTTCTCTTTATACATATATCCCTCTAAAGTCAGCTAGATTTAGAATAAGACAGAATATATAGCTCCTGAATAAAAATGAACACTAAAAAGTGGACAAGAGTCTTACTGGATGAAGTGATTTTATCTTTAATAACATGTTTTAGAAGAAAAGTAGAAAACCAGTACAGCTCACCCTTTTGTCTGTGTTTCCTATTTAGGGTACATTCAAATTTGTGGCCACATATACATCCCCATATATGGCAATGGGGGCCTAGCGGCGATCCACAACATACACAGGGAAAAGATAGAGCATTCTCCTGTGTGTTTCTCTGTGGAGGGGAGGGGTCACCTCCTCCTCTTCTCCAGCACACAGGGGTATGCACGCCTGCCCACAGCTGGGTGGGCATACGGCTGTATGAATCTACCCTTACTGTGACTCTCTGTGCCTCCACTATGCATGAATCTGCTTAGACTGCAGGGGAGTCAATTAAGTTAAGGATGAGAGGATTTTCCTATCACTGTGGTTAAACATGTGCAAGTCTTTATTGAACTATATTTAAAAATACATATCCACTGCAAGTGTTTCAGGCAAAAAAACTTTTACCATTAGTCTTATCCCGGATAACAGTTTGGTTGTTGTTTTTGGATTTGAATCCTCATGGCAGGATCCCTTTCCATATGTTGCAGTCTGATAGTCAGTGTTTTGTATCTGGTGCTTGTGCTAAATTATTCTCAGTGGAATAAGTATAAGATGCCATACACCACTTATTCAGAAAGAGCTTGATATAAACATATGATAGATAGATAGTAATAGTGTATTATAATATAGGTGGTTTATAGGGGCTTTAATATTCATAAAGCACATGGCCCATGGCATTTATTAATCTGCGATAGATAGGTAGGTAGGTAGGTAGGTAGAGATATAAGATATGTAGATAGATAGATATGAGATAGATAGATAGATATGAGATAGATAGATAAATTGATATGAGATAAATAGATAGATATATAGATGGATATGAGATAGATAGATAGATAGATAGATAGATAGATAGATAGATAGATAGATCAGTAGATAGGAGATAGATAAATAGATAGATAGATAGATAGATAGATAGATAGATAGATAGATGGATAGATAGATAGATAGATAGATAGATAGATAGATAGATAGATAGATAGATAGATAGATGGGGGCATTAGGATGATTAAGGAAAAGAATAAATATTTGCATATTTTATAACTTCTGTAACACTTAGAGAAAATAAATGAGGATATCCACTACATCAGTCTTCTGGGTTTAAATATAGCAAGGTACATTTCTATTCAACTACCTCCTCCCTAATTCCAAAGGGCAAAATTTGTATTCCAGCAGTCAATTAATTCATTAGCATGTCTGGCCATTGTGCATAAAATGCAGAACTGATTAATTAAGCAGATTGAAGTATAGGAATTTGTCTCTTTTCTGAGCGCACTGTGCCAGTTTCAGCCTCTCAGCTCCTCTCTACAATATCTTGCTCCTCACAGCATGTGTACTGATTATATTGATTATGTGAAAGCATTAGTGGTCCTGTTCAGCATATATAATATGCAACTTTGGCCTTTAGCAGAAGGTTCACAGCTGGAGATCTCATTTCAACACTTGGACAAAGTTTTCAGTTAAAACACTTTCCCCCAGCAGGGATCTTATGTCATGTCATGTCTGATCCGTACGGAGAACCTCTCTCTAATTTCACTTACAAACATTCAATTTTGCATGTTGTGTTATTTTGGAAGGAAGTTAAAAAGTCGTTGTTGTTTTAGTCTTATGCTTTGTGTTTTGTAAGCTATAGTATTTCTGAGGCAGACATCCCTTTGTATGTGAGAAATAGACTCTTATATCATCTTGGCCTTACTCAACCCAAGTAATTTAATTTTCTAGATGAAATCAGATATTCAGAATATAATAAATGTCATGTTATTTAAACTACACGAGAAAAAGCAGGCATGACAAAATAAATTGGCTTGGTTTCTAAGAAAATGGGGTCTTAACGGGAATATTTAGTCTTTGTAGATACTGGATGTAAATAGTCTGCTCAGTGTAAGACTATAAGTGTGTGCAGACCACCTGTGACCTATAAGAGATGGACTGTTTCCTTGCTCCGAATGAAGAGGAAATGTGTGACAGCCCCCTATTTTCACACGTGCACTCTGTACCTGGTTAATTCTATCTGACGCTTGTCAAATAAACTGACAGCAAGGTCAGATTGTAATGGCTCTCTATGTTAAAAGAAAATACAAGATATTTCCCCCCTGACAGCTGATTCAACAAATAGTTAAATGAGGCAAAAAAAATCTGTATCTAGAATATTGAAGCTGTGTAACATACTCTACAATATAAAAAAAGGTATCTGTTCTGCAACATTGTTAATCATTCTATCTTGCCATTTTTTAGGCTATTACTTACCCTAGAATCTGGCATCTGCATGGCATTTATTTTTCACATACCAGGGGCACTTACTCATAGATCCAAGCACTGTGACAGTGGTAAACTTCTTCTATTTGTCACCTCTCCTCCCTTCTAAAATAAACATTTTAAATTATGCTAATGAGCTTGAGGGCTCTAGTGGGTGTTTCCAATGCCCCTAAGTGATGTCTTTTCACTGGTTATTACAATGAGCAGAGCAGATCTCTCCCTCTTCCTGCACCTCCTGCTGCTGATACATTACACAGGCAGAGGGAGGAGGGGAGAAATGTTCTGCTCATTGAAAACAGTCTGTGAATCTGTGGCACAAAGGGTCTCTGGTAACACCCACCAGAGCCCCTCAAACTCATTAGCATAATGTTAAAAGTTTATTTTGGAAGGAAGGAGGCCATGGATAACAAATATAAGAAGATTACCACAGTCATGGTGCCTGGATCTATGAGTAAGTGTCCCTGGTTTATCATGCTTTATTTTTAATAGTAGATTTCCTTTATTGAGAAAGAGATTTTCATTAAATTAGCATGATGTGAAAAGGAAGTTATTACTTCTATAACAGAATGTTTAAGTCATTTCACACCATTTAGCAGCACCCACAACTTTTGACACATATAGCACACAACAGCTTTTGCTCACCGCTCTGCATATGAAGTATGGAGTATATCCATGAATTGAATTGTATGCATTATAAATCATGAATCTAAAAGCTTCAAAACATAGCACCACATAGAAGCAATACTAAGTACAGGCGGTCCCCTACTTAAGGACACCCGACTTATAGATGACCCCTAGTTAAAGATGGACCCCTCTGCCCCCTATGACTGCTGGTAAAGCTCTAAAGCTTTACTATAGTCCCAGATTGCAATGATTAGCTTTAAGGTGTCTGTAATGAAGTTTTATTGATAATCCTTGGTCCCATTACAGGAAAAATAATTTGAAAATCCAATTTGTCACTATGGTAAAAAAAAATTTGTCTAGAACTACAATGATGAAATATACAGTTTCGACTTACATACAAATTGAACTTAAGAATACACCTATGGACCCTATCTTGTAACCCGGGGACTGCCTGTACTTAGAATTCTTTAATACAAAAGGACAATAGGACTGTGTGGGGCCTATATATCATTCCTTGTACGTCAGTTTTTTGGTATAGAAGACATGAAAAAACTGCATTTTTTGCACATAGCCTGGAATTTGTGACTTATCTGCCTTTCTGTGCCAAACACATCCATTTTTATCTGAACATTTTTCCAACTGCTTATATGGGAGTGGCTATGACATATGGGGTGTGCAGACAGTCATCACTGCATGTCCATCTACGTATGTCAGATGTCGACGGGACACAGGAAGTGATGCTGGGGGTCACGAGACTGGTGAATGGCGGTGAAAACCCTGTAAAAGTCTTAAGTCATGTTGTGGGCCAAAATAAAGAGAATGTAATCCCTTGTTTGCAACCCGTCATGGCATGGTATATGCATTGGCCGTGGGCATGAGCCCATTGAAAGGAATGGCAACATGTATTAGCCATTAGCTCCAAAAATATAGCCATTAGGTCTAAAAATATATATTGGCTCATGTGTTATTTTTCCTCAAATGGACCTTGGTACAAAATGTGCATTGTACATTGTACCAAATCTATAAATTCATATTGTCCAATGTCATTTCCTTGCACCAAGAAGAAATGGTGTTTACATACTGCAGCACAAGTAAGACAAGTCCTGGAGACATCCTTCTAGTTCCAGCTGAAAGAAATTATGTGAAAAAAAAGTGACTGACATTTTGTTAAACATGTCAAACATCATGAGGAATGCAAACAAATGCAAATGTGTCATCCAGTCATTACTATTGATACGTGACCTGCACTTGGCAGAAGCAGTGGCATTAAAAATATATTATGCTCTAAAATATCTCACTTACAAATCATTTACACATTGCTGCATTCAGATAACTGCTGACTTTAAATCAGTAAAATAAATTAAGTTTGTGATTTTTTTTTTTTGCCAACCATGATCAGTAGCTGTAAATATTTCCTTGGAGCAGTGATATAACATATTTTTAATTAAAATATTTTTTTACGCTTGATCACAGGTATGTTACTTTTGTCAAGTTCTAACACTGATTATTTCATGTCCAAATCAAGAGAATGTTCAGTATTAACCCTTGATCTTTTATTTCTTGTACTGAAGAGTTAGGCTGCGAACATGAGCGCTGGCAAAATCAGCCATGAAAACCTTTTGTGCATTTTTTTTAAAGACCCTTTGCGGGGCATTTATCATTTTTTATGTATGATTTCAATCTGTGGTGCAAGGGATTAATCCAGTCGGAAAAACAGAAGTTCCAGAAAAGTGGTGGATGCACAAGCTGGATACATCAAGAGCCTCTTGATGTATCTGACAGCAACGGATACATTGCTTGGTTGCATCTGTGTGAACCCTGTCTTTAAGTAATGCTGATAAACTATAGTCTAAATGTACGAATATGGGGTGGTCATGATATGTCAGCCAATGACAACTCTTTTTGCCAATAATTCAATAATTTTTTTTTTTCTTTCTTCTATGAAAATGTCATCTATCAGACAAAAACTCCCCTACACATTATGCCTACAGGACAATAAAGGAGGTGTAAGTTTATGTGGTCCCTCAATTTGGAATTAAAAGAAAGTTTATGTGCCACTGTACAAAACCTGTTTTTCAGCTATGACAAAAACAACTCAATGTCATGTAGTTATGACTGCAGTGATTTTGTGATACTGCTGTCTAAATGTATTTTTTACTGAATCTAAATATATTTTTAAAATGCTTTTTCCGCTTTTTACAATTAGGGTTTATGTCCAATAAAGTTAAAAACTGAGTAATCTAAGTCCTCATGTACGAGGGAGGTTCAATAAGTACCCATGTTTGACGACAGAGGGCGTTCCTGAGGGAAGTTGGTGTTATCATTGTGTGCTGCCATCTATCAAATGAAAGCAGACTGACTGATAGGTTAGTTTGGATTTGGCAGCCATTTGAGTAAGATGTGTTTCGTGATTTTCGCTAAGATGGAAAAAGAGCAGTATCGTTCGGTAATACGCTTTTTGTTTTTGGGTTGGAAAAATGCGAGGAGATAAAAGCAAAGTTGGATGCTGTTTAACAAATTTAAACGTCCCAACATGATACTTGCTGATCGACGAATGAAAGTGCGTGAAGTAGCAGAGGCTATAGATGTGTCCATGGTATCTTCATTTCTAACTCAGGTACTTATTGAACCACTCGTATACAACTGTATTCAGATGCGGGAGCACAATCCTATGTAAGGAAAATTTCTTAGCAGCATGGTTTTCTATTCTGCAGGTAGATACCAGTATACAAAACCAAAATGTTAAGATTTAGAAGCATATTTTGCAATAAGGAGCAACAAACATTTGTAATGCAGCATCATAAAGGGGCTGAATGCACATATTAGCACACCTCTCTCTCTTGTGGGATCAGCCCCCATTCAATGAGTAATAAACCAACACATCTTTTGTATACAATAGTCAAAACTATGATCTGGTGATATAAAATCTGAAAATTATACCAAAAATAATTAGATTACAAAAAAATCTACCTTTTGCAGTCTGCAGGGAAATGTAATCTTTTCTATGAAATAATTGGGTGTTCATAGAATGGTTGCCATCTCTAAATCAGTATTCCCATGCATTTTAAACAGTTGTAAATTCAATTTATGTTTTCTATGCAAGGTTCAGAAGTTCACATGAACTAATAACTACCCATTAGATCCCTTCCAAATGCTATTATTCCAGATTTACCTATTTAATTTAAAAGCTGTCTTTTTCTGAAAATGCATAGATTTAAAACACATTGTTAACCCTTTCATCCCTGAAAAAGGATACAGGGTTAGAGATGAGCATACTGCAAATGCACATTACACCCTGTGGAGGGAAAATGTCTGATTAGAGCTATAAACAGCAGCATTGATAAACCCCAGCAGACCCAGCGGTCATGTGACATTCGTAGCATAGTAGGGTTTGCCCATGAAGAAAGTTCTCAAATTTAATCCCATATTATTGCTGTTTTAGCTCCTATCAATCAGTGGTGGTCAATATAATATTCCAGAGTCAGGGTGCACACTTGCTGAGCAGACACTTCATGATCTCTGTGCTATGAGACACTGTGTGCTGACAATGTGCTTCGATTATCAGGGTCCAGGGTTTAGCTACACTGTTATTTAGTTTATGAACATTCTACTAGTGTCTGAAATATAGAAAAAGAGAGAGGAGACAGATCAGAGTCATAAAATGAATATAAGACACAATGACACTCCCGTTCTGCTGCCTCACCTAATCAATAAGACACAGAGTTATCTCTGCTAAGCCCCTCCCTCCTCATCCCTCAGATACAGAGCTTACTTTGTTTGTAGATCTTCTGATATCTTCTCTCCATTGTGGATGCACCTGATGAGCAAGGAAGTGCCTGTGTCTGTAGTGCCTCCTACCCCTACCCCTTCTGCTGCAATGCAAGAGAAGCTAAAGGTATCTGCCAACCATAGTCTTTACTGTGGGATCCAGGGAAACCCTAATGGTAAACATAGAGATGTGAATTATATCTGTAAAATGCTGTATTTTTGTTAATAACAGTGAATTAGAGAATGTGTTATTTTGTTATCCTGAGTATATTTAAGAAACTTGTCTTTGTGGGAATACCCCTTTAATATAGTATTGGAATATATAATATAGTATTGCCCTCATGAATAGTTGCTGTCTTTTCTCTCTTGGTTGGTGTAAAACCAGGAGACTATGTGAAGACCTAATCAATAACCAGAGAATAACCTATGCCCAAGCAAAAGTCACAACAAGATAGCAGTGCTGTACCAAATAAGAAATCTTTAAGGGGTTAATGGCACCTATGATTAAAGTTACATTAGATTGTTCTTGCTTTTCAGCTTGGTTACTGTCCAAAAGTTATTCAATAATGATTTTTAGAAAAATACAATTTGTAATATATGGCATATGATATTGTCTAGATAATGCTAATGCAATAATCAATATTAAGAAGATCCCATGACAGTAGATAAATGTTCTCGATAACAGCCATGAAAACTGATTGTATTACTAACTAGGGCATAAAGTCTATAACCTGTATGGAAAATAAAATACATTTACAATAGAATAGTAACTAGAAAAAGTCTAGAAGTAGAAGTTCAAAGAAACATCTCTGAAACATGCAGCTAATGTGCCATTAATGCTCAATCAATCCATTTGTGAATTATTTAGTCCTGGTAATTGATTCAAGTTGAATACCTGTATATGGAGTTCCCAGAATTTACATAGGGATCTTCTTCCATGATTAGCTACAGTGGATATATGTTCAAGGAGCTGATTCATATTCCTGACACACAGAACGTATTTCCTAGCATTCACGTGACAGATACTGTAGTCATAGCTACTGTATATACTGTGCTTGCATAAAAAGGTTCCCACAGGGCTTCACGTAAAACCAAGAACTTTTGAAGGACACGCATTTCGCAATGCTGTCAAAAATGCATAAACACACACGTTTAATTGTCTGCAAGTTAACAGGGACATAGATCAAACTCTTTAATGGGATTGGCCATTGGAATGGAAATGTTTCCAATTTAACTGGCATTGAAGACTAAACAAATACCTTTTCTACCATTTTCTATAGGACCCCCTTGTTCCCGCACTGCAGGGCCCAGTCTGTAGAGATTTACATGACAGTGGGTCTTATGTGTATAGAAGGTCATGTTACTGCAGGGGCCAGTTACTGGCTCAGCTGATATATGAATGTTGCAGAAGGTCCTTCAGCTGCCTAAAAGTATTAGAAGTACGTAGTAGTAATTCTATCTTTTATACTTTTAATTTAGCAGCACATGTGACAATTGTTACAATTCAAAGCAGCAGTGAATGGTAATTAGGGAATGTGCTATCTGCTTGAATGGGAGAGAATAGATTCCAGGTAACAGTAGAATGGATCCAATATTGACATGGTATCTACAAACCTTCAGCAGCAAACCTCACCTGTATGTCCCAAGTACAGATGAGACAATTGTCGGTTTAATTTCTCTATGAATCAATTTTTAACCACCAAATTGAATCCAAATTTTCTTGATTAACTTGCGTTATAATTAATTGTCTGGTCAGGGATCTGCGTTATGTTAAAATACAACTGTAAAGTATAAAAACTTTTGCATAACTGCACTAAGCAAAAATAAACAATTCTCTAATTTAATGTAATTAGCTATCTGCAGCTGTTTAGCATATAACACAGGATTTACCTTGCACCCCCAGTCTAATCTCTATTTGCCATGCTTTTTGGTTGCGATGGGAAACTGTTTAGTACAACTAGAGATTACAGGAGGCTTGTTGAGAGGGATTGTAGGAACTGTAGAGATCTCACAAGCACGTGACTCATCACATGCTTCAGGTCATCCAATTACAAACAAGCTGTCCTGCATCATTTGAAAGTACTTAATGTGATGGCAAAGGACCAAAAGTGAAGTCCCTGGCATGTACCTCATCACATGCTTTATATTGGTCATTTAAAAACTTGCTGTCCTGATTTGGCTTCATTGCCCTGGGCTGATGTGACAACCTGGAAGAGCCCACCAACAATAGTGGAATCTGAATCCGGGATGAAGCACTATAGAGCGCAAAAAGGTTGTTGCTTTGTCTTGATGTGAAGCCCTGCACCTTTGTTTTCTCCTCCCACCGTGTTATGGCTTGTGTAATGCCTGTATAAGGTTTTTGCAATTTTTCACTAATAAATGCAACACTAAGAAGACCCCAGATGGTGAGTGCCATTCCTTTTTTCTGCTCTCCATTTTTTCCTCCATGATACAGGTATCGTTGGAATTGTTATCAAAGTCTTTCTCCAGCTGTGCTAAAACTATTTTCAGTAACTTTATGCTTTAATTGGTAGTCAGTAGTCTGTATTGTTATTAATTGTTTCTTCCAAGGGGTCTGCATTGTTATTAATTGGTCAGAGGGACTGTATTATGATATTGTCTAGTCAAATGTCTGCATTATAATTAGTTATCTTGTGTGAGGTCTGTATTGTTATTAACTGTCCGGTCGGAGGGTCTGTATTATAATCAATTGCCTAATGTGTGTGCCTGTATGATTACTAACTACCCCTACATATACATACCGTAAACACATATATATACTGTATTTATACATCCATCTATATGCATTCTGTATATTTGCAGAAACACAGAGATACCGATTTCTGCACAATATACATAGGCATATATAATATACATATAGGAATTTTGTATACTAAGTTACTAACATTTACAAAGCACCTATAAGTGGCAGTAATGTGGTGTGAGGGGGAAGCTGAAATATATATATAGTGAGGGAGAGACCTCACGCCAGCTATGACAGTCAGCTTATAAGATGCAGGGGACTTTTCCTGCAGAGCGGTAACTGCTTATGTATTAAATAAACCTGCTCTCTGCATTTACCACAGCTAAAAGTAAAACATACATTGTTATTACTGTCATAATACATTGTACTCTGGCACTCAGGACAGGGTAACTACTTACATTAGTATGCAACTATGTATCACAGTTATTTAATATTGCTGCTCTGAATTTCATTGTTCAATGCAAGATACTAAGAGGTGTAGTGCTGGAGGACGACATCACAAGGCTAGGTGTACTAGGGGCTTTTCTTTAGGCTGCCGGCAACTTTTTGAAGGTTGAGGAAAATTTACATTAACGGTATGTGCCAGAGAGACGCTAATTAATGTGTCGATATTTAATTTTTTAAATAACATATATTTAGAGATTTTGCTATTGTTGTTATTTTTGTCAATAAAAATTATGAATTACGATCAGTAATGTTAAAGCACAAGATCATAACATCTAAACTATTTCTTTATCTAGAAAGCTTCTTAGTTAGAGCCCTACTATATATACACACTAGACAAAATATATAAGAAAAACTATATATATATCCAAACACTATACACAATACCCACACACCTGTACAATACTGACAGCATCACAGTAATGACCAGCTGGGAATATACTGCACACTTACTCTACCAATACTTCCGACCTTCTACTTCTGTGCTAAACTAGTCCTTCCTGGTCTTTAGATTGATGAGCTTTGATTACTTTTCAAGCCACAACTTATCGCTAGAGAATTCACATCTAGATGTCTTCAGCAATGTGCATCACATCTTCACACTGTGCCCCAAAAATATCCCAGTCACTCATATAGCCACAGTATAGTGTCACCTGCACAAAAACTATGTCCAAATTTATATAAGCACCCACTAATTATTATACAGTAACAACAAACCATAATTAATTTATGTATGACACCACTGCCCCCCATTAATTTATATTCAGCACCAGCACTCATTTATTGGTATAAGTGATTAGCAGGGTGATTCTTCCACTGGGCGAGTTGTACAATTTCCCTTGCACCAACAGGGGATGTGCCAGCAATTTCCCAGCACATAAAAATAACTCTTTACTCATCTTCCAGACCTCACCTTATGACACGGTGGGACACCGCCTCATGACGTCATTCTGTATGTGCTGGCTGAGAGCACGGAGCAGGCACTTCTGGCAATGCTACAAAAGAATGAAGAGGAGCTGCTGGGAGCATCTGGAAAATGAGTTTTTTTTTGTTTTTTTTTTTATGAGTTTTTTCTTTTTGACAGTGTTCTGGGGCTACCTGTATACTGGGAGGGAGTGTGCTAGTGCTACTTGTATACTAGTGGGGAAAAGGGGTAGATTGCATGGGGTACCTGTATATTGGGAAAAGTGTGCTGGGGCTACCTATCTTTATACTGGGGATGTGTTCTGGGGCAACCTATTTGTATACTGGGAGTGTGTGCTAGTTCTACCTGCCTATATACTGGGGGTGGGTGCTGGGACTGCAGTATATGTATGTATATATATATGTTATTCAGCAACTTATTTAGGTGGTAAATCTATCTGCCTGAAAACGCAATGGTTTCAAATTTCGAAAAATGACAACTTTTTTTTGTAAATAAACGCAAAACTTATTAGCCAATGTTTACCACTAAAATGAAGTACAACATGCGAAGAAAAAACAATCTCAGAATCGTTTTGATAGGTAACAGTGTTCAAAAGGTAACCATAAAGTATAACCATATAAAGCGACACAAGTCAGAATACAAAAAATAGGGCTGGGCCTTAAGCTACAAAATGGCTGCGCTCTTAAGGGGTTAATGAATTCCCCCCAATATCTCTAGTCATCCTTCTGTAAGAAAGCTGACTGACTCGACACGACTTGATAAATCTTAGTTAAAGGAAACTACAGAGGCTACTTGGGTGTAGAGTATCCTTATGTCCCAGTGCCCGGCCAGGCTACACCGTGTCCCAGTAGCCTCTGCAGTTAATTTACATATTACTAAAATAGAGTTTTTAACAAGATATGTTAGGTTCCAGGATTGTTATATTACAAATTAGGGCAGAGGCAGACAGGAGGAATCTACCATCACATCTACTTCTGATAGTAGATTCCTCATGGTAGGTTTCCTTTAATTAACTAAAATTTTTCACAGAGAAAACAGTATCTGTAGAAGAATTTATCTATGCATCATTGATGATTGGTTCTTGTTGTGGTTATTTGTTTTAATCTGAAGATATAAATGATAACTCTTCTTAGACCTCATAGAGCTCATAATGCGAAGACTTATGTTGGGAAAAGAAGGCAAAATACTAATAATGTCTCATATGATTGCAGTTTAAAGAACTATCTGTTCTTTGTGTATCTCTGGAGGGATCACATAAAATTCCATCAATCTCAGTATGTGTAGGATGATAAAAGTGATATGAAGTTGCGCTTTGTTTTAAAAGAGATCACTGTTTGTTCTCTACCGCTGTGCAGGTTCCAGATGGGGACTTCTCTACTGAGCAATAAAATTGTCCAAGAAGTGATGTTTTTTTTTGCGGGAGTTGCTGCACATAGTAACATTGGACACAAGTTCACTATTTCCTTTACAATCTGTTCACACAATACTTTAAAGAAGATCCTGCAGTTTGAGCTTTCAATATTATTGACTGAAAGCTGCTCTGCTTTGAGGAAAACCTCAAGGGAACACAGATAAAAAAAAAAATTATATGAAGAGATACAGATGTGATATAGACAAAAGAATAGATTTGAGCAATACCAATGACTGACAAATGATAGCTACATGGAAAAAAGAAATATATAGGGTACAGGGCAAACCTTTTCCTTATAAGTTCTGCCGGTATACAGTATTTCACCTGAACAATATCCATTCAATTATAGAATCAAATTATAAAAATTCTATTTCTCCTTAATCTTTATAATTTTTCTTCCATCTCTGGTACTCTAATATATAAGTGTAGAGGATCTGATAGATATGTTCTAAAGCAATACCTTTTATATGAAGCCATTCAGTTATCTATAACAAACACAGTGGGGCACATTTACTTATCTGTCCCGCGCAATCCCCGAAAGTGCATTGTCTGACCGGAATGCACATCTAAGAACGTGCGCCCAATATCCTGCATGTGTCGCTTCCCCGCTCAGGTCCTTTGGAGTTCACCTTCTTCTTCCTGGTGCATGTAAGTTCATTGTCTTGTGACACAAATTGAATCTTAAATCCCGTGCTCAGACCGAATAAGTCGGATCACCCGACGGCACGCCGCCCGAATTTTGTCGCATGAAAGCCAGCGCAGCTGTGCCAAAATTTGATAACGTGCGTCACGATCCCAGTTAAACCTGTCCCAGTGGCACAGATCCCGAAAACTTTGAAAATCCGAGGAAAGTGAATCGCTTTATGAATATTGAAACCCCTAAAAGTCTTGAATTCACTTTCTACATATGGTACTAGAATCAGCTTCTTGGGTAATGGAGGATGCGCCCCTTCTGCCTGCTTTTAATCTAATGTTTCAGGACATTTGGAGGACTTTATGTGTTTTGAGAACATGTGTATTGTGTATTGAGAGCAGGAACAGATATACAATAATGTTTTTAAAGCATGAATCCATATTGACATACTTAGCAGTAGACCACAATTCACACACAGGGGCACATTTACTAAGGTTACGAATTGCGTTTTTCCGCCGGGTTTCCCGAATTTTTCCATTTTGTGCCGAATTGCCCCGGGATTTTGGCGCATGCGATCGGATTGTGGAGCATCGGCGTCGGCTTTAATGCAAAATCGGGGGGCATGGCCGCCGGAAAACCCGCCGGATTCGGAAAAACTACAGAATTAAAAATTTGTGTTGCAAAAATAGCACTCACATACACCAAGGCGGAGGAGGTGAATTCCAGACTTCAGCACAGCAGCGACACCTGGTGGACATCGGGCGCACGACCTTAGTGAATCCCGAATCCCGAATCAGTGTTGGAGAACGCGCGACTGGACCGGCTTAGTAAATCTGTCCCATAATGATAAATCACAGCTTCACCCTTTTATAAGGCAATAGGTACACAAAGGGTCACATTTATCATTATTATTTTTGCTTCTTGTGGCACATGAGATGTGAATGTCTACAATAGATATTTTGGAGAGATTGTTTTGGTGAAAAGTTGCAAAATGTCTGATTCCTAAGTATTTCTTCTTTTAGAAGGAGACACAAAATGGCTCTTGTGTACATGTGTATTGAGAGCAGTAACAGATGTACGAGGATTTCATGGGTGAAAATCCGTCTGAGTATAAAATTTGGTATAATTCACTACTAACTAGAACAGTTTTGCTCTCAGACACTTCTGATAAATCTTCCCAACTGAGTGAACATATTCTTATGCTTTAATAAACATCTCATAATTTGTTATATTTTATTCTGTTTGCTTCTGTAACTCCCACCTTGATCAGTTGTGTTTCTATTGTTCTAACACTGTAATTTCCATCTAAATGGATTATATAACCTCTGACTTTGGTGCACAGTTAACCTCAAATTATTTTCTGGAACTGTGTGGTAGAAGTTAAGATTAATCTGGCTACTGTCTATCATCCACTATTGGGTGAATAGGCTAAAAGAGTATATCAAATTAACTACCTAAACATTGCAAGTTGCTCTCCGTTTTTTGGACCGGCCGAACAACTTTGAACAGTGTCTTTTTTGCATATCACAATTCACAGTGTTTGCCAATATTGTTCTTTTTTTATTCAAATGACGATTCCGTCATTGACCTTGTAATGCTATTTTCACAATCTATGAGATTCAAGGAGCCACTGACAGAGAGTTGAACAGACACATTGATCTGACTTCATTGATCTAGCATGTGGAAAAAAAAGAAACCTCAAGCATATGCACTCAACAACTCACTAGGCCACATTTCAAGGTGAGCCATAAAGCCTGGTTGGTTATTTGGCATAACAGGAAAGTCACTTAAAGTCGTGACATTTCATCTACAAGCAGTAATTTTGTATATATGACTTGTTAATGGTCTTTTACTGCTGCTATTTCAAGTGATGAACCTAGAAAAAATATTTCCTTTGTTTAAAATCTATGAGTTTATAGCATCTATGAAAAAACTGGACACCATTTTTAGTTACTTTTTCACAGCAGACTATCACTTTTTGGGCAACACAGTTAATACACATTAATATAAAAAGCCCCACGCAGCTAATGTAGATTAGAAAATCATACATTATGAAAATGGTTGAAGCTGTTCATCCCCCTGACACAGTAGGAAATCACAGAAGGATATAAAAGGACCAATCAGCAGCTGAATTACAAAGTACAATGTACAACACTGTCCTTCTGTACAGTATCAACAGTGTCTTCTCAGTCCTTTTTTTTATTCAATTTTTTATTGAAGATAGTTCAAAAAAGACTTAATTAAAACATTTGTAGATGACCACAAAATATTCCTTTAAATCATTCCTAAAGGTCCATACAACCCATCAGCATCACACCAAATCCCCACAGCTTCACAAGGAACACATACACATGAATGCCACAGTGTCTCCAAACAGACACAAACGCAAGTGCAAAAACAGACTGTCAGCACATGTCAACCCACCATACCAAAGTGCCAGTGCACAGGGCAAAACCACCCATGGCCCCAAAAAGGCACAAAGACTGCAACCAAACAACCCTCAAAGGATCCCAACATCCACTGCTCCAAGCCCACCCACCCACGGCACTCAGTCCTTTGTAATAATATAATAATAGCTTCTGATATTATATAACATTTGAAACATGCTAAAACATTTTTCTAGCTAAAAGTTACTATTCTTTACCTTTAATGACTAGGTGTTAAGTCATCAGGATTTCAAATTTTCACCTAATGACAGGTTCCTATAGATTTTTTACTACCAATTTCCAATCTGATTTTATAATTAACATTTACGGTTTACTCACTTTCAAAAGTTGACAAAGGTATACCTGGATTCCTGCCAGCAAATTTCACTGGGAGGCATGATAGCTGAGTGGGTAGCACCTCTGCCTTGCAGCACTGGGGCCCTGAGTTCAAGTCCCACCCAGGTCAACATCTGCAAAGAGTTTGTATGTTCTCTCCATGTTTGTGTGGGGGTCCTCTGGTTTCCTCCCACACTCCAAAAACATACTGGTAGATTGATTAGATTGTGGTGTCCATTGGGACAGGGACCAATTTGGCATGCTTTGTGCAGTGCTGTGTAATCTGTAGGTGCTATATAAATAAAGAATTATTATTAATGAGTCATGGCAGCAGTATGCCTGGTATACAATTTTTAAAAGTAAGTGTCATGATATGGCAGATGTGGATAGAGAAGGGGGTTGACACAGAACCTCTATTTAGATATTGTGATGTGGTTAGACCAACTTATTTTATTTTAATTCAAAAGTATTTAGGGCTTTGAGAGTATGCATGTTCAGCTTTTGAAATCCAATAAACTCTGCTTATCTAAAGTATGAATTATTAGTAACAGGAAGTTAAAGTTGTTGTCTGAGTCTATAAAAAATCTAGAGGTAGCCTGGGAGGGCTAAAAAAATAAACTAGTACATACCTTCACAAGTACTCCCAGTGTCCAGCACCACTTTCCATCGGTGCCATGCCCCTGCTTGTTTACAAGGGGAAGGAACACTCCTCTCCGACAACTTCCGCAAGCCTGGCACACTCACCCATCCTCTGTCCCAGCACCTAATACACATTGAAACTAATGCTGTGTCAGTAGCTGGGACAGGGAACAAGTAGGTGTACCAGGTAGGCAGAAGTTGACGGAATGGAGCAGAGAATGTGGCATTCACCACCAATAATAAGACGTTTTTTTCTTTATTGATTCTTCTTAAAAAACATCCAAGCAACACAGGGAGGGGTATTTACAGCAGGAGTAAGTGAAAAGGACAACTTGTTTCACGCTACACAGAGCACTTCATCTTGATTAAAAGCAAAAAGTGGCGCAGCATCGACAGACAGTGGCGCAGAACACTGGGAGCACTGGAGAAGGCAAGTACAAGGTTATTTAACCTAAAATATATATTTTGTGGGAATTTGTTAGATCCATTTTATTGCCTCTTCTGTCACTTATGAGCTACCACACTTTTAGAAAACACATAGCATCAACAGTGCAGTACAGCAAACTAACATCAAAGAGTCCAATGATATGAATAATATGCAGATCTTGTGCCCCTCCCCCTGATTCTCTCTATTCACAGTATCAAGAGAAATCTGTGGCCGGACTGGTCAAGGGTGGTGAAGCCAACATATCAGGAATAAATTAGACACACACTTTGTATTTAATATGGAGGAAAACAGTGCTGCACCTCTGCAATATGGAATAAACATCAGATATTGGCTAATATGTTTTGATTTTCACATTTTGAATTCAAACATACAACATAAGTTGTCATAAAAAATACAAGTGACCCATACAACTTTCACTTATTTACAGAAAATATAAGCACAAATGTAGTACTAAATATTTTGTACTAGTGTTAGAAGGTTAACCTGCTGCTGCCTATTTGAAGCTTGGTAAAACATAATAAAGACCTCTTTTCATTGTGTACATGATTGACTTCTTTCAATATTCCATCCATGTTTCATGCTTTAATCCTTAAATTTAGAAACTAAATTATTTTTAAACTTTAAAAAAAAATAGTCTGAGTTGTACTTTGTACTAAGGGTGACATAGTACAATCATTATTTAGTGAAATATATAAATTAAAATAACTTTAATTATCTTTACGTAATCTGTGGCTCAGCTTGTATCCATTATTTTTCATGCACATAGTTGCAATGTTCTGACATTTGTTTCAATTAAAAATACCATTTTGTTCAACTGCAGATGGAAATCAATGTAGCTCATTAGTAGTAATGTGTCTGAAATGGAGAAATGGTTAATATGTAGAAGCTGATGTCCTTGTGTGCAAAAAATGATCTCTATGCATCAGTGAAAGAAACACAAACAATACAAAAAGTATTGAAGCAGTGGACTCAAACTCAACAACGTACTACACTCCACAAAAGTTTTTCAACAGCAATGTGGCAAGGGAAAGCTGGACCTCAGGTTGGGCAGAATGTTATCCATACAACAAGCTTATAATCCTAAGCAAACAACTAAAACAGTTAAGCAGTGGCTGTACGATAACTTTGTGTATGTCCATAAGTAACCCAGACAGAGCTCTGAGTTAAACATAAGGGATTAGGGGAACCTAAAAATAGCTTTCCATAGACAATCCCTATCCAAACTGACAGTACTTATGATGATATGCAGGGAAGAAATGCAGAAATCCTGGTGTGCACACCATGTAGCAGCATACCCAAGAAGACTGGAGGCTGTAATTGCTGCCAGAGGTGCTTCTCAATGAAGGGTCTAAATATTTGTCAATAAATGTCAATGCAAGATTATATATATTTTACTAGAGTAATACTCAAGTAAGCAGCTCCTAGTAAAAGCAGTGTTAAACTGCCAGCTTTATTGGAACTTTCCAGTAAAGCTAGCAAACAATGCAGTGCCATACCCTCGGAACGCTGGACCAGGCTTCATGCGGCAGCCACTGCCTCCCCGGACCACCCCCTCATGAATACACCAGACGACTGTGGGCTTGGTCCAGGGTTCCGAGAGTATGGCACTGCAGTGTTTTCTAGCTTTAGCAGTACCAGTTTAAAACTGCTTTTACTGGGTTAGCGGTAGGAGCTGCTTACTTTAGTAGAGCGGTAGAGAGTTTTTTTAGGGTGACAAGTTCTCATAAAGTGCACATTGTTGTGGAAACACTTGATTATTTTTTTATTTTAGCACATAGCCCCAACAATTTGTTAAAAAGTCAAAGGGTATGAAGACTACCAATGCACTGTATATGAAGACTCTCAATGTATAGTACGTATGTGTGTGAATGTGTGTGTGCATTTTTTGCAGCTAATTGGAAAGTTAAGGTGAGTAAATCTCCTGTGCAAGCAGAAGCCAAAGACTTTAATCATAACCTCTTTCACTCACGTCATATTCCAAATCCTAGAATTTTGCTGTGAAATACATTTTTCAGTTTTTTTTCCCTTGATAGCAATATAATAGGATAATATCCAATAGAAACTCTTCAGCTTAACCTATGAACCTGTGAAAAAATGTATTAAAACCTTATTCTATGGAGAACCCAAACATAAAATGATGTTTGGTTTTTCTTGTTGTTCACACTTTTAATTTGACAATGCTCATTCTAACAATACAGTGCAAATAACCTGAAATGCTAGACACCAGAGCAATCAGATCTCCCGCCTGAGGGATTGAAAAATAACAGTAACATGACAACAAGCAATAAATACAGTGAACTATTTATTATTATTATTATTTTATTATTATGTTATTTCTTGGTTTAGTGGTTACAAATCTGTGGCCAAATCTAGGGCGATACAGCTATGAATTGTAATGCAGATTTTGAAACAAAACAATAGTGTAAGGTTACAATAAAATGAGGTAATATTCCTGTGTGCCCATGTGTGTTTGCTTCATCTGACAATAATAGCAAATGTCTAAGACGTTAGAAAATCTAGGTTCATGTCCAATACATTAACTGATAAACTGATCATGGTTTTAGATAAATAAATATTTATTTTATCATGGCAGATAGAAATGAAGACACATGAGTATGCGGGAACAGGCACTGGACTGGAGTACAAGCTCAGGAACAGAAAAGAGATTCCACATACAGGTTCAGATAAAAGATCAGTATACTGGGTTCCAGATACTGGTTTAGGATCAGGTCAGGATACAGGATCAGGGTTCCGGATCAGGTCAAGATACAGAATCTGGGTTCCAGATCTGGTCAAGATACAGGTTGTAGTTCATTCTGGATGATTCAGGATACCAACTTGGATACAGGTTACAGTTCAGACTACATGTCAGACCCAGGAAAAAAAAACAGAAGTACAGGAACAGGTATAGTCTAGAGTACCAAAGGTCACAGAAGTACTGGAAAAGCCACACAGAGTCCAATTACAGAAAAAAACAATAATAAGCCCAGATCTTTGGAATTTATCCAGCCCCTGGATGCTGTCCCCAGCAGCTGACTGACTTGGCCCTGCATTATTCAACCCACAGCTAACCCAGAGTCTAACGCAGAGCTCCAGAAAGAAACCATCAAATTATCCAGGGATCAGATACGGAAAGACAGCAGTCAATCAGCTCCCAGCAAGGCAGAGTCCATTTTGAGAAATCTGACACAGGAACTGTAGCACTGGGCATAACACAGTGTCATTGAAGAAGCACATATCTCAGAACATTACTCCTCCTTGGACCTCATACTGATGGCCTATTCTAAGGTTTTATAATTATTATGTAAATTATGAACAATTCTTTTAAAACCACAACAAGAAGTATATATAATAAGCTTTTCTCACAGTGAACTCAAAGAGCTGACTGGTGTATGCTATGCAGTGTATTGTTATGATTTATGGATAGCAAGGGTTGTCATTTGCCCTTGAATGCCAGACTGAAGAGTTGTGTTTTGAGTCTGGATTTACAACCATCCAGGAATGATGTTTCTCCGATAGCTTTGGATAATGAGTTGAAGAGAGTAGATGCTGCATGGCAAAAAGGTCTGACCCCAAATCTTCTTAGTTGATTCATGGAAGTTGACCATTTCTTTGTGCCTACTGGTCAGAGGGCATGTAGTCTTAATAGTTTTATTAGGTATCTAGGGCAAAGCTGAAAAAGAATACCTCTCTAAAAAGTACACCCACCTACTTCACATCTCTGCTTGAAGAAAGCTTCAGTATCTGTTTTTCTATGTAACCAACTTACGCCAGTAGGACATTGAGTAAATTTGATTGTCACTTGTTCAGCCATGTTTATAATATATTTATTCCACCCTTATGTTAATTGTCGTCATTGGTTTATATATTACCAATCATATGGTAACGCCTTATTAAATGGAGCCTACACACTGGGCATCAAGTGGAGTGTGTTGTTATGGGTGTGGGGGTGTTGGTAGATCAGGACTTAGTTAAAGGGTGTAGATGAAGTAATAAAGAAATTAGGACACTGTTTCAATTAAATTAGTAAATGGCCTAAATCTAAATTTTACATTGAAATCTATTGAATTGTCTATTTGTGTAACCTGCAGACTAAGCAAATCCAAAGGTTTATTCTTAAAACACAATAGACAAAATTGTTAATAAATCAGTCACACTTTTATGGTGTTTCAAACATTTACAAAACTGTCAAACCTATGTTAAAAATTTGGAATGATATACTGTAATAAAGTGGACAGTTCAGACAGATAACTTAAGGCAAGATATCTAAATGAGTAATTGTATATTACTTTCTTTATTGCAAAAGTCTATTTAGTTATTAGGTCACTAGTTGTAGGTAAAAGTATGAAATCTTCCAACAAAATATCACATGAGAATAATCACATTGAAATGCATAAGGTAAGGATACAATACTTAACAAATCTAAAGTAACATTTTCAGATAGTGAGAAGAAATTGTGAAGGCAGGAAAAAGCAATACTTATCACGAGATAAAAGGAAAATACAATGCCAGCCTTTGGAAATATGAATATTAGTATTCCAATATGTGTATCATGGATCAACAAGCTTGGAAATTACTATTAACAATTAAAAAAAATATCTTTTTCTTTGGCTTGGAAATTCTAGTAACTTATAAGAAGCACTGTTTTTTTTCCCTATTTGGAGTTTATATGTATTAGGATATATTTATTAGGCATATTTGAAACTTGTCACTATAATAAATTATGGAAATTAGCTTGTAAAGTTGGTACCTGCTTATACTATCCCAGCGAATAGAATAATATTTCCACAGTTAAGATATGTACTAACTAATGTAGAGAACTTTATCACGCATGTGTCTCATTTAGGGACCACTTGGTCCATTCAGTTCTATGGGCACTGCTTTAATGGAGTTTTAGGAATTAGAAATGAATCAACTGGGGCCGAAAAAATAAACCAAAACAATTTTTCTAATATACTCACCGTATTAAGTGTAGGTTCACATAAGCATGAGAGGTTTATGGCCGCCTAGTCGAACATGTTACTGCAGCATACTGTACTATTTTGATTAGTAACATGACTGCTACAGTTATAGAGAACCTGAAACAATCATCAATGGGGTCCTTTAGGCACTGTTGGTATCCATCATATGATTGATTTGACATGGGCATTATTTATGTATATTTTAACAAAATAAAAAGAATATAAATTATAGCACAGATATAAACCCAGTCTTATTCTGGTCCTATGCCTTCCTGTTCTTATACTATCCCCATTGCTTCAGTTGTCTTTTTGTCCCTACAAGCATAATGGCCAAAGTTTTGGCATGTCAGATGACCATTGCACTCACCTGGTACCGTAAATCACACCACTACTTTGGCTTCAGTCCTTTGTGAGAAAAGTGCGTTACAAATGTTTGCTCTCTTTGGAGCACAATAGTGCTGTCACAATAGACAACTTATTAGCACCTACAGAAGACTTAAGTGAAATCTATAATTAAATGGGTTTTAAGGAATAAAAATATTGTATATGGCTAGGATGGCTATAAAAACAACAAATCTTTTATACTCACCTATGCTCCCCGATACGCAACTGTCTCTGATTGTGGTCCAGAGGGCACAGAGAGGCGGCAGTAAAGGACATTTCTGTGGGTGAACGGGAGCACCAGTGGAGGAGAGTATAAGAGGTTTACAATTTTTATAGCCTCCCAGCCATAAAATACCATTTCTTTTATTTCCAGACAACTCCTTTAAAGGGAACCTGTTACCAGGGACCTCATTTTCACAAAAGCACATGACACCTGCAGTGCAAAAATGCCTCTCTGCCTTTTCTAAGCATTTGCATTACAATATAATTGTGTGTTATAACTTACTATTTCACCCTGACAAAATCATGGGGTAGTCACAGGGGCTGGGCTTTTGTTTGGATGCATTTCAAAAAACAACATGTGACTTGTCTGAGCTGTACAGCTTGTCCCTCCCCCACTGATGTCATCTCACCAGGCTGTGACATCTGTGAAGGAGCAGGAGGTGGAGCTATACAGGAGTACAAAGGTGGGGGACAAGCTCTGAGGGGTGAGTAACACAGACAAGGCACATGTTGTTTTTTGAACCAAAGTCCAGCCCCTGTGATTACCCCAGGATTTTGGCAGGATGCAAGAGTAAGTAATAACACACAAATATATTGTAATGCAAATGCTAAGAAAAGGCAGAAAGGCAGATTTCCACTGCAGGTGTAATGGGCTTCTGCAACCTGTCTTTAGTGAAAATCAGGTCCAAGGTGACAGGTTCCCTTTAAAGTATCTGCACAGTTTTTTTTAACCAAACCGATAAATGGTTTAATCCCAGTAAAAAGAAGGGCAACTGCTTTAAAGTGTTAATAAGGTATATTAAAATAACACAATAGCTTAAATGTATATATATATATATATATATATACATATATATACATTTCATATATATGTGCGTGTACTTTACCATTTTATTCTTAGATTTACAATTAATCATTAAGACTACTGGTACAGTTTTAATTTATTAATATGGTTACCCACTGCATTTTATACAGTCAAAAAAGCACAATATAGAACATTGTACTGTCTTAGCAGCTTGCAATAAAAATACTCATTGTTTTTTTTATCTGCGTTATGTGAATCAATATGAAAGCTGTAACAATGTTATAGATGATAATAGAAAAGGTAACATAAAACATAACACAAATGGCTAGCTAGTACCTAAGTATATACCTTAAGACACATACAGAAAAAAGCTCCTTGGTCTGATTGGTTACATTGTAAAAGATCGCTAACACAGTGATCTGGACTGAAATTGAGGACAAAGGCCACATAAATGTGTTTATTTACACAATATAAAACCTGGATGGTAATAGGAAGAAGTAGTGTTATTATTTTATTTGTTAACCTAATTATATTGGCATCATGTGCAAATATACATATATTGTACAAAAGAAAGAATTCTAAACTAAATGATATAGAAATTGTATATGTAATGTTTCTTTTATACACAAATGTGTATTGGTCATTACACAACCTACAGTATTTAGTTTTTGTATTTTCAATTTAAAATAAAATAAAGTAAACAATATAAGACATAATTATTTTTACAAGACACACACAATCACTCCAACATGTGGCTCTTTTGGTTACACTTAATGTATGTATTTAGGAAATGTATGTTGTGGGGTTTATTATAGCTCTACATTACATAAGCATAAAGACACAATGGGCTATGGACTAACAGGATCAATGCCATTCGATATCACAATCTTCACATATGTGATGCGGAAAGTATGGCTAATGGTAAATTACAATCTCCTTTGGGATTTGTTTGTCAGTGTGCCTTTTTACGACTACGTATCAGACACTGTATATCCAACAAAATAGGTTTGTAGTTGTATACATCTGAGGGAATGCTCATGGTGTCATACTTTCAGTTTTTCCTTGCCAGTTTAATTTGAAAATGTAAAAAAATATTCAATCCAAATAATTAAACAGTGGTTTATAGATATAAAAATGAAAGGACACTACATGGTGACAGGCTGTTCCTGAGCTCCACTGTAGTGAGAGTAAACTAGTGTACCCTGGAAATTACTAATAGAATATAAAAAGTAAGGTAGCATTTGTTCCCAGCTTATGGCATCGTTACATATGGGATGATATAAATGTCACATAGAGGTGTCTTACCCTATTGAAAGTCGAAGTTTTATGTAATGCTCAATGGTTCTAACACCAGAATATCTTCATAAACATACAAAGTGCAAAGCAACTTCACAAGTCTCAAATCTGTGGATCTCAAAAAGCTGAATTATTAAGGTTACACTCTGGAGCACATTTAATAGTATGCTACTGAGGACATATAGGGGTTGTCCTAATCTATTTGCAGAAGCTCTTGAAGGAGCCAGTAAAAAATGAGCATGTTCTACAATGCTCTGCCACTGGTTTGTTACCACTTATGGTCTCCACATACCATGCGTGTATCTTCTACCAATGACTGGCTCAGTGGGTCTTTCTAAGACTCTATTGTTTACTGTGGTTCCAATAGACATACAGGTAGTAAAAACAGGAGCAGTGGTAGCGGATCATCACGGAATTGGTATACAACTTAATGATCTCTTTTATAGATCACCCCCACCTCTATACATTTTAGGTCTCTTTAGCACCAAATAACACAAATATGCTCCAATGTGCTATGTAGCTGTAAACATTGATAAACACACATAAACATACTGAATTGCCCTAACATAAAGAATGCATGAACACAGTATTATATATCAAATTCAGTTTGACTACGCCTGTTTCATTTATTTGCTCTTCTGAAAATTAATTGAATTTAATCAACAGCGAAAAAGAAATATTTTCAGGCAACCTTATGTTCAGCCAGCTTTCACTGCTGAAAAAAACAATCTACATATCCATAAGTCATTCCAAGAAAAATTAAATAGTCTCATCACAGATCACCTCCATCTTTCTAAACCCCTGGCAAGCTATGCATGCTATTTTCCCTTGTAGCAGTCACAAATGTAGTATCATATGAGGCTACTAGGGCAATAAATTTTAGTGGTGACTTTAAAACTTCATGGTTCTTAGGATTTCTACCCTATGGTTCACAGGAGGGTTTTTTCTGCAACAAGTCCCTTCTATGACTGTGCGCCATAATAAGACATTGACACATTTTTTGGAGATGAGACAATAATTTTTTGTGTGTTCATCCATTCTAGTCATGATGATAACATTAATGGCTGTGGACATTCTTCTTTGCTGACAACATTAAAGGCTTTGGACACCTTGACATCTTAATTATTGCTTGATTTCTTCCCAAATTAGATTGGAGAGATTTCACAATACTATTTACTGAACCTTACTTTATTTCTGATGTAAAGCCTGTGTAACATCTTTACATAGCCAGCTGCACAGCTGCTTCTGTTGCTGGCTTTCTATGGCCTTTCCCTTCTCTCAGCATTACAGAGTAATATGAGAAGGTTTTACATAGTAGATCAGAGTAAGGTAACCATTCAAGTCTTCATGGAGGACAGATCACAATCATATTTATGCTGGCTGTACTGTATAAGAGTAAATACGGGTAGAAAGCTCTGGACATTACATTTCCATGTCAGAAAATCCTCAATATAAAGTGATGTGAAAATCAGGGACTGCAACCCAAAACTAAGTGCAATCTAAATTTAAGATAAACAATAATACATGTAAAATTAGTTTTATCATGTCAAATGTGTCCATAGCCTTTAATAATAGAATTCTGTAAAGATTCAACATTCTTCCTCCTACTATCCACTGGCAGTGTGCCATGAAACATTGGTGGATCTTTTTACTGGTAGTAGGTAGAGTCCACCATATAGCCACGACCGTAATAAATACGATATATAAAATAGGACTTTAAACCATTTGCTAATACAATTAAAACTATTGCTTTTGTGAACATGTTCAACACGACATCTAGTAAATAACCACCCATCCGACATATATCTCTAAATAAACAAATACTGACAAAGAATTACAACAAACACGCTGGAATATGAAAAAATAAAAGAAAAATAATAACATTTTTAATATTTTGATGAAATTTGAACTTTTTCACATGGAATAAAAGTTAAATTTAAGATGATTGTCCTTTTGAGCCACTCGTTTTCTTTAATAAAACATATTACTCTTCATATATATATATATATATAGATATATTACAATTTTACCATGAAAAAATATTATCATAGACACAGATAATATTGAAGTGTTTAATAGTAATGTGAAATGGTCCTAACTTGAAATCTTGCTGTGTAAAAAATGAACTGGAAAACACTATGTTTCATGATTCGTCTATTAAAAAACATTTCTAGGCAAGATTAGAAGATATATATTTTTCAAGTTTCCACAAAACTATGCTAGAGAAAGATACGTGTAAGTTATATGATTTGGGGCTAATCTTTCAAAATAGTCATCTTCAGGTACATATTTTACAATTTCAAACTGTACAGAATATTCAGTGTTGTTTTGACAACATTTACAGATCAGTTTCATTTTTTTAAATTTTTTTCTTATAAAACTTAGCTGTAAAATTAAAATCCACAGGATAAAATAAGGAAGATCAAAATATGCCATAGTAGGTCATAGTGCTCAATCTTGAAAGCTGCATCTTTGGTATTTTAAAGTTCCGTACAAATCTGATGTAGCTTACAGCTTCTTTTATCAGGGTGAACAGGAATTGGTCCAAATCTATCATTATGAAATGCTATTTAATAATTATATCAACAATAAATAATTTAGGACCTGAATTAGCTTTAAATATTTTTTTTTTACCTTTTGGGCTGTATGAATCCATTTATAAATCAATTCAATTGTACCACTTTTTTCAGAAAATTATATAATATATATATACTTTATATTTATTTAGAAGCTTTGAAATAGTACAGTAAACACTTTGCAACACGGTGTATAAACTACAGAATGTCCTTGATATTCCATGGGTCTGCGGATAAACAATTATTTTTCTTTCTTTTTTTTTCTTTTTTTAGACCCACAGGTGAAAATAACATGATCACAATCTCTCTTGTAAAGTTTGGATAATTTGGGTAACACTTCATCACACAAAAAAATAATATAAAACAGTCAAGTTTAAAACAGTGATATTGCATTTATAATGCAGGTTCTATCTGTACGATTGGCTTCTTGTGGTGTTTAGAAACATCTAAAGGGCTCAGTGAAGTTTTGGAGAAAGAAAGATATATAGTGCTGTAAACAGGCACACACTGATAAGTGAGGCAAGGGCGGCTGCCTCCGCAGTTTCTACAGTTCTTCTTCACATTTCAACTCATTTCTCAGGCCTGCTGAGAGCAGAAAGGTCCTTAGTTTGGCCATGCCTTCAGCAGCAGACTTTTATTCCTTCTGTTATACCAGACTTGATGGCCAGGATAATGAAGTTGAAAAGTTGATGCTTTTGTTGGTCAACTTGTGCAAATCATGCTGCTTCGGGTAAGTCCTGTAGTTCTGACTAGCATATCCTTTTCCGTGCTGAGGAAGACAAAATAAAAAAGAAAATAGATTAGACTACTATAAAACTACAAGTAAGCATACACAGAAAATATTTTATAGTCCAGTACATATGTAGAACTTCACAACAAGTGTTGTTTTGAAAAAAAATAGAGCAGCAGTCTGTAAATACGAGGTGACCACAACCAGGCCTGAAGATGGAGGGGGAATGCACCAAACAGTAGTACATACCGTTTGAAATTTTCCTACCCCCTCTTCCCTATGCATGGGTACACAAATGTAGGTACAGAGCAGCACCACCCCTCCATGGCCTCTTTATACATGCTATATTTGGGAGCATGGGAACTTTAATCTCCTAAAGTGTAACCAGTGCTTCTGCTTTTTCCCCAAAATAATTTGTTATGCCATCACAGTGTGCCATTGACAGATCCCCATTACCATTGTGCCATAACAGTATTTCATCCACAGATCCCTACATAACAGAGCATTATATACATATCTCCAGAACCATGTGTAATCCAATAATTTACTTCTAACTGACAAGGGATTGTAGGTTTCTGCTGTATAATAGGACTATGAGACTCGATACTTCGATTGTGGGAAAGAAAAAAAGGTGGTACAATTTGAAAATTGGCTACTATCTTCCCCAATATTTTCATCCAGATGAAGAAACTAGAACATGATCAGGGCTGATATATATGAAATCACATAGAAATAAATCTGGTTATGATGTGGATGATGGTTTGGACCTATACAAAGGCCATAGAAATGCAACTGCATTGAGAAAGACTATTAATGCCAAGATAACCACATCTGCACTTCTATTTTATGATTTAGAATAGCTGATGTTGGATTAAGGGATTAATGTTGTTTACAGAATTGGCATTTCATATCCAAAAACCAATATGTTTAATGAAATTAATATTTTTAAGCAGATTAGGTAAACATCTGCCAATGCCTTGCATACAGTTTTATGATCATTGTACTTTAGCACATGCTTTAATGGTGTTTATTATTGGGGCATTGACCAATCACTTATCAGTGTAGCATTCAACATATTAAAATAAAAATACCAAAAGATTTATTTGATGTATATTCTAGAATACAAACACTAAAGACGGCAGACATTTTGAACATCCAGACCACAATGGATGGGTGGATGTTTTTACATACATTCTTATCTTAAACAGGTATTTCCTCCAGTTTTGGAGAACTTCCATTAGAAATACAGTTTTGACCAAACATATTTCTTAATGGCAATTGAAATTTTACTTAGTATTATGGTAGAAGAAAAAAGCTACATTTGAACTAAAACAGAAAAAGACACACACTAAACAGTACAAGCCACTGAAATCTCATTGCTACCTAATGTAGCGAAAGCAAGAGTAATATGATTGACATGTAAGTCTAACTTAGAATCACGACATATGAGTCAAGAAGAAATATTACCTACGGTTTATGACTGGCTAGTTATATATAATGAAAAACACAATACATCCTTATGTAATCATTATGTAAGGAAGATTTTTAGCAAAACAACTCAACAAAAAGATCAGTGATCTTCAGGACATTACTGGGGTCCTTATGGACTGGTGGTTGTCACCCTTGGTGACCGCGAGAAAAAAAAATGAATATAGTTACCTTGGTCCTGAGCTATTATGGTGGCTCAGTACACGCTGGCTTTATTGCAGATGCGCCATAGATATGGCACATGCACAATAAAGCCAATGTGTACTACGCCAGCTTCATCAAATCACTGTGCAAGTGCCTCTTTGACTCTTCTCTGGGTATAAAAGTCTATACATAATTTTTTTCTATAGTGGCTACCTAACTTTTTACAGGTAGATTTGGAACACTAAACCACAAGTCCTCAAGGTCTTATAGTTTAGACAGGTTCCCTTTAAGGACTTTTTTTTACATGTCAATTAATACCGAAATAATGAAGTTATAACATTTTCCAATACACTTTCAGTATCAATTCTTTATGGATTCCAAGATCTCTGCTTGATGTCTGCTTGCTGTCATGAAACAGGAAGCTACATAATTTACTTCCTGTAGACAAACGCCGGTCCATGGTCATGTGATCTCACACAGGTGCATGGCTCGTAATAACACACAGTGTAATCAAAGCTGTGTGATGCTAAAAAGCCATACACCCGTATGACATCCCATGACCATGGACTGGTGTTTATCTACAGGAAGTAGACATAGAAGCTTCCTATAGAAAGACAACAAGCAGAAAACTATTTATATCACACCGATTCCTCCTCACTGGGCCATTTCCCTACACTTTTGTACCTCTAGTAAACTACACACCTAACATTTCATTATCTTCTGGGTTTTCTTGATGACAGCTTTACTTTACATTGCTGAAGATGATCTCCGGTAAATATTTTCTTGCAGGATTTCATAGAAATTGTAATTACTTAATGTTCGGTAATGTTAATGCTTTTTACCTATTGGACTGGAATACGCTATTTCTTCTATACAGTACTACTAATATTTCATTAATGTCATTACTTTTTTGTATACATTTGTAAAAAATTATGTTTATTTTTTGCCAAAAAATTTGAAACAAATAGTAAAAAGACCTTGAAAACATTCACAGATCATAATTAAACATCATTGATAAACAACGGTAATGACTGTAATACATTTTCCCAGAAATTGAGACAGTAAGTAACAAAACCTATCCAGCTACATTAGCCACAGATTTGCTCACTGTCACATATTTTTGTTTGGAAATGTAGACTTGGCATTGACAATGCATTTTTATTGTTTTTCAGTAAGCTTATTTTTTTCAATTTTCAGACTTTAACCATAAATGCATGGGCCATACCTGATTAAATATAGGGGATGACAGGGGGATTTATAAATAGGGATGACAGGGGGATTTATAAATATTATTTGGGAGGCTTTACCCATAGTATTGTAGATTACAGAAAATCCATGTTTAAGTTTCTGGAAACAGTTAAAATGTTATCCTATCTTTTTTTTTTACATTGATTCCTCAGAATTCCAGCAATGTAGTCTATTGTATTATGTGGAGACTGAGAAATCACCGCAGCTTACATTTTTGTTTTCAACATTTATTTTTCACTAAATAGTTTTATGCATGTGTCAGGAAATCCATTTTGCTTTAAAATGTGTGAAATAGATGAAGGCTCCATGCTGCCTAAGCCATCAAATTCATGTTGTGACAGAACCAGGGAACTTTCATAGCAATAATCCGTTTAAAGAAATCCTGACTTTAATGTGCAATAATGCCTACGACCACTGCATAGAAACTGGATGGAAACAAATTCCCTTAGATAACCAAGCTTCAAAGGGAGCGGAAAATCTATGTACCCTTCTAACCACAACACAAATTTAATCCTGGCATGGCACGTTAGTTAGGATTTCCTTACATGGAAATGAAATGTACGCCCTTGCTGTAGAGTGCTAGTAAAATCCTTGGTATTTTATTAGACACATTTCTTTTCTTTTTTTTAAGAACAGGCCAATGGACAATATATCCTTACTCTAAGAATATCCATAAAATATATTTCTCTGTAAAAACTGAGTCAAAGCACTACATAAGTAAGAAATCACACAATATATATTAATTTATACACTTAGATGTTGATACACACATTTTTATAAGTGAATAGGCAATGGAGCAACTGTTTTATAGAGGAAGACTATTTTAAACATAGCCATATCAATGCTCTAAACAAGCAAAGCTAAGGAAAGTCTGTTTTCAACCTGCTTTTGAACCCCCATCCAAAGCTTAGGGTGGACCAAGGTTTCCTACAGTATGAACAATACGATTTCCGTTTCTACTGGTGCGTATACTAGACATATTGAGATTAAATAGTTATAACTGCAGAGGCAAGCAATGTAAGCTGCCTCTGCTCTCCCTGCCCCAATTACATGTATTCTAAAAACTGCAGATATGTAATGTAACTTTCTTCTTTGTGGCTATCCTAAGCTGCTAGCTCTGATTGTTAAACAATTTCACCCCTTGCCTGCATTGCACTATGGGGGGACATTTATCAAGTTAAGTGATGTGAACCCCATCCCGCACATCACGGCAGATACACATGCACATCTGAGTATATCCAGTGCAGAATTTCCCCATAAACATGCATAAAATGGACTCTTTAAATATACAATAATCACAACAATGGTTATGGGCCGTGCCTAAAGCAACTGTCGACTAAATTTAAGCAGACATACATGTACAGGGAATTGATGAGCCCGAACTCTCCACTACACAAGTGAGTAAATGATGCTGCATGATTATATTTTAACCCCCACCCAAAGCTAAGGGTCAACCAAGGTGCCCTCTACACTATGAACAATAAGATGTCTACCTCTACTAGTGCTTGCATAAAAAATGCCTTAGCTTGGCACATGGTCATCCAACCACATGGTTCCAATATTTTGGTTACCAAGTAAGACCAGACACACTAAGGTGTAGATATGCTCAGCACATAGGATGAGTATATTGTGCTGAGAGGAGAAATAACCAAAACATTCTTGACCTCAATAGTTATTTTTATTACAAACAATAGAAGATATTATGTGAATGCAATATAAATGAAAAGAGAAACATTTTTATGTGAACATAAATGCAAGATAAACTTTCAGAGGCTACTTTAACTGCTTTTTATTGTCTATATACAGAAAAATTGAGGAATAGAAGTACATATTAGCATTAGTCTTCTAAGTCAAAGACTTCTGAGAAACTTGACCTTGACATGCTCAAACCAATTATAACTACCATTGTAAACCAGACCAAGTCATAACCTCTAAAATATCCCTGTGACTTCAAGCAGAACATTTTGGAATGAAATCTGGCTTTGCAATTGTAAGCATAGATTCAAACAGACAAGGTTCACGGGTATATACTTCAGAGTAAATATAAGCATCACTTTGGCTTGTTTGCTGATGGGATTCATTTCCATTATTGTACATTTGGTCTGCAATATACCACATAGAGTTTCATCTCCACAATACAATTCTCTAACAGGAAATACAAATTAGAATTATGTTAATATTTAAATAGAGATGAAGGCAAACTTATTTAAGACAAGGGTTATACAAGGGATCAGTAATTTAAAAAAGTAGCTTTTTCCAATGTTGATGATAAGAAATATATATCACACCTTCTAAAATGGTACCTCATTTGTAATAGTAAAATGATGTGTAATGCTTTTTTCCATATACAATGAATACAATAACCCTCTAATTATAATGTATTATTTATAATACTACACTTTTCATATAGACACCTAAAGCACCCCTAATGCTTTAGAGCAGTGATGGCGAACCTTTTAGTGGACGAGTGCCAAAAAAACAGCCCAAACCCCCCTTATTTATCGCGAGGTGCCAACCAAAAATTAAAGCAGTAACTTATTGCTCTCTGTTCTTCAACAACTTTCAAACATTTGGGCCTCCTGAGGACACCAACACAGTAGAAAGATGGAAAATTTACATAATTTAAGCTTCTTTCCAGGGTCCCTCTGTACACAGAGAATCGTGGAGCCAGCAGGAGGTCCTCCAAAGATAATTCGGCCCTGTCTATACATTCTCCCTCTTCCTACAGTCCCAAGTAGCGAAGTAAGTATCGAAATATGACTGAAAGCAGCATCAGAGTCCTGTCTGGTGTGCTTGGGCGATGGCCTGGGTGCCCACAGAAAGGGCTCTGAGTGCTGCTTCTGGCACCCGTGCCATAGGTTCGCCACCAGTGCTTTAGAGCATGGATACACCATCTTCACAACCTCAATTTACATCCTGGTAACTCCTACATTATATTTGTCAAGCAATGCATGGTCACATATCTCTACTATACTAAACATTATATTTAAGCCTAATAAACACAAATATAATGAATGTATTATGATGGAATAACATTGCCTTTTTCATATCATATGTGACAACACACTTTGTAAAAAAACAAATACTGTACAGCCTAGCCTTTGGGACAAACCCAAGGAACATTATCAATAAATTGGATTTTATAGATTTCCTAAGAGAGAACAGATTGTGCTAAGCATTCCCTCACTCTTGGGATCCTTGGATGAATCCTTTTCTATCATGTTCCCTATGAAGGGATTTGAAGAGGTAAGTATTTACTTCTGACTTACTTCTGTGATAAAGCGCTTCCATCTCTACTGGAAGACAGCCCAGGTCTACTGAAGGCCTTCAGTTATGTCCTTATGGTCTACATGTATAGCACAATATTAAGTTTTCACATTTGAAATGTGGTGACTTATTTAATTATTTATTTTTTGGAAAGTGCTTTCATTATACAAAAGACCAAAAACGTATGAAAAAAGTATACTTTTCTTTTTCAAAATTGTACTGCCATGGAGAATGGTGATGTTTTATCAGGAATAATGCTTCTGCAGATGTGACTATATTTCTTTACTTCTCAACCATTTCATTTTGGAATTAAAATTGCTATTTACAAAATAATTTAAAGAAAATGCAATGGTTTTACAACAAGAAAGTGAATAACAATAATAATTATACCGTTCAGGTGATTCCTGTATGTTCTCTAGTACAGTAACTTATCTCTTACAACGATTCTTTTTCTTCATCTTTATTCCCTTATAGTTAGTTTGACCGTGTGCAGAATAGCAAGGATGTGATTTTACAGATGGAAACAATCAGATCAAGGTAAGATAACCCAATGAAAAAGAAGCCAGTGAAGAAGCTTATGTTCTTCGCTGGCATTTCACTCCCTCGGTATTAAACAACATTGCCTTGGGTGCACTTGTTAAAAACCAACAATGTACTTGTACTCCTTGTTCTTCTATAGGGAGGCTAGTTATATTTCATTAGGTTCACTCTAAAAGAAGGAAAGGTTCAACTACTAATTGATGCTATGGCTTTCTGTGTACATTATTTTGACAAGTCCTGTCAGATATAGTTTACGTAGAGTTTAATGGATTGCATAAAATGTGAGCTGAAACGTCCTACTCCAGTAACATGTTTACACCGCAGGGCTAACTATAAGCTTTCCAACTCCATCGTTCCAATGAATTAAAGCAGTTGTTTCTATTCATTATAATGATTCATGGAAATGGCTAAGAATTATCATTGATTCTTACAATCCATTACTCTATTAAATTAAAGTGGTTTGATTAGAATTTCATCTAGAAAAATATATGAAACGGTGATAATAGAATACAGAAGTGAAATCATGTACACAGGTCATACATTAATCAAGGCTTATAATGATGGATCCGCTTTAAAAAATCAAAATGGAAGCATAAGAGGTCCAAATCATTTTTTTGTGCAGAGTATCAAATTATGCCACAACAAGGGGGGAGCTAACTGACAGCATTATACACAGACTACAATGGTTTCCTATTTTTAAAACAGAAAAAAAAACAATACAAAGTATACAGGGGTGGATTAAGACTGCCATGGGCTCTATGAGTATTATAGCCACTACAAGTCAAGAATTTACTTCCTACATCTAGTACTAGAATTAAGCTTCTTGGGGAATGGAGGATGTGTCACTTCTTTCTGCTTTCAATCTGCAATTACAGGACCTTCAAATGTCCTAAAATGGCTCTTGTGTATATGTGTACTGAGAGAAAAACAGATAATAAGGATTTCAAGGGTGAAAGTCCTTCTGAATATAAAATTTGGTAGGTGGTTTGGGTAGGCCTTGGCCCTGGGTTACTGTCCAAACCCCCTACATTGTAGTCCACTACTGAAAGTATAAAAACTAAATAATTAACACATAATAATAAACACAGAGACAAGGAAACAAAATAGACAAAACAAATGAATATGTAATAAAAGGATTATGAACCTCTAAACCTCTTACAAGGGGTATACCACAAACTCAAGGGCCCCAGCACAGAATTTAGCTTGGACCATCCCCATGCAACATCTTCTCCTGACTGATCAAAGTCAAATTTCCATATCATTAAAAATCTGTTGGCCATATGAAGTGCTAGTCTGAGTAAAACGGCCATTGACTCCATACACCCTTCCAATTTTTATGTAATATCATGTTTATGTAGGATTCTTGTATATAGCATTCAATAAAGACTTATTGAGACTGGAGTGCCTTCCTATTCCTGTACTTGTTTGCAGACTGTATATGTGTGTATATACCACATAAAAGCACCACAACTTCATGTTTACACAGATGTTACCGCATTTGCATAAATTAAGATAAAAGGTTGGATTTCCCACTCTATGGGCTCCATAAAGTGCATAACTTCAGCATTGGAAAGAAGTGGGAGTGCAGCTTGTCTCTCCATGAATTTTCCGTGTTCACCTTGGGATATTATTTGCCCATTAATTTATCAGCATATTGTTATTGTATGGAATCTGTTTGACTCAGCTATAGTTCTGTGATTTTATATAAAAACTGTGGGTCATGTCTGTTTAAATAACAATAATCCTTGAGTATCAAATTAGGACAAATTAATGGACCTAATACTTTTAATATGTATGTAGTAAAACCTACATTACAGACTAACAAAGTAGCTCCTATGTAAAAATAAGTGTTAATGTGGTGGCAATTTTTATCATTCATGGTTTCATGGAGGAGTGTATCCTCATAGGTCAAAAAAGATGATTGTCTAAATGTAAAAAAAATGGATGATGAAAAATGGAGGATGTATTTAATAATATAAAACCTGCTTGGGAATTTTTGTGATAATATATTTGTTAAGGCGTGAAAGAAGCTTAAATTAGTGAATATCATCAGCCCAACGTTCAATATACATTTTTATGAAAAATAGTACCTTTTATTTACCCATTTTTATTTATAATGGAGTCAACACTATGAGCTTTGATTCAATTCCCTATAGACACATTCTGAGGTGTGAAAACACCCATGGTGATAGACCAGCCATGGTGCCGGATCCATTTTGAATACCAAAATGTAAAAGTTACTGATCCTGGACCTTGTGGTTCTTCTGATGTGTTGCAATATAAAGCCTCAGTTTTAGAAAATAGTATTGTGCAACGTCTCCTGTTCCGTTGCTTTCCAGATCCTGGCTGGATTGTTCATACTTTATTGTCCCATCATAATATCTTGGACTGTAACTGAATGTGAGAGTATATCCTTTGTGGCCAAATGAAACCAAGAGGCAGAGAGCAGTCAGAACCTGGACTGGCCAGAAGGAGAGTCCAGGGATTCTTCAATCTAGTATTCACTATCTTGCAGGCACCTAGGCCGCATTAGAACTTAAAAAGCAATAGAGACTTTTTTAAAACAATTTTTTTCCAGCTGAAAACCCCTTAAAGGCCAAATACGGCAGATTGCTGCAGTGTAACTCACACTCAATGTACACAAATCCCAGAAAATGCTCTTATAAAAAAACCATGGTCAAATCTTAGTTCTGCTGCATCAAAATTTGCAGCAGAAGCAATCTGCCTGACTGTGAAGATAGGTTTAGTGAATCTACACACTGTTTTTTCTCTATAAACTAGATTCAAAAAGAAGTGTATAGACATAGGAAAAAAAACTCTAATGGATCATCAATTCCCCCCTACTGTTAAACACAATATCCCCCTTGCTGTGTTTGTGTCTGTGTATTTTCATTTGCATAGTCAACTTGCCTTCACAGACTCCTGAATACCAAGCCTGCCAAGTTACTCACTGATATACCCTAAGTTCCCAGACTAGGGCATCAATGAGCATAACTAATTCTTAAAAAAATAGTCTATGAAAAGATATGCATAGGAGACATCTTGGTTTGTAGCAGATATACGTATACATAAATGTAGAATGAATAATAAAACTTTCATTGTTATTGTCTATACAGGTGGTCCCCTACTTAAGGACCACTGTGACCTTTGGTGAAGCTCTCTGGATGCTTTACTATAGTCCCAGGCTGCAATGATCATCTGTAAGGTGTCTGTAATGAAGCTTTATTGATAATCCTTGGTCCCATTACAGCAAAAAATTTTGTCACTGGGCAAAAAAATTTTTGTTTCGAACTACAATTATAAAATATACATTTTCGATTTACATACAAATTCAACTTAAGAACAAACCTATGGAACCTATCTTGTACGTAACCCATGCAGTGCCTGTATTTAACAAAAAATGTGACATACAAAATGTATACACAAATAAAAATGTTGTTATGTATATAAAATTAAAAATGTTATTGTGTATATAATGGAAGAAAAAAATCCACAAAAGGCCATAATGATAACTTCTCTTCCCTTTCAAATATTAGTTTATAGATAATAAATAAAATGCTTTAATGTTGTCCTAAACGAATGCTTATAAAAAGCATTTTTATGGCCCTGTTAGGAGCTGCACATATGTTGGGATTCTGAAAGGTTGCATGACATCTACAGCATTATAATTTAAGACTAAAATTTTTAGGCATAGATTTAATACATGCCTACAATTTGTGAAGATAGGCAGTATCAAGATGAAATGATGCAAAGAAAAAACCTGTTATTACTTATGGAATGCAATATGCAGAACGTTATGAAATTAAATCAATGACAATGCTAACAGCCTATATACATTTGTAAAAAAAAACAAAAAAAAAAACAAACACCTTTCAAAGCATTTTCATAAAAAATTTCCATAAAACATTGCCATTTTAATGGCCTGAAAGGAAAAAAATTGAAATTCAAGAAGTGTGCTAATATAGAAAAAGCTATGAGACACACAGAAAAGTGATTTCAGTCCTAGTTAGAAGAAGGAAGTGTTAAAAGAAACACTTCAGATTGGAGAAAGCTGTCAAAGCAGGCATAATTGTTAAAGAAGTGCTACCTATTCTGGGTGCAATGAGACATTAACTTCTGGAGGGAACATATCAGTTCAGTGTCTTCAAAATGACTAAATGGCTAAAGAAAAAGCATATACCGTATATACTCGAGTATAAGCCGAACCGAGTATAAGCCGAGACCCCTAATTCTACCACCAAAAACTGGGAAAAACTACTGACTCGAGTATAAGCCGAGGGTGGGAATACAGCAAGCCACTAGTAGTATACAGCAAGCCCCTAGTACTATACAGCAAGCCCCTAGTAGTATACAGCAGCCCCTAGTAGTATACAGCAAGCCCCTAGTAGTATACAGCAAGCCCCTAGTAGTATACAGCAGCCCCTAGTAGTATACACTATTCCATTTTACTGGAGGGCCACCTACCTGCTCCTCTGGTTTGAAGAATTTTTGGGACTGCCACATACAGGCACTCAATCTATTCCATTTTACTGGAGGGCCACCTACCTGCTCCTCTGGTTTGAAACATTTTTGGGACTGCCACATACAGGCACTCAATCTATCCCATTTTACTGGAGGGCCACCTACCTGCTCCTCTGGTTTGAAAAATGTTTGGGACTGCAGTTCACATAACAGGCCACTATCCAAATTTAAATTGTCTCCATACGCAGCCTCACACCGTTTTCCTCCATTGCTACCTCCAAAAGTTGTCCGTATAGTGCTCCCTACATAGTCCCTTATCGAAACCGAGGTGTAGTCAGGCAGAAATTTGGGTTGTTTTCATGGATTCACATCAAAGTGTTAACTGGTCGCCACCTGCGGTGTTATCCCACAAATATTACGGCAAAAATTTTACCATCGTAGGGGCATATTATTTCGCGCTTCTGGCGCATCTGTTTACCTTCCCTCACAGGCTATCTAAACTTTATAAGAACGACTACTACACTTGATTATACAAAGGTATCTTAGAAGTGCTGTGTGGGAGTCGGCCTAGAGACAGGGGCTTGGATTGGCCAGAAAGCTTTCGGACTGGCAGCGGAACGCCAGTCATGCGCATAATGCGCTTCTTGCGCATCTGTAATTCCCCTCCCCGCATATCCCAAAATTATAAGAACTGGCTATAACTTAAATGGGTGCAGGCGGGGACCGAGTCGACCCTGAGGGTGGTCATATTACTGCCGACGCAGCGAATTGGCGGGGGCCTACCTCGAGTCAGGTCCACAAGGCCTACTATACCTCCTCCCACCCCTCCTCACCTCCTCCCTCCTCCGCTTCCCTCCGTGGGATGGGCGCCATCAGTCGGTTTAGCTCTAGGGCACAGCGCAGTGCCGTCCTAAGGACAGCAGCGGTGCTGAAACTGCTGAGCCTCGGCGATTAAAAGGGCCACCGCCAAGAAGCTATATACAGGCATTCCACATCAAAGTTGTTTAACTTTGTCGCCACCTGCTGTGTAGTAATCCACAAAATATACTTGCAAACTTTAACCATTTAGGGGCTATTATTCAGCGTTCGTGCGCAGTCTGTACATTCCTCACACGCCATATCCTAAAATTATAAGAACGCTACACTACCACTTGATCTTAACAAAAGGTTTTAGAAGTGATGGTTGGGGAGTAGCCTATAGACAGGGCTTGGATTGGCGAAAGACTCGCCTGCAGCGAGCCGCCAGCTCCATAGACAAGATCCAACTAACATAGTAGTTTTTAACTGCAGCCCTTATAATCCTACTACTAGTTCACTGCCTCCATACATGGTCCCCTTATCAAACGAGCTGTGTCAGGCAGAATTTTGGGTTGTTTTCATGGCTTCCATGTTAACTTTGTCGCCACCCTGCTGTGTAATCCACAAAATATACTGGCAAACTTTTATCATGTAGCGATATTATTTGAGCGCTTCTTGCTCACCTCCTTTGGTTCCTCTCTGCCACCCATTGGTTTGAAGCCTGAGTCCATTTAGGGTATGTCGCCATGACACTCTCTAGCCTGCTGCCGCTGCCTCTGCATGCCGTCCCCTATAGTGTCAGGGTCAATTATTGGATGTTTTAGATGCTATCTAGCCTCATTCGGTCACTCTGTCATGGCCATGCTGTTGCCCATAATTTTGGCATAATGGTGCGATTAGGCAGCCTCAGAGGCATCCATGCATGCTGCCCCTGCTGTTTCCTGTCCATTTCCGGGGTGTTTCCATCCTTTTCTGAGGTTCCCAGGTGTTTGGCCAAGCTTCCCTGTGCAGAGCCTTGGTCCCCTTGAAAAATGCTCGAGTCTCCCATTGACTTCAATGGGGCTCGTTATTCGAGACGAGCACTCGAGCATCGGGAAAAGTTCGTCTCGAATAACGAGTACCCGAGCATTTTAGTGTTCGCTCATCTCTACATATGAACTCTCCGGAATACACCGAGCTGGACCAAGTGAAGGTAAGGGTCCCCTTGAAAAATGCTCGAGTCTCCCATTGACTTCAATGGGGTTCGTTATTCGAGACGAGCACTCGAGCATCGGGAAAAGTTCGTCTCGAATAACGAGTACCCGAGCATTTTAGTGTTCGCTCATCTCTACATATAATGTATCCTAATAAAACAGATTTGCAGGTTGTAATACGAAGTGCTCTATCATTATCAGGGAGACTCTCTGCTGTCATAGCAACTGATTGGTGCCCACTGATTAGGTCATGAGCCTAGTACTATACAGCAGCCTGCCCCCACATCCCTTAAAAAATAGACTTAAATACTCACCCTCAGATGTCAGCGCGGCTTACCGATGTCCCCGATGTCAGCGCGTCCCGTCTTCTTTCTTCTCCGCGGCTCCTCTTCTCTCTTCTGGCATGGACGCGGCCATGTTTTCTTCTAGCATGCACATACTATGACGCGGCCGCTGCTGACGTCATAGTATGCGCGGCCACAAAGAAAACATGGCCGCGTCCATGCCGGAAGAAAGAAGAAGAGCCACGGAGAAGAAAGAAGACGGAACACGCTGACATCGGGAACATCGGTGAGCCGCACCGACATCGGAGGGTGAGTATTTAAGTTTATTTTTTTAAGTGGTAATTTTTTTTTGTAGTAGACTCGTGTATAAGCCGAGGGCACGTTTTTCAGCATAATGCATAATGCATTCTTCAGCTAATCCACTTTTAAGCACTCCGCTTCCTTGACTTTATACAAACAATTTACATCTCACTTCAAAGTTCATTTTGTAGAAGATGACACCACACTGGGCCATGAAAGAAACATGATCTGGAAGGATCAGGGTTTACGTACAACATACTGGTAGTGGTATATTAGATTAATTTTGGCTGACAGGCTCCGTTCAGTGGCTAATCAGTTATGAGGTAGCCAATTGTTTACATTATATTGGTGACTTTGGGCTCAGACCCAAAGGTGTGATGGATGTGCCCAGCAACTATAACTCAGCCCTGCTGCATATATTCTGATTGCTGATGTATTTAATTAAAGGAATCAGTGATTATAGGTAGTGAAAGTCCATTTTATAAAATTCTATTGGTCCCCTGCACATGAACCTGCTCAGTGCATGGAAACCGATCCATATGCTGGTCAGATCCCAGAGACTAAGCTCAGTGCAGTGGATGACACTCCTACAATCCACTGCACTGCGGACTGAGCATTCATGAACAGCCGGCCTTAGAAGGTAGTTAATAGTGACTATAGTTAATCCACATATTCTGAGGATCCAAACATTGCAATTCTTCTTTATATGGGTAGTCTATATTCCAGTTGGGCTTGAGCCATATCATAAAATATTGTCTACTAATTTTGATTGAAAATTGTAATTTTTTTATAATCCCCCAATGTTCCTTTTTTAACCATAGATATTCTATAAATTCTGTGTGTTGCGGTCAGCATATTATGTTTGGATCAAATCATTAAAAAGAAAAATACAACTAAAGCACAATAAGAAATTAAAATAATTATTCAAAATTGACAAATGTTATTTTCAATGGCAAACTCATATCGAATGAAATAAAGCAAAAATATAAATAGTAACAATAACCTAACTATTCATTGGTGTTTTATTCACATGAACACGACTAGAAATGCATTTTGCTTTCCTTTTACTCTATTATAATTAAACTACCTGATTTAACTGATTTTTAACATTTATTAAATCTTGGGACGAAAGTGTCTCCTTGTGCTCCCTCTACTGGTGCTTTGGATTATTACACCATTTGTAGCATGCAGTATAGTAAAAGTAACGAGTGCCTTGGGAGTATTAATCAGTAGATAGATACTAAGTACCATTTTGACAATTTTATTGGCTGGTGCGTCTGATGCTATTGAAGCCTTCAATAAAGCCATTATTGAATGTGCTGTAGCTATAATTATGACTTGCGCCGGCTGAATAACTTGTTCCTTTTGTGTAACTCTCATCAGCAGCTGGGCAGCATTCGATGTAACTAAATCTATAAGGCACACAGCATTGAGCCTTAATATGCATGGCGCTATGAAGCTAAATGAGAGGGAGGATATAGTGTGATCTCTGGAATATGTTAAGGGATTTAACAGTGTGCAGGACAAAAGCATATTAGAGAAATGTGTTTGAAGAGGAGGTCAAGATTCTAATAGCTACAGGCTAAAATGTAACTCAGTGGAAATGTAGGACATTGTATGATGCTTCAGTTACAAAGTGATGGCAAACTACTCAGGCTACGATATTAAAGGAATGCAAAGAACGGAAATACATTGTAACCTATACAACATTGTCAAAAAACAGAATTAGTTACTATAACATAAATATTATTGAGGATACCGGTATTGAAATGAGACAAACTGAGCTTCCTTGGTATCCACAAAATCCTAATCTCAAAAGCATAACAAATTATAAATAAATGTAGCTAGAACAGTAAAAAAACAAACAAACAAAATAGTGCTAAAAAATACTTAAAGAAATTTAGTTTTTTCTATCTCTCCCTCTACCTGATTGTATATTACACTCAAACCTTTTATACATGCTTCAAAAATTTTTTGCAGTGCAGCCTCATCTATGCTTAAAGAGAACCTATCAGGGCAATTAGAGACACAAAACCTCCCACAGGTCCAAATTGCCCTTTAGCAAATCCTTATGCTATGCACAAAAGATGGGTCCAATGTGATCGCCAGTTTTTTTTTTAATTTTTTATAGCGATTACAGTGGGATTTGGTAAAAGGCAATTTGGGACACTAAACCACCGATCCGTAAGAGCCTGAGTTGGTTTATTGTCCCAAATTGCCAATTCTACTATCAGACCCATGATGACTCAGAATTCTATAATCCTAAAATGCCTAAGCATACCCCCAAGTTGCATAAAGGAAGATCTGTGATGGATTACATGGATGCTCATCAGCTCAAGTATAGAAAGTGTGTCATGATCTTATAGGTTGGACTTGATGGACCTGCACATTTTTCCAACCTTATCTACTACGATATTATGATACCATAGGTCAGTGGTGGCGAACCTATGGCACTGGTGCCAGAGGCGGCACTCAGAGCCCTTTCTGTGGGCACCCTGGCCATCGCCCCAGCACACCAGACAGGACTCAAAGAATCTTCCTGCAGTTCCAAGCAACTTAAAAGATGCTGCTTTCAGTCATATTTTGATACTTGCTTTGCTACTTGGGACTGTAGGAAGAGAGAGAATGAGTAGACAGGGCCGAATTATCTTTGGAGGACCTCCTGCCGGCCCCACGATTTTCTCTGTGTACAGAGGGAAACTGGAAAGATGCTAAAATGAAGAAAAATTTCCATCTTTCTACTGTGTTGCTGTCCTCAGGAGGCAAATATGATTGAAAGTTGTTGACCAAGGAGCAATAAGTTACTGCTTTAATTTTTGGTTGGCACCCTGTGATAAATAAGGGGGGTTTTGGGTTGCAGCTTGCGCACTCGGCCACTAAAAGGTTCGCCATCACTGCCACAGGTAGATTGACACTGCAGACATCCTAATGTAATATTTACATAAACACAATATGGAACACCTGAATGGAGCACTTTGGATAGGTCAGTTTTGGTTGAAGTACAATACTCCTTTGATTTTTACTGCATAACAAAAATAGACCTTACACTGCCATGACAAAGGAAAGGTAACAATATAATGTCTTCTGAAATGTGAAAAGGAAAAAAAATTACATTTGCCTCTCTGGTTAGCCACTCAGCACTGCCACCGCACATAAATATGCAAAACTCTTGTATGCATAATCCCTTCCTTCTCCCCTTCCTCTTGGCGGAGCTTTCAGTCACTGAAGCCACTTTCGGGCTCACTTGCACAGCCGGCTGTGCAATGCAGATCACTGGCTCTCGGCCAAGCTCCAACAGGCCTGGCCATTAAAGGGTCATCTTTCTTTGTAGAATGTGGGAAAATATGCAAATATGTTTTCCAGGATGGGATAATGAAAACCCCTCCTCTTTTATCTACCTTGTAAGGCAGCTCCCTTGACATCCTGGCCACCTTAATTGGAAGTCTCCGTAAGGAGAACTCTTACTTCCTGACCCTAGTCAAAAGCCTCTCACCCAGCCAAACCATTTCCCTATATTGTACTGAAGAGACCCAACCAGCTCTGTCACTTGGGAATCTGTTTCTTCTGGAATAGATGTACTGGTTTGGTTTTAATTCCAATCATGTCATTAGGCTTCCTGAAAGTCATGCTTGTTCTCAAGGGAACTGAAAGTTAGCTAAAAGAGGTGTGGTTTTCCTTATCCCATCCTAGAAAACGTATTTGCATATTTTCCCAGAATGCACTAGTGGAGCATCCTTGGCTATAAGGCTCCACACACCTACAATTGGCAGTCTCCATAAGGAGAACTCTTACTTCCTGACCTTGGAAGAATGTGTGAGAACACAGCATGTAAATAACTACATTCTGTGATGAGACCAAATGGTGTCAGGTGAAGTTGTGGTCAGCCATTTGCTGCTACTCTTTACATTATGATAACCTTTAGCTTGACATCATTGGCTCATTACCTATGTAGCGTCAATCATGTTCTAGATTGCTTAAATGTACTGGATAGTGTGGGTTAATTGCAAATTAGCGACATCATTAACATATCATTAAACATACAATATAATAGAACTTGGCTCTGTTTTGCAGGTGCAGATTCGCCTGACTCTAAGATTCTTTTCTATAGGCTTCCAATTCCTGGCACAATTTCACAGAAATATATTTGTATGGATATTTGTTTGAACTTTTAGAGACATGCAAACAAGGCTTCAGTACGCAGCCATCTAGCTGGCCACAGATACCGAGATGATGATCGCTGTCAAACATGCAGATATTTTTGTGCTAGGATCCAAATTGCTACAATAGGAATAGCTGATTAGTCGTTTATTGCAGATTGCTATTTACATGCTACAAGTCAATGATTCTGATCATCTGCACAAACGCCGGATAACTTTTGTATGCCGCCACAGTCTGGGGTAATTTAAATTATGATGTTCTATGCAATACATACTAAAATTACAGCTCCCAACAGCTTCATTAGCAAAATTATGATTCACTTACATATTTACATTTTTGGTTCTAAAATCAAAGTTAAATTATAATTGTTACTATTTCTAATCCCGTCTGATGTTTGTGTTTACCAAAACAGAATGACATCCTTTTCAATGAAGCTGATATATCATTATTTGGCCTACAAGGCATGGAAAATGAAAAAAAAAGCTGAACTCTACACCAAACTGGACGGGGAACAGATTTTGTGATTACTGAGAATGGCATTAATGAGGCAGAATTTGAAATGTGTCGTAAAATTAAGTTAAAAATGCACAGGTAGACTAGACAATCCTATGCTAGAACAGATTTATCACAGTGTCAGCTGCTGGATGATAAATCTGAAGCTGTTTGAGGCTGTCTGGTCGTACTTTGTACTTCCTATTAGTTGGCCCAGGTCAGTGATGGTGAATCTATGGCACGGGTGCCAGGGGTGGCACTCAGAGACCTCCTTGTGGGAATTCAGGCTGTTTCCCAGGCAACAGTCTCAGTCTCAGACAGTCTGTGTTATTTTAAAAAGAGCCATCTTATGCTGCCTGGGACTGTAGGAATAGTGAGAAGGTGTGATTAGGGTTGGTTTAGAGGTATTAGAGAACTTGCTTCAGGCCCCCACGATTCTTCCTGTTCATGGGGCCCTACCGTCTTTGAACGGTATTAGGGCACTCAGGCAGTCGAAAAGATTTGCCATCACTGGCCTAGGTTATGACAGAAAACTGTGCCCAAATTCTGGTGCATTAGCATTACTTTTGGCACACACGATTTTTGCTGCAAAGCCACTCCCCATTTTCATAGACACGCCTTCTTTGTCTTACTAGCCGTAAGACTGCCTAAATTGTCAGAAATGACAGTTTTTGGTATAAATTGCTGCTATCATACCTCATTCAAGTTACATTTATATACTCTTTTCTATCTCCTTCATATCTCTTTTCGCTCTGGAAATGCCAATGAATAAAATTTCACTTTGAATTTTGGAAGGAAATTGTTTGTTATTGTCATCTAATTTGGTTGGACCACTGTCCTACACAAATACAGTCACCATATTACCACTATTACTGCGAATTGTAAGCAGAAGTATTTTAAAAAATTACAATATAAAATGAAGATTACTTATTTTGTTTTTATTTATTTCTTTATTATTATCACTACCATTATTATTTCATATCCTTTATTATCTCTATCAATTATTATTATTATTATTATTTACTTCATTATATCATTATCATTATTATTTTATATACTTAGTTATTATCTTTATCATCATAATTAATATGTGTTACTTCTTCATATTATAATTACCATTATTATTTTATATAATCTAAAAATATTTATATTATTATTATTATTTACTTAATTTTTATATCATCATTATTATTTTTAAATACTTAAGTATTATCACTATTATTATTATTTTTGTATACTTTAGTATTATCACTATTATTTTTATACTTCTTCCTTATTATCACTATTATGTTTTATACCTTTTCCATATTATTACTATCATTACTATTTTTATATACTTCTTCCTTATTATCACTACCATTATTATTTTATATACTTCATCCTTATTATCAGAATCATTATTATTTTACATACAGTACTTCATCCTCATTATCACTATAATTATTATTTTTATGCATTTCTTTAGAATCAACCTTTTTATTTATTCTTCCATGCTACCAGTACCCAGTTGTACAAAACATTGAAATAAAAAGTTGTGTACATTAAAATAAAACCGAGAATGCTAAACCATTTCTTCCTCTGGAGCCTGCTTAACATTTACCCTTAAGGTCTGGAGACTTGACTAAATATTTGGATGAAACATACTTTAAATGTAAAAAGAGGCATTGAAATGAGTAAATAAATAGTCATTCTTGTAGTAAATACTTTGCAATTATGCTCAATTTCAGGACATAGAATAAATGAATGTCTACTCAAAAAATTGTACTTCTTTCATGAAATAAAATGAAATGAAATCATTTTGGGCTTCTTTTTTTTACCATTCAGATTATTATGCAGATGTGCAAGTGTTTCAGCATATCCATGATGGAACTAAATCAACATAGCCGTCCATCTCATTGTCTAGACGAAGTGCAACATTACAGAGCACATTTCCATTTAAAAGCTGAGCCAATTTCTCAGTAGCAATGGTTCTGTGTAAATAAACTTTCCATAATCCAAAACTGCAATTAGAGATAAACTTGGGTTATTATCGAGCCTGTTATTGCGGGTGACCTTATTTTGCAATGTCTGCTTGTCCTCTGGAAGAACAGCTCACACAATGAGATCATTTTTTACATTTGCAGAAATCATATGAGACACTGAACATGTGTCTTTCAGTGGTCATGTTATAAATCAATTAATACTCGCATGAAAATCTGGGTCGAGTCACATTATAAAGAACACGTATCTTTGCGGAAATGACATAATAAATGTGAAAATTCAATTATCTAGTGTCATAGATAAGAAAGTATCACAATAAACCTAATGGAGATTTATCATCCAGCACAAACAGTATTAATCGGTTAGATTATTTATTTGTGCCATATTGCATGACAGCAAAGAATGTAAAGTCTGAGCAACAGAGGGGTTAAATTATGATATCTAGATAACTGGGTCAGAACATCCACAAAATGGCCTATCTTGTGGGCTGTGTCGGCCTGGGGTTCCCTGGGCCCACCAGAGAAAATATCATCCCCCAGAAAACAGACTCAGGCAGACTTCAAATCGGAATGTTTTCTGCTGGACCTTTTGGGATATGTATTTGTTTGAACCAATACAAAAGGATCCTCTGGTACTCTGGTGAGCCAGTTGGACACTGCTTTGGGTGTTCCTGGTATATGGGTGTTAGTGATCAAAAGAATAACAAGCAGTGCATCAGGTTATGGCCATCTAAGTCTCATTGCTCTGCATGGAAAGCAAAGTCTTGTACCTCACAGAAGGACTAGTAGACATTGATAGAAAACAGAATTCTGGCTATGAATCTGTGGTACCAGGACACTCTGAGATAAAAACAAGTCCCATGCTCAGTGCAATATTATGCCTGCTGGCATTTAGGTAAATGGCACGTGCCACCTACTTAAACATTGTAACAAACACAGTTCACCTATTTATGGTAAAGGTTTTAGTCAGATTTTAGATATTTTGAGACTTATACAACGAAATGGTAAAAGGGACCATAGTAAAAGGGATATGGCTTAAAGTACACCAAAATCTACAAAGTTCTGGTGTATTTGTTCAAAGGAGGTACAAATATAGACTGGACAATCTTAAAACATGTCGTCTTTCAAAAACAGTGGCGATATGGCATCATCTGGTGCCCATAGTTTGACTTTGCCAATCCCTGTGCACTTCCTTACTGTTTTTCTCTTTTTTTTCTCTTCCATGACCTTATTGGCATTTTGACACACAATAGATTTGAGGTTTATCTCACAGCTGGCAGTCTTACTGCAATTCTATAGTGTATACTGAGAAAGAAAACACCAAAATTTAATAAGCACCCAGTTACATTTCACACGACAACAGCATCCAGCTATACGTGGATATATCTGCACTAATGTATTGTAAATAAACCAAGAGCTCAGTTAGAAGTCCTGTACCAATTCCTGCCACTAGAATCTATTACTTTGTCTTTGTACTACTAATACACAGAAAATAAGCTAATATACTATATGTGGTGTATTTTACAAGCTTTTGGGAGACATTCTTATTTCATATATTAATTTGTTTCCTATCTAGCAGTAGTGCTCTTTGAGAAGGACCTTACAAATAAAAAAAATAATCCATAAAAACATGACTGCACATTGTCTTTGGAATATATTTGGGGATACTCGCAGGCTGACAGCAGTGACCTAGATCTTATTCTTGACAAAGCTTTTTCACTTTTCTCACACTCTCAAAGCATCTACTCTAATAAAAATTACACTGTATATACTTGAGTATAAGCTGACCCGAGTATAAGCCGAGACCCCTAATTTCAACACAAAAAACAGCGAAAAACCTATTGATTTGAGTATAAGCCGAGGGTGGGAAATGCTTTGGACACAGCCTCTCAGTATATAGTCTGCCAGCCCCCTGTACTATATAGTCTGCCAGCCCCTGTAGCATATGCCCTCCCCAGCCCCTCTAGTATACAGCCTGCCCAGCCCCTGTAATGTACAGCCTGCCCAGCCCCTGTAATGTACAGCCTGCCCAGCCCCTGTAGTATACAGCATGCTCAGCCCCTGTAGTAGGAAAAAAAAATAATGTACTCATCTTTCCGACGTCCCCCATAGGTCCTCTTCTGTCTCCGATGCTGCCTCGGGTCCTTCGGCCCTCTTAGGATTCTTCCGCTTATCTTCAGCTCCTCTTCGGGTCTCCGTGCTCTGCCAGCACACAGAATGACGTCAGCCGTTTGCCGACGTCATTGTTTGTGAGCCGCTGGCATCACGAGGGGACCCGAAGAGAAGCCGAAGAGGAGCAGAAGAACCCGAAGAGGATCCAAAGGACCCGAGGTGGCACCTGAGCATCGGAGACAGAAGAGGACCTAGGGGAGACGTCAGAAAGGTGAGTTTTGACTTAATTTTTTAGTTGACTCAAGTATAAGCCGAGTTAGGGTTTTTGAGCACAAATTTTGTGCTGACAAACTAGGCTTATACTCGAGTATATATGGTAAATGTATATTCAGTATTGTTTCCCAATATCCCCTTTGTGCTTAATAGCCAGAAGTAAGGAATATTATTGCATATGTTTGTATTTATACTCATAGCAGAAGAACATTTTCAGACTACAGTACACATTTCCAGTATCATATCCTAAAACACGTTTAATGTCCAATATCAATTCAATATAACCAAAATGTATTGAAGTGCAGTGAAATGTATTGAAGACAATGGAGGATTGGGGGAGAACTTTGAAGCATGACCTGTGCGAGGTCATTTGCATATTTTATAAAAAAAAATAATTGGCGAAATTCATGATTTCTGTGTCTAAACAAGACAACCTCCAGCATCAGCTTACCTACCGCTACGTAAAGGTATGTTTGGGTCAGAATGACCATTTAGAAATGGTAGATTTCCTTTAAGTCAGTAATTTCAGGCTAGAAAAGAGTGCAGAAGGTGCACCCAGGGCCAGCAGCCTTAGGTAGGTGAATCTTCCCCATATGAGGAGACCAGTACTCTAAACCATACATTACAATGGAGTATTTTCAACTTATATCTAATATAGGATGTCTTTACTCATAGGAAGTCCATGTTTGATCATTATCTTCCATATCTCCAGTTTTAACATATTTGTTTAACCCATGGAAATCTACTCCTGAAAGCTTTATTTACTCCTTGAAACAATCCAATACCTACATTAATTCCAGCATGACTATTACTTAAACTAACATTTATTGATTTTTGTTCAGTATCACATGGAACAACAAAATAGCCATAGCTTATGGAAAGTCATATGCTAAATGTGAGAGGCACTTGTGGCGTCTCTATAACAAAACTATAATACTTAATCTACAAGCAGTCAGTTAACATATACCCTTGATCAAGGTATTTCAATAGATATCACCTTGTGTGATAGTGCCAAGTCCTTCACTTAGTCATGCATGCCTCACACCCAGGCCTCAAGCATCTGCAGTTTATAAATTACTTATTATTTATTGTCATTTATAGTGTTTAACCCTAAGTACAGTAACTCCATTAAATTTAGCACACAGCAATGCTTGAGGCTACCCTCCACCCAGACAACAACATTTGACAATGGTTCATGTATAAATAGTTAACATGCCTGATGCCCTCTGTTATGCTTGTGATGCCTACAATACTTTATTTGTCTTCCTCTTTGGGTTTCTTCTAAAAAGGCCACTCACTTTGTCTGTAGTTGGCTGTATGTCTCAGACATGTCTGCTCCCAATGCCCTGAGCAGGAACAATGGAGGGGGCGTGGCTTTGACTAACAATCGATCCAATGGGAGCTGTGTAACAGAGGCACATGAAGCAGAATGGAGGGCACAAGGCATGTTGAATATGCATGCCTTATTTTTACTCAAATAAAGGATTGTATAAACATTTTGGTAAATATTTTCAGATTTGAAATTTATGAAAGCAGACATATGGTATTCCATATGATAAAATATTTATTTATTCTCTGTGTAAAAACAAATCTAGAGCATCTATTCTTCTAACTCTGTGTTATGTGATTCCTCCATTATTCCTTCAAAAACAAAATGAATGTATAAATGGACAACTGGGTGTTACCACTGATTTTCTATGAATTATATGTTGATGTAAAGACAGTGTCAAAGTGTATGGGAAAGAATAACAGAGCAACTGTATCTAAGAATAGATGCTCCAGAATTGTTATTTTATTAAGCATGCGAGAAATGTGAAGACATTTGACAGGTTCACAATAAGACTTGACATATTATCTCCATTTATCTACAAGGGAAGAGTAGTTCTGCTTATCCCGAGTTTCCTGAATCAACAACGGAATTTAAATATTCAATATTCAAATACTGTTATAAATAACTGGGAGATATAACCTCTTTTTTATCACCTGTAATGTCATTTATTAGCTTATGTTCACTTTTAGTTGGCAAATAAAATTTTTTATAGACCTTATGCAACAAAAAAGTAGCATATTTTATCTATTTTTATAATTTTAAAAGGAACGGCTTTATACATGATACTGTATAACAGATGTAAAACTAAATTTTGTAAAAAAAAATCCATATGAAAAAGTATAGAGGTAATAAAGAGGTCAAATTAAAAAAATAAAAAAAATGTAAAAAAGAGTGTGGGTGGAAATATAGAAAAAGCAAGGGATTATGATGAAGCTTTACTTCACAAGAGAACAAAGGGTGTGAAGTACAAAGGCATCCTGTGGGAGGAGAGTGATGAAATCCATCAATGGTTTACAAGGAAGAGCCCAGAGCACTGTGTATTGATGGACAGAAAGAATGGGACTGTCAGACAAGGTAAAAAAATGGTGAAAACATTCTAAATAGAATACATAAAAGAAACTGAGATAACAAGCCTAATAAAGTGGAATAGGACAAGCACACTCCAGCTGTCACATGGACATGAGAGCGAGTCTATTTCCCTAATTCCTTATTTAAGTGTTCAGATAGCTCACATCTAGACCATAATGTAGAATACTGAGTAATGGGGTTTGGTTTCATCTAGCAATATAAAACCAGCAAGTTGTGGCAATATAAAAACATTTGACTATCATTTTAAAGATTTTATTTTATATTTACTTATAATTTATTGCAAATTAGTTCAAATGAAATAATGCTGCAAATATAGATAACAATAATATCAATAAATGTACTTGTTACTTGATTCTTGTGAATATTGATTCAGTGTGAATGTTGACACCTTTAACTTGATGGATAAAAACCAAACTGGTGTTGTAAAAGTAGCACACATCAACATGTTGAAGTAGTATGTAATGGTGATCATATATAATTATGAAAGTGACAAAACAATAATGCGAATGTAGAGAGCAACCAATCAGATAACAGTTTTGGAAAAAATAAAAGCTTTTTCCTGTTTTATTACGAATAAAAGGGAAATACCAAATACTTACTCAGATAGGGGGGCTTGTAAGGCGCTCTGGTCCCGGAGAGCAGGCCATCCAGCTCCTTTCTCTCCTGTGTATTACCTCCTCCATTTCCATTGCCTACTCCTGCCAGCCCTTGTAATGCCTTCTCCTTTCCAAAAGTAGAAAAGGATCTCTCCCCTCCTGGAGGCACCTCGGGTGCTTCAAACACTTCAGTGTCCGGAACAGAGTCCATGCCGGGCACATGAAGATTGCTGCGGTAGTCTGCCGCCTGGCGGCCATCAGTGGAAGGTACAAAAGAAGGCATCCAGCAGCGGTCCGAATGGCCCAGAGCTTTACACTCTTCTGTACAATTGGAGAACAGATCGGCCCCTGTAGAGGGCACATTGGAGTCAATAAAGGCAATACACAAAATCACATTCATTGCAAGGCAAAGCAACTTTACTATATACAGTATCAATCCTTATGAAATAGTTTGACACCATTGATTTTAGGCCTTGATAAAAGCCTGATAAATTAGACCTCAAATAAGATGACTTGTAGCCACAATCAATGAGAAGAGATTCTAATAGCACTTACAGTTCTGTTCAGTACTGATAGCCATAAATCCATGTGATAATTTGTTAAGCTCTACAGGCCATTAGTCGGTGTGTTGAGTATATTATGGAACCCTTCATTATATTCTTCATAGATCAGGTTGATCGATGAGTAAGCGGGGCTCAACAGCTCCATTATTGGCTACACCATTTGTATAATTTAGGATATGCACCTTGCTCTGAGAAACATACTGAGATTGTATTGTTTAGTAAGGTTTCTGTATTCTTCTATACTACAGTCCTCTCATGTCCTCCAGTCTAAGATTTTTTAGGAGAAACTAGTTTGAGACATCACAGGAAATCCCAAATATATTTCATGTAGGTTGTTTTTTTTATACAGTGGAGGTGAAGCACATTTTGAATAAATACCCTTATATTACAGAATTCACTAACAAACTGCAGGGACCATGTCATAATATAGTAGGAGGAGCTATGAAAATGGATGTATAACTGTTAGGAAAGATTCAATATAATTACTGTACTGTAATATCGTTTTTATATTAATATATGCCGATACTGGGTTAGGTGCCCACTTGGTGTGCCTACTATAAATATACATACAGATAAGACTACCCACTGGACTCTTTAAACACAACGAGCAGAAAATAAAATATTAACATTCATAAGAATATTAACTATTACATTAACTATTCTAAGAAAACTATCAATCTGCTTAGCTGCTTCTCCTGCCTACAATGTCACTATATTGTGCTACATGAATTCTGGGTTGCATGTTTTTCGAATGTTTCCTGTGATATACTGTGTAAGCTTCAATTGTGAATGAACATGATAAGCTGCTTTCAGTGCTCGAGTAATGTGAGATGTGAATTCTGATACCATTGACTAATCTCTAGATCTCTTCCAGCACAGTCATGCTCTCACTAGCCCTATATTCTCTGATGCCTCCTCAGCCTATTAAGACTTTCTGAATGACATCTGACATTTTGATTGATTTTAATCATCTTTTAAGCAGGTGTTATTAAGCAAACCTCCACAGTTCTAGGGAATTTTCTCTTTACCGTATTTTAGATGAGGCTTTTAGTGTGTATATATATCATATACTACCTAGAGATGTGTTTTTTTAAATACATAACCTCAATTTGTCACTGGTACTGAAGATTTGTTTGGTTGAAGGAACGGCAGTGGAAGGTTTGGCGTGTGATTGATTTGCACACAGACATGCACTGTGGGGTTGCTTATAATTGTGCAGTAATGCTTGTGTACACAATACCATATGTATGCTAATGCGCCTGCCTACACCAACTGTGTGCGCAAAGCTTTATATCAATATTATACAAGACAAACTACAACCAAGTAGAACCACATCTAAACCTCCGAAACAGGAGTAGTGGGGGTATTAAAGGGGTTGTTCACTTTATGCATATTCAGCAAATAATTTATATCGTTTGTGTAATAAAATGTTATACAATGTTCCAATATTTTTTCGGTATCAATTATTTATAGTTTTCTAAATCTTTGTTTGCAGTCATGTAACAGGAAACTTAATTAGCTTCTTCCTGTAGATAAACACAGGTCCATGATCATGTGATGTCACACAGGTGCACGTCTCGTTATAACACAAAGTGCAATCTTAGCTGTGTGATGCTAATGATCTGTGCACCTATGTGATATCACATGACCATGGACTAGGGGTTATTTACGGGAAGAAAAAATTAAGTTTCCTGTTACATGACAGAAAGAAGACAGGAAGCAAAGATTTAGAAAACCGTAAAGAATTGATACAGAAAGTATATTGGAAAGTTGTATAACTTTTCTTTGCACAAACAGTATCAATTGTTTGTTGGAATGTGCCTAAAGTGGACATCCCCTTTAACTACATATCCTGTGGATTATGGAACTATCATACCATTGCGTAATTCACATTTTTAAATGTAACAATAAGTTCACACCTAGGTTCATCAGGTTCTGTGACACATTCTGCTGCAGACCTCATCTTTTTTTCCACTATTAATAACAAATGTGTAACGGAATGGAATGGTCCATAGGGAATAGAAGGTGAAAAGTTGACCTTACGTTTACCTTCTGTGTTAGTTTCTGTTACTATCTCATGTCAATGGAAAGTAAAAATAGTTCTAAGATGTTAAATACATTTCTGTCAAAAATGCAAAAGCTCTTAATGAATGATACCTTTACTGGCTAACCAGAAAATTTATATTTGGTGCAAACTTTCAAGGTTCAATGGAAAAAGTGAAAAAAAAGTCCGGAACCAGGTGTGAACTGGGGTTGGTTGCATCTGTTATTTGTTTCACAACAGAATGTTTTATGTCTAGTTGAATATTAAATCTGGATTAACATATGGCTGCTACCATAAAATAGGAGAACTCCAAATGAGAAAAGCAAATAGTTGTATTTATTACAAATATTTATTTTATGTTTAAAAGGATCACTCAAGATTATTAAAAGTAGGACAATGTCAGGCAGTATTATCGAAAAATAAAATATGTATCATTCACCTGCTGAATCCACTGCCCCAGTACAAGCTCTCTGATACCCCCTGTTGGTGTCTGAGAATAACCTGGTACACCGCTATTGCCTGTAATTGGCTGTGGTGGTCACATGGGAAGCTACACAAAGGAAGCACCACTGCAACAGGGAACTCAACTGGCAGTTCATGCTTCTTTCATTATTTTAAACATTTGCCTGACTTTCCCCAATTTTTTTATGATCTCAGACAAACCCCTTAATATGCAGTGATCTAACACTCCTATTGGCACCTTATATTTTATGTGATTACCCATAGTTTTAGATAGTACAGTTAAACATACTACCTTATTTTTATGTGGTCTAGTCTAGCCATATGCATGTCTATGAGCAATGACTTTGATAGTGTATCTGGTGATAGCGCATTACTACCCAATCAGTTATAATATCCATTTAGTATTCAACTACTGCCCTATGTTATAATTAGATTCATAATGTTAACTGTTCTGTCATCTCGGTGCCATAAATGCACTTTGTGAAAATAAAAAAAGGCAGAATCATCAACAAGTGGTAAAGGGCAGCAAATGGAAGAGCTTTTATTACAGATTAATCTCACTTTGTAATGACTTTTATTTTAAATGAAGCAATGTAGCACATAGTGGCTGCGCCTTCCATCCTAACCTTCCATTGATAATAAGTATGCAGAAGTCTGGAAATAAATTACTGATCAGTGAGCTGTTGAAGAATTCAGACGTGAACTGCAGCTGGGATTAAAGAATCGGAGAAGGGCTGAGGAGGGGGATATGAGAAACATAAAGGCCTTTATACAGAAACCGACAACTTCAATCTTTTATACTCCTTCGTGCAAATAAAAATAATGAGTAGAAAGTGTACTAAATAATTGTAAGGATTTTATTTGGTAAAAATCTTTCTGCTAAAGCATGAGTAACTATTCACCATTTACAGGTTAGTGTAAATTTAATACTCTTATTGGAAGAAATTCCACTATGAATTATTTGCAATAAAAGAGGTAAAATTCTATCCAATTATTAAAATAATTAGATAGAAAGGATTCAAAAATAGCCTCAGACAAAAAAGTTCTAGTTTGTCTAGATTAAAAAAAAGGAGAAGAGAAAGAGTGCTATATATTAGAATAAGATATATTATACATAGAGTAGAAATAGAAATAGATTATTGGGGCAATTAATTATTGCATTTTGAGAATAAAAAGGGGAGAAATCCAATGGTTTCCATAGTTTTAAACAGCTTGTTCATAAATTTTTTTCCCGCAAATGGAAGTTTTCTGGTTTTCAAAAAGGGGTGTGTGTAGGTGAGGAGAAGGCGTGGCCATTGGTCTGCAGCGGATTAAACTTTTCACAAATGGAAAGTGAAGTCAAAGTTCTGTACAATTAACCAAAGTCCCCTAATGGTGTTAATATTGTCATGGCCAGGCACCTAATTTTTGACCTGTGCCAGGGCAAGGGGGTAGCAAAACGGATGGGGAAAACAGCTGGTCTTGATCCAAGGCCTCTAATGAATTTTAGATAGATAGATAGATAGTAGACAGACAGACAGATAGATAGATACAAAAAAGATGACAAATAGCTCATTAGCACCAGTGTAACAACCATGGAAAAAAGGTGGGTTCTAACTCCTACTATTAGTTTTGACAGTCCATGATCAACAGTAAAACAAGGAGTAGCTCACCAAAAATGAAAGCAAAAATGGGTACTTTATTCACTTGGATGAAAATAAAGCACATGGGTGCACACCTAGGACTTTATTAATCCATCATATCTAAATAAATAGTAGCAAACCATAGGTTAAGTGAAAAAAAAGTGGGTACTTTATTAAACGTGGCTAAAAGGTGGGTAAATAAAGTAGCCACATTTTTTTTCACTGAACTTTTGGTTTTTTAAAGATAGATAGACTCTAAGTATTTGAGACAGGGATTTCTCTGTGTCCAGTTTTGTAAATGTTGTAACTGTGCAAGATGCAGGAAATAAATATAAGGAAAGCTAGATAGATAGATAGATAGATAGATAGATAGATAGATAGATAGATAGATAGATATGGAATCATGTGTCCCAGCTGTCAGGCTTTGTTGGTTTTAGAGAAGTGAATGCAAAAGCCTCCAACATAAATTACAGATTTTAAATCAACTGGCAGTGAATAGCTCTGGATGTGAGAGGAGACATGTATTCATGAGACATTGTTCCTTCACCATGGGAGAAGGGCAAAGGGCTTGAATATGTTAGTAAAGGAAAGGGTGGGAAAATAGATTGCACTGGCTGGGACTGAGAGGTGCACCCAGCATATACCGGCTATATTACCTTGTAGATAATAAACTAGGAAGTCGTTTTATTTATAGTCTCTGCCTAAATGTAATGAATTGCAGTGTAAGTGTGAGGAGACATTTAAAGGTCACATTTTATTAACATTCCTTAGCTACAGTTGAGCAAGTTTTACAGAAACATCTAACACTATTATTGGTGGTGTGAGATATGGATGTTTAAATATAAGAATAATTATATAATAATTACTAAACCTATTGTAAATCTCTTCCTCCTGTGGTAACCTTACTCATTAGAGGGAAGACCAACAATTATCAATTTCATGAGTGAGGTGACTTTTATTTGCCTTTAATTTCTATGGCCAACTAATGTGGACTTTGGCGTTAGAAGTGAATGAAATGATCATATGAAGTCGGTGAAGTCGCTTAGCAACTCTTATTTTATAATTAATTCCCCCAAAATGATCTTCTTCTTGGTGCAATTCCACTTTACTGCTGCACAGATAAACTAACCATGTCTATTAGTGACTGCGATAAAATGTGTTTTGGTTTTCTCATTGATAAATGATTGATATTATGGCTTTATGGCCTTGCAAATCACAAACTGCAATATCACATTATGGAAATAACTTGTGTGAGCCTGTGTGGCGGAGCAGGGCATATCAGTGGCTGAGTAAAACCTAAATTATTTCCAAATGAGTTGTCTAACTCAATCATTTCATTACGGTGAAGGTATTTATACAGAGAGTATATTCATCCTCAGCTGGGAAAGATAGCTGCAGGCCAGTCCCTTATCTCCGAATCCGCAATCCATGCACAGTGTGTGGGCCTCAAAGCATGTCTGATTTAAAATCACCCACCATGCTGCTCAATAACCCGCTGCAATGTTGAACATATTAAACTCAAGCTCTAGACCAGTGGCCAGAGAAATTGAGAGACTACAGGTAGACTTAAGTTATAAATTAATGTCCACTCACTAAATGGACCATAAAATTGCCAAGAAGAGCAAATTATCAGAGATCAATGATAACACACTGCATACATATTCTAAAAACAAATATCGCTGCCAGTACAGGAGCAATAAGTCAGCCATTTTACAACACCAAGGCGTCAACCAGAACTATAGCTTTAGCTGGCTGCATGCTATAAATAAAGAATGGCAAGGTTAACGCAACTCGTAACCACTTAACACGACTTGTAAACCACCACTTCCGAAATGGAATTAAGCTGGGAGCCTTGGGATTTGTCACCTGTGGCGATGCCTGCCAAGTATACGTAACAGAAAACATTAGATATTGTGTAACTAATGATCTGTCGCTTATTTCACCAAATGTCAATTATCAGTTACTGCTGGAATGTGATCAGCATTACACACAACACCCTCCGGGGTCAGCCAAATGGCCTCCTCCGAGACAATGTAAACAAAAGCAACAAATGGGGGACCACAGACAGACACTTTCTGCTTCTTTTAACACCATTTGGCTTCACTCCGCACAAAAATCTTTAGACTTCACAGAAACAAACAGAACATCAATGAAATTCCGCAAAGAAAAATAAGTAATTGAAATTATGCAGGTTGTCCATAGACAGCAGTGATGGATACCCCCTTCTGTGCAATGCCCTATATCTTATCATAGTGCACTACTTACAGTATGTATGACCCTATAATGCTCCACCACATACTGTGAGTCATAAAGTTCATTAGCCTACTTCCATATAGGCAATCAAATGAAGAAGCTACATGTCTTTTGAGCAGTTTCACAATAGGAAAAATTCTTTAGTGTTTTTCAACAATTTTTTGTGTGCTTTTTTCACTTTGTATATTTGGATCATTATTATTTAACAATACAACATGCTCTATGTGTGTGTTTGCATTTTATTTCTTGTGATGATGGTCAAAATTTTAAACCCCTAAAATGTTCTACAAATGATAGCGTTTTGGTCCAGGTCTGTTGGGTCCTTGTACAGCTTGGTAAATTGCACTTGATCCTGGATATTGTGACTTGAAGTAGCTAAGTGTGCACACTTATATAGCAGAGCTCAACATCATGACTCGGTATAGATGATGCAAGGTATTTCATAATGTAGATTTTTTTTTTATAATTCTAATAAACAGTATATATCACAATATATAGATATATAACACAGATATATAGGTAATTGTAAAGGAAGATAGGATGAGAGAAGATTGATGGAAAGGTATCTATAAATAGTTATTGCATATCATATTCCCTAACTTCATGAAACTTCACTATACTTTTACTAACCATCCTGTGTCCTCCTCCCGTCTGTTATGCAGTAAACACCACATACTGAGCTCCAAACTTGTCTGCAATCCATTTGATCTTGGACTCTGTATATAAGATGGTGGCTGATGACTGGTTCAAGCAGTAGCATTTTTATTTAATAAATTATTTTTTTCTGTTCCGGGAATGGCTGGACCATTGTACAAGCTCTTATACCTCTTGTGTCAAACCCTTCACCCTCCATAGACTATAAGCTCTTGTGAGCAGCACCCACACTTCTATTATGTTATATTACTATGTTTTTATTCTGTAATTTGTATATTTCCCCCACAATCTGTACAGCGCTACGGAACATGATGGTGCAATATAAATAAAGATTAATATTAGGATAAATAAATAAATAGATAGATGATAAAGAGATAGTGTATGATAGATAATATGATACATATCAACTAGAAGATAGATACTGAAGACAAATGATGGGTAATAAAGTGATACAGAAATATTGATTAATAGGATAGATAAATGATAAATAGATAACTGACAAATATATAATAGATTATAGAATATAAAGAGAGTGATTGCTAGAAAATAGGAGAGGTAGATAGATAGATAGATAGATAGATAGATAGTAGAATTATAAGTTGGACTACATGTACCTATTTCTTTTCAATGTTTATGAATTCTGTAACTAATAGTTCCCTATGGAATTCATGCTGAAGTACACAGTGTAGTATATGTTGTTTTATAGAGGGCAGTATGTACACTGAATTACTATTAAGTATTTCCATTCCACTCCGCTATAACAGTGTGTGTATAATCTACATTTAATTATACAATATACAGAACACATACAATACAGATATAATATCATATATATAATTAGTGTTTATTGCTTCCCATTTGATTTTCCTTTTTTGTTTTTTACATAGAAATCTGAAAATATTTCTCTTTCCTTCTAGAATTCTAACTTCTTCTGCTATCTGCTATTTAATGTAGGTCTTTATATGTAGGCTTATTTTTATTGTTCTTTTTAAATGTATATGCATCTGTTTTGTACCAATATAATAACTTGTTGCCTATTATGGCATCTGGGAATCAGACTTGAAAAGTCTAATTCCATATTTTTTTAATTAGTCAAATGCATATATTGTCTGAGTATTGGCGATTTGCATAACAGATGCCAATTAAATATTCTGTGCTCCTTAATTACAAGCCATTATGCTGGTAAACTAACCTTTTTAAAGCTTCACTGGGTTAGCAGCTTTGAAAACCTGAGAAAAAAAATCCAACAAAGTAGGACTACTGTCTGCTGCTAAGCCCTATTCAAATGCTTACATTAATAACCCGCTTTATAATAAAATAGGTCGAGACAGATCTCTTTAAGTCAAGACAACAATAAATCAGAGCCCCACATATAGGGAAAAATAAAGGATTCCTTGTCCTGAATGTAAACTTCTGGCAAGCCTTAGTTAGTGTGCGGGTTCCCAGACATTAAATAGACGCTCTGTTCACTTTAGCATGAAGTCCCACAAGGAGCAGCGACCTCCAGGGATTCTTGGCTCTCCTGAACTCTCATTAGGCCTGCATATTAATGACTTGTAAAAATAGAAGGGGGCCTGGAGTATAGCCTCCTCTATTGAAAGGATTTCTCATACAATGCAGCAAACTGCACACAAGGCAAAGGCCAAGACAGAAGCTCTCATATCTCCAGCAACGTCTGCTTCATAAACTCTGCCTGGTGTCTGCTAGAAGCCACCACCAGTAATAGTGTGGATATCACTGAACTCTGAGCATGCAGACAGCTGGGGAGTGCATTTCTATAGACATTGCCCTCAATTATGGGATCTATTCAAGATCATGGGAGTGGGGCTCCCAAGTCAAAATCCTCATAAGTACTAATGCTAGATGGCATAGCAGACAAAAGAACTATTCAGTCCATTGTTTCCTAAATGACTTGATAAAATTATATGTTGCTGTGTTAGTGATCTGGCGGCTGGTACTAGCTATCATCTATCTAACTTTCTACCATCTACGGTATCTGTTTTATTCTTTATATCTAGTCACCATCTATCTTACTAGCTGGCTATCCTCTATCTATCCGCCTATCTATGTATATATCTTCTATACGTATCTCCATACTATATATATATATATATATTTCCATAATCTACTATCTATGTATCAGCATCAGTCTGACTGATCTATATGTATCTATCTACCTCTCTAATTATCTAGGTATATAAACTATCTCATATATCTATCTAGACACAACAAAAAGACAGCACAATCCAAGTAATGTAGAAAGGGTGCTATTCCATCTATCTTATGTATTTATCTGCAATGTAATTGTCTCTCTCACTTAGTTTCCTAGATTTGTATATTCCCAAACCAATTTGTGATTGGGAAAAGTTTAAGACAGGAAAAATAAATATAAGTATAAAAAGGTATTGATTTCTTATTTTCCTTGTAATCTATCTATCTACCACTTATATATTTATTTGTTTGTTATCTATATTGATTACAATTGCAATATACCTGAAATCTGAAACCATTGGTGTCTAAAGTGCTGGAAAACCTGGAAGTTCTCTGAAATGATTTGGTGCCCCGTCCTTAAGATATACTGGTTACAGTGATGTGACATTAGACATATCTCAGTATTTTCCATTATAACCATTCAGATAGGCGCCACATACATGAATGACAGTCTTCTCCACTTACTTGTCACATTTGTATTGGCATATGACATAAAGTATTTGGGGATTGCAGCTCTTGCCACTAAGGGGATAAAGAACCAATTTTGATTCCTGCTCTCATCAGACTTACCAGAGGATTGACCTCGATTAGTGGCGTCATGATCACTGTCTCCTTGCTCACTGTCTCCGTGCCCACTATCCTTAGAGCTTACTATGTCTGCTTCCTGGAATGCAGAACTGCAAATACAAACAGCACAGGATTGAGGAGAAATGGAAAATCATATATTCTTCTGCCATCCTATGGACACAGTGGGAGCTGCAATAAGTGGCTGTACACCTACAGTATGTGACTGATACAAGTATTACACACTGAGAATATGCAGGTGAGACCACCATCATGGCCAAAATGATACATGTCACATAGCATCCTTGCTGTTATACATTGTAACTATTATTTAGCAGCTAGTAAACATAACAATGTCACAGCTTTCCTGTCCATGAAGCATATCTGTATTGGCAATGCTATAGAGCAGATTGACTTAACAATAAAAAAAATAATCTATGCAAATAAAGAGGAGATGCCCAAATACAGTCCATACCTGTTTACCCGTCGTGGTCTGTCAACTAGATAACTGAGTTCAGTGCGTTGGTGTTTATTCTAAAAAATAAATGAAACACAATTGGACTCTAAATGTCACTGCAAGAAACATGAAAGAGCTCAAAGCTACGAGGCTGATGGATGAGATGTGTATGTAGAGCTGCCTAGGCCCCCAGCAGTGGGAAAACATCAAATATTGAGAGTGCATGTTATCTACCCACTGTGCCAGGGCACCCCTCCCTAGTCTTTCTGAAACCTATGATAGACATGTGTAGTTCTCATGATGCTCACAGCAGGGGTTGGGTTTACAGAGGACACCACTGTCCATACACAATCCATATACCACTTTCTATGATTGTTATGCATGAAGGGTTGCCAAATGCAAAATGGATTTGTTATTCGCTCATTGTATCCAAGCAGCCTCCATTTAACACAGACGCATTAAACTGATTTATGTGGCATTTTATTGGATCCTCTTGTTTTCTATGTTTCGGCTCTATTTAAAAATGGCATTTTTTTCAGTTTTTTCTGGTATTCCAGATCATATTCACTAAATGGAGTGACATTTTATTTGGCAAACATGGCTCTATGCAGGAAAAACTCTGCCTGTTTGCTCATCAGCAGCAGTCTGGCCTCATTCACATTCAGGCAGTGTGGGCTACAGGCTGCAACAGTTTTCTAGGGGAATTCTAATGCCATATAAAAATCTCTTATCCTAATCTCCTATATTCAATATATAGTTACCAAGTGTATTATAAAAATGAGGATGACATGATTGGAAATTAAAATCTATTACTATAGATTGCCACTGCGGGATTTCTAGCATAAATCAATACAGGAAAGTACATGATAGGCAAGGGATGGAAGAATAGGCGGATGATGGAGCAGGACATGGAGATAGATGAGATTTCATGTGGATAAATGTGCGTGGAAGGGGATTTGCAGATAACAGGGGATCAGTAACATCTGGTTACAAGGGAAAAGTTCTCCTATCTAATGGGAACCTATTTAGCTGCAGCAGCAGTAGGACTGGACGTGACATCAATAGACAAGTGGCTGGCTTACCTCACTGGACAAGATGCTGCCATTGGAGATGATATCAGGCTGCTGGTCAGCATAGCCTGTCACTATGGCCCCACAAGGGTTGTGCTCTGTATCCGTGCTCCTGGAAGGACTGCAAGGCTTTAGGAACATTAGGTCAGTTTTGGCAGACTCTGGGGTGAGGCAGACCTGGTAGCAATAATTCTGGTTGTGGTGGTGAGAGCCGAAGCTGCCAGACTCCTCCACTGGCACCTGGGTGGCACTGGGCACATTGGAGCTCTGCACTAACATGATGTCTGACTTGCTGAGCTTCTTCTTGCGGGCTCTCGCCTGCCGACTACAGCAGGAGCAGCAGCAGACGCAGCAGTCACTGGCCAGGCAGCTGTAGATGTTGAGCTTCTTCTCCTTCTGGCACCTGATGGCTAGCACTATCATGGCTAGGAGGAAGATGAAGGAGACGGAGCCCAGGGCGATGATGAGGATGAGGGTGAGGTCCAGGGCTGTGTCATTGGATCTGCTGGATCGCCGGTTCTCATTCAGCTTCTCCACTGTCCCGTCTACAATCTCCACCTGGATGAGGCCAGTGGAGGAGAGGGGCGGCTGTCCATGGTCCCTAACCTCCACCACCAGCTCAAAGGGTCTGTGGGGGTCTCTCTTACTGGTGATCTTCCGTGCAGTCCTAAGCTCGCCCGTTCTCCAGTCCATACGGAACAGGCTCATGTCATTGCCCCGGAGGATGCTGTATGTCAGCCGGGCGTTCTCGCCCTCGTCCAGGTCCACGGCCACCACTCGCAGGAAGAGGTAGCCCGGCTCGGCGGTCCTGGGCAGCAGCTCCTTGGCCGTCCCGTTCCGGCCGTGGGGGGCGATGATGGAGGGGGCATTGTCGTTCTGGTCCACGATCACGATGTTGACCGTGGCGTTGCTGGCCAGAGGGGGGCTGCCGCCGTCCCGCGCCTCCACCATGAAGCTGAAGTCCTTGAGCTGCTCGTAGTCGAAGGTGCGCAGGGCGTAGAGGTAGCCGTTCTCCGAGTTGATGGAGACGTAGGTGAAGACGGACATGCCCTGGATGTCGCACTCCAGGATGTGGTAGGACACCTGCGAGTTCTCCTCGTCGTCCTTGTCGGTGGCGCTGACAGCGGAGATGTAAGCCCCGGGCACGTTGTTCTCGGTCACATACACGTTGTACACCGCCTGGGAGAAGCGCGGCGCGTTATCATTGACATCGGCCACCTGCACCTGGATGGACTTGGTGGAGCTGAGCGGAGGACTGCCCCGGTCCCTGGCCAGCACCGTCACCGTGTACGAGGGCACCAGCTCCCGGTCCAGGACGCCGTCCGTCACGATGGTGTAGTAGTTCTTGTAGGACAGCTTGAGGCGGAAGGGCACTTCCCCCAGGATCTCGCAGTGGATCTGCCCGTTCTCCTCCGAGTCCTTGTCGGTCACACTGAACAGAGCCACCACCGTGCCCGGGGGGGCGCCCTCGCTCACTGACTCCTTGACCGTGCTGAAGCTGATGTCGGGCGCGTTGTCGTTGAGGTCCAGCACCTTGACCATCACCTTGCAGTGTGCGGGCACCGCGTTGGGTCCCAGGTCCTTGGCTTGCACGTACACCTGGTACATGTTGCTCTCCTCATAGTCCAGCTCCCCGGCCACCTCCATGCGGCCGCTCCGGGGGTCGATGCTGAAGATCTCCCGGACACGGGGCGAGTTGTGGCTGCTGAACGAGTACACCACCTCCCCGTTCTGCCCTTCATCCTGGTCGGTGGCATTGAGCTGTATGACCAGGGTGCCGGGGGGCGAGTTCTCGGGCATGGACACCGTGTAGACCGGCTGCTCGAAGACTGGCACGTTGTCATTAGAGTCCAGCACCTTGATGGTGAGCAGGGCAGTGCCCGTCCTCTGGGGGATGCCCCCGTCGCTGGCGGTCAGCACGTACCTGTGCAGCGCCTGCTGCTCCCTGTCCAGCGGCTTCTTCAGCACCAGCTCGGCGAACTTGTTGCCGTCCCCCTGGGTCTGCACGTCCAGGGTGAAGAAGCTGTTGGTGGTCATCTCGTAGCTGCGCAGGGAGTTGTTGCCCACGTCCAGGTCGGAGGCGCTCTCCAGCGGGAAGCGGGTGCCCAGGGTGGCGCTCTCCGAGATCTCCACCTGCATCTCGCTCTCCGGGAAGGTGGGCGCGTTGTCATTAATGTCCAGCACCTCGATCTCCACCCGGAAGAATTCCAGCGGGTTCTCCAGGAAGACCTCCAGGTGCAGCAGGCAGGACGGGCTCTGCTTACAGATCAGCTCCCGGTCTATCTTCTCCCGCACGTACAGCACCCCATTCTCCAGGTTCAGCTCCAGGTAAGGGCTCCGGGAGTTAGGGGCGCTCTGAAACCTGCGACTGGAGAGTTTTGTAATGTCCAAGCCCAAATCCTCAGCGATATTCCCCACGAAAGTACCATGGTCCCTCTCCTCCTGCACCTTGTAGGCGAGCTGCGATAGCAGAGCATCCACCATGCACAGCACAAGGAATAAAACAATCATCTCCAAGACGCGATGGCTGCAGAAAAGTGCACTGTCTTCTCACTCCTCCTGGCACATCAGTACAATCCGACAACGATAAATCCCAGTAGTCAGAGAGTCCTTTCCAGGGGGCTACATCCACTGCACATGGTGTCTCAGCGGGTCACAGTGTGTCTGAGGGCACTGCTGTCACTTTACTTCCTGTAGTCTCCACATTGCACACATCCCATAGTGGTTCTCACACTTTTACTTTCCCCGGCTGCTCCAGCTGCTGGGATCTCTGCTGCCAGGGTCTGAGCTCTCCGCTCACAGTTTAGCTGTTTTTGCGCAGCGCCCTCCTCCTGCCAACCAATAGAAGAGCGGGATATGCCAAGGGGCGGGGCCTGGCGGGGACGTCAGTCTATTAGCACAGAGGCGTCATGTGGAGGCGGGAGAGGAGAGCGCGCTGCTCTGCATCTCTCCTCATGCCCTGCACATAGATGTATACATGTCTGTACACACACACGTGTAAAATGTGACTAATAAAGCCATATGATAAGTGCGTGTCATTGGTTGTAATGGAGCTCTCTGTGAGCGTGGAGGCTCGTGTCCACCTCACAAGGTGAGAGGAAGGAGGCTGGCTCCCAAGCTTCACAAGTCTTGTCAGGCGATAGCAATGTCCTCAGAGCCGTCTGCTCTATTCTTGTAATGAGGATGGAGCAGCTTCTGGCTGCCGGGCAGGGAATAGTTAACATGCACAACGACAGGTAGAAATTGTCGCCCCGTCATTCGTAATGTCACATGGCTGACAGAATAGAGCGCCCGCGCTCGCCTGTCATTTGTCAAGAAGTTTACGCCCGACTGACCAACCACACCCCAAAAATGTAAGAACGCGTCCTGGAAGAAGCGTCACCCCCCCTGTATGAAGGACCATCATTGTGTCACCTACGTCTAGGGCATGGGGCGCTTGGTGGCAGATTTTGTCGACTAGTTTATTTGTTTTTTTAATGAATCTTAGCAACATGTGTTCCACATTTCTCATGGTTTGGGGTAACAGCATCATAGTCTCATAGTAAATAAGGTTAGAAAAAGACATCAGTCCATCAAGTCCAACCAATAAATTATACCGCGATGATCCAGAAGAAAGCAAAAACCCTGCAAGGCTGATGCCAATCTGAGCTGACTTACCAGCCCTGTCCTGGGGGAGTCTGTGGCACACCACTATAAGTTCACTCAATAAATACGGAGTCACCTATAGTTTTTGGGAACCTCTTGTACCATAACTCACCACAGACATTGTAATCCCAGCAGTCATAACCCCACAGATCACAGCAATCACACATGTTATTCCCAGCACCGGCAGTACAGTATATTGAAGGCACAGTGCCTCATCACTAATATACTGGTACACAGGGTTAATGAGCACTACACACAGGCTGATGGCTGCGGGATCTTCCCAGTAACCCAGACACCATGGTGATATTACACAGAGGACATTAAAAGGTGCAACACTGGCACTTGTTGATGCCAGCAGTCTCAAGGGCGAACACAAATAGAGATGACTATCTTATGGGACAGGAGATCACGCACTGAATAACAAGAGGGAAACCCCAATTATTACCACAGGGGATGTATATCACTCCGGAAAGCTCCTGCTAAGATCAGCTGGTGCCTAGGTAACTCACACCAGAGGGAAGTCAGGGACAGGAGAGTCTCTATCAAGGTAGAGCCTGTGCTGTGTAACGAAAGAGAGGAATCCCTCTAGTGCCAGGAAACCTGAACTGATACCAGGCTATAACCTGCAGCACTACATCCCAATTTACTGCGAGCAGATGTATCTAAATCATTTATCTTCTCTACATTACCTATAACTTTATGTATATACTTATCACTGTATATCATTATCTCTACAATATCTATCTATCTATCTATCTATCTATCTATCTATCTACAAAAAGTAGACTTCAAGTCCGCACAGCTTTACGGAACCCCCCCTAAGGAGGGGGGGGGTGCAGAGCCCACCAAGGTTCTGGCTTGGTCCTTACGCAGATACAAATTGGAAAAAGCGAGCAGCACTCCAAAGGTAGAATTCAAAAGTTGGTGATCTTTATTGAGGCAATCTACCTACTATCCATCAGTTATGTATCTACTATATATTACTGTAAAGACAGTCCCCAACTTAAAGGACATCAGTTTCACTTGGAAGTCCCTGAGGAACTATGCTCTTCAGGACTTCTTTCATTATAACTCTTTACACAGAGTTATAAAAAGAGATGTCCTGAGGAGCATTATTCCAACTTCTTAGTAGCACACGTCTACCATCAGTAAAATGATGGTAGATGTCCTTTAAGAACACCCAACTTACAGACAACCCCTAGTTATAATATCACCTCACTGCCTCATGTGACCTCTCTGGATGCAGGTAATTAACTATAGCTTAGTCCCAGGCAGCAATGATGGGCGGTAAGGTGTCTGTAATGAAGCTTCATTGTTAATCCTTGTTCCCTTGTCAACCCAAAATTTATGAAATCCAATTGTCACAGGAACCAAAAAATACTGTAGTGACACTTCAAAAATAGACATGTTGTGACTTACATAAAAATTCTGCTTAAAGGAAAGCAACCAGTACGAAAAAGTAAAAAAAAATATATATATTCAACCAGTAAATAGAAAATACTCACTCAGGTGGTGGTCTTTGCTGGTCTTGACACACCAGGATCACCTAGAATAGAGACTTTTCCTACTGGATGAATTCCTTTAAGAGCAAATCTAAAGAACCTATCCTGTACATACCCCAGCGACTGCCTGTATAACTATATACTATATCTATCTGTTTACCTATTTCCTATCTATTCTTTCATTATTTTTCTATTACAACTATGTATCTATCATTGCTTTCAGTTCACATAAATTCTTTGAAAATAATCTTTATTGACAGAGCCAACTACACAGTAGCATGAAAAGAAATTAGGCATAAGTATGAGAAAAGGAGATAAAACCAATGTCTAGATGTTTTCCCCTTCTAGTCTATGGCATCATATAGTACACTACACCCAGTGTATTTTCCTCTGGTTTCTCTTCTACCCACCTACATACACATAGTAAGGCTCAGGCTAGCTCAGAAAGGTGGGATAGCTTATAAATACATGTACCCTGAGCTGGCACTGGCATCTACACTGTGGAAGGGGGGGGGGGCGATCTGGTGACCTGGGAGCAGCCTGTCTCCTCACTGATCATCTGGCCTGTGACTCATGAGTGGGACTTGTTAGTTTTCTCACTAAATCCCCACTCCAGTGCGTCAGGCTGATCAGTAGGCGGCATCCCTATATCCTCTGCTGTCATCCTATGGAGGAGCCGGCAGTATACAAAAGCATCAGCCAGCTACCTCCTCTATAGTCTGCCCCCTGCAGTGTACATATACCTCCTCTATAGTGTGCCCCCTGTGGTATACAGACACATATCTTCTCTACAGTGTGCCCCCTGTGATGTACAGACATGTGCCTCCTCTATAGTGTGCTAAATCAGTGTACATATACCTCCTCTAAGTGTGCCCCCTGTGGTATACAGACACATTTCTTCTGATGTACAGACATGTAACTCCCCTATAGTGTGCCTCCTGTGGTGTGCAGACATGTACCTCCTTTATAGTGTGCCCCCTGTGATGTACAGACATATCCCTTCTCTATAGTGTGCCCTCTGTGATGTACAGACATGTAACCCCCCTATAGTTTGCCCCCATTGATGTACAGACATATACCTCCTCTATAGTGTGCCCCCTGTGATGTACAGACATATCCCTTCTCTATAGTTTGCCCCCATTGATGTACAGACATATACCTCCTCTATAGTGTGCCCCCTGTGATGTACAGACATATACCTCCTCTATAGTGTGCCCCATCAGTGTACATATACCTCCTCTATAGTGTGCCCCCTGTGATGTACAGACATGTACCTCCTCATAGTGTGCCCCCTGTAATGTACAGACATTTAACTCCCCTATAGTGTGCCCCCTGTGATGTACAGACATATACCTCCTCTACAGTGTGCCCCCTCTGATGTACAGACATGCACCCCCTCTATAGTGTGCCCCCAGCGGTGTACATGCACCCCCTCTATAGCGTGCCCCCAGCAGTGTACATGCACCCCCTCTATAGTGTGCCCCCGCGTGACATGTCACCCCCCTCTATATTGCCCCCTGGTGGCACATTCCCCCCCTCTATAGTGTGCCCCCAGCAGTGTACATGCACCCCCTCTATAGTGTGCCCCCAGCAGTGTACATGCACCCCCTCTATAGTGTGCCCCCAGTGGTGTACATGCACCCCCACTATAGTGTGCCTTCATCAGTGTGCATACATGTACTCCCCTTTGGTGTGCCCCCAGCAGTGTACAGATGGAAGCATCAGGCACTTAGGAATCTGTGTATAAGAGGCATCTGGCTATATACTGCTATAGTATTCATGTATACAGATGCATCTGGCTATATACTGCTATAGTATTCGTGTATACAGAGGCATCTGGTTATATACTGCTATAGTATTCATGTATACAGATGGCCATCCTGGCTGTATACTGTATGTAGTCGTGTATACAGAGGCATCGGCTATATCGCTATAGTATTCATGTATACAGAGCATCTGGCTGTATACTGCTATAGTATGTCATGTGATACAGAGGCATCTGGTTATATATACTGCTATAGTAATTTCATGTATACAGAGGCATGCTGGCTGTACATGCTATTATTCATGTATAACAGATGCATCTGGTATATCTGCTATATTATTCATGTATACAGAGGCATCTGGCTATATACTGCTATAAGTCATCGTTGTATACAGATGGCATCCTGGCTGTTATCTGCTAAGTATTCATGTATACAGATAGGCATACACTGGCTATATACTGCTATAGTATTCATGTATATCAGATGGCATCTGCTATATACTGCTATAGGCACGCACAGATCATACATAGGTTACTGTCTGCCATGTGAATCCACCACTAGAAGCACGATCCTCCAGCTCCTGTGGAACCACAAGTCCCAGCATCCCCCATCTCTTCACGTTGTGTGTGCTCCCGCCCCCACACCCCCAGCAGCCCGCTCAGCACATGACGGGATGTCTGAACGTCGCCGGTGACAGATGTCGTTTATTGGGAAATTCTGAGGAAGCTGCGATCAGATTTCAGACATAATGGAGTGTGATGCACGGGACAGGTACTGCATAGGGAGTTTCATTAGAAGGGATACTATCTGCAGACAGGGCGACATTTAAGAAGGTGACATCATGACATCAATGTGAGTGTAGTTCTCCCTTATGAGAGCCTGATATTAGCTCACCATTCATCAATGACATTTCCTCGCCAGCCTCCACGCATCTGTGGATCTAAGCTCCCTAGCGGACACATGTTGTACACTGCAAGCTTTTTTTTGACATTTTTTTTAGAGATCATTTCTTTCTCTTTCTTCCCCTGCATGCTTCTCTTGAAGCCTTCCCAGGGCTATGTAAATAGCATTAATCGGTTCAGGTGAGCTTTACCAGCTTATAAATCCACCCTTCCCGCTTCTCTGTAAAATGTATGGGCCTGGCTGTGACTTTGTGAGATTCCTATCAAGCTGTCAATGTAATGTATCATTTCTGATCCTTCGTATGTAATATTCCATGCACTTTTAGTATTAGCATCGCTCCTATGTGTACTCCTATAGCATCTGATATAAGCATGCCCCCCTCCCCCCTGCCGTTGATTGCGCTTGACTGTATTACTGGACCATCGATGCGTGCTTTGATACATTGTTTACACGGTGGTATAAGTGTGGGCAGTGTAAACATCCATGAGAATGAGTCTCATTCATGCTCTATAGACAGACAGAGAGAGCAGGCACAATGCTGCTTGTAACAGGAGGCAATGATCTGTTGAATCGTATGTCTCCACCATTCTCAAGCATCGAGCTGTCCACCACAATGCCAGACGTGTGTGCAATTGACCCTCCAAATACTTGCGCCATTCTAAGCATTATCTATATTCAGATAGAATCTCCTTTCAGAACATGAACATGTGGATGCTGCAGAATGGTGAATCTTGCCATGCTAGGATACAGATCTGGGATCAGGTGTTTATAGAAAGACTTGCAGGGAACTAAGCTGGTAAGGACTCTCATGCATTTGTATGCGCTCACAGCCACAACAGGGTGGGGGCTAGCATAAAAACCCTGTGATGGGGAGAAATAGAGTTTATTTGTATATTCGTACATGTAGTCTATTATGTTTGTGCAACAGAGGATCTAACACTGGCTGGGTGCCAAGGCAGCTGTGGTAAGGTTGTATTGATTAATATGATCATTGGATGGTGTGTGACTGAATGTTACTTATGAATTACTATAAGATATTCTTCTCTCTGCATGTTGGTGACATAGTCCTGGTTGTGATTTACAAATACTGATACAAACTACTACCACAAATATTGCATTGTAAGGTGATGATACAATTGTTCAGAGGAAAGGGTCAGTTGTCCATAAATTACCTACAAACCTGATCGTCCCCAGTACATTGGGTAGTTTATTGTGTGTGACACATTGATTGGTCAGGTACACGGAGTGTAGACTGCAGGTATATAATGGTATAGGGCTACTTAATAATCACCAAATATGAGTGCTGAAAGTACTAAAATGCCACCTACATTTAAAAGGGTTATCTAGTTTCTCTGTAAATAATTAAATTGTTTGATAAAAGTTATACTTTCCAATATACTTCAGTATTCAAGGGGTTGTATATAAATATATGACTGTGGGACCCCCACAATTGGCAGAACGAGGGATCACAAGTTTCCCTTAGTTGCTTCTTTGGTTGTGCTGTATGCTGATCCAGAAGTCACATAGAAGTCATGGAGCACAGACAGAGCTCTGTGCAGGGCTCCTTTGATTTCTATGGGATATTCCGGTGGTGAACAAGATAAACCCACAGTCCGAAGTCCAGAGCAGATAAGTGGATGATTGTGGTGTCCAACGCTGAGAATACCCCCATCCTATATGTTAACCCCAATCTCTATCCCGAGTACAGGGGTGTTGAAAATAATTTGCAGGGTTCTTTGGTCAGATCTCTTCTGTTGTCATTCTACTAGGAACTTCTAACATTTATTATGATTTTTTTAAATGGAAGTCCATTAGTCATGTACGTCACAACAGGGTGCACACGACTCATTATAACACACAGCTCTGATTACTCTATGTTGATACTAAAGAGCCACCATGCACCTGAGTTGACATCACATGACAAGGGACATTTTTTATCCCACAAAAAGGCTAAACAGTGATGTCTACCTAAGAATGACAGCAGCAGAATCTCAAAAATTCTTGGTAAATCGGGCAATGTTCAGAAAACTCATGTGTGTTTTGCTTTGTTCTTGGGGAACCTTCCAAAATCCCTAACACTAACCACTGACAATATATTTTTTTCTATCTGATTGTGAGGCCTGGCCTTCTTGAACTCCATATTCTGGATGGTCGTCCCCCCTGTATGCGTCCCTCCTCCAGTCCGAGTTCATGATATAATAGTTAAAGACATTTCCAGTTTCCAATTGGTCCTTCCCTGTTCAATTCACAGTTTTCGTGTGTTTAAGAAAAGTTTAGCCTTAAAGTGACCCACCCATGCTGCTTTATATGCACATTATCATTTTTTCTTGAATTACAAAGGCTGTGCAATCGTTCTGTGAATTCATACCACAATAAAGATAATGCATTGCTTGTTCTTTATGCCCTGTGATAAAGAGAACGGTTTGTTAACCTATCTACGCATGGGTAAATGACTGCTGACAGTGGTTTAAAAATGACTTGAAAGCATCTCCCTTAAATCCTACTTATTATTCAACTGTGTGCTAAGAGCTTGGAAATAGAAGGGTTTTCTTCTGTGTTTAAAGGGGGATTTTTTACAGGAGGTGGAATAGCGGCTGGAATCTGCAGCATATTTTCCTCTGCTCCAACACGTTCAGGCCATTCTAGGATCATGACTGAAGTGTAGCGGCCATTGCTGTGTTCAACTATCAGGCAAGCAGGGGCAGCACAACAAACAAAGAATTTCAATTAGACAGCACTCTCAGGGCCATACCTACACACTTTATATCCTTTCAAACTACATCTTGCCAGGAACATTTTAGCAGTGAAAGTTTCACGAGATGTGACTATTTCCAAATTACACTGATAGTATAGGTGTAAAAGGGAAAAAAAATACTTCCCTGGCACCAGCTCTTTCTGAAGCTGAATTATAGCAATCAGTATAGTGAGTTCATTTATCTTATATTTCACTCTGTCCCTGCGCTCTTTTTGCGCCTATTGTGCAGTTATTTTTGGCACCTCTTTGTTTTATCCGTGTTGGCTCTTTTGTCAAATGCGGCAATTTTTTAAAAAGGTGCAATTTGTGCCTCAGGGGCATTAGCCCAGGGCACTATCATGATGTTAGCAGTTTGTCGCGGCCGCGGGACGTCATAGTTGTGTAGGCTAGCAGGCCAGGAAGAAAAAGAACCAAGGGCGAAGGAGAAAAGCACCGAGGTAAGGATATCATGTTTATTTTAAGACATTTATAAGGGGGAGGGCACTGCAGAGACAGTGCCCTTACAGTGGGGACCTTTACGGGGCAGTGCAGTAGTCATTACAGCAGGAGGGACTCGAGGGGCATTTAGCAGTGGAAGGACTCTGCAGGGCACATAAAACATTAAAGGGGGTCTCCACAGTTCGACATTTCATTAAAGGGGGCTCTACACTGGACATACATTAAGGAGGGTCTCTGCAGTGGACATTACACATCAAAAGGGGGGACTCTTGCAGGGCATTAACATTACAGGGGAATCTGCAGGTGGACATTAAATTAAATGGGGTATGCAGCGGACATTTCATTTAAAGGGTGCTCTGCCTCTTGAAGTAGGCATTCATTAAAGGGGCTCTGCCGTGGAATTACATAAAGGGGTGCTCTGCAGTGGATATTCGATTTAAATGGGGAACTTTGCAGTGGAAATTACATTAAAGGGGGTTTGCAGCAGTCATTATATTAATGGGGACCTCTGCTGTGGACATTACATCCAAAGGGGGTGGTCTCCGCTGGTGACCTTTCTTTAAAGGGGGCTTGCTGTGGACATTACATTAAATAAGGGCTCTCTGTGGCACATTTAATGTAAGTAGTAGTGGCTGCATTTCCCTCCTAGTATTCATGTATACAGAGGCATCTGGCTGTATACTGCTATAGTATTCGTGTATACAGAGGCATCGGGCTATATACTGCTATAGTATTCATGTATACAGAGGCATCTGGCTGTATACTATAGTATTCATGTATACAGAGGCATCTGGCTATATACTGCTATAGGCACGCACAGAACATACATAGTTACTGTCTGCCATGTGAATCCACCACTAGAGCACCGATCCTCCAGCTCCTGTGGAACCACAAGTCCCAGCATCCCCATCTCTTCACGTTTGTGTGCTCCCTGCACCACAACCCCCAGCAGCCCTGCTCAGCACATGACGGATGCTGGACGGGCGCCCGGTGACAGATGTCGTTTATTTGGGAAATGCTGAGGAAGCTGCGATCAGATTTCAGCAGATAATGGATGTGATTAGCACGGGGACAGGTACTGCCATAGGGGAGTTTCATTAGAAGGGATAACTATCTGCAGACAGGGCGACATTTAAGGAAGGGACATCATGACATCAATGTGAGTGTAAGTTCTCCCTCTAGTGAGAGCCTGATATTAGCTCACCATTCATTCAATGACATTCCTCGCCAGCTCCACGCATCTGTGGATTCTAGGCTCCCTCTAGCGGACACATGTGTACACTGCAAGCTTTTATTTTGACATTTTTATTCTAGAGATCATTTCTTCTCTTTTCTTCCCTGCTGCTTCTCTTGAAGCCTTTCCCCCAGGGCTTATGTAAATGCATTAATCGGTTCAGGTGAGCTTTACCAGCTATAAATCCACCGCTTCTGTAAAATGTATGGGCTGGCTGTGACTTTGTGAGATTCCTATCAAGCTGTCAATGTAATGTATCATTTCTGATCCTCGTATGTATATATTCCTATGCACTTTTAGTATTAGCATCGCTGTCATGTGTACCCTATAGCATCTGATATAAGCATGCCCCCCTCCCCCTGCCGTTGATTGCGCTTGACTGTAATTAACTGGACCATCGATCGCTGCTTTGATACATTGTTGTAACACGGTGGTATATAGTGTGGGCAGTGTAAACATCCATGGAGAATGAGTCTCATTCATGCTCTATAGACAGACAGAGAGAGCAGGCACAATGCTGCTTGTAACAGGAGGCAATGATACTGATGTAGCTCGTTATGTCTCCACCATTCTCAAGCATCGAGCTGTCCACCCACATGCCAGACGTGCTGTGCAATTGACCCTCCAAATACTTGGCCCATTCTAAGCATTATGCTATATTCAGATAGAATCTGCTATTCAGAACATGAACATGTGATGCTGCAGAATGGTGAATCTTGCCATGCTAGGATACAGATCTGGGATCAGGTGTTATATAGAAAGACTTGCAGGGAACTAGCTGGTAAGGACTCTCATGCATTTGTATGCGCTCAAAGCCAGGCAACAAGGGTGGGGGCTAGTAAAAACCCTGTGGATGGGCGAGAAATAGAGGTTTATTTGTTATTCTGTACACTGTAGTCTAATGTATGTTGTGCAACAGAGGATCTAACACTGGCTGGGGTGCAAGGCAGCTGTGGTATGTTGTAGTATGATTAATATGATCATTGGATGGTGTGTGACGAATGTACTCTATGAATTACTATAAGATATTCTTCTCTCTGCAGTGTTGGTGACATAGTCCTGGTTGTGATTTACAAATACTGATACAAACTACTGAACAAAATATTGCATTGTAAAGGTGATACAATTGTCTCAGAGAAATGGTGTCAGTTGTCCATAAATTACCTACAAACCCTGATTGTCCCCAGTACATTGGGTAGTTTATTGTGTGTGACACATTGATACATGGTCAGGAGGGGTAGACTGCAGGTATATAATGGTATAGGGCTACTTAATAATCACCAAAATATGAGTGCTGAAAGTACTAATGCCACCTACATTTAAAAGGGTTATCCAGTTTCTGTAAATAAATTAAATTGTTTGAATAATATACTTTCCAATATACTTCAGTATTAAAGGGGTTGTATATAGATATATATGGCAGAACGAGGGATCACAAGTTTCCCTTAGTTGCTCCATAGCACAGGGGTTTTGGTTGTGCTGTATGCTGATCCAGAAGTCACATAGAAGTCAATGGAGCACAGGACAGAGCTCTGTGCAGTGCTCCTTTGATTTCTATGGGAATTCCAGGTGGTGAACAAGAGAAACCACAGTCAGAAGTCCAGAGCAGATAAGTGGAATGATTGTGGGGTGTCCAACCTCTATGTGATACTAACGAGCCATGCACCTGTGTGACATCACATGACCAAGGGCCATTTTTACCCACAAAAAGTAAACAGTGATGCTTCCTATAGAATGACAGCAAGCAGAGATCTCCAAAAATTCTTGGTAAACCTGTGGCACAATGTTAGAAAACTCATGTGTTTTTGCTTTGTTCTTGGGGACCCCAAAATCCCCTAACCTTCTTGAACCTCCATATTCTGGATGGCTCAGTCCACCCCTGTATGCGTCCCTCTCTCCAGTTCAGTGTCATGATATAATAGTAAAGACATTTTCAGTTTCCAGATTTGGTCTTCCCTCTTCCAAATTCACAGTTTCTGTGTTTAAGAAAAGTTAGCCTAAAATGACCCACCCATGCTGCTTTATATGCCATTATCATTTTTTCTTGAAATTACAAAGGCTGGCAAATGTTCTGTGAATTCATTACCACAAATAAGATAATGCAATTGCTGTTCTTTATGCCCTGTGATAAGAGAACGGTTTGTTAACCTATCTACGCATGGGTAACTGACTGCTTGCAGTGGTTTAAAATGACTTGAAAGCAATCTCCCTCTAAATCCTCTTATTATTACACTGTGTGCACAGAGCTTGGAAATAGAAGGGTTTCTTCTGTGTTTGTTAGATACAGGAGGTGGAGTAGCGGCTGGAATCTTGCAGCAGATTTTCCTCTGCTCCAAAACGTTCAGCCATTCTCAGGATCATGACGTGAAGTGTAGCGGCCATGCTGTGTTCACATATCAGGCAAGCAGGGGGCAGCCACAACAAACAAAGATATTTCAATTAGAAGCCACCTTCAGGGGCCATACCTACACACTTTAATCCTTTACAAACTATCATCTCTGCAGGAACATTTAGCAGTGAAAGTTTCAAGAGTGTGACTATTTCCAAATTACACTGATATGATAGGTGTAAAAGGGAAAAAAAATACTTCCATGGCACCAGCTCTTTCTGAAGCTGATTTATAGCAAACAGTATAGGAGTCATTTATCTTATTTCCCTCTTCCCTGCGCTCTTTTTGCGCCTATTGTGAGTCTATTTTTTGCACCTCATTTGTCTTTATCGTGTTGGCTCTTTGTCAAATGCAGGCAAATTTTTTAAAAAGGTGCAATTTGTGCCTCAGGGGCAATTAGCCTCAGGGCACTAATCATGATGTAGCACGGTGTCGCGGCCGGGGGACGTCATAGTTGTGTGCTAGCAGGCCAGGAAGAAGACAGAGCCAGGGGAGAAGAAGCCGAAGGTAAGGATATCATGTTTTTTTAAAGACATTATATTAAGGGGGGAGGGCACTGCAGAGACATGCCATTACAGGGGGACTCTTTACGGGGCAGTACATTAAAGGAGGGACTCTGCAGGGGCATTACATTAAAAGGGAAGGCTCTGCAGGGGACATAACATTAAAGGGGGTCTCCACAGTAGACATTTCATTAAAGGGGGGCTCTACACTGGACAATACATTAAGGGGGTCTCTGCAGGGGACATTACTTCAAAAGGGGTACTCTGCAGGGGGCATTACATTAAAGGGGAAACTCTGCAGTGGACATTACATTAAATGGGGTATTGCAGCGGACATTTCATTAAAGGGGTGCTCTGCCTCTGAAGTAGGCATTTCAATAAAGGGGGCTCTGCCGTGGACATTACATTAAAGGGGGGCTCTGCAGTGGATATTAGATTAAAGGGGGAACTTTGCAGTGGACATTACATTAAAGGGGGGTTCTGCAGCAGTCATTTCATTAATGGGGACTCTGCTGTGGACATTACAGTCAAGGGGGTCTCCGCTGTGGACATTACATTAAATAAGGGCTCTCTGTGGACATTTTATTAATGAGTAGTGGCTGCATTTCCCTCCTTAAGTATATACTATAGTTAATAAGTTCCCATTTTTCTTGTCATATAATTAGGTGCCTCGGCTTATACTTATATACAGTATGTTTAGTAGTATGTATATACAGTATGTATAGTTTTTTTCCTCATAGTGAAAAGGCCAAATACCAAGGAACATTATATATGTAGAAATAGGGGTATCATAGCACAGATTTCCACTGGTCCATTCATTGAGTTCTTTAGCCAAAACAAGACTCTTCAGCTTAATGCCTGTCCTTAGCAGTGGTTTCCTAGCAGCTATTTTACCATAAAGGGCTGCTGCACATAGTTGTTGTAGAGATTTGTCTGCTGCTAGAACTTTGTGTGGCATTGACCTGGTCTCTAATCGGATCTTTACCTTTTCTGTGTCGCACAAAGACATGGTGATTGGAACCATAGATCTCAAATTTGGACTCATCAGACCAAAGCACAGATTTCCACTGGTCTAACGTCCATTATTTGTGTTCTTTAGCCAAAACAAGTGCAGCATTCCCCACCAGGGCCTAGCCTTTTTCTTGGGGCCTGGAGGCAGCCGGTGCCCAAAATACCGGAGTGGCTGGCGGTTGCGGCCTAGGCACGCTAGTGTCACGGTGCTTGGTATGGGGACCAGAGGGCTGTCTTACAGCCTGGCAGGTCTCCAGCAGGTGGTGTTGGCAAGAAATGATATAGAGGGAGAGGCTGTGGTACTGGTTCTCCCTGGGGCAGCCCTTAGAGTCTGTAGTATGTGTCCCTGGTAGATAGATGGGGCGCCCTTGATGGTAATACAGCCATGTCACTCTATGTGAAGTAGTTTTTGAGATGAGGCCTAGCAGGCCTGTAGTCAGAGCTTGTGCTCTCAGGTGTCTCTGGTAAGAGAGAGCTGGATTCCAAGAGAGAGAACTCCTCCCCTGACTAAGGGTCTAATTACTCCCTAGTCAGGTGGTTTCCTCCTCCAATCACACTCCAGTTACAATAGTGAAACATCATTGGATGATAACATTAACATGCTTAACCCTTGCCTATCCAGGCGGAATCTACCGCTGCTCAATTACCTCTATATGTATTGCATAGGAAAAGGGCTTATTCACAATTCCTCTGCCATGGACATTGGCAGGGACGTTGCACAAGCCTCTTACGCTTGTTGCCTGTCCTTAGCAGTGGTTTCTTAGCACTTATGTTACCACTTATGTTAAAGTTGTTTCTGCGGCCATTTTGCTAATAAAGTGAAAAAAAAACAGTTCCCAAAAATCACTGTTAAACTTCAGATTCGGCAGAAACTGTTTCCTGAAATTTAAACAAATTCCAATTCATTAGAATCGATTTGCCCATCTCTAGCATAATAACAAAAAATAAATAGAAAATTTGGCTTTGAATTAAAAAAAAGTCTTTTAGGTATATATATTTATTTACACACACTGAGCTATTCCTATGTAGGTATTTTGTGGTGTATTTGGACATGTTTTAATATATGTTTTTCTTTGTGGTGTAGAAGATTACTGTATGATCATTGTTGCTATGATGCAGAGATTTAGTTATCTGAGCTGTCAACTCTGTGTCTTCCCTGCCTAGTTCTGCACTAGATCTCTGTGCAAGCAGAAACACTGGTTATGTGTCCTGATTGGTTTAGCTGCTTGTGCAAGTTCACGTGTAAGCCCTGAGTGCTCTGGCCTCATTGCCCTTAGCTGATGTCACAACTAGAAAGTCTCTGTCCTCTTCAGGAGAATCTGAGAAGAATTTATAGAAGACTGATAGGTATACCAGGCTCAATCTTAGGATAGGAAGAAGCAAGAAGCATGAAGCATGATATAGGTATTGTTGTAATTGTTGTCAAAGGCTCTTTCCAGCTGTGTTAAAACTATTTTTTGTCAAGTAACTTTACAGATACTCTTAAAGTTACAATTACAAAATTAAACAATGAATAGATTTTAGCCCACATAAAAATGATCTGTCTTAAAGTTCATAAAGTTGTTCCTTGGTTATTGATAACTTTTATTGAGTAGCTAAAAAGCATTATGACAATTGCAAGTTTTGAAGATTACAAAGGTCTATTATTCAGGCATGGTATAAGACAGTGATGGTGAACCTATGGCACTAGTGCCAGAAGTGGCACTCAGAGCCATTTCTGTGGGCACTCAGGCCATCACCCCAGGACAGAGTTCCTCAGAGTTCCTGCAGTCCCAGGCAACTCAAGAGATGCTGCACTCAGCGCTATTTTAAAGTGACACTTTATTGGCTGTTTGGAACTGTGGGGAAAGTGAGAAGGTGTTGACAGAACTGCAATACCTTTTGAGGTCCTCATTCTGGACCCACCATTCCTCCTCTACAGAGAGACCCTGGAGAGAAGCTACAACGAGAGTCTGAATTTGCCCTCCTTCTTTCAACTGTATTGATGGCCTCAGGGGGCCGATACAATTGAAAGATGTGAAAGAACAGGTAGCAATAAGTTACTGCTTAAAATGCCATGTTGGCACTTCACAGTAAATAAGTGTATTTTGTTTGTAGTTTGGGCACTCTGTCTCCAAAAGGTTCGCCATCACTGGTACAAGACAGCGTCTGAATTTATACACAAATGGACACAATGGGGCACATTTACTAAGGGCTTTGCGCAGCACTTTAGTCGGACTCTTCATGTTCTTCATGGCTTAAACGGCTTGCACAGATATTTAAGAAGTCTGTGTGCTGCGGTTGTGGCACATGCAAACCTTTTATGGTGCAGCTGCGCTGGCTTGCATGCAACACAAATTAGGGGGTGAGTTGGACGGTCGGACTGAGCGTAGTATTTGACTTTCAAATTGTGGCGCATGGCCTATGTTAAAGATGCACCACAATAAATATGGTGAACTCTGTTGGACCTGGGCGGGAAAGCGATGCATTCATGATTTCTGGCGCACAATCTTAGTGAATTGCTGCACAATGCACTTTGAGTGAACTCGAGCGGCATTGTAAGTAAATGTTCCCCATTACGGCTATGGTTGATGAGGCAAGTCGTAGAAACAGAACAATTAATTTAAGGAGAAAAGAGTAAACACTATTCGCAGTAAATATTGCAGTATTTGGGGAGTATGATGGTTTTATTCTCCTTTTATTGAGATCTGTCGCTCAGCCGAATCCGAACGTTGGGTGCATTCATCAATACACATGACAAATTCAGCCTTGATCTAAAAGTGTCAAATGATATCACAAACTTGTACTCTCAGATCCTCCTTTCTCCATGAGATATGGTATGTTCAAATCTTCCATTCTGTGGTCAGGACTGCACCGTAACAGTGTGTAACAATGAAGGAAAAGTGAAATATATTTTAGTTTTCAGCATATTTGGCCAGTTGACACAATTATTTGAGGCAGGAACAAGGATATACAGTATCAGTGATTACAGAATTCTTTTCCTCGTAGTCAAAGTGGAACACCGCTAAAGTTTTGGGTGCTAACTGTCATGCAGAGAAAATGAGACATTGTTCATGTATATGTAAATTCATTTATGGAACTATGCAAGGTGTTTTTTTTTATCAAGTGCTATACATGTCACTCAACTCCCTAAAAGCAATAGGAACTTTAGTTTCATACTTCATCTGTGTCAGAATAATATAAATTCTCATTACAATTATGAAGAGATTAATAGTTAAGATTTATGAAAAGTGTTGTTGAGACATTTACTGTCAAATGCCTTTCAAAATTTTGCTTTAATTTTAGTTAATGAACAGTCAAGATTAAGAAGTGTAGTTTAACTTTCAAAAGTAGATTTTCATGTTATTTTATAATGATGATTTTAACACATTTAATTTATCATATGCAATTGATTTGATTGTAATCATTTTAGCGTTTACATATGTTACCATAGTACAGTTAAAAATATGTGACCATAATAACCTATGTGAGACAGATGCCATTGTAGGGAAACCATCCCTGGCCCCTGCTGATCATACACTGTTAGTGTTTCCCTGATAATGTAACTTTCTAATAAAGGACATAAAGGACATTTGTGGATGCCCAAACAATTACAGCCTATGAATATCCTCCTTAGACTACATTATAATACACAGCTTGGTGTTATCGGCAAAAATAGACACAGTGGGGCGTATTTACTAAGGGTCCCGCGGCCGCATTTCCGTTTGGGTTTTCCAACTTTTTCGGGGATCGCTCTGCTGGAACAGGGATTTAGAAGGGGATTGTGTCACACACAGTCGGATTTTGCAGCATCGGTGCCGGCTTTCATGCAACAGAAATAGGGCGGCGGTCCGTCGGACATTCTGACTGATTTGGACTGAGCGCAGGATTTGAGTGGGGAATGACACATGCATGATATCAGGCGCACGATCATAGTGAATTGCTGCAGAGTTCATTCTTGTCGGACACTGCAGATCGGGGAAAGGAAATGTGCCCCGATGTGCTTTTAATGCTGACCTCTATAGCATTAATAAATAAGTTAAATAGTAATGAGGCCAGCATTGAACCTTGTGGATGTAACCACAAATGTAACCACATTCTGAGTGGGAATCATTGGATATAACTCTTTACCCAGCTATCAATTCAATTGCAGGCTATCCCTACCAAACACTTTTACTTACTTACCCGGTTCTGTCGTGATCCCCAATTACCCGCCGAGTTCTGACGGAGTTCACCTTCTTCTTCCCTGTGCACGTAAGTGCGTGTTTTCCGACACAATTTGAGCTGTTAAATCCTGCGCGTAGTCTGAATCTGTCGAGTTGTCTCGACAGATGCCCCCGGGGTGCCCCCGATTGGTGCCGAGTACAAGCCGGCGCCGTTGTGCCAAAATCCGATCGCATGCAACAAAATCCATGGCGCGATGTGGCGCGGATCAGAAATCATTGAAATATCCTACGCATTTCCGAATGCAGCTGTAGAACCCTTAGTAAATGAGCCCCATTGTATTCATAAGGTGCAGAGTTAAATGCTTAAAAGAAAAGGCAACATATGACTGGCAGTGTCTCTATAAATCCTGTGTATTTAATGATGATTTCATTAAATAGATGATACCAAAAAAATGGTACATTGGCTACCCGGAGCTCCAAATGAGCAAAAAGGGGCACATTTATCATATTTAGCGTCTTCGCAGGTGGCTGGAATACGGGAGCCACGAGGAGCATCTAGGAACGCTGAAGACATGAGACATGGAGGCGTCTGAAAACGTTGGAGGAACATGGAGGCGCCTGGAAAAGCGGTAGGAACAGGAGCATCTGGAAACGCTGATAGGCAATCACTTTAACAGGAACCACTGTGGGAAGCGAGGTGTGGAAACCTTGGAAGTTCCATAGAATGCTCAAACAATTCGGAAGATCCGGCCAGGAAGGAAGGGAGGTGCCGGATTATAAAGGCTGAGACGGATTAGCCAGCACCAATCAGGAGGACGCTGGCCCTTTGAAACTGGGAGAGAGGGTGCATGTATGCCCTAGCAGCGGGATCGCATGGCCTCAGCAGCGTGCGATCGAGTTGGGAAACAGGCTTGTGGTGAGGTAAGTCCGACAAGGATCACAGGGGCATCCGTGACAACACTACACAGGCAAACTGCATTAAGTGCAGTTTACACTGTTGTTAATAAATGTGCCTCATAGTTTTCCTTTTTGCCCTTATTGAATAGTTATTTTTTTAACACCACATGAAAATCAAATGAAACATTGTCTGAATATTTTCTAAAGACAACTAGGGCAAAATTTTCCCTCTAGTTCTAATCCATGATGCTCTCTTTTCAAGGCTTCCTCTCAAGTTACAACAAGGGCACTCGTAATTGTCATTCAAGGTAAACTGGAGTGTGACATTTTATATAAACCTATCCATTTCAATTCTCCCTAAGTAACTGGAACCACTTTGGAACGGTTCCTGCTGCAGAAGAAATGCATTATGATTTAACATTAACCATTTTCAATACATTTTTCTGCCTCTTCCTGGTCTTTACTTCATGTTTTGGAATTGTCTTTCCTGCACACACCATATTAAACCAGGTATATGAAGCATGGATTAAAGAGGAAAGATACGTTCAGAGCATGTAAATATTCTTACTTCTTCATAGAAGTTAAAACTTTTGAAAATGTTGTAGAGAGAACCTTGTTATCCGCTATTCCACAAGTTAAGATCTCTATTGTTGGCTATTTCAGACAGGGAAAGGCTCCCTGCTGTGTCCTTCACTAGGTTTACTGACAGGAAGCTTGATATGCTTATGAAAAATGTCTCCCTAATGATCAAAGTCTAATGTCAAATATCTCTGTTCTCAAAATCGCCTTAATCTTTTGTGTAAAAACTTATGAACCTTACCAGTAACTTCTTAATACAAATCAATTGTCATGTTAACAGCACAAGGGAACATTTGCCCTTTTCTCCCAAGCTGTGAGGGCAATATGCAATCAAGTGTGAACATGCAGATGCCGCAAACAAGACGCTTGATTGAACTGCATTTCTTAGGGTTGTTATACTTCTGTTTCTTTCTTATTTACAGGGAAAAAATCATTATGTTAAATATCATTAATCGTTATCTTCAGGAAAAAATACATTGGGGAAATTTACTTACCCAGTCGCTTATCCGGACGGTCTGACGAGAATGAACTCTGCGCCCAATATCCTGCATGTGTCTTCATCCCCCGTCCCCTGATTTATGTCACATGAAATCCGATCGTGTGCGCTAAAAACTCCTTTTAAAGTCTCAGAAGCGCAAAAAGGAAATCTTCGGGATGTCCCACAAAAGTGCGGTCCATGGGGCCCTTAATAAATGAGCCCCAATATGTATTGCGGTATATGGATATTTGACACAGAGCTATTAAAACCTGTCACAGAAGCCTTCAGAAGTCTCCAATGTTTAGGCAGAAAGAGACAGCTCCTAACCTGGAACTGATTCCTTACTTTCATTGTCAGAGAAAGTAAGCCATAAGACATTAAATGAGATTAATTAGAAGTGCCTGACAGTAGAACTGTTCTAGGTGCCCATGAAAACCAATCAGAGCTCAGCTCTAATTTTCCTACAGCAGTTAGAAATATTAAAGCTAAGTTCTGATTGGATTCCATTGGCAACTAGAACAGTTTTACCTCAGACACTTCTGATAAATTCACCACTGTTCTTGTCTATAAACCCTGCCCGACAACAAGGCCAAGGCTGTTATGGTGTTTGCACAGCTTCAGGGTGGGCAGCAGTTTTACAAAGAAAACATATATATTTATAATTGTTGTCATCTTAAGGATTATTGCCATCCCTGTCACTCACAAATGAGATGAGAATTTGTCCAGAGTTGTGGAACCATCTGAACTCAATAGAGATGAATAGAAGTTACGGAAACATTGAAGGAGTGCAACTTTTTTATAACTTAGGACAGTGGTGGCGGACCTATGACATGGGTGCCAGAGGTGGCACTCAGAGGCCTCTCTTTGGGCACCCAGGGCATTGCCCAGCACAAAGGTCAACATTCAGGACTCAAGACTTGAATCAAGGAGGTGTGGACAGAGCTTGATTATCAATGTAGCCTCTTCTCCGGACCCATGATTCATCCTGTTAAGAGGACTTTAGAGGGGAACTACAATAACAATCCAAATTTCTCCTTCTTTCTCTTGTATTGGTGTAATATGTTTGAAACCTATACTTTAAATTGGAATTTGGCACTTTGTGAAAATATCTTTTTTTTGCTTGTAGTTTTGGCACTCAGTGCCTTAAAGGTTCGCCATCACTGACTTAGGACCTACAGAGTAGCTCAATTTGCTGCAAAGTTTTTTTTGCAACTTTGACCATCTCAGATTGGAAATAGAGTTATCCTTGTCTCAGCCACAAATTTCCATGATGGTAATAACCCTTTAAATAGTGCATTCACCATTAAAATATCATGGCAGATATTGCTTGCCTTACCAATTTAGATATTACTTGAAAGCGATGTCTGAGTGTATAGATGGCTTGGTGACTGTTTGTAAAGACTTGTACCACAATAACTTGATAAGCTGCTCTGCAGAATGTGCAACTGCAAAGAGACAGAGAATAGATGATAGTAGACCAAGTACTGTCAGTGTATTGTTGTCAAACTTATGTGGATTCATGAATAGGGCTGTGAGCAAGAATGTTACAGACTAAGCGCCAATAAAAAAAGCCTTAACCAAAATGATAAGGTACAAGTATCAAAGTTGGGACATATTTACTATAGTGGTTGCAAAATGATATTGGAGTAAAATAAAATCAAATTTTATTGTAATTTTTTGCATTTTGGGGCCAAAGTTTTTCACAACTATGAAGTACTGTACAGTTTGGACAAAGATGAAGCCAATTAATAGCCAATTAATAGGTGGTAGAAACATAGGGGCATATTTATCGTGCGCCAGCGTATGATAGCCCCACTGCTGCTTATTCACAGCGGGATACATCAAGAGGCTTCCGCCTCTTGATTCATCGGGGCGGGAGGCTGCAAAGCGTTTATCCTACGCCAGGCAGGGCGTACACAACCGGCGACTATTCACATATGAAAAGTCGCCGGCGGCAGCAAGTGCGCACTCGCGGGGACAGTAACGACCCGTGCTGACTCACTCCCGGCCGGCCAGGCCTCTGCTCGGCCGGCCGCGCCCTCCGCTTGGCCGGCCATGCCCCCCCTTCACGCCCCACTGGCGTGAAGGTGGCGGATTGGGGCAAATAATCGCAAGTGCTACCAATAAGCTAGAATTTGCGATTATTTCAGGGCCTCTGCACCACGTCCTGGTAAATATGCTCTATAGAGTAGATGGACTAAAGATGCACCAGATTTATCACCCATAATGAATTATGATAATTAATCTAGCACAAATTGAATAATGTTAGAATGAGGTATGGACTCTTAAGATAGGGATGTAATTGTCAGGATTCAGGGGTAGTGGACCCACTGTAACACCGCAGAAGATGAAGTAAGCCGACATTTGGGAGCGGATCTAAGTGGCACCTGGTTTTCACCAGAGCCCGCCACAAAATGGGTTGAACTTGCTGCAGCGTGGTACCACTAAGTTATTCCACAGGTGCGACTTTGCCTGTGGTTGGAGTCAAGGCAGGGTGCAGAGTTTTGAGGCAGAATCGTGATTGGGGACAGGCAGGAGGTTGAGACAGGCAGCATTGGATCAATGTCAGAGGCAGAGCAGGAGGTCAGGGCAGGCAGCAAAGGAACGTAGTCAGCAATGGAACCGAGGTAAATTTTTGGTCCAATTTTCGATCATGATGTTAACAATATAACCAGTGATCTTTGTAATATGTTATAGCATGTGTTAGGAATTACTTCTTTGTGGTAAAAATTATGACTAGTACTTTTACTTGAAATATACTATACTCTGAGGTTTGCATACCAAACATGTATTTTTCTGGCTTATTTTGGAATTTACTCTTTTTTTAATTGTTTGTGAGATTTGGTTTTAATAAGATTCAATAAAATAGTTTTGTGATTCAACGATGTGGAACAACTCAGCACAGGAGTCAGAGGAGGAGGTCAGGGTAGGCAGCCAAGGAACGTAGTTAGGAACTGAACCAGGGTCACAACGGAAATTCAGTAAACAGTCACTGACATAGGGAACCAGCTTTCTCTCAGGCACAGTGGGGCATAAGGGAAGAGGCTTGCCATTTATTAAGTCACCAGATGGCCAGCGGTAATTACCAGTGTGCTGGCCATTTAAATCTCGCAGAACCGGCGCACAGGCACTAGAAGGCAGGGATGTGAGCACCAGACTGCAGGAGACGCTGCTGGATCATGAAAAGGTGATGATATGGAGGGGCACAAAGGGGAGCATGGGTGTGCATGTAACCCGAGACTTGGGTCGCAGGGGCACCTGTGATGGTATTATTACCACTGTACAAAGCATTGGTTCGGCCTCACCTGGTACATGCTGCCCAGTTCTGGGTACCAGTCCATAAAAAGGATGCCCCTGAGCTGACGAGTGTACAACAAAATGCCAACTAAATAGTAATAATTATAGTTAGCTAGCTTAAATCTGCATCTTATAAGACCTGAAAGGCTATTTGATAATTGTGGCCACTCAAACTAACATAACGATAGCAAACCAATGACAAAAAGAGAGAATATGACCCTAAGTATAATAAGGCTTAATTTTATAAGTTAAAATTCATGTTCATAACAAATACATATATGAATGTAGCAATAGGATGAATATACAACGAATGGTGCTTGGCAGCGGACACATTTATAAATATACACCTAAAGTGCATACATAACCTCAGGTGGCATCTCAATGAAGATTATGACAAATAATAAGCAGGACAAAATGTACCTAAAAGATGAGAATGCCACTTTAGAAACACACTGCTCAGCACCAGCCTTCACAAGTGTTTTGGTTGGTTGACCTTTGTCAAGGGGTGGTGCCTGGAATTGTCAACCTCCTTTTGACACTTACCAGCACCACACCTTGACAAAGGTCAGTAGACGAAAACAAGTGTCCGGGCTGGACAGCATGTTTTGTGGAGTGGCCTTCTCATCTTGTAGGTACATTTTATCCTGCTTTGATTTGTTTGCACTTATTATTTGTCATAATCTGTATTGAGATGCCATGTGATGTAATGTACACACTTGTATGGCTTGTATATTTATTTATTTTTCTACTGCCCAGCATCATTTATTGTGTATTCATTTATATATGTATTTTTTCTAAACATGATTTTTAATTAATCCTAATAAAATTAAGTCTTATTATGTATAGTAAAAACAAAAGAAAAACTACACAGAGGATGGTGCCTTGGGTGATAACATGGGCAACGTGCTTGAAAGTGGTAACCATTATGGGGCACATTTACTTCCCCGTCCAGAGGAGTTCACAGAAGATTGTTCTCCCAATATCGTGCATGTGTCGCTTCCCCGCTCAGTTATGACAGAGTGTTCTTGTTTTGTTTGTATTTTATTTGCGGTCCTCCTTGTATATTGTATATCGTGTATATGTATATTCCACATTAAAAAAAAAAAGTTCTGACCGAGTTCACCTTCTTCTTCCTGCTGGATGTACAAGTTCTTGATCGTCCAACGCCCCCTCCCCCCGATATTTGTCGCATGAAAGCCAGCACAGCTGCGCCACAATCCAATCGTGTGCAACACAATCCCCTGTTAAATACCTGTCACAGCCATTATACACTGACTTGGGGATGTAAAAAGCAGCTCTCGAGGCTCAAATGAGCGGAAAACCATAGGGATCAGGTAATCAAATAAACAAGTACAGAATAGAGCACAGCTGGGGTGCATACAATTTACAATTTACATACAATTTAAACAAAGCCACTAGTGCATATACACAAAAAACCTTTTCTTTGAATAACATAAAACGAATTTTTCTGATTTGCGCCGAATTGCCCCAGGATTTTGGCGCACGCAATCGGATTGTGGCGCATCAGTGCCAGCTTTCACACAACAGAAATGTGTGGGGTGCGTGGCCGTTGGAAAACCTGGCGGATTCGGAAAAAACGCTGAATTTAAAAAACCAATTGTGTCGCAAAATCAATCACTCACATGCATCGGGAATCCCCATCAGGACCTCCAATATGATATAAATCATTTCATAGAGACAAGGGTACTCCTAGTACTGTAGCTTTGGCGCACATTCAGCCAAATGAGTCTGCCATACGAGAATTGCGCCTGAGCACTGGAATGTACACAACGCCATGGACACCCTAGCATAGATGTTCATGTGCATTTGAAGCATCGTGTGATGGGGCCGGAAGTTTAGTAAAATCACCATAGTGATTCAGGGGGGTCTTATAGACAGAATTGACTGGCCGTACAGTACTATGAGTACTCTTGTCTCTATGCAATGATTAACATCATATTGTGTCCTTGTCATCATTAAGATACACCCCCTTATGTTTAATGTAATAGATGAGCCTTTTATATAAAAATGCTTTTTAGCTCGAACACTTTATTTTATTTCATTCATTCCGTTTTTTTGAGAAAGGATTGTTAGTACCCGAAACGCATTAATGGGACATTGATGTTTTATCACATACTTGTTTTGAGATGGAATCCTTGTTTTTTTTTTGTTTTTTTTTTATGTTATCCAAAGAAAACGTTTTTTTTAATATACACACTAGTGGCTTTGTTTGGATTGTATGTTTGCGCCCCAGCTGTGCTCTATTTTGCACTTTCACCACTTATTATGTATAGTGACATATCCCTTCTTTTTGTTTTTTGTTTGATAAGGGTACTATGACCCAAAGTTGTCATAGTAACCGATGTGATGCCGCCCCCCTGTGAAGTGATCAGGAGGGCGGTGATCAAATCCAGTTTGGCGGCACCACACGCCACCAGGATTTAAGCACCTCCAGCAGCTTTGCCGGACGTATTTAAAGGGTCAACACCCACAATTGGTGCCAGCACGACCACAAGTGTTACCGGTGGGTGTTTGCTGCAATATGCAGCAAAGGCTACCTTGTATGGAGAGGGTTCAGCCCGTGAGGAGTTAAGGGCTAGACTGATAGGAATGTTTATCTTCAATGTTAACTGAAACAACATAGTAAGATATGAAGTTTGTGCATGGTTAAGAATCAGAGAAGAAATAATTTAATAATATGTTATATCTAAAATGTTTATAAAATAGATGAGAGGCACCATGTGGTTGAAAGGCTGTAGAGTACAGTAAATTATATAGCTTTATGAGACGCTCCATAATTGATTTATTTCCCATATTTTCATTGTTGCTACTAAAGTGTTTTGTTGCCACTTGGACAGAGATCCGTTAATGTTGAGTTGAAACTGCTTTTGTGTTACAAAAAGGAAAAAGCCCATTAATTGCATTATGAATGATGTTTTGTCAGCAGCTGTACCAGCATGTTAGGGAGAATGTTCTACTATCACATGCTTTTTACACAACTAATGGTTAAGAGTAGGCTTGGATTCCAGGATAGTGAGAAAAACACAGTTGGGTAACGTGATTCCATGGAACTTCCAAACTTGGGGGTTGATCATACATAAAATTGTTTAATAACTATGGTTTTGGGAATGTTCTGCCCCCTTCCTCAGATCCTAATTATCAAGAAAATACTATGGGAAAGGCAATATGCACAAAGAAATGACTGTACAAATATAATAAAAACTACTAAATAGAGAACTATGATAAGACATATATGATATACACATATGTGTTTAATAATAATTATAAAAGATATGTTACATGGTGTAAGCGTTCTTAAAAAAAATTGAGGGAATTACACTCTTTACTATTAACTATTTGAGAAAGTGACTGATTTCTCTCTTCATTGTTTCATGAAGACTCTCAACTTTTAAACTTCTTTTGGCCTTTATCTTTGGTATTTGTGTTTCTGCCTATCCGATATCCTTGATGTGCTGCTAAATATAGAAGCAATTATTGAAGGATGGAAGCATGTCAGTTCAAGGTATGACGGATGGAGCAAGGAAAGCTGTCTAATTGGACCGCAGTTTTATGAGATAACCATAAAGTGGTCTCAGGACTTTTTTCTTTTTAATTTTCATCAAGCACATATAAAATGCCTTGTGCAAATGTGGAAAAGACCCAGAGTACACATTATTTCAAATGTATGATCTCTGTCACTAAAGTTTACAAGAGAGGTCAAGCTTGTACAGTCCCTGGGGAGAGTTCAATCTGTGCTGTCTACACAAGTGCAATCAGTTCATTGATTGAAAGCAAACCTTAAGAACATGCTCTATTACACACGCTCTAGAGAAATAAATCCCGGAAACTGTATACAGTCAGTAGTTTTCCAACTTATGGCCACCACAGGCTTTATTTATGACAAAGGAAAGCTTAATATTGTGCTATATTTTATGAAAAATAAGAAAGCAAGAGACCAGTTTATGGTATTTTCAATGGCTCCTTTTACTTCTTTTCAATTAAGTGACTTTGCCATCCATAAAAGCAGACTTTATGATTGTAAGTAAATGACTTTTAATAATGCCAACCTACCTCTCACATTAATAGATTAGCATGTTATTATCTCTCAGCAGCACTTCTGCATACCACTCTTGTATTGAAATATTTATCCTCACCAGTCGCCTCTTGTGCTCTGTGTGAAGTGAATAGTACTTGTCATGCTTCTCAATTTTCTTGATTACTAAATATGGCTGATTGAAGGTCAACAATCATTTATTAATAGTAACTATTCTGCAGGTTGTTTTCTCCTCTAAGGTATACTGTTCAGCTGAATTTTGTTTACCAGTGTCTTGTTTTCAATAGTTTTGTTGCCATTTTGAGAGACACTTAAATAAAAAAGCCCACAGAGTGCCTAGGGGTTCTTCTAGTAAACATTGCTTGATTGGTAATTAATGTATACAGGGATACTCAAGTCATACAAAATAAGTTAAGATCTCATTTCAGATACAGACTAGAGTACAGACTATAATACACAGTGTCAGTTACTATGGACAGTAAAGAAAATAATTATTTGAGCCCTGACAGTCAGCGCACAAAAAATATTTGCATTTGGCTGAGAGAAATAAGTATTTGATCCCCTACCAACCATTAAGAGTTCAGGCTACTACAGACCAGTTACAAATCCTATTCTACTTATTTCCTGTATTACAGACAGGTGTCCACAGCCACAATAGGGGAGATGTATTAGTGTGTTGGTCTTTAGTAGAGATGAGGGACACTAAAATGCTCGGGTGCTCGTTACTCGAGCCGAACCATTTCCAGATGCTCGAGTGTCGTTTCGAGGAACGAGCCCCAGTGAAAAATCAATGGGAGACCGCGAAGCATTTGTCAGTAAAATTACAAACTGAACGAGCACAGTGAAATAACACAGTGCAGAACAGATTGCAGATGTTCGGGAACATCTGCGATCTGTTCCGGAGTACAGCGCGCAGACGGTGTTATGCCGCAATCGTATTTGAAAGAACAATAGTGTGAAGAACAACTTGCAGATTTTGGCAAACCTCTGCAAGTTGTTCTTCACACCTATTGTTCTTCAAATTACTATTGCGCGAGAAACCGTTCTGCACGCGTGTCTCCGGGACAATCTGCGCATCTGCTCCGGGACACACGTGCAGAACGGTGTTATCCGCAAATAGTATTTGAAGAACAGATATGTGTAGAGAACAAATTGCAGATGTTGCCAAACACTGCAATGTGTTCTTCACACATATGTTCTTCAAATACTATTGCGGGAGAGAACACCGGTCTGCGCGCGTTGGTCTTTTTCCGGGGAACAGATCGCAGATGTTTCGAAAATCTGCAATCTATTCTGCACTGTGTTCTTTCAATAATTTTATTCAATTAAACAATTAAATTAAATGTTTTAATTGTATTTTTTACTGTTCTTCACTTCTTTTTTTTAATTAACTGCTCGTTATAGAGAAGGCAAATACTCGCCGAGCAAACAAGCCGGTCGAGTAGGCCAATTACTCGACGAGCAATCAAGGGGGGGGGGGCTCGGACGAGTATACGCGCTCATCAATAGTCTTTCGACCAGTGCAGAGCTAAAACTATACAGATCGGTGCTTGCGCCAGATTTCTAATTGATCTGCTGCTGGGATTAGTCTGGTGCAGATAAGACTGTACTTTGCACCTCCTATAGTTGATCTAGTTGCGCACACAAAGGTTGAATTTTCTGGACTAAATTATGGGGCATGGCCTATTTTCTGTTCCGAGTTTTCCAATGATCCCGGATGAATAGCAGACACAGACGTATGAATTCTGAAAAACGTCGAATTGATAGTAACATGGTATACCAGAAATGCCACAATGACAAAGCATCTATGGGTATTCACGTGATACGATGTACTAATCCGATACTGAACTTCAAAAAGAAATCTACAGTTAGGTCCTGTGTCTGCGGTGGTTCATTAGCCGCCGGGATCGTTGGAAAACTTGTTTATAAGCGTTAACGGGGCACCGCGCGCAGATCCACAAGCACCTGACCCGATTATTAATGAGGCAGACACTGTGTGGGAAGGGGATGAAAGTGGCTACGAACATTGCTAGTTTTAAATCTAGTAAAACAATTATTTTCTGTCTGGTTAGCCTAGTACACGGCCCTACTGAGGAGTCTAGTGGGTCCGGCGGGGGGTAGGGAGGAAGCGCGCTGTTATCGGGGTGTGTGAGCCTAAAACTGGACTAACCTTTGGGAGGTAAATGGGAGTGTACAGGGACGGGGAATTTCAGGAAACAAACTACGTCTTTTGTTCAACGTGTGTAGAACGATTGTCCAATGGGAATCAGTTTGTCTACTAACCAGATTACAAACATTTTTCAAGACCAAGAGTGTTCTACGAGATGTCAAGGACAAAAAAAGATCAAAAGACTGTACAAAGGATTGAATGTGCTTACGAAAAACCATACAGTAAGCTTGATCGTTGAAAAGGAAAGGACGAGCATACTGTGAACTTCACTAGGTAAAAATGGTAAGAACAGCTAGAACATGACATTGACTGGAACCATCTCGAGCTTGTGTTGGGAAGAGTGTCTGTACTCTAGTTTTTTTCTCACGTCAGCCCGTGGCCCTTTGGGAAATTCTTCTGGAATTTTTTTTAAGCTACTGTACTATGACATAGCGGGGAAACTCGGGAGGAGAATAGTATAAGTAATTCCCCGTAGATTGTACAGATATCCATAAATCCTTGGTGAACTGGCAAAATGATGTGCGATGTAAAGCCTCATTATAGCTTCTAGGAAGAGTTGAAACATGTCCAAGTCCAATTAGTAGCCAGTGTTAAACGTCTTCATGTTGTTTTTTTTAAATAAGAAGAATAGAATTATAGGTATAGAGGAAATAGGGTATTTAACCCCTTCACAAAGTCGCCGCAATGGATTATTCCGCCAGAGAGCTTATGAAGGGTATATGAGAGGGCGTCACGAGCGCTGAGCCCTCTTCAAACAGAGGATGGGCCTTTGTTGTGCATACTGCACAGGAGAAAGACCCTCGCTATCGACCTGCAAGTAGTTGCCGCACACAATTGCGGGGGTGTAATACCCTAGAGGTTGTTGACGCCAACAAAACGTAGTATTTAAAAGACACGGCGCATGGGGTGGGCCAGCATCTTTAAGGGATTGCTGCTCCCTGAACATCCTCGAGGTAGGGCAGAAGATCGGTTGACATGTCAGCGTCGTCTTAGTCAGAACAGAGGATGCATGGTTTCATACAGTAAGCCCCCCACCTGTAGCTCATGTAATGAACCTATGTACAAAGCAAATATATGGTGAACGATCGGGATATCTAGAGTATAAAGTACCCTTGAGGTTATAAGAAATTAGTGAAAAAAAAAAATAAATAAAAAGTGTAAAAAATAATTATAAAAATATAAAAAAATTCTAATCACCCATTTTACTAAAACTGATATAAAATAAAAATAAACAGTAAATAATAACATACACATGATATCGCAGCGTCCCAAAAAAAGCCAAATCCATCAAAATATAAAAACGGTGTGCCGGTTGGTGGAACCACATAATGGGAAGATAGCGCCCAAATGTCTGAAACATGACTTACACCATTTACATAACAAAAAAAAGTAATAAAAAGTGATCAACATGTTGCATAGATCTCAAAATGATAGCCAACAAGTAAGCTAATTTTTCAAAAAAATGACACCGCACACAGCTATGTAAACCAAAGTAGAAAAAGTTTTTAGTGTCAGAAGATGGCAAAAATTTTTTTCTTTTCTTTTTTTTTTTCTTTCCAGCTTACCAGTACATGGCATGGAATGGAATAGAAAAAAATGTCAAAAAAAAGTAAAATTACTTTACACACCAAATAAGCCCTCAACAGCTCTAGACACTGAAAAATGAAAAACCTATGGGTTTTGAAGGGTGGAGAGCAAGAAAAGAACTGAGTGGAAAAAAACCCGAACCATACCCCTAGCGCAATAAGACGTACCCTTACGTCTGCTTGCGCATGGGGGAGTATGAGCGGGCTCACCGGATGAGCCCTCTCAATCCCAGGTGTTTCTCCCAATGAAGCAACGACCATCGCTTTAAACACCCGCGATTGGTGCTAGTAATCTTTCGCTCACCATCGGCGAAGCTGCCGGCAGCAGAAACGGGCTGTGTGGGGGGGGGGGGGTGGTGGAGAGTGGGAAGCGTCATCTTGGCTCAAGTTTCTACCCGGACATCATCGGGCAAGGAGCAGCGATCCATTGCCATGACAGCCTCGGGTGGTCACATAAAGATCCGGGGCTATCTAAGCTATTCTAGGCTAAAGATCTAGGTCCTCTATTACCAATGTGCCATTTGCACATGTATAATAGATGGTGTGCAAAATCCCAATATACTGCCATTTACTATCATATGACCAGGTATATGGTAGGATGAATCACCACAACCTAGGGTTAAAGTATCCTAGGGGAGTCTGAAAAAGTAAAAAAATTAAAAAATCTAAAAATTCAAAACCCCCCCTTTCCTAGAAAGTCATATAAAAATGGCAATCCAAAGTCGAAATTGCATTTTTTTGCATTTGGAAAAAAAAATATAAAGGGAATTCAATAAAAAAGTGATTCAAAGGTCCTACAGTCCTAAAAATTAGAGGCATTGAAAGTCATCAAAAGTCACAAAAAATGACACTACCCACAGCTCCATACACAATGTGTAAAAAGTATTAGCGCAGGATACGCAAAATGACATTTTTTTTTGTTACAGGAGGTTTAATTTTTGGCAAATGCATGAAAACATTATAAAAACATAAACCAAATTTGTTTGTATTCCTGTGATCGTAATAACCCAATGAATGAAGAAGAAAGACCTATCATTTTGGGCACACAGTGAAAGCTGTTAACATCCAAGCCCACAAAAAATGGCCGCAAATGTTTTTTTTTCATTTTCTCTGCATTTCAGGAATTTTTTCCGATCCCAGGTACGGCCATAGAATTATATAAAATCAACTAGAAGTACCAATTTGTTACGCAGAAAACACGTCCTCACACGCTCCTTACATGGAAAAAATAAAAAGTTATAGATTTTGAAGGTGGGGACGTGTAAAAAATAAAGACGCAAAAAAAAAAACGAAAAAAAGGGCTGGTCCTTAAGGGGGGTTAGGGGCTAAAGATCTCGCCTGTTAAATTGCCGGCCATCCTACGTTTGATTAATTAGGAATTGTGCCACATACACCAAAGGACAGTATTAGTTCCAATATAGTTGGCGGGATTCCAAACATCTACAAAATTTCAAAAAAAAATAGGAGTGGCACATTATGTGTACATCATTTCCCTTGTTTTTCTGGCAGTTGTTACCTATGATGCCGCTATAACCTTTGATAAATCAGGTCTCTTAAAATATAAAAGCTGACTACAGGCAGATAAACAAATCCTTATTACTTCAAAACGGACAGTATCTACAGATTAAGAGTCGTCTGCTGTGCCAGATTATCACTGTGTCTGATACTGATGATTAAAATCGATGTGTTTAAGACTGTCAATTGTTCCTTTATTGTTCTCATTTGCTGCAGCAAATTTTGGCACCACCAGCCTTTTCTGGACAATGGGCCTCTTTTTACAATATCAGAAAGGGGATATAAACTTTGTAAAACCCATAATATTGTAGAATAAGGGGGGGGGGGGCCATTCAGAAAGTTTGTGGTTGCAAATTACTTTCAGAAATCTCTCCCAATGAGTGGACGATGAAAGCTCTTGGATTCCAAGTTTTCAAACATAAACAAATGTCCACATATTTCATGAACTAAAGGGCATAAAGGTGGTTCTACATGTTACCGACTGATTGGAGTACTTGGCTTTTTTATTAGGTTTTTAAGTTTTTTTTTATTTCGAACCTTATAAAGCTGTATGGTTATTTTCTTTTGACTGCACTGCTACCCCCCAATGATGATAGTAATGTTTTCAAAAATGAATATATTAAAGATACAGAACGATTCCATCTGTCAATTATTATTTCTCGAAAAAAAATATGACATGATGCCGAAGCTATATGAAAAATTTAAGCCACACGCATGCTGCTTCGATAGGAGTAGGTTCTTTATAATTTAATAAATGCAAGAAAGAATTTTTTTTATAAATATTATGATGGCTAGAAATGCCATTAACCTATAGAGTCCAAGTTTTAAAAATTAGTGTGATAAGTGTAAATAAAAATCAGCGTAATCTTCATTGCAAGAAGTTATACAGAATGATCTTCACTTTTCCCCAAAACTCTTTCACCAAAAGAAGTTTAGGAGTTTTACAAGAGGTAGTTTGCAAAAAGAAAAAATATCTCAAAAAATTGTACTTTACAACCTCAGAAAACCTCTTAAAGATCCACAATGATCGAAAGGCGCAATGACAACAATAATAATCTTCTAATGGTGAAATCATCGGAAATGCATAGGAAAGTAATTATGACCAAAATTTTTAGAGTAAATTGTACCCTGAAATTATGGGATTATATATCTATTTCAGCATATTTTCATCTACATGGGATTGTATGTAATAATTTTTAAGTAAAAGAAAGAAAAACGAGTATTCCTTGTTAGCTGAGCGAGAGAAAGAAGGGAAAGTTGACCACTGGGGGGAGGGCTTATTGATAAACAGAAATGTCTGCAATAACATGAAACACTAGATCATCACTGTCACACACCAAATATGTTGTCTTTTCAGTGTGACAAGAGGCTTACATTTTTACTGGTTATTTTTTTATAGCTCTCAAGCACAGTTTAATTAGGCAACTTTTAAATAATAAGAATAGAACATGATGTTTATAAACTTGATATAGTGGTCATGGATTCATTCTAAAGAATACATCAAATATGTTTCCAGCTGTGTTCTTCAGTAAGTCTAATATAGTAAAAATCTTCACATGAAAGTATTAGTTCCATATCATCAGTCATTGCTGGGCAATGTGACAAGTTTGGATCTTCTATCAAAAAACCTCATTGAGGGTAGCCACCCTACTAAAGGATCTCGGGAGTAGATTACTCAGCTAATTATTCTTTATCTTGGGTTAAAACATTAAAAAGGAAGAAGAGATATTGCGCTTTGAGAGAATTAATAACCCATCTTCTTGAAGAAAAAGATTACTGAAATTCAATGGATGTGATTCGGATTGTAAATAAGAAGTACAAGCGTTTGCCATTATTAAAAGCTAGTATCCAATGCTAACGGAAATGTGTGAGTCTTACTGATGGGCTTACGGCAAAAAAATCCTCCATCACAACATTTAAATTAAAGTCAATACGAAACAATCTTGCAGATTAACGTATCCTGGATTAGGGTTATTTGTGATAGAGAACATTGCTTTCGTGGTTCCCTGTGGGGTTTTAGTAGTAATTGCAGTTGTGACCAAGCAAGGATGTTACAGTTGGGTTAGTAATGTTAAACAATTCCAGGTGTTAGTATATCTGAAAAACAGGTGCACCAGAGTAAAGTGTAACAAACAGAAGTCTAAAGGCAAGTTAGTAAATGATGCCAGACAAATTGGGAGGGCAGATTCTAAAAGCTAAGGAGAACAAGGAGGGGTTCAATGAATTGTGTTAGTCTCAATGGCTGCATATTACCAAGCTGTTTGCAAAGATTTCCCAGTTAATTAAAAAGCTTTCAAACATGGTCTCTAAAGCTCAAAATATTATCATTATTTCTAAATCACCCAGCCAGATACTCTTAAGCACATAATTAGTTGTTTTGGGTGCCTTGATATGTTTGCCATTTTGCACTACATTTTGAGAGATCTAAAGAGGTAGCACATGATGAAGGAGGCTTCAAGTTTGATGCTTAGATTCAAAACATCTCCCCCACACAGCTTAAAATTCTAAGGATCTCATACATATATCTAGTCAAGGCTCATGATCAGAGTGTCCATGTGGGGGATTGGAGAAATTTTTGTGGTCTTAATGGAAATCTACCATTAAAAGCAAGTATGATAACCAGTGAACTACTCATATATCCAGGCAAATGAGTGTGTTTTGTAATAGTTTATATGGCCTCCTTCCTTCTAGAAAAGAACTTTTACAATTATGCTTATGAGTATGACAGGATGCAGTTGCTGCAGATTCCCAGGCTTTAGACTGTCTCACCTCCCTCCAGGAGATTTTGGCACAAAGTGGGTGGAGGGGGGAAAGTCTCCTTGCACACTTTGTAAAGATTGTGAAGTTGCAGCATAGAGGGCAATACTCCCAAACATTTGTGAAAGGGAAAAGAGGGACGGTGATCCCCCTAAGCCACAACCCCAATCAACTCCCGACCACGCCCCAATTGTTAACCATAATAAAAATCATCTCAATTAATACATTTTTTTAAATCCTGAAGCGGATTTTCCAGTTGGATTTATCCAGTTGAGGAATTTCTTTTTACACATCGCGTTAAATAGCACGTGACCACAGATTTAATGCCTTGTATATAGAGAGGGATCTTCTCAGAGATTATTGTATTATTGAGACAATTATTATTATTATTATTATTATATTGTATTATCATTATTATTATGGAGTGATTATGATTATTTTACTATTATGCATAAATCATTCCATAATATAAAAACAATAAATTTATAATAATAATAATGTCTAAAAATGGATAAATAATAATCTCGTGCGAAACATTCCCTCTCTATATATCAGGCATGAGTCTGGTCCACGGTGTAACAGTTAGCAGAAAAACTCTTACTATAAAATCCTTGTTACACAACTATTGGGCTCATAGTCAGTTGATTAAGCTCCTATCTCTAAACAGAGACTCTAGGGTTTGAATTCCCAGGGACTGGCAAAAATTAAAATAATTAATTAAAGAAAAGAGCTTGTGCTGGGAAGGCCCTAGGAACCATATATGGACGATGTTGATCTGAACCTGATGACGTGGTCATGCTCACTGCTAACAGACACATCTCTCAAAGGATTCCCTGGGCTGATGTCTGCTTGGGGGGAAACCCTAGGAGATGTGGACCATATATGGATAGATATCTGAACTGATGACAGTGGTCCTGCTATCCACTAACTGAACACTTTTCAAAAAGGAATTCCCTGCCCGATGTCGGTAGAAGCCATTCCAGTACATAGTCAGGCTGAAAAGTATTTATACGGCGGACCGGAGGGAAAATCTGTGAAAATTAACAAGAAGTAAGGGAAAAACGGGTAGGTTCCTGGCAAAATAGGGACAGGTTGGGAGCTATGTGAGGGGCTATGAGAACTGCCCCAGTAGCCTTTTCAGTCTCATTAGCTAGTTTAATAGTTATTTTAGAAGGAAGGAGGCCATTAATAACAAAATATAAGAAGATATCCAAAGTCATGGTCGCCTGGATCTTTTGAGCAAGTGTCCTGTTATCATGGATGGATTTTGAGGTAGATATAAGTTTACACTGTTTCTGATGGGGGGGGGGGGAAAGGCCCATTTTTATGCAGTTTGCACCCAAAAGCCAATAAATCCCAGTTTCTCGGGCATAATTGCACATTTCATTGTCTTCATATCTGGACTTTGGCTCTTTACAGACAATGAAGCTGACAGTAATTCTGGTGGCTAGTAACTGCAGAGTCCTACTTCCTATTACAGGTATTTGGTTCATGTCCCTGTCTTACAGGGCAACACAGGAGAAAAACTTGCGGAGTTGAAAAAGCATGGTTAATGCTTGGTGAAGTGGAGAGATGAAATATGGTAGCTGAAGCAAAGATCTTAAATGTCTTGAAGGCCGATTGGCAAAGGTCGTGCAGCACTGCGTGATTATTATTATTATAAGGCTGCATCTGCCTTTTTGTAACAGTGCTTACAATGGATTAGAAATTCAGCTAAACAGTATAAGGTATAAAGGAAAAGTACAAGCCTAATAGATGGCATTACAGACATTGCAATAAGGGCCATCAAAAATCATCTGGAACCAACATATCCTCCTGACCTCATCTCTGGGACAGAGAGTGAGGGAAAAACTCTTTAATCAAGTCTATTTATATGTGGTTTTCCTTTCAATCTTGCTCAGCTTTGAGGACAGAGGTTAGGGACTTCAGTCTTGAGATTACCTATTTCAGGACTATAAGGAAAAATCTTGACTAAAAAAGTGTCTGGTCTTATAGACAAGAAGGTCAGGAGGAGGATGCACACTACTAGACCCTCCTGACCGCTTTGTAATGGAGGGATTGGGTAAGGCGGACATGGTGCTGCACTGATCACCCAGGAAAGAGAGCTCAAGCACGCTCTATCCATCATTCCTCTTCCCAGGTGACATGAAGGGCAGAGGAAGCTCCGTCAGTGGTTGATGCCACTTAACCCCGCCAACCTTTACTTGATAAAAATCGGGTTAAAAGGGGAGTGGTGGGGTTAATTGACTGGTCTGTGGCTCCCTATTATAATTTAATAGGGAGCCATTCAAGAGCAGAAGAAGACGGCTCTTCTCAGTGAGTGAGCCTAAGAGACAGCTCACTAAGAACAACTGTAATTTCCATACTAGTGTCAGACATGCCTACTCACTGCATACAAGACACTGATGGTGATGTCAGCCATCAGTGACTGATCACAACTTCCGAATCACCAAGGTCATGATTATGCCAAGAATGCGAACATTCGGTGCTGGGACCGGGGTAAGAAGAAGAGGAGGGGAGGGGGTGGTTATGATGTCCTGTGTGCATTTGTGTGTAGAGTAGATTCCAGTGTATTCTTATGTGTGCAGAAGCAGAGGCTCTGTGTGTGTTATGTGTATGTAGTACCAGGGTTGCTCCTATGTGTGTATACATGAGTTGTGTGTGTGTGTTTATGTGCATAGTTGTGCCCAGTGTGCTCCTTATGTGTTTATACCAGAGCTGTGTGTGTGTTAATGTGCATACATGTGCCCAGTGTGCTCCTTATGTGTGTATAGCAGCGCTGTGTGTGTGCTTATGTGTATAGTTTTGCCCAGTGTGCTCCTTATGTGTGTATACCTGAGCTGTGTGTGTGTTTATGTGTATAGAAGCACCTGGTCAGGGGGATGTATTGTGTATGGTGAGCTGTGTGTGTTGTGTAAATGTATGGATTCTTTGTTGTAGAAGGCGATGAGTGTAAATGTATAGATATAGCAGACCTGTGCGGTGCTTTTGTGCGACCAGCAGGGATATTTTAATTGGTGTAAAATGTATTTTTCCTTTTTTGGAAAATACTAAATATGGGGTATGTCTTATAGTTAGAAGCGTCTTATAATCCTAAAAATACAGTCGTTAGGGTCCAGACATCTGACCTTGACTTATGAACCATATATGAAATATCATGTGAGAAGTGCATTAGCAGGGAGATAACAGTCCAGGCTTTTTGAAACTGAAGTTTGCTATTAATTCTGATTGTCTGGTTAGTAATATTTTTGATGAAAGTGTGTGCGTCTGATTAGGAGGGTGCCGGGAGCGGGCTAAAAGAATAAACAGTTTAAAAAGTAAAATTGCGGCGGTTCTGCAATAATGAAGATATGCTCGCATCAGCCACCCTGAGCTGGTGGCTGGTTGCAAGATTTGAGGGTTTTATAACTGGCATTTTAAAGTGGTAGGTGTCCTTTAAAACCACTTACAGCTGGTGGTAACGAGGGTTTATAAGTGACAAGTAATAAAAAATGCCGACGACGAGACTAAGGCTCTTTCACATTGACGTGTTTTTCACATCCGTTGTTAGTGATTTCCACAGATGCCATTGATTTCTAGGGTGTTTTCTCATGTGTGGAAAAAATTGTTGAAATATATGTCCATTTTCACTGATGCAGATCACGGAGGACAATAAAAGTCTATGGGTCCACAAAAAAGAAAAGGATTGTGCAACATACGTTCCTTTTCAATGGTTGAGGCTAAAAATTATTAATCTAGCCAACAAGAAAAAGCGCAAAGCATTTTTTCACCAAGTTTCCTGCCATTTGGGAAGATTGCATGGGGGATTTCTAATCGCAGAAAGGAACTACAGAAGTCTTATAATTAGCTATACCTACTTGTTAAAGCTGTCTTTAATAAGTAAATGATTTGCATACTTGCCCACCAGATTTAAATGATCACATGAATATATCTGATAATGGAGACTTCAATCAACAAAACTCTCCGCTTAATTAAAATCACTTTCAAATGATATTTTTGATTGTTATAAAGCAATTGAACAAACAATTTAATTTCACAGACACGTTGAAATACAGTGCAGGTTAAACCTAATCATTTAAAAAACTTGATAGAAAATACAGAAAGCTAAGTTCTAGACCTCCCTGTGAATCCTTTGCATATAAATCATACAATTGTATCAATGAATAAAAACTTTATTAGGCTTTTTCTTTTAATTTTATAGTTCATCCATTGGTGAATATAAAAAAAAGAATCGAACCTACTAATGACAAAAAACTACCTTTGAAACCAAATTCAATGTGATGTATAAATTCAGATCCAAACTACTTACTCCAGATGTTTATTTACTGGTTTGACATAGCCATTCCTTTAAACCCACTTTATAGCTGGTAAAAGAGGTAGGTAAAGTAACAAGTAATAAAAAAATGCTGAGACTAAGGCCTCTTCCACCTAGCGTGCGTTTCACGTCAGGTGTGCAATGCGTGAAAAACTGACGTTTTTGGCCTGCGTGTTTGTTCCATTTTTCCTTGGAGTAGTAATTTAGCGTTTTTTGCGTTTTTCACGCGCGTGTTGTTGTTAGACGGTTTTTTTTTTTTGCGTTTTCGGCGCATTTTTCACAGCGGCGAGTCACTGGGAGAATCGAGCATTTTTCAAAGGGACCATGGTGGGATTAAAAAATGGGTTATTTAATTTAAAAAAATAATGTCTTCGATAAGTTGAACATATGCGAATCTATTCTTCACGGTGCCCCGTGTATAGTATCTCCCGACAAGTGCAGATGTGAAGAACAGTGAAGAAGAGAATCAAACCAGTGACCACCTGAAAACAGTGACCACAGGATCATTTAAGAGAAAAACACAGTGCAGAACACAGTGCAGATCGATTACAGATGTTAGGCACATCTGCGTACTTGTAGGGAGATACGCGCGGAAAGGTGCGGCCAAAATAGCATGGAAGAACAATATATATGTGGTGAAGAACAAATTGCAGAGGTTTAAATAACATCTGCAATGTGTTTTCTTCACACATATATATGTTCTACATGCTATTTTGGCTCTGCCACGTTCCGCGCGATCTCCCGACAAGTAAGCAGATGTGCCGAACATCTGTAATCTATTTTATGCACTGTGTCTGCACTTGTGTTTTTCTATTAAATGATCCTGTGGTTCAATGTTTCCCTGTGTCACGTTTTATTCTATTCTTCACGGTTCTTCACTGTGTTTTTTAATTAAATGCTCGTTCGCGAGCAGGGGAAATAATGTTATTTGGTTCTCACCTAGCAACCCTTACGTTTTTAAAACGCATTTTGGGCACTCGCATTGCACTTGCAAGATTGCGAGTTGAAATCGCGTTCTTGATGCCTCTCCATAGACTTGAATGGGGCGTGATGAAATTGCGGTGACTCCGCAAAAAATAGAGCATGCTGCACGATTGAAGCGAGTGCAAACGAACGCAAGCAACGCGTCAAAAAAACAACGCTAATGAGGGAAAGCGCCATTGAATTACAAATGGGGACAGAGGCAATGCAAGTTCTGCGCTGTTCAAATGCACGCCGCAGGAATCGCGCGCGAAAAACGCAGTGTAGAAGGGGCTTAAAGACTTCTTTCACATTAACGTTGTTTTTCGCAACCGTTGTTTGTGATTTCCACAGATGCATGATTTATATGGGTGTTTTATCCATTGTCGTCAAAAAATTGTGGAAACTATATGTCCTATTTTTTGCACTGATGCGGATCACGTAAGGCAATTAGAAGTCTATGGCGTCCACAAAAGCAACGGATGCAACATCCATTCTTTTCCACTGGTGAGGGCTGATTGAAAACATGGGGTTTTTTTTAGAAATGGAGACAAAACAAAAGTGAAAACGGAGACAAAGGAGCAAAACGGATGCCTTGTCAATGCAAAGAAACACCAATACCAATGATGAAGCAGCCCTTGGGATGGTTTCACATCTTGCTTTTTTTCACATCGGATTTCACGGTACCCAATTTGAATTATGGACAAATAAGGTTGTTTTTCTTTCATGTTTTAAAATGAAATGTTAAGCACTGGAAGAGTGGGGCATGTTCCTTTACATCACAGAGCAATGCCTGCAGGCACACAGAATAGTCCTTCTGGTAGTTAATCAGGCATAGGATCTGTGATCCATCCTTCTGCTACTACTTTAGCATCTTTTGGGTCACTAGCTGTGCCTTTGAACCCCCTTGTGACAGCGGGTGTGCCTTTTTAACCGCGGTTAAAGGACCGGGGGGCCCGTTCCCGTTTCTTCATTTCAAGGGGGAATAGAAACGTAAAATGGAAATAAAGCAGACGAACAAACGGTCCGGGAAAAAGAAAACAAGGAGCTTTTGAGAGGGATAGGCTGGGGGGGGGGATATCCGGACACAAAGGGAAAGGAATAGCGACCCCCTTGAGGAGAAGTGACAGATTAAAGGGAAAAGAGGGACAGATTAGCGGAAGAAGCGACCAAAAATTAATCAAAATGAAATTCGTGTGAATCAAGGGTTTGGAAAAAAACGCATTTGGTGTCGTATTCTTGTGGGCTTGGTATTACCGGCGTTCACTTCATGCCAAAAATTGACACCAATCTAATTTATTCGGGGAGTGAAGGGCAAGATTAAAGGTGAGAAAAAGGTGCTGGTAGAGGGTTTATAAGGTTGTTATGATATTTAAAAAAAAAAGTTAAAAAATAATGAACAAAATTTTTTTTGTATTTGCCGCCTCTTGTGTTATAAACCAGGCGAACAGAGAAGAGGACGGGACGGATGACCTCCTTCCCTCCCCCCCTATCTTCCCCCTTTTCGCCAGCCTACTCCCGCGCAACGACCCCTCTTTTCTTAATCCGCTTTCTCCCTCAACCCCCTTAACCCCCCGGGTAAGCTCTGATGCCTCCCCCACGTCTCGCGTCCTCTACACATGTACTCCCTTCTCTTCCCCCCTTCTTATATGAGCCATCTTCGATATCCATACTTCCTATCCTTCCCTACCTCTCTCCCCACCCCCCCCCCTCCCCTACCTCCTAATCCTCCCCACCGTCTCCGACTCATCCTTCTTTCGTCTAATCTTCTTCTTACGTTATACTTTCTTTCAACCTCCCCCCCTTCCCCCCGTTACCGTGCCTTTTCCCTCCTACCCCCACTCCACAGTCTCTGCGCCTCTTATTAGTCCCGACTCCCTCCGCGTATCACGCCCAGACCGGTACTCTTCCGTTAGCGGACCCCTTAGAGTCGTTCACCCCCCTTACTCTCCTCCTATAGTCTCCTATACCACCTTCTTCTCTTCACTCTTACTTCACTACCTGCTTCTCCATCCCTTACCATGACCCGGCGCCTCCCCCCGTTCTTAAGGCGATAACCGACGGGGCATCCAGATTGGGTTCTCCGCCCGAACTTGAATGTCCCCTTTCCTACTTTTGGCCGCCTCTATCGGTGGCGGCATTCCAATGTTGAGTATCGGCAGGGGGCCACAGGTCTCACCGTATAGTGCATCGTCCATTCTTCCCTTTTGCCCTGGACGCCCCAAAAACCAGGGTCCCTGTACCGCCGCGTCGTGCCTTTTTTCGTCTTTCACCACTTGTTTTTAACTGTCGACTCTCCTTCCTCCCTATCTACCGCTGCCTTCTCAACTTCCCTCTTTCTCTTTGGTCCTTGCGCTCTTCACTACCACATAGTACACGCATTTTCCCTTGAATCAGAATTACCCCACCGGTCATCTAAACGACAGACAAGCAGGGCGAACGGGGGTGCGTTGGGTGGTTGGACATTTAATCCGGGAAAATCAACACTTTCCTCTAAGGGCCTCTACCTTTGTTCTTTTTTCCCGCGTTCAACCAATATTATCCGCCCCTCTTTCCACTCTACACTTATCCTTCTCCCTCCTCTACTCCACTCGCATTCTCCTTTCTCACCTCTATATCACACCCAAGGGGGCTGGACCCCGTGTCACTTTCTAGGTTCCTTTCTGTACCGCTTGTGCCCCCACCCCTGTAACCCAGATCTCCGTCTCTTCCGGGCTAATGCACCTTAACGTGCTTTGTCATCATCTGCCTCCCCCCCATCACCCTTTGCGCATAAACAGCTTCTATCCAACCTGCTATGTTCGGTGGTAAGGGAACATGAGCAATTTATCGAAGGCCCTCGCCTCACCACTCTCTTCGGCTTCCCCCCCGCATTCCCAGCCTCTTCCTCTCGCCCACTTCTCAACCCCGCCCTAAGTCCTGCTCGGGGGCGTATTCGGCGAATAACCCAGCTTGTCACCTCCCACTACGCACACGTCTTTAGTTCATTCACCATATCCGGACCCCCATCTTCCACCTACCTCGTCTCTTTGCTCATAACTACAACCTCTCGTTATCGACTTATATTCCCTATAGCCCTTTTCCCCACTTACGTCCCTATTACCCCTTCCTCACGGGAACAACCACATAAAGTGCAGGCTGTACCACGTATCGATCTAGGGCGGGGAGCCATCCAAGCCACATATATTCACATACTCTTACAATTACTCGTTTCATCCGATCCTCTGTGACTCACCCGAGCAACGGATTCTCCTACATCTTCCCCCTCCAACCCCCTCCACACGCCCTCTCAGTGCAGTACCCACGCGCCATACCTCACTACTCCACACCTCCCCCCTCTCCTTCTTCCATAATGACCATCAATCTCCATCTTCTTTCACTCTCAAACTCTGAGTCCCCCCTCTCGTACCCGTTAGGTCCCTCTTCCCAGGAACCCACCCCCGTCATCCGCTCCTGCTTGAACCCCACTGTCCTCGTTCTGTGCAAACGCATGCCCCCCGCCTTCGCTACTCGTTTGCATAGTTCCTCCCCCGCCCCCACTTTCACCCCCGTTTTACTTTCACTTTTTCTTTTTCGCCTACTATGGGCGACACTCGTCTTTACTTTCCTCCCTCCGGCCAGTTGCTCCCCCACCCTTCCGAGCGATTCTAATGCGCCACAACTTTCTAGAACCCGATCACTTCTCATTCCCTCAACCCCTTGTTTTCCACCTCCTTTTAGACGTTTCTTCCTACACATCACCCCCCGCACCCTTCACCACCATATACGGTCATACCCATAACAGGTAACACATAGCCGTTTCTCCCTTTGCCGTTTCAATTATCCCCCCAGTGGTTCGTGCGCCACAACATAATACCCCCATGCCCGCCTCTGCTTGCCTGTTTCTTGTGGCAAGATCTCTGTCCGCTCGCCTGGCTGATATCGAGGGCTGACTCGCGATGGGAGAAGCACGGAAGCACCTGGGCGCAAACACGTTTATGGAAACCCCACCCGTCCGACAACACAATCCCTTAATGCGTGGCGTCGCGGTTGCTATCTTTAGATCTTGGTGTTGCTTGATTGAATTTTTAGGTTTTTTATTATAATTTTTTTTTTTTTTAACCTTTTTTTATTTTTACTATTTTTAGAATACCTAGTGCTACTTTGTAACCCTAGGTTGTCTGATCCCCCATGCGCCGCCATCAGTTTGAAGCCGACGGCAGCTTTGCGGCCGGCCGATCAGCAAGAAAACAGCCCGCGATGGTTTGCCGGCACCGGATCGCGGGGGTGTGTTACCGGTTAAGCCTTTTCTGCAATATGCAGGCAAGAGACTTACCAGGCTATGGAGAGGGATCGGCCTCGAGGCCCTCCATGAATCGGAACGCGGGCCCGCCGCCGTGAAGACACGGCGGGCGGTCGCAACCGGTAAAAATTGTACCTTAACAAACAATATCTTTAGGTGTGTGAAAATAGGTGTTCTAAAGTCAGTGTGGATACGGAATGATAGTAGAATAAACCTCAACAGACAGGGGAACAAAAATTTTCGGTGCCCAGGCAATGTTTACAGCAGGAACATTCACCGGTAGATTTGTACAAACTCATCATCTCACCGTCTCAATTAAACATAAGGACCAGGCCTTTTTGGTTTTTTGCGTTTATTTTTCATTCCAACATTCAAAAATCTATAAACTTTTTATTTTTCCATGTAAAGAGATGTGTGATGGCTTTATTCTGCTGCAATAAATAGAACTTCGTAGTGGATTATTCAATATTCCATGCCATGACTGGGAACGCAGGAAGAAAAAGAAAAAAAAGTCAAAATGCAGTGATGGTGGGAAATGATGACAAAAAAAAAATTTGCGCCATTTCTTGGTGGGCTTGGTTTTTACAGCTTTCACTGTGCGCCCAAAAGGACAGGTCTATTTCATTCATGGTCAGTACAATAAGGCGAGCGATACCACATTGATAGGTTTATATGTTTTCATACATTTACCAAATTTTAAACCTCCTGCTACAGAAAAAAAAATTCTTCATTTTGACCTCCTTTCTTGCGGCTAAATAACGTTTCTACTTTGGTATATGGAGCTGTGGGATGGTGTCATTTTTTGCGACTTCTGATGACATTTGCAATGCTTTAGGACTGTACGACCTTGATCAATTTTGATAAATTTTCTATTTTTCAAAATTTTTCAAAAAACTCCGGGCGCGATTTTCTGTACGAGGTTGGTTAAAACAGTGAAAAAAACGGTTAGTGATATTCTGATAGATCGGCATTTCGGAAGCCGGTGATACTAATGTGTGTATGATTTTTAATGTTATTATATTTATATCGGTTCTGGGGAAAGGGGTGATTTTAGATTTTTATCGGAGCCAGATGGCGCCGCGGCGCCCACATTGCTGACGGCGATCAAAGGGTTTATTAAAAGCCCGGCGATCAGGCAAGCACCGATCGCGGGTGCTAGCGACCGGCCATTGGCTTCAGTATGAAGCAAATGCCCGGTTGAGTATGAAGAGGGGCTCCCCCATTGCACGCAAGACATAGGTTACGTCTTAGTGCCGCTATGGGGTTTAAAATCCTCTACGTTTTCAGGCTGAAAATACTCCTTCGCTATTCATACTAAAAAGTAAGGATCCCAAGTTGTTCTGTGATCATGTTGAACTTACTGTCAGATTTCTTTTTCTTTTTTTTTTTATTTTTTTAACTTAATCACCATGTTTGCAATGGTGTTCCCTTTTAAGGACCCCAGAGATTGCTTACAAGACATATTTAATTGACTTCTAAAATATACTATGCAATGATTAATTGCATTGAGGACAGATGTCACATAACCAATGAGGAGGCTGACCACAAAAATGCATAGAAATTTATTTTGTTTTATTTTCAGAAAGATCAAAAAGCGTATTTCAAAGTAGTAAAGGCAGCAAAAAAAAACAATATACCATATTTCCAGAACAAATCAGATACTGACAGAGTATGAATGTATGTTGAATAATCAAGGAGGACTGTGAAATATGTATTTTCACAAACAATGAGATACGAGACTAACGAGTAATGCACTGTACTCGCAATAAGTGAGGATGGCGAACTCGTAGGTTACTGGATTTCCATGCACAAATAGGGATGTAGTGTATGAACTGTATTTGCCAATGACGAGCTTAAGGCGGTTTTACTCATGTGTGATAAGTGTGGGGGCAGGATCTAAGGTAATTTCCCAATCTACATCTGTACATACCCCATTAGCCAGAGATTCCTGTCCATAAAATGACCTGAAGATGGTGGGGAATATGTTGATCTCTATTGTCCAGGAAAATTGCCCCTTTTAAGGAACCCCAATATATTATATTTCCCACAAACGTTAGGAACTGTCAGTATATGCATTGATTATGAAAATAACTAGGGGAATGGACTGAACCCCAATATATTGCATTTGAACAAACAACAGATACGTAATCAATTAATAAGTGGGTGGTTTAAAATCCACAAAATGTTGAGGGTGCCCGTATTACAATAATACACCAGGGCACCAGAACACACAACAAAAGGCAAAGCAAGAGTGCGATGTACGTCCACAAAAAATACATCTGACAGGAGTCTCTGCAGGGAGTTCAGCAGTATCCGCAGTGTGGAATGAGTCTGTGATTATCATACCCTAGCCAGTTACACACCTAGCCAGCAACAAGGACTATCCCTTGCTATCATCTCTGTCCCTACAGCCTGTGTTTCTCCCGCAAGTTTTATAGCGGCTGTTGATGCTATGATTCTCATAGGGGGGGTAGTGCTGATTGGCTTGTCAGCACGTAATTTTGTGCGCGATGTTGTGTTCCCAAGCTTTTCATTTCTGTGTCAACCTAATTTAAAGCCGTCATTTTAGGAAAACTTTGTTTCTGAATTTGGATCAAATTAAATTTATCTGAATCACTATGTTTTCTCTAAGTTAATAGAAGAATGGGATAATTGACCCCAAAACCAAAAATGACGTGTCAAAGCTGATTAGAAAACACAGGTCGGTAGCATATTTTATCCTACAAATAGAGGTTGTGACCCCAAACGGCAATGGTGGTACAATTCATAGATATATTACAGACAGGGGAGCCGCTATGTTAACATAACAAAGTGGGAAAAAACTGTTCGTGTGCTATACAACAAGCAAAAAAACATCAGAAGCAGTAGTAAGTAAACAGGGTTGTATGGACCACCCAAACTTACGGATGGCAGAGATACATGGCAAAATCAGCACCGTTAAAAAGGCTGAATGTTGACCATTAAATACAATTTTCCATAGCTTTTTTTACTTTCACTTTCAACCGGATGTGAGTCATTTTAACAAATCACCTGGAAATTTGGATGTCATGAAAAATTCAAAACTTTTTATGAACTTAAGAAACAAAGCAGCATAAGGTTAAGAGGGTCCTTCCGCTCTGCAAACAATCATTCAAATGACATCACAGCTGGAGATTCTAGCCGATTGGCCCAGGATGTTTGAGTGTTATGGGCAAGCTTATATCTAAAGTATGTGATGCATCAGGTGGTACCGTCCAACAAATATTTGGTGCAGAACAGTTAAGAAAACATAATGCTCAGCTTTATAGAGACAACCTCTTCAAATAATATTTTGTTTTTATTTTAGTTTTTATTTTAGTCGTTTATTTTCAAGGCTATAACAAACAAAAACCAATACACAAAAGTCTAGCATTTTCAAAAACGTATCTTAGTGAAGTAGATGACTTTTGCTTCCTTCAGCTGGTTTTATCGCGTATTATATGTATGGAAGTCATCTAGTGCCAGTTTGAAATGATTCTTTAATAAAACAGTATGTTGAATACAAGTTTAAATTCTTACACTTTTATTGGAGCTCAGGACCTTTCTCATTAGCAGCAACTGCATATCAGACTCAGTTGCCTATCTGGATGTGGTGTCTCATCATTTAATCATGACTTGAGTTAAACATTGAAATGGTAAACTTGGATAATCTGAATTTCATGTCATTTTTTCTATAAACTTCTTAATGTGATAACTGTATATATTGCATTCCATCCATTTCTAAAATAATGTCTTTGTAGAGTTTTATAACCAATAGCACAAAACTGTGTTCTGGTATAGATAATTAATTGTTGACGGTAGTTTCAATTATAAGGTAAAATGTGAATGAAAAGATATAACGCCTTTCATTTTCATAAGTACTGTGAAGGTTATAAGGTTAAAATATACAGTTCATACACCTAACAACAATATATATATAAATTCTCCTGCAAAGCCTAGTAAATTATATAATTGATTGAACCATCTTTTTATAACCCTGAGAATATTATTGTTGTATACCTATTCTTATGGATGTTAGGCAGTCATGAAAGTTCCTGAAAAATGTTTAGCCACTTGCCAGTGTAAAAACTTTTCATTCATTAGAGTTAGTATAAAATGTGGTTAGCAGTGGGGGTCATTTATCTTTAGTTGGGACATTTTATGCATGTCTTTGCGCCAAAATGTGACTGTTTCAAACATTCAATATGAAATTTAGAGAATATCAAGGGCACAACACTGAAAAATTCTTGCACAACTAGCTTTGCTAGGCAAGTGGAAATGACTCAAATTTACGCAAAGAGGACGCAAACGAAAAAATTCTAAGATAAATGTTTTGAACTATATGGTCATGATGTGGACACATTGAAGCCATATAATGAATATAATAATCTAAATACTGTATGAAGTGGCATAACTAAAGTCCACTGCCATAGGACAAACATTCCTAGTTAGGTCACCTCCCATTAACCGCGACCACCTCTTTTAGCACTTCCCATTTGTGGACGAAATACAATAATGAAAGCAGGTGGGAATTTTAATGCTACAACATCTACTGATCTAACGGAGGATGATTAGATTATGGTATCAGGCCAAGCAGCTTACTACATAATTACTGGTCTGGAACAAGAGACTTACATACAGGATTAGAACCGGCGTCCACTAAATAAGCCATTTTTTTTCCAAATAGATGAAGAAAAGGGCAGAGCACTTTAAAACTCGTGACCACATCAAGATTACTACATAGATACGTGTTTAGAACCCAAGAAAAAAAAATAGTACAGACAGCCTATACGGCCAACATATTCATCACAGGGCCTGATGCAGGGATAATAAATCTGTTGCAGTTGCCCTCATAGGAGAAGTAGAAGATAAACAGAGCCACCTGTATTAAAGTGTGAGCCAGTTTCTGTCTAACTTTGAAAAAGGAATGAAAAGAATGTGCAAACTGCTTGCACACATATTTATGAAGTGTTTGCACTAGTTTTGTGTCATGGCTGAACTTTGTCGACAGCGGCACAAAAATCTGCATCTAATGGGCATTCCAGTGCCAATTAGGACCAGATAATGAAGGACAGGTGGCCAGTATTTTAATCATTGTCCCACTTCTAATTTTGATAAAATCTGGGCCAGAGGTAACAGCACAGAGGAAGAGCTGCAGAATTTTGAGTTCATGGTAATTCTAGCACTCAATCTATTGAATTGGTGATGTCTGATCGGAGGAAGGGAGGAACTCTTTCATTGTCTTATACCTGATCACCATGTCAGCTTCATCAAGTTTTAAAACTCATCTTGCGGGGTATTTAGCATACAAAGATTTAGGAGTCTCAAATTCATTCATTATCTGCTTCAACTTCTTAGCTCAAAATTGATACTTTCCTGTACTCCCATATACACTCACCGGCTATTATTAGGTATACCTGGGCCAACTGCTGTTACCACTTAATTTCTAATCAGCCAATCACATGGCGGCAACTTTGGCATTTAGGCATGTAGACATGGTCAAGGACATCTCATGCCGTTCAAAACCGAGCATCAGTATTGGGAAGGAAGGTGAGTTGAGTGCCTTGAACGGGGCATGGTTATTGGTGCCCAGAAGGGACTGGTATTTCAGAAAATGCTGATATAATGGGATTTCATCGCAAACAACCATCTCTTAGGGTTTACAGAGGAATGGTCCGAAAAAGAAAAAACTACAAAGTGAGCGGCAGTAGTTCTGTGGGCGGAAATGCCTGTTGATGCAGCTGGTTGAGGAGAATGGGACACACTGGTTCGAGCTGATGAGAAAGGCAAAGTGACTCAAAATGCCAACCAATTACAACCAAGTAGGCAGAAGCGCATCCTCTGAATGCACCAGTAGTCGAACTTTGAGGCAGAGGGCGTACAGCCCAGCACGAAGACAACAACGGGTGGCCAATACTTCAGCTAAGAAACAGGAAAATGGGCTACAATTTGCACAAGCTCTCGAAATGGGCAGTAGAAGATTGGAAAAACGTTGCCCTGGTCTGATGCATTCTCGATTAATGCTGGACATTCAGATGGTTTAGGGTCAGAAGTGGCGTAAAAAAACATGAAGAGGGATCCATCTGCCTTGTATAAACGTTACAGGCTGGTGGGGTGGTGTCATGGTGTGGGAATATTTTCTTGAACTATTTGGGGCCCCCTTGGTACCAATGAGCATCGTTGCAACGCCCAAGCCTACCTGAGTCTTGTTGTGACCATGTCCATACCTTGATGAACAAAATGTAACAACATCTGATGGATAATTTCGCCAGGATAATGCGCCACAGTCATACAAGCTGGGAATCATCTCAGAATGGTTTCTTGAACATGAACACTGAGTTCACCTGTAATCAAATGGCCTCCACAGTCACCAGAATCTCAATCCAATAGAGCATCTTGGGGATGGGTGTGACGGGAGGATTCACATCATGGATGGCTCAGAGACACAATCTGAGGCAACTGTGTTAGCTGCCATCATGTCAATATGGACCAAAATATATGGGAATGCTTCCAGCCCCTGGTGAATCTTGCCACGAAGAATGAGGGAGTAGAGTTCTGAAGGCAAAAGTGGGTCAACCCGTTATAGCCAGGGGTGTACCTAAATAAGTGGAAGGTTGAGTGTAGAGAGTGTTCGTTAGTACTTGGGTCCCACCAGAAAGCAAGTTTTCAATGAATGGAATATTCTCAGTATTTCCCAGCACCAATGGCACTATGGACAGGGAGGTCTCCTGACCTTTGAACCTCTTTTGCAATTGATTAGGAATAATAGTGGAAGGGCCTGCACCAGAATTGGGCATACCTGGACATCTCAAGGGCAAAGGACTGATGGGGACGCAAGATTTCGGTGCAATCTATCGTTTTTTTTATAAAACCTTATCTCAAGTGCATACCTATTTTGGAATTAAATCAATATGGCAGTTTACGCAATGTCCAAAATCGGTAGCGAATGAACAGAAACTGGAGAGAAATTTGGCAAACGCAATAAGGAGGTAATTGCTTCGCTTGGACGTCATCCTGTATTCGAACTAAGTGATAAAATGCAAACCACAATTATATTATTTGATGTCCAACTCTCTCTCGTAAGGCATAGATTAAACAGGATTTGAAGAAGGTCGTGGTTCCAAACGATGATCAATTTTAAAAAGCGTTTTCTTCACAATATTTTGTCTTTAAAACTACCTATCATGTTTTTGTTCTTCCAGATATATTTAGAAACTGTTGCTGCGATTTCCTCTTAAAAAATGCTCCTAACAGAAAAGGTGGACTTGCGGTGGACAATTCTATATGCTGAATCACTCTTGTCTAGGTGATAGAACTGGAATAAACAATAAACTTAAAATAATGGGATAGAGTAAGACTAATTTGGTCAGACCTCTTAGGTTTGCTACTTTTCTAGAGAGTCAGACTAAAAAAAGCAATATCTTATAAGGTATTGCAATAATTGGGACGTGTAAAAAGCTACACTTTAGATTCTTCGTACCTCCTAACAAACGTGGTATCTCCATAATCGGGTGAGTGAAGAATGGTTGAATCCAATTAGTAGAGCATGAATCAGTTTGTCTCTAACCATTACAACATTTTCAAGACCAAAGAGTTTTCTAAGGATGTCAAGAACAAGATCAAAGACCTGTACAAGGTTGAAATGTGCTACAAAACCATAAGTAAGTTGCTCGGTTAAAAGGACACAACTGTTGATTCAATAGTAAGAAAATGGAAGAACATTGACATGACATTGACTTGAGGAACCATCTCACCTTGTGTGGAAAGTGTTTGTTCTATTTTTTTCTCGACTCAGCCCTGGCCCCTTTGGGAATTTCTGGAATTTTTTTTAAGCTACTGTAACTATACATAGGATCAAATAGTAGAAAATAAGTCCCATAGTTGTCAGATATCCATAAATCCTTGGTGAACCTGAAAATGGGTGCGATGTAACCTTTCATTAATATAGAAGAGTTGAAACTGTCCAAATTAGTACCTTTAATGTCTTAATGGGGATTTTCAAAATAATAAGAATAGAATTTAAGGTAATAGAGGAAATTGTTTAACCCCTTCACGCTCTGCAATGAATATATCCGCCAGAGAGCTATGTAGGGTATATGAAGAGGGCTCATGGGCTTAGCCCTCTTCATACAGAGATGGGCTTTGCTGCATACTGCAGCAAGGACCCATCGCTATCACCTGCAGTCGTTGCTTGCACCAATAGCAGGTGTTAACCCCTTGCTTGTTGCCAGCACAGACGGTAGTATTTAAAAGACAGCGGTGCATGGGCACGGCCATCTTTATTGGGATTGCTGCTCCCCCGAACATCCTCGGGGGGCAGAGATTGGTTGCCATGACAGACCCGAGGATGCATGGTTTCAATACAGTGGCTCACTGTAATGAATCCTATGGAAAAACGCAGTATATGGTAGGAACGATCAGATTATCTAGAGTTAAAGGGGTTATGCCACGAAACAATTGACTACAAGTCGTATAGCCCCAGGCTGGTGGGCACCTCTACCCCTGATCTGCTGCCGCGTGTCCCACCCCAATTGCCCCCGTGCCGAATAGTCTCCGCATAGCTCGTTCGCTGAGCCGTTCCACAAGTGACCCTCTTCTCAGCCCCGGTCGCCCAGCAAGGGCTCGTGGCTCCTTGTGGCACTCCCCTCCCCTGACTAACCGATCGCACCTAACCCAATGACCTCCGCACCCCCAGCCGCCTCTGCCCTAAGTCTGCCTTAAGGCGTACTTTGATCCTGGTTGTGTCTCTCCCAATATTACCCATCCATGTACCCTCTTAGACTTCTATGCCTGTAGCCCTCGGATGACTCTCCCCCGGCCTTGTGCTTGGCAGCGTGCCCCATGTTGATCATCCACCACTAACCCGTGACCTCCATGTAGCCCTCAATGGTCCTGCCATCCTCCAATGAGTCTATTCCGCCGACGATCACCCCTATCACTACGTCAACCGGGCCCAATGTACTAAAGCCGCTGAGGAAATGCCACTTGACGCCACTGTTCGGAAGCCGCCCACAGGTCTCTGTACCGCCCTGCAGCACGAAACGCCTTACCCGGTTTCTGCGTGTGTCGAACTGGTGGAGCCCGTTGTCAGGGGTGGGGCCTGGCTCTCTGTATGCGACCCTTTCCTAGCTTCTTTGACCATCTGTGTGGACCCGCCCCCCCCACGCTTACCCGACGGCGTGCGGTTGCTAGCCGAGACCAAAGGTGTCCGTGGCTGGACAGCGCATTGTTTGTGGAGTGGCCTTGTCTCCCTTGTAGGTACATTTAGAGGTCCGGCTTGTGGCCTTTGTTCCTGCCATGATTCACCTTTGTATCCTCCGTGTATTGCCCCGACCCTCTGTCGTGCCCTGCGAGGATGTCCTGTACCCCCTTGTATGGCGTGTCTCTTATTACTTTTTACTGGCCCCCGCACCCTTTCTTGTGTCGTCATTCTATCTGTCTTTTTTGTGAAACCTGCTTACTTCATCGTCATCGTCTGTCCACCACCTCCCGTCATTCTTATGTTTCGTTCACCAAACAACAGCCGCCGCCCGCTCCCCGGGGGAGGATGTGGCAGAGCGGCTGGCATTGCTTGGCGTGCTAACATGGGCAAAGTCCCGTGAGCTTGACTGATGCCTGCCACACCTCATGCTGATTCGGCGCGCCTACACCCCACGTTCAGGCGCCCCACCTGTTATCTTCCGTCCAGAGGAGTCAGAAGATTGTTTCCCCAATATCGTGCATGCTGCTCGCTTCCCCGCAGTTAGACGAGTGTTCTGTTTTGTTTGGTATGTTATTTGCCGGAAGGTCCTCCCTTGTTAATGTTGGAATAATCGTGTAATGGCTATAGTAACGAGTAAGAACAGAAACCAAAGTTTTTGACCGAGTTCAACCTTCTTCTCCCTGCTGGTATGTTCCTGAAGTTTTTGATCGTCCACCGCCTCTCCCCGGTATTGTCGCATGGAAAGCCAGCATCAGTGTGCCAATCCAATAGTGTTGCACCACAATCCTCTGCTTAAATTCCTGTCACACCAATATACACGGATGGGATTTGTAAAAAGCAGCTTAGAGGCTCAAATGAGCGGAAAAGAGGGAAGGAAAAAAAAAACCAAAGGGAGGGATCAGGTATTAGGTAATCATAGGGTAGTCATCACATAAAACAAGTACAGAACGTAGACACGCTGGGGTTGCAAACAATTTACCAATTTACATTCAATTTTTAAACAAAGCCACTATGCATATATCACCACCAAAAACCTTTCTTTGGAATTAAAATCAAAGAACTTTTTGATTTGTGCCCCGGCGAATTGCCCAGGATGTTGGCCGCCAGCAATAATCGGAAATGTGGCGCATCCGTGCCAGCTTTCACACAAACGACATGTTGGCGGTGCGTCGGCGTTGGAAAACTGGCGGATTCGGAAAAGGACAACAAAAAAAAACACGTGTGACTTTAAAACCAACAAATTGTGAGGCACAACAACAAGCACACATGCATCGGACATCCCCTCAGGACTCCCCCCTCTGAGATAAATCATCTTCATAGCGAACAAGGGTACCTCGTCCTGTAGCTTGGGCCACATTCAGCCAAAGGCGTTGCCATAGAGGAGAATTGCGCCTGAGCCTGGCTGTACCCCCCAACGCCATGGACAACACTCGCCCCTAGATGTTCATGCTTCGTTTTGGGTGTGTATGGGGTGTGATGGGGTGTGATGGGGGCGGCCAAGTATGTTTTAGTTTAGTCACCTCAGCCTAGGGCTTCAGGGCGGTCTTATCGCCAGCGACGCTGGCCGTCCATTATCTGCGTCCCTCTGTCTTATGCCATGATTACCCTCATATTGTGGTCCTGTCCTCATTACGATACACCCCCTTATGTTTTCAGGCAATTACATGAGCCTTCCTTATCTAAACCAATCTGTTTTCGTCGGATCGCTTTACTTGTATTTCATTCATTCGTTTGATGAGACAGGATTTACGTCCCCGCCGCGCCACCGCCTTATGGGACCTTGATGTTTCTTCCCATCTTGTTGTGGATGGATCCTTGTTTTTTTTTGTTTTTTTTTCTGTTATCCCCAAGAAAAGTTTTTTTTATTTTTTTGTCCTGTCCCCCATAGTGGCGCTTGTTTGGCTTGTTCTGGTTTCGCCCCAAGCTGTGCTCTATTTTGCACTTCACCCACTTATTATGTATAGTGACCTCTCCCTTCTTTTGTTTTGTTGATAAGGGTACTGTGCCCACAGGGGTCCTCGTAACCGCTTGTGCTGCCGCCCCCTGTGAAGTGATAGGAGGGCGGTGATCCATCCCGTTTGCGGCACCACACGCCACCCGTATTGTTAAGCACCTCACAGCGATTTGGCGGACGTCTTTCCAGGGTCACACACCCACAATGGTGCCAGCACGCCCGCCACAGTGTTACCGGTGGGTGATTGCTGCCCCTTCGCAGCACGGCTCGCCTGTATGGAGGGGGTTCCGCCCGGTGAGGCGGTCCGGGCTAGCCGCTAGGCATGTTTCTTTCAATGTTCCCTGAAACCTCATGCGTAAGATCTGCCGTTATGGGCATGGTATGTAAGATCCGCGCAAATAATTACTATATGTTACTTACATGTTTCTCAATATATATACTTGAGTGTGGGCCACCCTGTGGTTGAACGGTGTAGAGTACAGACATTCTTATAGCTTTCTGAGACGCTCAATATTGATGTATTTCCCATATTTTCATTGTTGCTACTAAAGTGTTTTGTTGTGTGCCCCTGGCCCGCGATCCGCTAATGTGAGGTTGACAATGCTTTTGTTCCAACAAGGAAAAGGAACAGCCATTAAATGCCTTATGAATGGGCCTGTTTGTCAGCAGGCTTGATCCAGCATGTTGGGCGACTGGTTCCACTATCACATGTGCTTTTTCTACACCTAATGTTTACACCAATGTTTTTTACTGTGTGTGTTCTTACCCCCCCCAACCAGCGTTCTTCAACACGTCGTTGCGCCATGCCATCTAAGATGTTACCCCAGGCTGCCCTGTCCCTTTTCCCACCTGCGCCCAGCTCCCCTTCTAGTTCACTCATAGCATTGTCCCCCCCTTACTGGGCACCACCCCCGCGCACCTTGTCTGGCCATTGGTGTCACTTGCTGTTTTCATTCTCTCATCATGCTAAACCCCCCCCCTTGATTGGTTCCCCACTGTATCTCACTTTGCGCGCGACAAGGGGGCGATGCCAGCATGGGTTCGAGCGGGGTACATTTTTAACCGGTTTTGCTATTTTGGATAGTCCGCCTACGATTGCTCAGGGGTTTGGCTGGGGTGATTTTGTGTTTCCTCTGTGGTTGGGGTGGTGTGGTTACGGTATACCGCCGTAGGCTGGGCTTCTAGGATTTTCGGTTGTTCGTGCGCGCCCCCGAAGCGAACCACACCCACCAGGGTTGGGGTGGTACCGTGATTCCAGGAACTTCCAACCTTGGGGGGTGATCCTAATCCATGTGTTTATATCTATGGTTTTGGGGAATTGTTCGTGCCCCCGTTCCCAGTCCTACATTATACCCGAACGACTCTGGGAAGGGCACATATGCACCCGACGGACGCTTGCCGGTACAATCTAATAACAACACTACTAAATCGGAGAACTATGGAAAGCCATCATCTGATACCACCCATGTGTTTATATATAGGATCACACGATAGGTTACAGGGTAGAGCGTTCTTAATAAAACTTGCCGGGCACTACCACTCTTTACTAGTCACTATTTGAGAACGTGACTGACTTGTTTGTCGTCATTGTTTAATGAGTCTCTCACTTTTAGAACTTCTTTTGGACCTTTATCCTCTGTGGTGATTTGTTGTTTCTGCCTCTCCCGCCTATCCCCTTGAGTGCTGCTCATGCTAAATATCGAACGCCCATCTTGACAGGATGGAAAGCATCGTGTTGGTTCGACACGGTATGATGGCTGGAGCCAAGGAACGCTGTCTAATTTGGCCCCCGCCGTAGTAGGAGTTTTCTGGAATAACCGATAACGTGGCTCCAGGCCCTTTTTTCTTTTTAATTGTCATTCCAGGACGTCATACCATGCCTGTGCCAATGTGGGACCAGCCCCCGACGTAGCTGTACACCTTCTTTCAACTGTTTGCTCCTGTCCCCATTCAGTTTACCAGAGTGGAGGGTCAAAGATGTCAGTCCTGGGGGGAGAGAGAGTTCAATCTGTTTGCTGTCTACACAATGCAATCAGTCATTATTGAAAACGGCACCTTAGCACATTGCTCTATTCCACCTTACGCTCTATGAAGACTACACTTCCGGAGAAAAATGATCAAGTCCCGTAGTGTTCCAAGTATGGGCCACAAAGGCTTGATTGGTAGACCAACGGACACGTTAACTATGTGCTTTATTTGATGCAACTCCGGAAAGCAAGCAGACCAGTTTATAAGCATCCATGGTACCTTTTACTTTTGTGGATATTACGGGGACCTTGCCCATCGTAAAAGCAGCCTTTCTGATTGGAAGTAAATTTTCCTTATATTGCCCACCTATCTCACTTAATAGATAGATGTTTCTTCTCAGCAGTCGCACTTATGCATACCTGGTCGTTGAAATATTTATCTACCAGTCGCCTCTTGTGCTCTGTGTGACGTGGAAGTGAATAGATACTTGTCATGCTTCCAATTTTTCTTTGCTTACGCTAAATATGGCTGTGCTTGAAGCGGTCCCCCCATCCTTTCTTACTAGTAATTTGCCGGTTGTTGTCCCCCTTCAGGTATACTGTTCGCTAATTTTGGTTTCCAGTGTCTTGTTTCCCTCGTTTTGTGCCAGTTTGAAGACCTTCAATTCACACCCGCCCCCCAGAGTGCCTAGCGGTGTCTCCTAGTCCCACCCTCGCTTGCTTGCGTCATTAAGTATCCAGGGATCTCAAAGTCTACCCCCTACGTACGATCTGCATTTAGATACCGACTAGAGTAAGCCTATAATACCCCGTTCAGCTTTCAGTACTAGGGACCGTAGCAAATAATTTTTGCGCCGAACCAGTCAGCGCACAAAAAATTGCCTTTGGCTGTGAGAGAAATAGGTATTTGACTCCCTACAACCATTAAGAGTCAGGGCTACTACAGTCCCAGGAGTTACAATCCTATTTCTACTGTATTTCTGTATTACAGACAGGTCTTGTCCACAGGCCAACAATCGGGGAGATGTTTTAGTGTGGTTGGTTCTTTAGTAGGAGAACGATGCGAGGCCCTAAATGCTCGGGTGTTCGTTACTCGAGCCGTGAACATGTCCAGGTGCTCGAGTGAGCGCTTCGAGCAACGCGCCCCCATTGAATCCATGGGAGACCGAGATTTTCCGTACAATTAACCTGCCCGCGCCCCAGTGCAATAAACCCACAGTGCCGACCAGATTGAGAGGTTAGGGAACCATCGCGATTGTTCCGGAGCCACGCGCGCAGAACGGTGTTCTCTCGCAATCGTATTTGAAAGATCAATCTTGTGTGACGACCAACGTGCAGCTGTTTGGCCACATCTGCAAGTTGTTCTTCACACCATTGTTCTTCCAATACTATTTGAGGAGAACACCGTTTTGGCCCGCGTGTCTACGGGACATCTGCGATGTCCGGAGACACCGTGCAGAACGGTGTTCCGTATCGTATTTGACGACAATATGTGTATGGAGGAACCACTTTGCAGATGTTGCCACCATCTGCAATGGTCTTCGACACCTATTGTTCTTCAAACCTATTGCGGAGAGAACACGTTCTGCGCGGTTCTCGGAAACAGATCGCAGATGTTTGCTACTCGTCCGAACCATCGCACTTCTAAGTCTGCACTGGGTCTTTCACTATTTCTTCAGATTTTACGAAACAATTAAAATTAACTGTTTTTAATTGGATTTTTTTTTTACTGTTCTTCACTTTCTTTTTTTTCATTAACATGCTCTTATCGAGCGGGCAAATCTCGTCCGAGCCCACCAAGACGTCCGAGTAATGCCAATACTCGCCGCGCATCAAGCTCGGCGAGTATCCTCGCTCATCAAGGCTTTGCCCGTGCAGTGAGTCAACCCTATTACAGCTCTGTGCGTGCGCCAGCTTCTTCATGTATCTGATGCTGGCTATTGATTAGTCTGGTGCAGTATAGACTTCACTTTGCACCTCTCCTGTTGATTAGTTGCGGCTCCAAGGTTGATTTTCTGGACTAAATTTTCTGGTGCCTGGCCCCTTTTTCTGTCGGTTTTGCCCCTGATCCCGGCCTGAACTAGGCCGATCACAGCCGTCTTAATTGCTGACCCGTAGCATTTCTAGTACAGGTATCCAAGAACGCCCCACATTGACAAGTTCTTCTGGTCTTCCTCGGATTACATGTACTATCCTAATTGACAAAGAACGACTCTACAGTTACCGTCTGTGTCGGTGGTTCATACCGGGCTGTGGAAAAGAAATTTGTTTGATAGTGTGTTTTGTTTCACCTCCCCCCGGGTCCACCCGCACTGCGGGTTCATTAAGCAGACAGTTTGGAAAAGGGTGAGCTGGCTCACCCACAGTGCTGGTTTACATCACTTATTTTCTGCTGGGTCGCCTCTAGTTCCACGGACACACCCTAGTCTGAGAGTAGGTTGTGTCCGGTGGGGGGGGGGTGGTGTGGGGGGTGGTAGGGTTCGTGTGTCTTACAAATGGACTGAATCCTCTTAATAAAGGTAAGGGTGTACAGATTTTAGCGAACCAAACTACTCTTGTTTCTGGTTTTAGACCAGATTGCCAATGAATCCGTTTGTCTCTAACCATTACAACAGTTCAAGGACCAAGAGTTTTCTAAGGGATTAGGATTGTCCAAGACAAACAAGCTCAAAGACCTGTACAAGGTGACTGGGCCTACAAAACCACTAATTAAGAAGCCTTGCCAGCCCCCCTCCGGTGCAAGGCAACCAAGGCCCCCCAAAAATGTTGCTTCATAGTACGCAAAATGGCAGACAGTTGACATGACATTGGTTGACTTGAGGAACCCTCTCACCTGTGTGGAAAGTGTTTGTTCTTTTTTTTTCTCGCCTCAGCCCTTTCCCCCTTGTGAATTTCTGGAATTTTTTTAAGTTTACGTCCCTATACATTTATCCCCTTCTTATGTCATAGACCCCAAGTCCCATATTTTCCTATCCCATCATCCTTGTTTCCACCTTCCCTTCTCTCTCCTCCCCTTATCACCCTCCCCCCCAGGGTCTCCACAGCCCCCCCACCCCATCCCCCTTACCCCCCCCCTCCCCCACGCAAGGGAAAGGTAATGAACCTGCGCCACAGTAGTCCCTCCCTTGATAACGTTCCCCCAATTGACCAAAACCTTAATGGTTTTTTTTAAAAATAAGAAGAATAGAATTTAAGGTAATAGAGGAAATAGTTTAACCCCTTCACGCTCTGCAATGGATATATCCGCCAGAGAGCTATGAAGGGTATATGAAGAGGGCTCACGGGCTGAGCCCTCTTCATACAGAGATGGGCTTTGCTGCATACTACAGGAAAGACCCCTCGCTATCACCTGCAGTCGTTGCTTGCACCAATTGCGGGTGTTAACCCCTTGTTTGTTGACAGCAAAAACGGTAGTATTTAAAAGACAGCGGCGCATGGGCGTGGCCATCTTTAATGGGATTGCTGCTCCCCTGAACATCCTCGGAGGGCAGAGATCGGTTGCCATGTCAGCGTCGTCTTCGTCAGACCCGAGGATGCATGGTTTCAATACAGTAGCTCACTGTAATGAATCCTATGTAAAAAGCAATATATGGTAGGAACGATCGGATTATCTAGAGTTAAAGTACCCTTGAGGTTCTAAGAAATAGTGAAAAAAAAAATAAATAAAAAGTTTAAAAAATTAATAAAATATAAAAAATTCTAATCACCCCATTTTCCTAAAACTGATATAAAACTAAATAAACAGTAAAAATCACATACACATTATTTATCGCAGCGTCCCAAAAAGCCCAATCCATCAAAATATAAAAACGGTTGTTGCCGGTGGTGAACCACATAATGGAAGATAGCGCCCAAATGTCTGAAACATGACTTTTACACCATTTTACATAACAAAAAAAAGTAATAAAAAGTGATCAAAATGTTGCATAGTCCTCAAAATGATAGCAATAAACACGTCAGCTCATTTTTCAAAAAATGACACCGCACACAGCTATGTAAACCAAAGTATGAAAAAGTTTTTAGTGTCAGAAGATGGCAAATTTTTTTTCTTTTCTTTTTTTTTTCTTCTTTCCAGCTTACCAGTACACGGAATGGAATAATAAAAAAATGTCACAGAAAAGTAAAATTACTTACACACAAAATAAGCCCTCACACAGCTCTAGACACTGAAAAATGAAAAACCTATGGGTTTTTGAAGGTGGAGAGCAAGAAATGAGTGGAAAAAACCCTACATCCATAACCCCATAGCGCAATAAGACGTACCCTTACGTCTTGTTGCGCATGGGGGAGTATGAAGCGGGCTCACCGGCTGAGCCCTCTTCATACTCACCAGGTGTTTTCTTCCCAATGAAGCAAACGCCCATCGCTAACACCCGCGATTGGTGCTAGTAATCTTTCGATCACCATCGGCAAAGCTGCCGGCAGCATAAACGGGCTGGTGGAGCGTGGGAGCCGTCATCTTGGCTCCAATCGTTTCTACCCCGTGACATCATCGGGGAGCAGCGATCCATTGCCATGACAGCCTCGGGTCACATAAAGATCCGGGGCTATCTAAGCTATCTAGGCTAAAGATCTAGGTCATCTATTACAATGTGCAATTTGCACATTATAATAGATGGTGTGCAAAATCCCCATATACTGCCATACTATCATATGACAGTATATGGTAGGATGAATCACACAACCTAGGGTTAAAGTATCCTAGGGAGTCTGAAAAATAGTAAAAATTAAAAAAATCTAAAAATTCAAATCACCCCCCTTTTCCCTAGAAGTCATATAAAAATAGCATCCAAAGTCGCAAATTGCATTTTTTTGCCATTTTGAAAAATATAAAGAATTCAATAAAAAGTGATCAAAAGGTCCTACAGTCCTAAAAATAGAGGCATTGAAAACGTCATCAAAAGTCACAAAAAATGACACTACCCACAGCTCCATACACCAATGTGTGAAAAAGTTATTAGCGCCAGGATACGGCAAAATGACATTTTTTTTTTTGTACAGGAGGTTTTAATTTTTGCAAATGCTTGAAAACATTATAAAACCTAAACAAATTTGGTATCCCTGTGATTGTACTAACCCAATGAATGAAGAAGACCTATCATTTTGGGCACACAGTGAAAGCCGTAAAATCCAAGCCCATAAAAAATGGCGCAAATGTTTTTTTTATCATTTTCTCTGCATTCAGAATTTTTTTCCCGCTTCCCAGTGTACGGCATAGAATATTATATAAAATCACTATGAAGTACAATTTGTTACGCAGAAAACAAGTCCTCACACAGCTCCTTACATGGAAAAATAAAAAGTTATAGATTTTTGAAGGTGGGGAGTAAAAAAAATAAAGACGCAAAAACGAAAAAGGGCCTGGTCCTTAAGGGGTTAAGGGGCTAAAGATCTCGCCTGTTAAATGCCTGCCATCCCTACGGTCCTTCTGATTATATAGGCTTGCCACATATCACCAAGGCCATGTTATTAGGCTTCCAATAATTAGTCTGGGCAGATCCACACAGTTCCTACAAAATTTCAGAAAAAGAGGAGTGGCCCACTTTATGTTACATCTTTCGCCTTTGTTTTCCTGCGTTGTTACCGTGATGCGCGCTACCCGTTTATAAATCATGGTTTTTCTTATATCATAAAAGCTGACTACAGGCAGATAACATCCCTTATTACTACTTTTCAAAACGGACAGGTATTCACAATTAGAGTCTTCTGCTGTGCCGATTTATCACTGTGTTCTGGATACTTGATGATAATCAGATGTTTTTTAGTTTAAGACTGGTCAAGTTTGTACTTTATTGTTTCTCATTTGCTGCAGCAAATTTTGGCACACCAAGCCTTTTCTGAGACCATGGCCTCTTTTTACCAACTATTCAGAAATTGGCATAAACTTTGTAAAACCATATAATTGTAGAATAAGGCATTTCAGAAAGTTTGTGTTGCAAATTACTTCAGAATCTCTCTCCAATGAGTGGACGATGAAGCTCTTTTGTATTCCAAGTTTTCAAAGCATAAACAATGTCCACATACTTTCAACCTAAAGGTCTAAAGGTGGTTCTACATGTTACGACTGTATTTGGAGTTCGTTGGCTTTTTTATTTTAGTTTTTAAGTTTTTTTTTTAAAGTCCGAACCGTATAAGCTGTATGTTATTTTTCTTTTGACTGCACTGTACCCCAAGATTGATGTAATGTTTTTTCAAAATGAAATATATAAGATACAGACAGAAATTCCTCTGTCATTATTTATTTTCTCGAAACTATGACATGATGGCCGAAGCTATATGTAAAAATTTAAGCTCACGCACTGCGTTCGATAGGAGTAGCTTCTTTTATAATTTAATAAATTGCCAAGAATTTTTTTTATAAATATTATGGCTGGCTAGAAATTGCCATTAACCTATGAGTCCCAGTTTTAAAATTAGTGTGATAGGTGTAAAATCAGCGTAATCTCCATTTTGCAAGTATACACAATGATCTTCACTTTTCCTCCCCAACTATTTCATTCACCAAAAAGAAATTTTAACAAGAGGTTTTGCAAAAGGAAAAATATCTCATAAATTTTACTTTACAAACCTCAGAAAACCTCTTTAAGATCTCCACAATGATCGAAAGGCAATGACAAATAATAATCTTATCATGGTAAATCATCGCAGGATATGAGAGGAAGTAATTATTAACAAAATTTTAAGTAATTTCTACCCTGAATTGGATTATTATATTTTCAGCTATATTTTCATTCTACATGGCTGTATTAATTAATTTTTGAAGTAAAGAAAAAAACGTAGTAATCCTTGTTAAGATGACGAAAGAAGGGAAGTTGCCACGTGGCCTGGCTTATGATAAACAGAAGTGTCTATTAACATTGAAACACTAGACTCATCACTGTCACACAGCGACAAACAAAATATTTTGTCTTTTCAGTGACAGAAGGTCTTACATTTTTCCTGGTTTATTTTTTTATATATCTCATCACAGTTTAATTAGGCAACTTCTTCAATAATTAAGAAATAGAACATGATGTTATCTGTGATATATTGTGTCATGATTCATTTCTAAGCATACATCAATATGTTTCCAGCTTGGTGTCTTCTTCCGCTAAGTCTAATATAGTAAAATCTCACATAAAAGTACTTAGTTCCATATCATCAGTCATTGCTGGGCATAGTACAAGTTTGGATCTTCTCAAAAACCAAACCTCATTGAGGTCTTTAGCCACCCTAAAGGATCTCTGGAGTAGATTACTCAGCTTAATATTCTTTATCTTGGTTTACAACATATAAAAGGAGGATCTTGGCTTTGAGAGAATTATAACCACTCTTCTTGAAGAACAGATTACTGAAATCAATGTTGATTAGGATTGTAAATAAGAAGTACAAGACTTTGCCATTAAACAACAGTCTCCAATGCTAACGGGAAAATGTGGTGAGTCTTACTGATGGGGCTTAACGGCAAAAAAATGCCTCTCAAACATTTAAAGTCCAATACTATAACAATCTTGCAGATTAATTACGTAATCCTGATTAGGGTTATTTGTGATGAGAACATTGCTTTCGTGGTTCCCCTGTGGGTTTTCGTGTAGTATTGCAGTTGTGACATAAGGCAAGGAATGTTACAGTTGGGTTAGTCTATTAAACAATTCAGGTGTTAGTAGATCTGAAAACAGGTCGACCAGAGTAACAAACAGTAATGCTCTCAATGGTCAAGTAAATGATGCAGACATTGGGAGCAGATTCATAACAGCTAAGGAGAACAGAGCATTGTTCAGCTGAATTGTTTAAGCTCAAGGCTGCCATAATTACCAAGCTTTTGTCATAAGATTTCCCAGTAATTAAAATAGCTTTTAAACATGGTCTCTAAAGTCACAATATATTATCATATATTTCCTAAATCACAACAGCCAGATATACTCTTAAGGCACACAAATAGTGTTTTTGGGGTGCTTGATATGTTTAGGCCATTTGCACTACATTTTTGAGAGATCTAAAGAGGTAGCACATGAAAGGAGCTTCAAGTTTGATGCCTTAGATTCAAAAACATCTCCCCCCCCCCACAGCTTTAACACATTCTAAGGACTCTCATACATATTGATCTAGTCAAGCTGCACTGATCAGAGGTGTCAATGTGGGGGATTGGAGAATTTTTTGTCTTAATGGAAATCTACCATTAAAATCAAGTATGGATAAACCAGTGACACTTACTCATATATCCAGGCCCAATGAGTGTGTGTATAGTTAATGGCCTCCTCCTTCTAAAAAGAACTTTTACAATTATGCTAATGAGTATGACAGACTGCAGTTGCTGCAGACTCACGGCTTTTAGACTGTCTCACCTCCCTCCAGAGATTTTGTGCACACAGTGGGAGGGTGAAGTTCTCCTTGCACACTGTAACAGATTGTGAAGTTGCAGCATAGAGGCAGAAACCTCCCAACTTTGTGAAAGGGAAAGAGGGACGGCGATCCCCCTAAGCCACACCCCCAATCACTCCCTGACCACGCCCCAAATTTTAACCATAATAAAAATCATCTCAATAATACATTTTTTTTAAATCCTAAGCGGATTTTCCAGTGATTATCCAGTTGAGGAATTTTGGTAACTAAGCACTGTGACACAGATTTAATGCCTTGTTATATAGAGAGGGATCTTCTCAAGATTTATTGTAATTATTGAGACAATTATTATTATTATTATTATTATTATTATCTTATCATTATTATTAATGGAGATGATTATTATTATTTTTTACTATTATTACTAATCATCCTCCATAATCATAAAAACAAATAAAATTTCATAATAATCTAATTGTCTAAATGATTACAATAATAATCTCTGAGAAAATTCCTCTCTATATACAGAGGCATTAAGTCTGTGTCACGTGTAACAGTAGCAGATAACACTTCTTACTTACTAAAAATCCTTAGTACACAACTATTGGGCTCATAGCTCATTGATTAAGGGCTCCTATCTCTAAAACACAGAGAATCTTAGGGTTTTGAATCCCTGACATGGGCAAAAATTAAATTAATTAATTAAATAAGAGCTTGTGTCGGGGAAGCCCAGGAGACCATATATGGACGGTATGTTGATCTGAACCTGATGACAGTGGTCCTGCTCACTGCTACCTGACACATCTCTCAAAAGGATTCCTGCCTGATGTGCTGCTTTTGGGGGAAGCCCTAGAGAGTGCATATATGGATAGATACTGAACGCTGATGACGTGGTCCCTCGGCTCTCACACTACCTGACCTTCTCTCAAAAGGATTCCCTGCCCGATGTCTGTAGAATGCCATTCACGTACACTATTAGTTCAGTGCTTGAAAATTGTACTCTTACTACGCGGTAGACCTGAGGAGAATCTCTGGAAAATCTACAAGAATTCAGAAAAACGGGTCTGTCCCTGGCAAAATCGGGACAGTTTGGGAGCTATGGTAGAAGGGGGCTCTGAGCTGCTGCCCAGTAGCCTTTCAGTCTCATTCGCTTAAGTTTAACTATTTATTTTTAGAAGGAAGGAGGCCATTAATAAAATATAGAAGATTATCAAAGTCAGGTGCCTGGATCTTTGAAGCAAGTGTCCCTGGTTTATCTGATGGATGTTTGATGGTAGATCTTCGTTTAACTGTGATGGAAAGGCCCATTTTATCAGTTGCAACCCAAAAGCCAATAAATTCCCAGTTTCTGGGCATATTGCACATGCATTTCTTCATATCTGGACTTTGGTCTTTACAGACAATGCACTGACAGTACTTCTGGTGGCTATTAACTGCAAGGTCCTCTCCTCTATTACAGGTTATTTGGTCATTCCTTCTTACAGGAAACCAGGACGAAAAACTTTTGGCGATTGTGAAAAGCATGGTTAATGCTTGGAATTGGATGATGAAATTAATGTAGCTGAACAAAAGATTTCTTTCTAAAGTCTTGAAGGCCGATTTGGCAAGCTCCGTGCGCACTGCGTTGATTATTATTATTATAAGGCTGCATCTGCCTTTTTGAACAGTGCTTTACAATGGATTGAGAATTTCAGCTAAACAGGATAAGAGTAAAGTACAATGCCTAATAGATTGCATACAGAGACATTGCCATATAAGCTATCATTCAAAAATCATCTGGAACGCCACACATATCCCTCCCTGGACCTTCATCTCTGGGACGATGCGTGCAACTCTTTAATCAAGTCTATTTATAGTTGGTTTCCTTTCAATCTTGCTCAGCTTTGAGACAGAGGCTTAGGGGACTTTCAGTTCTTGAATTACCATATTTTTTCATGACTATAGAAAATCTTGCCAAAAAGTGTCTGTGTCTTATAGACAGTAAGGTCGGAGGATGCCACTACTATACCCTCCTGACCGCTGTAATGGAGATTGGGTAAGCTCGGCGACATGGTGCTGGCTTACCTGATCACCCAGGAAAGAGAGCCTCAGCACTGCTCTATCCCTCATTCCTCTCCAGTGATCATGAGGGGGAGGAATGCTCCTGTCAGTGAGTTGAATGCTCCTTAACCCCGGCCCCCTTTAACTTGAAATAAATCGGGTTTTAAAAGTGGAGTGGTGTGGGTTTAATTGACTGGGTCTGTTGGGCTCCCTATGTAATATTTAATGGAGCCATTGCAAGAGCTAGAGAGCGGCTCTTCTCCAGTGAGTTAACTAATGATCCAGCTCACCTAAGAAGAACTGCTGTAATTTCCAATCACTAGAGTGTCCCGCATGCTACTCAGTGCCATCACTGCCTACAGACCTGGGTGGATGTCAGCATCAAGTGACTGATCACATAACTCCTTACACACTCACGGTCCTGTACTGTCAAGAATGCGAACATTCTGTGCTGTGGACAGGGTAAGAAGAAGAGAGAGGTAGGGGGGTTCTGTGTGTGTGCATTTTGTGTGTAGAGTAGATTCCAGTGTATTCCTTAATGTGTGGCATAGCAGAGCTCGTGTTGTGTTATGTGTATTGTAGTACCCAGGGTGCTCCTTATTGTGTATACCTGAGTTTGTGTGTGTGTTTTTAGTGCATAGTTGGGCCCAGTGGTGCTCCTTAGTGTTTATCCCAGAGCTTGTGTGTGTTAATGTGCATACATGTGCCCCAGTGTGCTCCTTATGTGTGTATAGCGCGCTGTGTGTGGTGCTTATTGTATAGTTTTGCCAGTGTCTCCTTATGTGTGTATACCTGAGCTGTGTGTGTGTTTATGTGTATAGAAGCACCTGGTCAGTGTGTATGTATTTGTGTATGTTGAGCTGTGTGTGTAAATGTATGGATGTAGCAGGGCGATGAGTGTAAATGATAGTTAGCATGACCTGTGCGTTGCTTTTTGTGCGACCACATGGATATTTTAACTTGGTGTAAATGTATTTTTCCCTTTTTTGAAAATATAAAATGGGGTAATGTCTTAATGTTATGAAGCGTCTTAGAATCCTAAAAATACAGTAGTTTAGGTCCCATACAATCTGACTTTACTTTAGGAAACAAATATGATAAATATCTGTGAGAAGTGCATTTAGGGCAGAGTAAATTCAGGGCTTCTTTGAAACTGAAAGTTGGCTATTAATCTGATTGTCTGGTTAGTACATTTCTGAAAGTGTGTGCGTCTGATTAGGAGGTGCCGGAGAGCCGGGATAAAAGAATAAAACAGTTTACAAGTAATGCTGGCGGTTTCTGCAATCTGCAATATGCTCCGGCATCAGCTCACCCTGAGCTGGGTGCAAGGTATTTGAGGGTTATAACTGGCATTTAAAGTGTAGTTTCTTTAACAACCACTTTACAGTCTGGTAATATGAAAGTACTGACAAGTACTAAAAAATTGCCGAGACTACGCTCTTTCAACATGACGTTTTTTTCACTCCGTTTTTATATGATTTCCACAGATGCCATTGATTTCTATGGTGTTTTCATCGCATTGTCCGTGGAAAAAATGGTGAAACTATTACTGTCCTTTTTTTTTCACTGATGCAGATCACGGAGGCAATAAAATCTATGGGTCACAAAAGATACGTATGCAACACTCCGTTCTTTTTACCGTTGGTGAGGCTAAAATCTAATTAATCTACGAAGCCCACATAGAACATAGCCGCAAATGGCTTTTTTCACCATTTCCCTGCAATTTTGGGAAGCAATTGGCATGGGGATTTCTATCGCAGAATGGACCTACAGAATATCTTGTATAATTAGCATACCGTCTTTTGTAAAGCTGTCTTAATAATCATTTGATTTGAATAACTTGCAACCAGCATTTAAATGATCAACATGAATTATCTTGATATGAGAACCTTGCAATCAACATAACTCTCCAGCTTAATTAAAATCACTTTCAAATGCTATTTTGATTGTTTATGAAAAGCAATTGAACCAACCAATTTAATTTCACAGACACGTTGAAATCCAGTTTCAGGTTAAACCTCATCATTTATAAACTTTTATAGAAAAATACCGAAAGCTTTTCTAGACCTCTGTGAGATCTTTGCATATAATTATACAAGATGTGTATCAATGATAAAAACTTTATTATGCTTTTTAACTTTTTATAGTTCATCATCCATTGGTTGAATATAAACAAAAAAATCTAACCTAGCTAACTAACAAAACGTACCTTTGAACACCAAATTAAAATTGTGATTTATAATTCAGATCCAATACTTACTACCAGATGTTTATTTTACTGGTTGTACTTAGCCATTAAACCCACTTAATAGCTGGTAAAAGAAGGTAAGTACCAAGTAATCACAAAATGCTGAGAGCATAAGAGCCTCTTCCACAAGAAAGAGTTGCGTTTTCACCGTCAGGGGGTGCAATGCGTGAAAAACTGACGTTTTGGCTGGCGTTTTTGTTCCATTTTCCTGGAGTAATTAGCGTTTTTTTGCTGTTTTTCACAGCCGTGTTGTTAGCGGTTTTTTTTTGCGTTTCGGCGCATTTTTCAGCGCTAGTCATGGGAGAATCGAGCATTTTTCAAAGGACCATGGTTTGGGTATTAAAATGGGTTTATTTATTAAAAATAATCGTCTTCTTATAAGTTGCAAACATCTGCGCACTATTCTCACTGTTCCCCGTGTATATTATTTCCCACAATTATCAGATGTGAAGAAACGTGAGAATAGGCTGATAAAACCCAGTGAACACAGTGAAAACTGTGATCCACATGTATCATTTAAAGAGAAAAACCAGTGCAGAAGCAAGTGCGAACTAGATTACAGATGTTCGGCACATCTGCTTACTTGTCGGGAGATTAACGCGCTGAACGTGGCGGGGGCAACAAGATTGAAGAACAATATATATTTTGTGAAGAACAAATTTGCAGATGTTTAAATCATCGGGCAATGTGTTCTTCAACAACGTTATTGTTCTCACATGCTATTTTGGCTTCACCGTCCGCGCGTTTCTCCCGACAGTAAGCAGATGGTGCGAACATCTTTAATCTTTCTGCACTGTTTCTGGCCTGTGTTTTTCCTTAAATGATCCTGTGGTCACTGTTTTTTCCCTGTGTTTTCACTGGTTTTATAATTCTATTCTTCACTGTTCTTCACTTGGTTTTTTTTAATAAATGTCGTTCTCGCGAAGCAGGGAAATACTGTTATTCTGGTCACCCTAGCAACCCTTACGTTTTAAAACGCATTGTCACTTCGCATTGCACTTGCAATGATTGCGAGTGCAATGCGTTCTTGTGCATCTCCATAGAGCTTGAATGGGGCTTGAAATGTGCGCGTGACTCGCAAAAATAGAGCATGTCTGCGATTTTGACGCGCGTGCAACGACACAGCACGCACGGCGCTTCAAAAACAACGCTATGGAGAAAGATCATTGGAATACAAGGGACAGAGTGCAAATGCAAGTTCTGCGCGTCAAATGCACGCGCAGAACTCGCGCGCGAAAAACGCCAGTGTAGAAGGGGCTTAAGATTCTTTCACATTAACGTTGTTTTTCGCAACCGTTGTTTAGTGATTTCCACAGATGCCATTGATTTCTATGGGTGTTTTCATCCATTGTCCGTCAAAAAATTGTGAAACTATTATGTCCTATTTTTTTCACTGATGCGGATCACGTAAGGCAATTAGAAGTCTATGGGTCCACAAAAGAAACGGATGCAACATCCATTCTTTTTCACTGGTGAGGCTGAAAACATGGGGTTTTTTTTAGAAATGGAGACAAAACAAAAGTGAAAACGGAGACAAATGGAGACAAACGGATTCCTTGTCAATGCATAAGTAACACCAATACCAATGTGAAAGAGCCCTTAGGGTGGTTTCACATTTGCTTTTTTTTCACATCAGTGATTTTTCACGGTACCCAATTTGACTTATGGACACATACAGGTTGTTTTTTCTTTCATGTTTTAAAATGAAAATGTTAAGCACTGGAAGAGTGCATGTTCCTTTACATCACAGAGCACTGCTGCAGCACACAAGACTAGTCCTTTCTGGTAGTTAAACTTTTTCATACTTTGGTATATGGAGCTGTGGGTGGTGTCATTTTTTGCGACTTTTGATGACATTTGCAATGCTTTAGGACTGTACGACCTTTTGATCAATTTTTATAGAATTTTTCTATTTTTCAAAATTTTTCAAAAACTCCGGGCGCTATTTTCTGTTACGAGGTTAAACACAGTGAAAAAACGGTTATTATATTCTGATAGATCGGGCATTTTCGGAAGCGGTGATACCTAATGTGTGTATGATTTTTACTGTTTATTTATATTTATATCGGTTCTGGGGAAAGGGGGGTGATTAGAATTTTTATGTTTTTTTAATATAATTTTTTTTTAAATACTTTTTTTCATTTATTTTTTTTACTATTTTTCAGACTCCCTATGGTACTTTAACCCTAGGTTGTCTGATTGATCCTATCATATACTGCCATACTGCAGTATGGCAGTATATGGGGATTTTGCACACCATCTATTACAATGTGCAAATCGCTCATTGTAATAGATAGCCTAGATCATGATAGCCTCAGATCTTTGTGTGACCCGAGGCTGTCATGGCAACGGATCACCGCTCCCCAGTGAAGTCACGGGGACCGACGATCCGAGCCAAGATGGCGGCGCCCACGCTTTGCTGGCGGCGATCAAAGGGTTAAAGCCTGCGATCAGTGCTAGCGACGGGCATTTGCTTCATTATGAAGCAAATGCCCGGTGAGTATGAAGAGGGCTCCCCCATGCGCAGCAAGACGTAAGGTTACGTCTTATTGCGCTATGGGGTTAAACTCCTTTACGTTTTTCAGGCTTAAAATACTCCTTCTGCTATTCTACTTCAAAGTAAGGATCCCAAGTTGATTCTGTGATCATGTTGAAATTACTGTCCAGATTTCTTTTTCTTTTTTTTATTTTTTAACTTAATCACCATTTTTGCAATGGTGTTTCCCCTTTAAGGACCCCAGAGATTGCCTTAAAGACATATTTAATTGACTTAAATATATACTATGCAATGATTAATTGCATTGAGGCAGATGTCACAATAACCAATGAGGAGGCTGACCGCATAGAAATTTTATTTTTTGATTTTCAGAAAGATAAAACAGCGTATTTCAAAGTAGTCAAAGGAGCAAAAAAAACCAATATACCATATTTCCAAGAACAATCAGATACTGACAGAGTATGGAATGTATGTTGGAATAATCAAGGAGGACTGTGAAATAATGTATTTTCCCAAACAATGAGATACTAACAGAGTATGCACTGTACTTCGCAATAAGTGAGGATGGCGAACTCTAGCGTACTGTATTTCCATGAACAAATAGGAATTGTAAGTGTATGAACTGTATTTTGCAATGACTGAGCTTAAAGAGGTTGGCCATTTTACTTCATGTGTGTATAAGTGTGGGGGCCAGGATATAAGGTAATTTACCAATATACATCTGATACATACCCCATTAGCCAGAGATTCCTGTCCATAAAATGACTGCAGATGGGGGGATATGTGATCTCTATTTGTCCAGGAACAATTGCCCCTTTTAGGTGAACCCCAATATATTATATTTCCACAAACAATTAGGAACTGTCAGAATATGCATTGTATTATGAAATAACTAAGGGGATGCTGAACCCCAATATATTGCATTTGAACAAACAATCAGATACTGTAATCAATTAATAAGTGGGTGGTAACTCCACAAAAATGTTGAGGTGCCGTATTACAATAATACACCAGGGCACAGAACACACAACAAAGCAAAAGGGAGGTGGATGTACAGTCCCCAAAAATCACATCTGACAGGAGTATCTAGCAGGAGTATCAGCAGTATCCGCAGTGTGAATGAAGTCTGTGGTTCATCATACCCTAGCCAGTACACACCTAGCCAGCAACAAGAGTATCCCTTGCTATCATTCTACTGTCCCCTACAGCCTGTGTTCCCAACCTGTGTGTCGTTTTTGTATATATTGTTTCATTTGTTAATAAATATTACTCCTTTTGGCTATTACACACATGTTCTTGTGTATTTTCTAAAACAATTTTTCAGGAACTTTCAGGAACTGCTGCACATCCATTTATAAAAAGATGGTTCAATCAATTATATAATGACTAGGCTTTGCAGGAGAATTTATATATATATATTGTTGTTAGTGTATGACTCTATATTTACCTTAACCTTCACAAGTACTTATGAAATGAAAGGTGTTATATCTTTTCATTCACATTTTAACCTTATTAATTGAAACTACCTGTCAACAATTATCTTATACCAGAACACAGTTTTGTGATTTAGTTATAAAACTCTACAAAGAACATTATTTAGAAATGATGGAATGCAATATATACAGTTACAACATATTAAAAACGCAAAAAACGAAAAAGGGCCTGGTCCTTAAGGGGTTAATGGAGAAGGCTGAGATGATGGAGTTTGTACAAATCTACCGGTGAATGTTCCTGCTGTAAACATTGCCTGGGCACCGGAAAATTTGGTTCCCTGTCTGTTGAGGTTTTATTTCTACTATAATTGCAGTATCCACACGGACTTTAGAAAACCTATTTTTACATCTAAAGATATTGTTTATTAAGGTACAATTGTTTAAAAGGCAAACCCCTGGCACCTTCAAAGGCACAGCTAGTGACCCAAAGGATGCTAAAGTAGTAGCAGAAGGATGGGATCACAGAGTCCTATGACTGTTTAACTACCAGAAAGGACTAGTCTTGTGTGCTGCAGCAGTGCTCTGTGATGTAAAGCAACATGCACTCTTCCAGTGCTTAACATTTTCATTTTAAAACATGAAAGAAAAAACAACCTGTACGTGTCCATAAGTCAAATTGGGTACCATGAAAAATCACTGATGTGAAAAAAAAAGCCAATGTGAAACCACCCTAAGGGCTCTTTCACATTGGTATTGGTGTTACTTATGCATTGACAAGGGATTCGTTTGTCTCCATTTGTCTCCGTTTTCACTTTTGTTTTGTCTCCATTTCATCTTTTCAGCCTCACCAGTGAAAAAGAACGGATGTTGCATCCGTTTCTTTTGTGGACCCATAGACTTTTATTGCCTTCCGTGATCTGCATCAGTGAAAAAAATAGGACATAATAGTTTCAAAATTTTTTCCACGGACAATGGATGAAAACACCCATAGAAATCAATGGCATCTGTGGAAATCACTAAACAACAGATGTGAAAAACAACGTCAATGTGAAAGAGCCTTAGTCTCGGCAATTTTTTATTACTTGTCACTTTACCTCTATTACCAGCTGTAAAGTGGTTTTAAAGGAAACCTACCACTTTAAAATGGCAGTTATAACCCTCAAATACCTATATATACTAAGAATGTGGGGTGTGGAGCAAAAATATTTTGTGCTACATCTGTGGTTTAGTAACTACATTTTACAAAAAGAAGACAGATGTAATTTGCAAAATAAATATAAATTTTATTCAAGTTCACAATACAAGATAAAAACACTTCAGCAGTTTACCACCACATATGGGGTATCAGTAAACTCGGGAGGAATTGGGCATTAAACGTTGCAGTGTGTTTCATCATTTAATTTATTCTGAAACTGTCAGTTTGGCCTAAATGAATGTATTTTCCAAAAAAATTCCATAGTTTCTAAATCGCAGGTCCATATTGTTTTAACCCATGTGAAACACTTAAGCCCCTTCCACACTGGCGTTTTTCACGCGCGAGTTCTGCGTGTGCATTTGACACGCAGAACTTGCATTGCACTCTGTCCCATTGTATTCAATGGGTCTTTCTTCATTAGCGTTGTTTTGCACGCGCGTGCTTGCGTTCATTTTCATGCGCGTCAAAATCGCAGCATGCTCTACTTTTGCGAGTCACGCCCGTTTTTCACGCCCCATTCAAGTCTATGGAGATGCATCAAGAATGCATTGCACTCGCAATCATTGCAAGTGCAATGCGAGTGCAATGCGTTTTAAACGTAAGGGTTGCTAGGTGACCAGAATAACAGTATTTCCCCTGCTCGCGAACGATCATTTAATTAAAAAAACACAATGAAGAACAGTGAAGAATAGAATAAAAACAGTGAACACAGTGAACACAGTGAACACAGGAACGATGCGCCGAAAATAGCATGTGAAGAACAATATATATGTGTGAAGAACACATTGCAGATGTATTTAAACATCTGCAATTTGTTCTTCACACACATATATATTGTTCTTCACATGCTATTTTCGCGCGCATCTCCCGACAAGTAAGCAGATGTGCCGAACATCTGTAATCTATTCTGCACTGTGTTCTGCACTGTGTTTTTCTCTTAAATGATCCTGTGTTCACTGTGTTCACTGTTTTTATTCTATTCTTCACTGTTCTTCACATCTGCTAACTTGTCGGGAGATAATATACACGGGGAACAGTGAAGAATAGATCGCAGATGTTTGCAACTTATCAGAAGACATTATTTTTCAATTAAATATCACATTTTAATCCCAAACCATGGTCCCTTTGAAAAATGCTCGAGTCTCCCATTGACTCGCGCGTGAAAAATGCGCCGAAAACGCAAAAAAACGCTAACAACACGCGCGTGAAAAACGCAAAAACGCTAATTACTCCAAGGAAAAATGGAACAAAAACGCAGCCAAAAACGTCAGTTTTTCACGCATTGCACCCTGACGTGAAACGCAACGCTAGTGTGGAAGAGGCCTTAGTCTCAGCATTTTTTGATTACTTGTTACTTTACCTCTTTTACCAGCTATAAAGTGGGTTTAATGGCTATGTACAACCAGTAAAATAAACATCCTGGTAGTAAGTAGTTGGATCTGAATTATACATCACAATTTAATTTGGTGTCAAAGGTAGTTTTTGTCTATTTAGTAGGTTAGATTCTTTTTTTTATATTCAACCAATGGATGAACTATAAAAGTTAAAAAGCCTAATAAAGTTTTTATTCTATTGATACAATTGTATGAATTTATATGCAAAGGATCTCACAGAGGTCTAGAAATAGCTTTCGGTTATTTTCTATAAAAGTTTTATAAATGATGAGGTTTAACCTGCACTGTATTTCAACGTGTCTGTGAAATTAAATTGTGTTTGTTCAATTGCTTTATAACAATCAAAAATAGCATTTTGAAAGTGATTTTAATTAAGCTGGAGAGTTTGTTGATTGAAGGTCTCATTATCAAGATATATTCATGTGATCATTTAAATGCTGGTGCAAGTATTCAAATCAAATGTACTTATTAAGACAGCTTTACAAAGTACGGTATAGCTAATTATAAAGATATTCTGTAGTTCCTTTCTGCGATAGAAATCCCCCATGCAATCTTCCCAAATGCAGGGAAATTGGTGAAAAAATGCATTTGCGCTATTTTCTTGTGGGCTTAGATTTAATAGATTTCACTGTGTGCCCCAAATGGCATGTCTACTTCATTCTTTCGGGCGGTACAATCATGGGGATAACATATGTATATAAGTTTTGTAGTGTTTTCATACATTTACAAAAAGTAAAACCTCCTATACAATTTTTTTTTTCATTTTGCCATCTTGTGTACGGCCTTTTGATCCCTTTTTATAGAATTTTTTAGATTTAGCAAAATGGCAGAAAAAGTGGCATTTTCGACTTTGCCCGTTATTTTCTGTTACGTTATTATATTTTGATAGATTGGACGTTGGAGATTGGACATTTTTATGATTGTTTATGATTTTTACTGTTTATTTATATCAGTTCTAAGTAAAGTGAGTTAATTTCAATTTTTATATTTTTTATTTATTTTTTTTAAATTTTTTCTTATTTATATTTTTTACTATTTTTTAGACCCCCTAGGATAGTTTAACCCTAGGCTGTCTGATTGATCCTACCATACTACAGTATAACCTCACATGGGGCCACAATCAAATCCAATATGGCGACACCCACGCTCCACAAAGTTTGATACCCAATTTCTCCCGAGTATGCCAATATCTCATATGTGGTGATAAATTGCTGTATGGGCACACGCCAGAGCAAGCTGCACCAGTCAGAGCAGATTTGCATTATCAATTTTTAAAGGCTATACAATCTTTATTTTTGTGGCAATTTGGACATACAGGGAGTCCCCGGGTTACATACAAGATAGGTTCTGTAGGTTTGTTCTTAAGTGGAATTTTTATGCAAGTCGAAACTGTATATTTTATAACTGTAACTTCAGACAACTTTTTTTGGGCTCTATGACATTTGGATTTAAAAAATGTTGGATTGTCATAAGAACCAGGATTGACAATAAAGCTTAATTGCAGACACATTTAATGTGTCATGGTCATAACGGTCATAGCTGTTTATTGTAGCCTAGGACTAAAGTACAGTTAATTACCAATATCCAGAGGTCCATTTGTAACTGGTTGTCGTCTGTAAGTTGGGTGTTCTTAAGTAGGGGACCGCCTGTATAAGCCATATGTTCAGCAAGATTAGATGCACTTTACAAATACTTCATTTTTGTGGGTCTTTAGCTTATTGATGAGATTTTATTACATCTTGAATGCATGGAGTAAAAGAAAATCATCAATTCTGGTCTCTTTTTTTTGCATCTTTTGGGGGGCATTCACAGTACCATAAAAATAATATCTTATCTTTATTCTATATATCACTACAATTACAGTGATACCTCATGTATATATTTTTACAATTTTAGAGAATAAAAACTAATATAGAGACAATCTCATTTGTTTTTGTATCATCATCTTTTTGGAAACATAACTTTAATATTTTTTGACAGAGCTGGTTTAGAGCTTATTTTTTACGTGTTGAGTTCTTTTCAGTGGTACCATTTTGCCGCACATAACTTTTTTTGATTATTTTTTGGAAAATTTTTGTGAGGGATTTTCTGAAAAATTTAGATTTTTATAAAGTTTGTGTTTTATTTTTTTAATGCCGTTCACCAAGCAGGTCCAATAATGTTACTGATTTATTCTACAGATTAGTACTGATGTGGAGATATGTGGAGTTTTTTGGTGATTTTATGTTTTTGCACTTTATTAGATGTGTAGAGGTAATGTTGGTGTTTAGGGGGCTTTTTTATTTAATTAATTATTTTTATTTAAATATTTAAAATGCTTAATTAAATGTTTAAAACTTAATTTACTTTTCTTTAATACAGGTTGGTTGGTACAGCCGGGTCTTGCCAGGTGGCAGGGCAGGTTGTCAGTTGACATAGTACAGCCCCGGGGCACTCTCTAGACCCTATTCACTTCAAAAGCCCCTTACTTCTGTGGTCATGCGTGACCGCAGTGTGTAAGAGGTTAACACCTGCGATCAGAGGAATTTTCAATCGCTGGTCTTAGAGGCGGGTGTATTGCTCAACTGAAATGTTGCTAAATGGGTGAATAAACCTTTACATTTTCACTTTTTTCAAAGCTGGAATGCTGCCTATTTTTTGTTTTATTGCAAGTGGACCTGTTGCATCGTGTCATTCCAATTGCTGTGCTGCTTTTTACCAATTATTATTAGAGATGAACAGCAGATCAGATTAATACCCAACTTTCAGCTTCAAAGAAGCCCTGACAGTTATCTCTGCCCTAAATGCACTTCTCACATGATATTTTATATATTGTTGATAAAGTCAAGTCAGATGTATGGGACCCTAACTACTGTCTTTTTAGGATTATAAGACGCTTCTAATTATAAGACATACCCCATATTTAGTCTTTTCCAGAAAAGGAAAAATATATTTTACACTAATTAAAATATCCCTGCTGGTCACACAAAAGCACAGCACACACAGCTCTGCTACATCCATATATTTACACACACCGCCCTGCTACAGCCATGCATTTACACACACAGCTCAGCGATTCACACACAAACAGAAATAGGAACCCACTCCGCACTGCTACATACAATTTGTACTGCTTTACAAAGTGGGCACTGCTACATACACAAATACATACACACTGACTGGGTGCTGCTATACACATAAACACACACACAGCTCTGGTATACACACATAAGCAGCACACTGGGCAAAACTATACACATAAACACACACACACAGCACTGCTATACACACATAAGGAGCACACTGGGCACAACTATGCACATAAACACACACACAGCTTAGGTATACACACATACGGAGCACCCTGGGTACTACAATACACATAAACACACACACAGCACTGTTATACACACAAAAGGAGCACACTGGGCACAACTATGCACATAAACACACACACACATCTCAGGTATACACACATAAGGAGCACCCTGGGTACTACAATACACATAAACACACACAGAGCTCTGCTATACACACATAAGGAATACACTGGAAACTACTCTACACATGAATGCACACACACAGAACCCCCCTACCCTCCTCTTCTTCTTACCCTGTCCCAGCACAGAATGTTCTCATTCTTGGCAGTATCAAGACCTTGAGTGATGTAGGAAGTATGTGATCAGTCACTTGATGCTGACATCACCACAGATCTTGTCGGCAGTGAGTAGGCATGTTGGGACACTAGTGATAGAAATTACAGTTCTTCTTAGTGAGCTGGCTCATTAGGCTTCACTCACTGATAAGAGCCAGCTCTTCTGGCTCTTGAATAGCTCCCTATTAAATATATAATCGGTAGACACAGACCAGTCAATTAACCCACACCACTCCACTTTTAACCCGATTTTATCAAGTTAAAGGGGGCGGGGTTAAGTGAGCCATCAACTCACTGACAGGAGCTTCCTCCTGCCCTTCATGATCACCTGGGAGAGGAATGAGGGATAGAGCAGTGCTGAGGCTCTCTTTCCTGGGTGATCAGGTGCAGCACCATGTCAGCGCCTTACCCAATCTCCATTACAGCGGTCAGGAGGGTCTAGTAGTGTGCATCCTCCTGACCTTCTGTCTATAAGACACAGACACTTTTTAGCAAGATTTTCCTTATAGTCCCGAAAAATATGGTAATCTCAAGAACTGAAGTCCCCTAACCTCTGCCTCAAAGCTGAGCAAGATTGAGAAGTAACCACATATAAATAGACTTGATTAAAGAGTTGCACGCATCTCTGTCCCAGAGATGAAGGTCAGGAGGGATATGTGTGGGTTCCAGATGATTTTGAATGGCCTTATGGCAATGTCTGTATGCAATCTATTAGGCTTGTACTTTTCCTTTATATTGTTTATCTGAAATTTCTCATCAATTGTAAGCACTGTTTCAAAAAGGCAGATGCAGCCTTATAATAATAATAATCACGCAGCGCTGCACGGAGCTTGCCAAATCGGCCTTCAAGACATTTAAGAAATCTTTTGCTTCAGCTACCATATTTCATCATCCCAACTTCACCAAGCATTAACCATGCTTTTTCAACTCCGCAAAGTTTTTCTCCTGTGTTTCCTGTAAGACAGGGAATGAACCAAATAACCTGTAATAGGAGTAGGACTCTGCAGTTAATAGCCACCAGAATTACTGTCAGCTGCATTGTCTGTAAAGAGCCAAAGTCCAGATATGAAGACAATGAAATGTGCAATTATGCCCAGAAACTGGGATTTATTGGCTTTTGGGTGCAACTGCATAAAATGGGCCTTTCAATCACAGTTAAACGAATATCTACCATCAAAATCCATCATGATAAACCAGGGACACTTGCTCAAAGATCCAGGCACCATGACTTTGATAATCTTCTTATATTTGTTATTAATGGCCTCCTTCCTTCTAAAATAAACTATTAAACTTAAGCTAATGAGACTGAAAGGCTACTGGGGCAGTTCTCAGAGCCCCTCTACATAGCTCCCAACTGTCCCGATTTTGCCAGGACAGACCCGTTTTTCTTAACTTCTTGTTAGATTTTCACAGATTTTCCCTCCAGGTCCCGCGTAGTAAATACTTTTCAAGCCTGAACTAATAGTACTGAATGGCTTCTACAGACATCGGGCAGGGAATCCTTTTGAGAGAAGTGTCAGGTTAGTGGAGAGCAGGGACCACGTCATCAGGTTCAGATATCTATCCATATATGGTCACATCTCCTAGGGTTCCCCAAAGCAGACATCAGGCAGGGAATCCTTTTGAGAGATGTGTCAGGTTAGCAGTGAGCAGGACCACGTCATCAGGTTCAGATCAACATCCGTCCATATATGGTCTCCTAGGGCTTCCCCAGACACAAGCTCTTTATTTAATTAATTAATTTAATTTTTGCCCAGTCTGGGATTCAAACCCTAGATTCTCTGTGTTAGAGATAGGAGCCTTAATCAACTGAGCTATGAGCCCAATAGTTGTGTAACTAAGGATTTTTAGTAAGTAAGAAGTGTTATCTGCTACTGTTACACCGTGACACAGACTTAATGCCCTGATATATAGAGAGGAATTTTCTCAGAGATTATTATTGTAATCATTTAGACAATTATTATTATTATAAATTTTATTGTTTTTATTATTATGGAGATGATTATTAATAATAGTAAAAATAATAATAATCATCTCCATAATAATAATGATAATAATAATAATAATAATAATAATAATAATAATTGTCTCAATAATTACAATAATCTCTGAGAAGATCCCTCTCTATATACCAAGGCATTAAATCTGTGTCACAGTGCTTAGTTACCAAAATTCCTCAACTGGATAATCACTGAAATCATAGCTCAGTTGGTAGAGGTGCTGTGTCATTATTGTTAATGGACACTGCAGGTTATAGGTTCAAATCCCGCTCAGGATAAAAAAAAAATGTATTATTGAGATGATTTTTATTATTATAATATGGTTAAAATTTGCGGCGTGTCCAGGGAGTGATTGGGGGTGTGGCTTAGGGGGATCGCCGACCCTCTTTCCCTTTCACAAATGTTGGGAGGTATGCCTCTATGCTGCAACTTCACAATCTGTTACAGTGTGCAAGGAGAACTTCCCCCTCCCACTGTGTGCCAAAATCTCCTGGGAGGGAGGTGAGACAGTCTAAAAGCCTGTGAGTCTGCAGCAACTGCAGTCTGTCATACTCATTAGCATAATTGTAAAAGTTCTTTTTAGAAGGAAGGAGGCCATATAAACTATTACAACACTCATTGGGCCTGGATATATGAGTAAGTTTCACTGGTTTATCCATACTTGATTTTAATGGTAGATTTCCATTAAGACAAAAATTCTCCAATCCCCCACATTGACACCTCTGATCAGTGAGCTTGACTAGATCAATATGTATGAGATCCTTAGAATGTGTAAAGCTGTGGGGGGGAGATGTTTTTGAATCTAAGGCATCAAACTTGAAGCCTCCCTTTCATGTGCTACCTCTTTAGATCTCTCCAAAATGTAGTGCAAATGGCTAAACATATCAAGGCACCCAGATACACTATTAGTGTGCCTTAAGAGTATCTGGCTGTGATTTAGGAAATATATGATAATATATTTGATGCTTTAGAGACCATGTTTAAAAGCTATTTTAATTACTGGGAAATCTTTGCAAACAGCTTGGTAATATGGCAGCCTTGAGACTTAACACAATTCAGCTGAACAATCCTTGTTCTCCTTAGCTGTTTAGAATCTGCTCCCAATTTGTCTGCATCATTTACTTGCCATTGAGAGCATTCTGTTTGTTACTCTGGTCGACCTGTTTTTCAGATCTACTAACACCTGAATTGTTTAAATTTACTAACCCAACTGTAACATCCTTGCCTTGTCACAACTGCAATTACTACGAAAACCCACAGGGAACCACGAAAGCAATGTTCTCTATCACAAATAACCCTAATCAGGATACGTAATTAATCTGCAAGATTGTTTCGTATTGACTTTAATGTTTGATGGAGGATTTTTTTGCCGTAAGCCCATCAGTAAGACTCACACATTTTCCCGTTAGCATTGGAGACTGCTTTTAATGGCAACGTCTTGTACTTCTTATTTACAATCCTAATCACATCATTGATTTCAGTAATCTTTTCTTCAAGAAGAGTGGTTATTAATTCTCTCAAAGCCAAGATCTCTCCTTTTTAATGTTGTAAACCAAGATAAAGAATATTAAGCTGAGTAATCCTACTCCAGAGATCCTTTAGGGTGGCTAAACCCTCAATGAGGTTTTTGATAGAAGATCCAAACTTGTCACATTGCCCAGCAATGACTGATGATATGGAACTAAGTACTTTCATGTGAGATTTTACTATATTAGACTTAGCGGAAGAAGACACCAGCTGGAAACATATTTGATGTATGCTTTAGAAATGAATCCATGACCAATATATCACAGTATAACATCATGTTCTATTTCTTAATTATTTGAAAAGTTGCCTAATTAAACTGTGCTTGAGATCTATAAAAAAATAAACCAGGAAAAATGTAAAGCCTCTGTCACTGAAAAGGACAACATATTTTGTGTGTGACAGTGATGATCTAGTGTTTCAATGTTTAATCAGACATTTCTGTTTATCATAAGCCAGCCAGTGGCAAACTTTCCCTTCTTTCGCTCATCTTAACAAGGATTACTCGTTTTTCTTCTTTACTTCAAAAATTAATTGCACACAGCCATGTAGATGAAAATATAGCTGAAATATATATATAATCCATAATTCAGGGTACAATTACTCTAAAATTTTGTTAATAATTACTTTCCTATCATATCCGATGATTTCACCATTATAAGATTATTATTTTGTCATTGCGCCTTTCGATCATTGTGGATCTTTAAAGAGGTTTTCTGAGGTTGTAAAGTAACATTTTAAGATATTTTTTCCTTTTTGCAAAACCTCTTGTAAAACTTCTTTTTGGTGAAATAGTTTGGTGAAAAGTGAAGATCATTCTGTATATTTGCAAATGAAGATTACGCTGATTTTACACTTATCACACTAATTTTAAAACTTGGACTCTATAGGTTAATGGCATTTCTAGCCAGCATAATATTTATAAAAAAAATTCTTGGCAATTTATTAAATTATAAAAGAAGCCTACTCCTATTGAAGCACCATGCGTGAGCTTAAATTTTTACATATAGCTTCGGCATCATGTCCAAGTTTTCGAGAAATAAATAATGACAGATGGCATCTGTTCTGTATCTTATAATATATTCATTTTGAAAAACATTACTATCATCATTGGGGTACAGTGCAGTCAAAAGAAAAATAACATACAGCTTATAAGGTTAGGAAATAAAAAAAAAACTTAAAAACCTAAATAAAAAAGCCAAGTACTCCAAATAAGTCGGTAACATGTAGAACCACCTTTATGACCTATAGTTCATGAAAGTATGTGGACATTTGTTTATGTTTGAAAACTTTGGAATACAAAGAGCTTCATCGTCCACTCATTGGGAGAGATTTCTGAAGTAATTTGCAACCACAAACTTTCTGAAATGCCTTATTCTACAATTATTATGGGTTTTACAAAGTTAGTATCCACATTCTGACTAGTGTAAAAAGAGGCCATGGTCTCAGAAAAGGCTGGTGTGCCAAAATTTGCTGCAGCAAATGAGAACAATAAAGTACAACTTGACAGTCTTCATTCCTTCAGCTGTTTTATAGCGTATTATATGTATGTAAGTCACTCTAGTGCCAGTTTGAAATGATTCTTTAATAACAGTATTGTTGAATACAAGTTTAATCTCACACTTTTATTGAGAGCTCAGTGACCTTTCTCATTTAGCAGCACTGCATATCAGCCTCAGTTGCTATTTCTGGATGTGGTGTTCTCATCATTTAATCATGCTTGATTAAACCTTGAAATGGTAACCTTGGATAATCTGCAATTTCCATGTCATTTTTTTCTATAAACTCTCTTATATGTTGTAACTGTATATATTGCATTCCATCATTTCTAAATAATGTGCTTTGTAGAGTTTTATAACTAAATCACAAAACTGTGTTCTGGTATAAGATAATTGTTGACAGGTAGTTTCAATTAATAAGGTTAAAATGTGAATGAAAAGATATAACGCCTTTCATTTCATAAGTACTTGTGAAGGTTAAGGTAAATATACAGTCATACACTAACAACAATATATATATAAATTCTCCTGCAAAGCCTAGTAATTATATAATTGATTGAACCATCTTTTTATAACCCTGAGAATATTATTGTTGTATACATATTTCTTATGGATGTGTAGCAGTTCCTGAAAGTTCCTGAAAAATAGTTTTAGCACTTGCCAGTGTAAAACTTTTCATCAAAATGTTAGGTATAAATGTGGTTAGCAGTGGGGGTCATTTATCTTTAGTTGGGACATTTATGCATGTCTTTGTGCCAAATTTGTGACTTTTTTCAAACGTTCACATCTGAATTTTAAAGATCAGGCGCAACACTGAAGAATTCTTGCACAGCTAACTTTGCTAGGCAAGTGGAAATGACTCAAATTTACGCAAAGATGACGCAAAGAAAAAATTCTAAGATAAATGTTTTGCACTATATGGTCATGATGTGGACACATGAAGCATATTAATGAATATATAATATAAAATACTGTATGAAGTGGCATAACTAAAGTCCACTGGCCACAGGGCAAATTTCCTAATTAGGTCCCCTCCCGTTAAACCGTGACCACCTCTTTTATCACTTCCCATTTGTGTCCCGAATATAATAATGAAATACAGGTGGGAATTTTAATGCTACCACATCTACTTATCTACCGGAGATGATAGATATGGTATCAGAGCCAAGCAGCTTACTACATAATTACTGGTCTGGAACCAAGATTACTACATACAGGATCAGAACCAAGCCTCCACCAATTAAGCCATTTTTTTCCAAATATATGAAAGAAAACGGCAGCACTTAAAAAAAAGTGACCACATCCAAGATTACTACATAGATACAGTGTAGAAACCCAATAAAAAATAGACAGACAGCCTTATACTGCAACATATTCATCACAGGGCCTGATGCAGGATAATAAATCTGTTGCAGGTTGCCCTCATAGGAGAAGATAACAGAGGCCCACATGTATTAACGTGTGAGCCAGTTTTCTGTCTGACTTTGAAAAGAATGTGCAAACTGCTTGCACACATATTTATGAAGTGTTTGTATTAGTTTTGTGTCATGGCTGAGCTTTGTCCACAGCACAACAAAATTCTGCATTTAAGGGGCATTCCTGTGCCGATTAGGACCTGATTAATGAAGACCATGTGCCAGTATTCAATAATTTGGCACACTCTCATTTTGATAAATCTGGGCCAGAGAGTCACAGCACAGAGGAGATGCTGCAGAATTGTGAGTTCATGGTAATTCTAGCACTCACTATGAATCTGGTGATGTCTGATCGGAGGAGACTCTTTCATTTTCTTCTACCTGATCACCGTGTCAGCTTCATCAAGTTAAAACTCATCACTGCAGATCTAGCAACACAACGATTTTAGGGTCCTCACTTCATCATTATCTGCTTCAACTTCTTAGCTCAAAATTGATACTTTTCTCTTACTCCCATATAGATTACTATTATGCTCCTGCGGTATTAAAAATAGGAACAGTACCCTTGCAGTAGCCAAAGGAGTAATGGTGGCCCCACAGTAGCCAATGGAGTAACAGTACCCAAACAATAGCCATTAAAATAATGGTGGCCACACAATAGCCAATATAGTAATGATGCCCCCACAGTGGCCAATATAGTTGGTGTCACATTGTAGCAGATAGTCACAGGTGCCTCACTTATTGGTGGTGCTGGGCATACCTGGGCATCTCAATGATGTACATTGATGATGGGGACCGCAAGATTTCTGTGCTAATTACCTATTGTTTTTTATTTTATCAACCTTTATCTCAGTGCATTACCTTATTTTGGAATTAAATCAATATTCAGTATTAGCAACTTCCAAAAATCTGTAGCAGTGAACATAACATTGGATGAGAACTTGGGTACACGCCTAAAGGAGGCATTTGCCTTCAGTTGGACATCATCCTTTATTCCTTACCTAAGGATAAAATTAAAACCTTACACCTCTTAATTATTTGCTGTCAACTTCCCTCCATTAATGCAATCTATTAAACAAGATTTGGAAAGATGGTCTTGGTTCAACAGATGCTCAATTTTAAAAATGAATGTTCTTCCACATATTTTGCTTAAAACTTTACCTATTCATGTTTTTTGTTCCTTCCTAGATATATTTTTAGAACCTTATGCTCATTCCTCTAAAAAATGTCTCCTAATCAGAAAAGGGACTTGCTGGATGTGACATATTACTAAGTGGCATCACTCTTGTCTAGAGTGATAGACTGGCATAAACACATAAATATAAAATCCTGGGTATAGATTAAGACTTCATTTGTCCAGACTCCTCTATCAGTGTTACCTTGGCTACTTTTTTCTAGAGAGGTCCTAGACTCCCATCCCACAATATCTCTCATATTGTATACTTGCACTAAATTCTTGACGTGTAAACACTTATCCTCTTCTACTTCTTCTGTAATCCCTATCCTACAAAATCATATGTTCTCTCCAGCAATTCGAGATTCTAGCTTTAAAGCATGGTTTGAATCAATTCAGTTTAGAGCTATATACTTTAATAAAGGGAATCAATGGTTCACAATAGATGATATCACTACACAACAATCACCATGTAGTTTAGCTGAGTTAATCATTTATAGAACTTGTATAGAACAAGGCCACTTAGCTCTTACTTTCTAGAGTATGTATGTTATGTTTTGATCATTAGGTAACTGGCCGTGTTTTATAAATAAATGGGTATCTGATTTAAAACTAGACTTTACTGATCTTTAAGCTTGTTCACACTACTTCGATCTCCAGTTATTACCAGGAGTCAGGCTATAAATTACTGACAAGATAGTATCAAGTTCCCACTCCCATCCATTCAATGTTTCTAGAGGTGTCTTCTTTTTGTTGGAGATGTGGAAAGATGAAAGATATCCTTTTACATATATTTTGGGAGTTCTCCATATAACAACCATTCTGGAGAAGGTAAGGGAAGTGGTATCACTGATATCTGTTTTAAATATTTTTCACTGGTGTTTGTTTTGTTGCATCTATCTCAAGTTCCATTAAAAAGCATATAAAAAATTGGTCATTAGGTATCTAGTTAGAATACCGGCTAGAATCTGTATCCATTCTAAATGGAAAAATACAACACCCCTTCTAGAATGGTTACATAGAATAGAGGAGATAAGACAAATAGCTTTTATGCATAATATGATAGATACGTTTCATATTATGTGGAAACCAAGGTTAACATATGGGGTAATGTCGGTATATGAAGCCTTTATGTCAACCTGAGGCTTTGAGGTTTACTGGTCTCCCCTTTTTTGCGGTGGGTATATTTTTTAGTTTTTTATAGCCAGATCCTGTTTCAAAAAGTTTGCTGATTACTAGTTTAGAGCATCTAAATTTTAAACTTTGGATAAAGTGGACAAAAAAATAATCAATGATCCTAAAACACCAACATTACCGTGAGGTATGGCAAAAAAGATGCAGTTCTAGAAAAAGCACCTCAGAATCAGTATCTATCTCCTCCACAATGGAATCTTTATATGGAATGGACTTTGTAGGAAACATAAAGTTCTTATAATTTTCCTTTCTTTCCATTGCTTAGGATGTACTCATAGGGGGTATTTATCAGGGATTCTGTGCCATACCAGGGACAGCTGGGAATGGGAATTAGACTCAGGGCCCTATGTCTTTTCCTGTGTCTCTAGTCCACTCTCTGACTCTGCATAATATATTCACTGAAATGGTCTTTTTCTAGTACGACCAAATGTCCACCACCTGGTACACAATAGAAAATGATGCATATAATATGAGGGTCTTGCATATTGAAGAGTGAAACCAGATCAGTATTCAAATTCTTCCTGTTGGACAGGCAGAATTCTCATTTTATAATTATTTTGCTACTACACTATGGGTGACATGTTTTTTTTATTTCTGCTAATTAAATTGTCTAATTTTTGCAACTTTTGTCATTTTTGTGATTTTTCACTGTGCTGTTGCTTTTCAACTAAGCCTTGGCTGCGCCTTGTGCAGTGTGCCTTATGTATCTTTATTTTTCAGATGTTCTGTTCGACTTTTCACTTATGTATCACTTTTTTGCTTATTTTTGGGACTTTTTAGGCGCAAATCTGCACCTGGTCCAGGGCAGGTGCTAAGGAAGGATTTTTTCATGGACCCTGTTTTTACATGTATATTGAAATTATTTCACATGCTTTAAATGTTTTAAATTTTGCACATTAACATGTTGGACATTGAAAGTTTGGGCAGTTTTTTTTAAATTCATAAATTCTTGCATTTAGATTTATTTTTTATTTATTTGTTAGTTCTACGGGGTAGTTCTACATGGCGTTAACACGTGCATTTTCAAACCGTCAAAACAGTTCAGAAGGGTAGATTTGCCTTATTACATTGTTGTCAAAATGGTGTTTACAAAATGCATGCGTTAATGCAATCTTAACACAAATGTTAACCTCGTGTTATAGTGTATGTTAACATGTTATGTATTTTGTAAATGCCATGTTCACATCAATGTAATTAGGCAAATCTTTTCTCCTCAGCTGTTGTGATGCATTTGCAAATGCATGTGTTAACATTACGTGTGACCGCAGCCTCATATGTCGTCATCTCCCTGGGGTGTGACTACAGTGCTTAAAAATGCAGGCCACTGCCTCAAATTCAAAATTTACAGTAGTGTCCACTCCTGTATATAATCCCCTCTTGTGGCTTGTGTCTATGTGGACAAGCCAAAAAGTCTCAAAAAATCACAAGAAAAAGACATTACAAATGTCTCAATTATAAAACAAAGGAAAAAAAAAACTATGAGACACGACCTTTTATGTGTTTAATATATGTTATAAAGCCGAACAACCCCTTTAAGTAGCAATAAACACTTTTGCTTGCTACTTTTTCAGTTTATTCTAAATAAATACATAATTCATGCATGCTGCATACATGGAAACTGAGCATGATAATCAAAGACAGTATAGTGCAGTAATGTCACATATCAACAACAAATAAACATCTATTGCAAATCATTTTGACAAGTGACTCATAGTTTGATGTGTAGAAACCAATTCTAAAAGCAAATCCTATTCAAAGTATTAAAGACTTAAGGTCTTCCTGTTCCTTCAAATAATTCTATCTTAAGAAGAAATACTAAAGCTAAGGCATATAAAATAATCATTTCATAACTGAGATTCTATGCTCTCCCGTATCCCTTTTTCCATTTCAAACACTGTGGCTTTTACTACAGCACTGTTTGACCTTCTAGACACTTTAATAGAAGACACACTCTAGATGTATTGAGACTGTTCTTTATATTGTCTTTGTTGTGCAAATATGTAAATGTGTCGTGTAAACCTCCTGATAAGACTGGAAATTATTATTACTTATGAGTCATGATTTATTACTTGCTAACACTTTCCAAATGATAGACCATATGAACCTGTGAGGCATTCATACTGAATGTTGGCAGAGTCCTAACTAAATTAAATAATTTTTCACATTACATCTCTTTATCCTACACATTTAAAGCCTGTGCTAGAACAGCTCTGTATCTAATAGTTACATTACCAATAGGGGTCTATGTAAAACATGTATATCTAGTGTGCATTTTTATTGGATGTTTTATGTATGGAATAACAACCTGTTGCACTATTCCATACAGGAAAAAAAAATTTAACCTGTCCAGGCTATTTCAATAAATATCCATGGGCTGGATTATACAATCAATCCCCCTTAGAGTATTTCATGTGTAGAGTATTTAACTCCTTTCATATCATTTTAATCAAAAAATTGAAGCATATATAACACCAATCTTATGTAAAAATATGACTCATTTTATTTATATTCCTTTAAAATAATCCATAGAAAAAAAATTACATTAAAATGAAGGAGACATCTTTAGACTGTTGCACAGTTTAAATAGCACAAGAATCAAAGTGTGTGAAGAATATAAAGCCAAATAGCTGACAATTCAGAGCATATTGGACTAGTCACCACCAACATTATATAAAGTCAGTCAATTTTCCCAAACCTCCATAAGCCCTTGCAATATCACCTAAATCAGCCCAAACATGCCAAAAGCACATTACCCATATTTGATGTGTGCTGGCTCCCCAAAGTACGTTTTGTGTATCCACCAGAGTAGCCTTTTGGCTCCTATTGCCATGAGCCATCTAGACTTTTCAATGGATTTTACCTTGTAAAAACTGTGTACAACTTTGACCTTAAATTAGAAATATTACTGTGCAAAGTTTTTCGGCAGGTATAGAAAGTAATGCAAAGGAAGAAATTGAAAAGTAAAGTGCTTCAAATACAGGAGTGTTAAAAGAAGTGTGTGCAGCAAGAAAATGACCCAAAACATATAGTCAATTTCATCAAAACCAATCTTCAGTGAAAAAAGAAGTTTTATTTTTATATCTGTCTATTGTGGATTGTTGACATCTGTTAAAATTGAAACTAAAAATTTTCCTATAAAAAAGTTCAATGTCAGAAGTTTGAATCAAGCATTTTCTGTGTAGTAGATATATGTTCCTTAAGATAATTGTTTAAGACAATTTTTATTTAGTGATGTTGTATAAAAAGTGTTATCCCTTAGGAATCTAGGTGCTGCTACCCAGTGGATATGTTGTGAACTGCAACCTCTCAAAGGGTTTTCTACCATGTTATAACATTGGTTTAATAAAAAAAAAAATTGGAGTCCTTAACCAGGTCAAACTATATTAGTTAAAAGAAGGACATTGGGCAATACATACGATCCATGCATTTTGAACAATTTATGTGCTCTTAGTCATGATTGTTTCAGCGTATGGAGAAGGGGGGTAAAGTGCTTTTTGTCAATAGTCTCCACCCTCCAATGCTGATGTCATTTAACCCTTACTAACATACATTTCATATATAAATATCAAAAAAATCGTATTACCGATGTAAAGAATACATACAATATACTGTGATAAAAACAAAATAAATAAAAGTTCAATAAAATAAAATCAATAAAAGCAAATATGTACTGTTGCTGGTAAATTTATCATGATAAGTCCATATGCGGTACCCGATTAGTTGTTGACCATTGTTATGGTGATATATTCTGGACATCCATACTAGTTGTTATCGGCAGTCGCCATGGTAACCAAGGCGCTGCCAATCGTGTGACCATTTGCTTGAGGAATAAGGAGACACCCTCGTGGAAGTAAAGAAACAGCAACATTGATAGTTGATCTCCACAGGAACACAGCGGAACCCGCCCCAAGCCATGCAACTCAATAATCACGCTTGGAACAGGTAAATATCCGCACTGTGCGTATTAGGCTCCAGAATATCTAGTTCAGGAAGAAACCGAGTCTTTCTGGCGAGGATCTTTTTATTAAGTGTAGGAGTACGGGATTTTGAAGCAAATGAAATAAGCTAATATGTTTTGGATACCATAATGTTTTTGGAATAAAGGCTTTTTAATTCTTCTCCATTAGAGCCGGATGTCCATTCCTTTGGCCACAGTTCATAATGCCTGACATGGTGGCAGTATACTGTCCGGATTTTGGCCCCCAAACTTAGTAATGATCACGAGCATTAAACCTCACATTCTGGGTTAGACACAGTACATTGTCCTCTTTATGGCCCCCACGCTTTATGATGTACCCCTTTATGATAGCCTCCACATTTATAATGAATCCTACAGTATGCCTCTCTCTTATGGCACTCACAGTTAATAATGACATGACATGCCAAATGCCCACCAACACTTAATCCCTGTGGAACCCACTAATTCCCTCTAACTTTGACTAAATGATGCCCTTCAAAGCAGCTTTACTTTATGTCTTATAATTGTATCCCTCTTTCTAAAAGCGGCCGTCTCCCCCTTTGTTTCCTCTACCCCAATAATTATTTAGATGGCAAAGGAAAGGCTTCTACAGGTCCCAATCAGATAAATGTAAATGTCTGCAACATATTAGTAACATATATGTTTCCACTAGGTACATTTACAAAAAAATGATGCACTTCATAAAAATCCAACTTTACCACAGAACCTGCAGCGGAAATCCAAGGTTGTGGCTTGGGATTTGCAGAGGTTGTCATGCTATTTGGGTCTGTCTGAAGATAGAGTGTGTCAAGATAAAGCAGGCTGGAAAAAGTTGCATTATCACTGATTCCCACTGGAATAAATGTAAGGATTTAACACTGCCTCCACATCAGCAGAACAAAACCCGTGTGAACAACTTGTAAATGGAGATTATTGAAACATGTTTTCTTTATACTTTTATTAAATCAATTTTACGAATCTTCTATTAACATATTGTACAGAATATCTAATTAATACAATAATGTTTAAAACACACTTTGTTACTGACATCAATACTGAAGCCAGATATGGCCTGTGGTTACAGAGCATAGCAAATTTAAGTTTTCTAGTTAATTTTAGCTCCTGGAGTTCTTAAACAGTTCAGAAGTCAGGTCAAGCAGTTATGCTCTTTCCGAGACACGTAGAACATGCAAATACATTACTTACATCTCCACTGTTAACATTACAAACTCTGCTGGAAACTTTATCATTATAGGTTTTATGGATGTGATGCATGTGGTGTTATTTATGTGGCCTGATTCACTTGTAACTCAGTATATGCCATATAAACCACCAGGAGATCTAAATATCACGTAGAAGAACATAAAAAGTATGAGAATATTTTCTAAACAGGAAATAGGCAACATATGTATTATAAATATATAGACAATTTACACTATTGTAATTTGTATGGATCAGATTTTATGTTCCTTTGAATATGTAACTTGCAGTATTGTTGTACTGAAATAGTGTTAAAAATCTGAATATTGCAGTTTACAGCAGCAGGAACCTAATAAAATAAAAGTTCAAGCACAAATGAAGATTGTAAAACTGTGCTAGTCTAGATTCTAATATTCCAGAAATTGTGGTACCATGAAATACCACTTGATCTTAAATAGGAAGTATTAATTAAACTGAAAGATAGACATCACCAGGGACTGTATTTTGAGATATATTAAGATTTGATAGCCCCAAAACTCCCTTTAGATTGCAGTTTACTTCTATTATCTCCTGCGGCCTTCCTGGTATAACATGTGTAACATACAGTATTTAAGAAAATTCTACCTTCGAGGTCTGTTCCTAAGAGTGGTGTCCAGAATATTGATGGTGATCAATAGAATATAGGTCCACCCTCACAATCAACTGTTTTGCCTAAAAACACACAGAATTTAGCTAAAAATTTTGGGCTCAGTGCTCTGTGTTGCGAATGGAAGCCGTAACTGCAGCTTTTACACATACACTGAGTTCCTGCCAGCAGCAGCATGAGGAGTATGAAGCTACAGACAGATAAGTTCTTTGTCTCGTAGGGGGAGGAAGGCACAGCAGATCTAACAGTGTTATATGGAATAGTAGAGATGTGGAAGATACAACTACAATGTTCAGAAGGTAAATTATAGTGTATATAAAATGGTACCCTGATAATCTAACCACAGTGTCTGCTCACAGAACTGGTTGGATCATAATGTGTCTGCTTAGAGAGTCCCCGTCCACGCTCTGGAATTTTACACTGAAAATTACTGAGTGATAAGAGCTAAACCAGCAATAAAACTGACTAAAATTGTAAATTTTGTGTAAACATCACTAGGGGATTGAATTTTGAGAATTTTCTTTCATGGGCAGACCCCTTAAAGTATGCCTAGACTTCTACAGTGATTTGTACTTGTGGCTATAATTTCATATTTCAGACACTTTTTTTTTTTAATTCACAGTGATTTTGAATTTCTTATACTATTAAGTCTAAAATTTTCAATTCTGCTGAATTTTTAAGGCAGCAATACAGACTAACCCTGTACAATCGAGTACAAGCCAAGTTCTTCAGCATAAAAACATGTGCTGAAAACCCCTAACTCGGCTTCTACTCAAGTCTATGAAAACAAAAACCTTTGTACTCACCTTTCTGACACCCCCTGCAGGTCCTCCTCTGTTTTTAGCTCCGGCTTCATCTTCCAGCGTGGTCCTGTCACACAAACCATGCTGATGTCCGCTTGCTGACATCATAGTTTGTGCGCCGTCATCGGCCTATGTATGGGGTGGGGGAGGAGGCACTAGCTATATCTGGGGGCAGTCACTGGCTATACACGGGGGGGACAGACTATATACTGGGGGGCAAGCACTGGCTATATACAAGTTGCTGGCTATATATCCTGGGTGGCAGGCACTGGCTACATACAGGGGGAGGGACTGGCTATATACTGGGGGGGCAGGCACTGGCTATATACTGGGGTAGGCTTTGGCTATATACTGTGGGCCAGGAACTGGCTATATACCAGAGGCAGGCACTGGCTATATACTAGGGGGCAGGGGCTGGTTATATACAAGGAGGCAGGGGCTGCTGGCTATATACAAGGGGGGAGGGGCTGTTGGCTATATACAAGGGGACAGGCACTGGTTATATACAAGGGGCTACTGGCTTTATACTAGGGGGCAGGGGCTGGCTATATACTGGGGGGCTGCTGGCTATATTGGGGGGAGGTGGTGACCAATGCATTTCCCGCCCACTGCTTATACTCAAGTCAATAGGTTTTTCCAGGTTTTTTGTGTTAAAATTAAGGGCCTCGGCTTATACTCAAGTAAATATGGTAGTTTTGTATTGTTAGCAATAATTTTGCCTGTTAAAGGGGTTTTCCCACCAATAAAATTAGTTATCCACAACCCCATTAAAGATACATATATTATATATGGTGGGACATTTTTTTTATATATATATTGTATTGTTTTAATACTCACTAGTTAGTTTTTCTTCTTTTGTTAATGAAATAGGATGTCCTTATTTGTACGAGATTTCATTTTAAAATTCTGTGTTATTACAGGTTTGTGTATTTGCATTTTATGTTCACATAACTTATAACAAATGCTAATTTTGCTAGTAGAGTATTTTTTTTCTAGACATTCGTTTAGCTGTTCTATTCTGTAACCATTTGCTGTTGTCACCAGTAGATATCACTCCAGTCAAACAGTTATAGTAAAGTATACCAGGCAATAGCATATGCTGCTTGCTTAGACAGCTGCCCAAATGTCACTAGCTCATGATTGAAAGAAAGAATACTTGGCAGGAAAATTAATTGTTCATTAACTGAGCTGTGAGAATAATCTGTTCAGTTATCATCCGGAGCTACATTAGATATATCAATCTCTGGAGTAAAGTATTTAGAGAAACTCACGGAAAATACTTTTATTTTTGTTTTTTAGTGGACTGTGGAAAAGTCACACACATCTTATAACAAAATATTTGCACTTCTTTGTACGCATTTTTCACATTTCTTCTACTGAAGTTCACAAAAACATAATAAATAGTAATGTAATAAATATGTTTTTGTAACTACAGTATATCATTGGAATACAAAAAAGAAATGACAAACAATTTAGTTGCCCAATATATAATTATGTAATAATTTGCATGTTAAAAAAATTGAGAAATGAAGCAGGTTTTTCGACTATTAGACACTTTTTAGCATGACTATGACACATTTGACTATGGATTGATATGATATCTCCTCTGATCTTTCTGTGATATGCTACTTTTAGGTATTTACTACTTTTACTTTTCCATTAAGATTTTAAATAAAGACCATTTGAACAATATATACACATTTTTTTAAATATGCAGTAAGGTTTTGAACATTTTACATGGTGTATGACATAATTTAGTTTAACACCTTAACCCCTTCCTTTTAATATGAAATCTGGATTGTATATGATGTAAGCACCCATACACAATCCTTATATTATAGGTGACCAAGATCAAGTTGTTTAGTTTTTTTGTGCTTCTGTCTTTCTCTCCACTATTTCCATATTTTTCCAGGTAAAAATCTATATGAGGTAATGTTCTCTGTGAGACAAAGTATAGTTTATATTATAATTTAATATTCGGTTTCATGTACTGGAAAGCTGGAAAAAATCCAAATGCGGAATTAGCAAAAAAACACAGTAGCGCCAAACACACATGTGGCACTGTAACACACTGTACACGGGGAAAAGATTGAGCATGTTGGTACCATGCTGCGCTATGGAAGCATGCTGCCATATGCTATGGCTGGGCGAGCATATGTGTGTGTGTGAAAGGAGCCTTATATAGTTTAATTATGCTCTGATATCTTTAAAAAAAAGTTCAAATACCTTGCATAAAAAAATGCCTTACATTGCCATATTCTGACAACTGTAACATTTTTAGACTTAAGTATACGGGGTTGTGTAATTATTTGCGGGATGAGATGACATTTTCATAGATACAATTTTCACAATTTTATAACTTTTTGATCACTGTTACAGCGCTGGGAATGGTGTTAAGTGGGCGTGCCCAGCTGACTGGAAGCTAAAATAACAGATGTTCTGTATCCCTGTAGACAGCACGGAGAAAGCGTAGCGCATGACACTGGGAGCACCGGACGAAGTGAGCACTAGTTATTTTTTTTATGTAGCCCACCACCGGCGACCTCATTTTTTCTAGTTAGTCCCGGACAACCCCTTTTAAAAGGTTTTGGGAACCAGTTATTAGATGAAAATGTGAAATTCTGATGACAGATTCCCTTCAAAGAAAAAGTTATTGGGGCACATGTACTAAGGGTCACGAGCTGCACTTTTGTCAGACTGTGCATGTCTTCATGGCTGAAACTGCTTGCACAGGTATTTAAGAAGTGTCTGCACTGCGTTTGTGTCACATGAAACACGCTTGCGATGCAGCTAAGCTAGCTTCCATGTGACACAAATTAGAGGGCATGCCGTTGGTCGGTCCAACTGATTCCGACTGAGTAACATACTTAACTTTTAAATTGTGCTGCATGCCCTATGTTAAAGTTGCACCACAAAAAAGATGGACCAGTGCGGGGAAGCAACAGATTCATGATATCGGGCACACAATCTTAGTGAATCGCCACACGCAGCATTATAGACAGACAGTGCCTTTTTAGTGAACTCTGTCTACTATTTTACTGTTTTTGTGTTTTTAATTTATAGATTCATCCAATAGGAAGCATCTGAATGCCTACAAAATTAGTATGCAAAAGGAGTATGAAAAATGCAGTTTCAAGAAAGAGTGAAAAGTGTAGCAAAAATTAGAAAATCATAAAAAAGTAGCTTCAACATCTGGAAAAATGTGTAAATACTGTTGGTTCTCCATATATTTTCAACAATAGATGAACCACTAATTTGTATACTTTTATTAGTCCGTTGTTAAAATTAATTCAGAAGTAAAAAAAAACACATTGTCCATCTTATTGAATTAGATATTAAGGTTATATAAGCACACATTAACACTTTTTTACACTGTAGGTGTGGATTTTTTATCTTTGCTGTTTAAGTGAATTTTACATCATTTAAAAATATTTAATATAAATGGTACATTTATCCGTATAATCAGCACAAATAATATTTGCTTTTTAGGGTTATTTTTCTAATAAAGCAATGCCCTATATATTTTAGATTACATTGGGTTAAATTATTAGGTTGGCTTGGTATAGTCTTGTAGGCACATATACTCAAATGCTTGTTTATGAGTGTATACAATGGGCATACTGTGCAGTGATGTTTAATAGCACTTACAAATAATATACCGTAGATTGTATCATATTGAACTAGAGGAACTAATATAAGGTGCAACGTAAGATTTAACAATTTTTAACTACTACAGATTTAGTTTCAGAAATAGCGATGAACCTGGTGCAGCAAATTCATCACTGTGACTGGTCGCACTGTTCAAACGAGCGCCAGATTGATAAATCTCCCCCAATGTCCGTCGCTGTGCTTGTGCAGTCCATGATGGTAGAGGTCAAGTGTATTGTTTTTCACTGGAGCATGACCAGTGGGCTGTGCACCATATAAGACTTGTATCTTTTTATTTTGTTAATGTAGACAAAGAATCGTTCAAATAAAATGCTATTGGTAGGGGTTCAACAACAATTCTCTCAAAGGAGAGAATAGTGGTAGTGACTTGTTTCTGTCATATAGACTTTGGAGGATATAGTAATTTAGCTGTTGTGCTTTGCAGAATTTGATGTCTATAAAGAAAAATGTAACCCCTTCATGGCCAAGATTCATTGGTAGCTGAATGTCCAAGTCATTCAATGATAAATGATAATTTCTTTGGAATAGCCTTATAAAAAACATTTTTTCCTTTGCTTTTATCTTGACATGTGATACTTTATTAATTGAATGTTTTTGTTGATAGAATTAGCAGACAAATTACTAAACCTTACTTATGTAAAATATGTTTAAATATGTTTAAATTCACCACCCTTCCCTAGGATCAGCTACAAATGCATGTACCTCTACAAACTCTTAGCTCTCCCTTTCGCTCCTTACGACAGTTTGGAGTGGTGGTGGGGGGCACACTTCAAACAGCACTATCTCTTCAATCTCCGCATTTAATCTCTTAACGACTTGGCCATTTTTCACCTTCCTAACACTGCACTTTTTTTTTCAAACATGACATATATCAGTATAAATGGTTAGATCTTTGGAACGCTGTAACATATCCAGGTGATTTTTGAATACATTTTTTTTATGTGTCCTCTCATTTTTTGTGGGATGTTAGAAGGCTTAAAACTTTAGGTGCGATTTTTCACATTTTCACATTTTGAGGCACCAACTCAGCTTTCATAATATGTTGAGAGGAATAAATAATGACTTTGAGAGATTATAAATTACCACATTGTAGAAAATAAACCCTTCAAAATCTGTAAAATAAGTTTTAGGAAGTGTGTTAACCCTTTATGTGTTTCCCAGGGGTTAAAAGAAAATGGAGAGGGTCTTAGAAATGTAGGTTTTTTGGCCAAATGCTAAATGTATCACATATTTTGTCACTAAGCACACCCAATAATGGCACCTAATATGTGAGGTTTTTTTGTGAATGTGTGCTTTTTGTAATTTATATGTTTTATACATGAAATGGTGGTGTTTAGTGGACTTTCTCTTTATTTATTTATTTATTTACCTTTTTAATACATTTTTTCCATAGTTTGGCTTTAATAAGCGATCCTTTAACCCCTTAAGGACGCAGGGTTTTTTCGCTAATTTCTCGCTCTCCACCTTCAAAAATCTTTTTCAAAAATTTTTATGTGTACAGAACTGTGTGAGGGCTTATTTTGTGCGTAACAAATTTTACTTTCCCGTAATGTTATTTATTTTAACATGCCGTGTACTGCGAAGCTGAAAAAAAATTACAAATTGAATTTTTAATATTTTATTAATTTTTTTTTAATTTTTTTAACTTTTTTTTGAACTTTTTTTTTTCACTATATCTTAGGCCATCTAGGGTACATTAACCCTAGATAGTCAGATCGTTCCTACCATATACTGCAATACTTCTGTATTGCAATATATGGCATTTTTGCAGCTCATTCATTACAATGAGCCGCTGGCTCATTGTAACGAATCTGCAGAAGCCATTAAGCCTCGGCTACCATGGCAACCAATCGTGGCGATCGGAATAAAGATGGCTGCGCCCGCGCGCCGCCGTCCTTTAAATGCTGCAGTCGACTTTGCCGGCGGCAATCAAAGTGTAAATAGCCGCGATCGGTGCAATCACCGACCGCAGTTATAAGCGGTGGGGTTTTGCCGCAATATGCAACAACCCCCACCTCTGTATGAAGAGGACTCAGCCCGTGAGCCCTCTTCATACATTCCCTATACCTCTGCGCCGTAGAGTTAATTGCTTGTTCAAGCTTTCTACACTGTAATAATAATGTATGGTATTGTGCAGTGTAACTAAAGATGCAGGCTCAGTTAGTTACAGTCAGATCCTACTGCTGGGCAGAACATGGGCACTCGCCAGAATCCATGCTCTGCGTAAGCTTAAAGGGGTATTCCCATCAGTGCATTTACATTTAATTAAATTCATATGTAAACATTTCTTCAATGAATGGATGTTAATACAAAAAATGTTCCTGTGTGAAGATAATTTCTCATAAATGTAGTCATGTTGTCACTTCGAAACCGGATAGTTCCTAGGTTAGGACTACTTCACACTCTGGCAGCGGTGGCCAGACATGTGCTCTAGAGTCCTGCCTGTCCACCAGGATTCAGCGTTCATTACCACAGGACGGCTGCGGGATCTGCAGTAACTCCCCAACTTTTCATATACAAAAACAATTTGTTTCTTTGTGCTATCACTCCAGCAGAGGTGGCCGCATGCAGGGACGCTATCTCGTTTCTAAGGGACAACATGACTACATTTATAAGAAATTATCTTAACACGGGAACATTTTTTCAAATAACATCTAATTGAACAAATATCTACATATGGCAGATTAATGAAACTGAATGTGATTGCCCAGATGAAGAGGGTCCTATCCAGGGAGGAAAAGAGGCACAATTCCCTTACATGTTGTGGTCATGCTTGACCACATTGTCTAAGGGGTTAACACCCATGATCAAAGGTACCTCCAGTTGTGGGTGTTCCTGACACATTATACGATTCTGATGCATGTTGGGAAGGGCTTTACATTGAATCTGTAAAGTGTTTTCCATTTTCACAGACTAGGATATATTCACAAATTACAACAGCAAGTGAAAAGCTAAAAATGAAAATTGTATTTGTGACAGCAAATTTAATAATGGATCTCTCTGGTTCTGTGTCACTTAGAAACCTAATATGGATGCAATGTTACACCTATTATTCCTCATGCAAACGTTCATGTGCTGAAATGGGCTGCAAACCGGGGAAAGTTTCAGGCTTAGCTCACCCCTCCAATCTCCATAGGATCTGACAGCCTTTTTGAATATGTTCAGAAATAGGACCTGCTCTATCTGCAGGGCAGCTACCCAGCTAAGCCATAGTGTGGTGTTCACCGCACCGTGCTCATGCTCCATAGGCGTCTATGGAAGGCATGGGCTTGTCACAGTTTGTGTGCGTAGGGCTTACATTGAAACCACACGTTTGTCATCATGTTGTATAGAACTCAGTATCTTAAAATAGTTTTTCTTTTTCAGAAAGTAACCTCTTAAAGACTTAGTAACCATAATCAGAATACAATTGATATCATTGGATATTAAGGTAAGCAATTTCTAAAATTAAAACATATTTATTATACATTCAGTATTGCCGTATTGCAATATCTTTAATTGTCTATTTTAATTCATCTGGATAGTAGTAGTACTGTTCAGTAGACAAGTAATTACGTTGCATTTTAGCTATTACACATTTTAGTAAATAAACTGAATGACAATGTAGAAAATTATGAGTGTAAAATTGTAATAGATATGGCAATTTGGCATGCAAAAGACATATCCAATGTTTTCCCTTTAACAGAATTTTCTCCCTATTCACAATAAAAAGGTAAATGAATATTCCCACCTTCTCTGCACTGCCATGAGAACAGAAATAGTATTGTGCAATGTGAATAATGTTTTCTTTAGTCATGAAAAGATGAATCCACCTACTGATGCTGCGAAAATAGAGAAATGAATGAGATACATTTTTCTATTTTGGTAGATGTGCTGAATTGCCTGTAGATGCATACACAGTTAATGATTCATTATAATTGCTTTTCTGGAAATAAAACAGCTTTGTTATTAGCAACAATAAACTCCAGTACAATGGGACATATGAACACAGTTAGTCTTTAGGATACAGCTTGAAAATGTATATATATATATATATATACCATATACCATATATACTCGAGTATAAGGCTAGTTTTTCAGCACAAAATTTGTGCTCAAAAACCCTAACTCGGCTTATACTCGAGTCAACTAAAAAAATTAAGTCAAAACTCACGTTTCTGATGTCACCCATAGGTCCTCTTCTGTCCTTCGGATCCTCCTCGGGTTCTTCCGCTCCTCCTCGGCTCCTCTGGCTGGGCAAGCTGTACACTACAGGGGCTGGGCAGGCTGTATACTACAGGGGCTGGGAAGGCTGTATACTACAGGGGCTGTTAAGGCTGTATACTACAGGGGCTGGGCAGGCTGTATACTTCAGGGGGCTGGCAAACTATATACTGGGAGGCTGTGACCAATGCATTTCCCACCCTCGGCTTATACTCGAGTCAATAGGTTTTCCCAGTTTTTTTTGTGTTGAAATTAGGGGTCTCGGCTTATACTCGGGTCGGCTTGTACTCGAGTTTATACGATATATATATATATATATATATATATATATATTGTAGCCATTGTAGTAATGTTTCATTGTAGCCAATTTGTAATATTCTTTGCTTATAAATGTACAGTCTGCACCGCATCTTGACAGAAAAAAATGAAATGTATACATTTTTGCTAATTTATTAAACTAGTTTAATAACTTATTTATTAGAAAAAGTTTTGAGCTAGTACAGCCATGAGTCTCCTTGGGAATAGTGCAACAAGTTTTTCACACCTGGATTTTGGGATCCTCTGCCAAGTCTCTCCAGAGTTGTTCAATTAAGTTTAGGTCAGAGCTCTGGCTGGGCCAGTCAAGAAAGGCCACTGCTTTGTTAGTCTGAAGTCCAGAGCACTCTAGAAGAAGTTTTTATCCAGGGTATCTCTGTACTCTCTTGGTATCCAGGCTGCATTCATCTTTCCTTCAATTGCAACTAGTCGCCCTGTCCCTGCAGATGAAAACCACCCCAAAGCTTAATGCTGCCACCACCATGTTTCACTGTTAGGATTTTGATTGGAGATTGATGAGCAGTGCCAGAGAATCTTATTTCTCATAGTCTGGGAGTCCTTCATGTTTTTTTTTTAACTGTATGCAGGCTTTCATAAGTCTTGCACTAAGGAGAGGCTTCTGGCGGCCAAAAATCCCCAACTGGTGGAGAGCTGCAGTGATAATTGACTTTGTTTAACTTTCTCACATCTCCCTACTACAACTCTTCTCCCACAATTGCTTACTTTAGCTGGACAGTCATCTCGAGTTGTGGTCGTCCCATACTTCTTCCATTTAAGGATCATGGAGGCCACTGTGCTCTTAGGAACCTCGAGTGCTGCAGAAATTCTGTTGTAACCTTAGCCAGATCTATACCATGCCACAATTATATCTCTGAACTTGTGGGCAGTTCTTTAGACCTTATGATTTTCATGTGCTGTGAGCTGTGAGGTCTTATATAGATTGGTCTGTGCCTTTTCTAGTCCTATCAGTTAAATTAAACACAGCTTTACTCTAATAAATAAGTAGAGCCTTCTCAAGGAGGATTAGAAGGGAATAGACAGCATGTGAGTGAAATATTTTAAATTTTTAAATATTCTCACGGCAAAGGGTCTGAATACTTATGACCATGTGGTTTTTAAGTTTTTCTTGTTTAATAAATTAGCAAAAATATCTACATGTCAAGATGGGATGCAGAGTACACATTAATGAACAACAAAATAACTTTTATTATATTACCAATTGACTGCAATAAAAAAATGTAAAAGGGTCTGACTACTTTCCGTACCCACTGCATATATGTACACTATAATATATTCCCAATGTTATACTGTATGATCTCACTACATAGCAATCTCTGTATGTGCTTTAGATAGATTATAGCATTGTTGATGTTTAATATTGAGGCCAATGGTTTGCTTTACATTTTCTGAGTGGATGACTTTTTTGTTTAATATATAAGATATGTATATGTTACATTCACATGATGAATTTAAATGATGCCTTTTCATGATAGGTTTATAAAATTACTCAGTAAACAATATAATTAATTAAATATATATAAAAGCTATTTATTCTTAATATATAATAAAAACACACAAACTAAACAAGAAGAGAGAAGCAGAAAAAAATAGGAAAAACAAGAAATGCAACCTTAAATCAGGATGTCAGTAAACCATAATTTTTAATGGAGGCCTTGATGATCAATCCATACATGAAAAAAATATATCACCTTGTCCTTTTTTTCATGAAAAGTTATATTCTCAAGAATTAAGACACTATTTAACTGCAGTTGGTAATACTAAGCAAAGATACAGACATACATACTAAGCGAGAAACAGAAGTTTCTTTAGACAACTTTAAAAGAAAGATCGCCCCTCAAAAAAAGTAAACTAAATATATACAACAAAAATGTTCTTGCATTAACAGTTCCATTTTGAATATGGTTTTCCAATAACAGTACAATTTTGGATAATGTTTTTCCAAATGTACAAATCAGAATCCATCATGCACACATTGCATTGCGTCCTCCTCATATTGAAGTCCCCTTTTCCCCCGAAAATGTGTGGACCTGTGTATATCCTCTCTCATCTTCCCCCTCTTATTGTGGCTCCCTCATCTCCACTCATATTGTGGGCCCCTTCTCATCTCCCCCTCCCTTTTATTGTGGGTCCCCTTTCATTTCCCCTTCTTCTTGAATTCTCCCAACCCATCCGCCCCCGCTCCTTTTCCTTTACTGCAGTGCGCCTTTTTGATGCCAGTTTATGCGATGATGTCATCACATCATGCCTTCCAACCTCTGCTATACACAGCAACAATAGAGGAAGTCCATCTGCATCAAGGGTCAACAGGCCTCAGGGACCACCAGTGAATTCACGGCTTACATAATAGCTATTTTATTTGTAAAGAAATATTCTGGTAAAACTGCTGTTCATGCATTGTTCTCTAATTTTGATCTCCAGCATATATTAAAAGTAATTGGACAAATTCATAGACCATGACATTCTTTTCACCTTTTCATTTATACACAGGGATCATCCCCTGAATCCTCCCCATACAACCTTAACAACACTGTACCCTAATACTGTTAAAGGGTTAAAACTTAAAATCTGATAACTGACAATATGTGTGATCTTTCTTAGATATAAAAGATAAGGTCTTTCATGTATGCCACACTGCTATTATTATATCGAAATTCAGTCTTCAATCTCTTGTCCTGAAACTGTTTACATTTTCATAGCACACTGCATTCATTTTCATTATGAAGTTTTATATACATTTCTTAAAGCAAATGCTCTGATGTGATAATTAGATCAAAATTATGATAATTGTCCACCAAGCTATTCTTTTTAGTTCACTTGAGAAGTATTGTGAACTGGTAATTTAGTAGCCTTTCCATGATATTATAAAGTGAATAAAATATTATTATGGAAACAATGCAATTGAAGTATTGTATGTTACACATTTTGTAAAGCAAAAAGCTACTGTATTATTTAGACTATTAGGCACAATTCTCAGAAAAAAATTGTGCTACATGGTTAGGGCATTAGTCTAAAAGTCATGGTGGTAATTGGAATATTAATAAATATCATTTTTTGACTGACGTCTTTCTTCTGTCTTCTGCAGTAGTGGTATATTTGAAACAAACAATGACAGCAGATAAAGAATAGGTTACAATATTGTTCCAAATATTAAAAAAGACAGCATTCTGTTACTATCCTGAAATAATGGAAATCATCATTTTTGGGAGCGAAGTCATAATTTTTACGTTCTCTCTTTAAATACTTGTCAATGGGCCCCAAAAAGAATTTGACAGGCAAAAGTAAGTAGTGCAAAGCATATTATATAACACATTATATATTAAACATTTTAAAATAATTTATTTAAGAAATAAACACATCCAACAACAGTATCAGGCACGTATGATAAGTATCTGCACCCTTAGGTACTCAATCAACCATTTTGACCAAATTTAATTGATAATTAGGTGTAATTGATTGAATGCAGTTTGTCTTGATTGCAGCTAGTCTGGTATTATTTCATCTAATGTACATCTATATATAGAAAGTTACCATGAGTCTCAAGTAATCACCATAAAGTCTCTACAAGAATGTTATCAAGTTTGAAGGAAAAATTCACTAAAATGTGAGAATAAGATACCAGACTAGCGTAAATCAATAGTATGTGCACATGCGAGAGCAAATAATGGAAGGTGAAATGCATGTCATGGTGTTGTGCTGGGGATGTTTAGTACTGCTTGGTACACAATATAGTATACTAGTTACTATTTTTATACTTTTTGGTATATGCTATATGGTACAATCCAAAATATATATATATATATTTAAATATATATGTTATCTTATACTCTACACAGCTGTATGGAACAATACTGAAGTAAGATAATTAAGCCTTAGTGCCTAAGCCTAACATGATGCCCGTCGTTGAGTTATTTTAACTGAAAGCTTTCTGCAGCACCCCTTAGATGTTGGGGTCAAAAGCAATCATGACAACCAAAGATTTATTCTCTCTCAAACATTATTCCTCTATAAATTTTGGTAAATGCAAGCTATTGGATTTCAAAGGAAACTGAGAATGTCAGCACCTATCCAGCAAACGTGCAACCACAACCAGGCTTGGCGCTAGCTGCCAGACTAGGTAAGTGGTGGCGAACTCACCCTGCAACATCCCTGGCCCTGGCTAAAGCAGATAAACCACCCTGATAAGGGTGAACCCACTATCAGGAACCTAACTGACAGTTCCTGAGTGACCCCACAAGATGACAGGAAAACCTACTTTGTCTGGCAGCTGCTGGATGGTGGAGCGGACAGATAACCGGAATACAGGAATAGACCAGTGGCTCAGTTAATCCAAACACAAGAAGTAAGCCACAGTTCACACACAAATAAACGCCATCTATTCTGCCAACTATGGATTGAGCAAAGTTTAGGCACTGACGTTACAGTACCCCCCCGCCTTTTATGAGGGGCCACCGGACCCTCACCATTCCCAAAGAGGTTGGGAGGAGGGTTCCACGAAGGAGTGACATGATGATGCCTTCCCTCTGGGCATCATTACCAGAAAACCGAGACCTAAGGCGGAAATACAGCTTGCAACTCTCCCTGAAGGGAAAAATGTCTCCAGTGAAGAGATAAGAAAGCTTATCCTTAGGCTCATACACAGACTGACCAGAAATCAAAGGGAGGCGCTGTTCATGCTGCTGCATACGTTCAGACAGATTCTGAACCATGTGAGCTAGACTCTGTACCTGACTAACAACAGCTTCCATGGCCTCCATAGTGTAAGTAAGGCTGGTAAAGTCAGCACCTGTCTAGAAACGCGCAACCACAACCAGGCTTGGTGCCAGCTGTCAGACTAGGTAAGTGGTGGGGAACTCACCCTGCGACCTAAGGCCCTGCCTAAAGTAGATATACTGCCCTGATAAGGGCGAACCCACTATCAGGAACCTAACTGACAGTCCCGAGTGACCCTACAAGATGACAGGAAAACCTACTTCATCTGGCAGCTGCTGGATGATGGAGCGGACAGGTAACCGGAATAAAGGTATAGACCAGTGTTCACACTGGTGCACAGAATACTGACACAAGACTGATACAGGGAAAGCGGGATAGCATTAGGATACTGAGGGACAAACAACAGATACAGGACTTCAGGCAGGTTATACACAGGTCAGGTCAAGATCAAACAGGTTATATACAGGTCAGGTTCAGATACAGGCAGACTAGCTGAGACAAACCAACCAGGTAAAAACCAAGATGGCTGCAAAGGTACAGAATCGTATTCAAAACACAGAATACCAAACAAGGTAGTAAGAGCACTAGATACACAGGTAAGACATGAAGAATAACCAGCAAGGTATGATGGGAATAGGCAGGAATATAAGGCCATTCCCGAACACGCCTTCAGCAGCACACTGGGGAAATTGTCCATCAGGTTAGTTACCTTTGCTAGGCAGGGCAGAAATGCAAGGAGCAGGGTGTGGCTCAGTTAATCCAAACACAAGAAGTAAGCCACAGTTCACACACAAATAAACGCCATCTATTCTGCCAACTACGGATAGAGTGAAGTTTAGGCACAGACGTTACAGAGAACTTACCCTCACACATATCCAAGAATGGATCCAGAGACATATCCCATGATCACTTCCCACGATAATGTGCAAATCCAGAGAATATCCAACGCGTTTCAAATGGTTAAACCGTTCTTTATGGTATATCTCACCTTACCCATGTCTGCAATTTATACAGCTGTCTGCTAATGTTCCACCTGCATGAGGAGGGTGTGATTATTGGTGAAACAAATTTGCATGCATGGGTACAGTTTAAGTGTGAATAACTGAACAATATATGCAAAAACATACCCACACCTATACAATTGATACATCTCTACAGTACAAAAAAATTTAAATATGAAAGAAAAAATGCTACTGTGTTCCCAGTTGCCAGATTAACGAGGGCGCCATATTCTCCAATTACGTGTTCTCAGTTAGTGCTGCATTGTTGTCAATCACCAAGGCAACAAAGACATCGTATCTTCTAGTCACATGATCGCAGTAACGTGATGGAGAGATTATCATATGATACTTACTATGACGATGAATAATGTGATGAATAATGCATCTATCTTTTAGAAGAAGAAACCATTAGACATAAGTGTCTTCAAGATATCTTTGCAGTTTAAAAAATAATGATGGCATAAGGATTAGTTCCAAGAACCTGAGGAGTAAAGGATGTGTGGAACGCAATAGACACCCACTTAGATTTCTGTAGTGCATTAGGGGCATGAAACCAGGAATTATAGAATTTATTCAAGCAACTCGGAATACATGCAGACTTAGGCTGCATTGCCACAAATGCATCGGGGCCGTATATACGGCCTCAAATTTACATCCACATATACGTCCCCCATAGTTGTCTATGGCGCCCAGGCTCAGTAAGGTGAGCACAACGTGTGCTCACCCTACCTTGCCGTGGCCACAAACAATATAGAACATACTCTATCTTTTGGCACTTGCGCCACTATTCTCTATGGAGAGGGGAAATTCGAGCAGCGTTTGCTTCTCCTCCTCTCCACCGTGCATGCAGCCTAAAAGTCAGTCTCCTGGAATCCGTATTTTATGTAGTCTATATAGAATTCGGACTCTCTTGCTCAGACTAATCAAACACATTAAAGAAGCTGAAACTTAGGTTAATCATGACCACTTACAATACAAGGGCAAGGGCAAACGGTTAAAGAACTACAGATGAGACATGGACTTAGGCATAAAGAAGGGGGAGACAGGATGTATTCTTAACCACACCAGGATATGTTAGAAAATTTTGGCCTACTTTGTGGCAACAGTTGGGGAAGGTCTATTGACTGTAGCACAGAACCCTGACCTTATTTGCATTTAAATAGTAAGGGAGATGTTAACTAAACACTATCCAAAATCTCATAGAAAATCTTCCCAGATGCATTAAGCTGTTTTAACTCCAAAAGAGGACAAATTCCCATGAACATAGATTATCTGCTATAAGACTGTAACAGCAATTCAGAAAGTAACTAAATGCAAATTTACCCTTATTCCTTTAAGCTTCTGTGTTGAATAATTATTCAAGGGATTGTGCAGTTTCAGCAAAAACAGTATACATTTTTGTATAATGAAATGTTTCACAATTTTAAAATAAACTTTTTGTATCAATTCCTCATGGTTCTCTATATCTCTGTTGCTTTCTTCTTTCCTGTGGATAAATATGGGTCCATGTCACATAGGTGCATGTCACATCATATTACACAGCTCTGATTATTCTCTGTGATTCTAACAAGTGTTTACTTGTGTGACATCAAATGAGCAGGGATAGATTTTTATCTACCGGAAGAAAGTAGTTGAAGTTTCCTGTAGAATGTCAGTTACCAGAGATCTAGAAAACTAGAAAGTATATTGGAAAATTGCATAACTTTTCATTATACAAACAATAAAATTTGTTTGTAGAAAATGTACAACCCCTTTAAGATTAGACAATGCTTCCATTTTTTATTAACAGCATTTCCAGTTGATTAAGGGCTCATTCAGACGGTGGTAATGGGGGCCGTGAAAACCAGAGAGAAATTCAGGCTCGCTCACCACAGGTGCTCAATCCAAAGAGAGTCTCCACTCTTGTAGCAATGGGAAAAAAAAAAAAGAAGGTAGATTGGCACTCACTGGGTCCGTTTAAAATTCTTCAGCAAGGATAAGGTTCTGTACCCAGTTATATTTTTCAGACCATTAGGTCCTTAGTCCTTAATGGTCCTTAATGGGGGCCGTGATCTGGTCGCCTGATTTGCTACCATATCATGGCCTCCATAGACTTCTATGGGGTCCGCTGCAAAATATAGCACTCACCCCTCATCCTCCCAAACCTGTGCTTGCCCGAAAATCTGGTCTGGGTGAGCACTTGGCCGTCTGAATATACCATAAGGCAAACATTGTATGATTATGCTTATCATTAATCACCAATGGGAAATAATTGTTACTGGAACATCTGATCTTAAAAATTATGAGGGATTTCCACAAACTGATAAGCTTACAATCATTTCATTTTAATGATCTTCATAACCTTTTTGATCATTTTACTGTTAACGTAAATTTTCATCTGTTTTATGGGCCGTAAGAATCCTTTTGCTTATGTCCTGGAAATTCCATGCACTGGTCATACCACGGAAACTGAGACAACTCTTCTTGAACTGAACTGAACTGAAACGGTCTTAATGTTTTTAATAAACTACTTTATCTATTTTCCTTCTCCAAGACAATGTCGATTAGTACTTAAACCATTTGTCTATTATATGTATCCTGCACAGCTTTCTGTTTATTTCTTTGGTCTTTTCACATTGCTCAGCACCTGCTAGCCCATATACTTAGTATAATTTAGGGCTCAGTGGGGTCCTCCACATGTGTTCCTTGTTCTGGACTTCACATAGATGATTGATATTAGAAAATGTCTTTTTCATAGCCAACAGTTTTTGGCATTGAAACAATGAAATTTCCTTTGGCCTCACATTTTCTTGTTGTCAACATTCTTTTTTTCACATTGTATTAACAGTTAAACTGCTTGAATGCAGTACAATTATTAGAGTTTATTATTGTGTACAGTTTAGAATTTCAAATAGGAAAAAGTGGCAAATGGTAAGTATATTCTTTATGGATGGAATTCATTTCTAAGACACAAAGCATGTATTGCTATGGCCCACATAGAGGACATTTTTCCTCTGGTTCACTAAATATCTGAATATTAACAGCATGGCTGTGAACTAAAACTTATAACTTTATTAGGTATGCCTTAAAACAATCAAAGTCACAAATTATAAATTATAAAATCAACAATCCGTACTATAGAAACCAACCTAGGCAACGATACTAGTCACCACAACCCCCAGTGGTTGTGGATCAAACAATGGGGATACACACGTACATTTTAGATTCAAGGTCCCATTCACCATGCCATCAAACAAACACCTTGAAGATAGGACATAAAGGATGGTTCTTACCACGTCTGATAGCGGTCTGCAGTATTGTCCAATCGTCAGCGGGACTGTCTCCAGGGTACGTGCATGGATGGGAGCATTGGGATGATGAAGGACATACCTGTATGTGTTGGAACCAGAGTACCAGGACCTGCACTGGAACTACAGCTGTCCCTGTCCCCCAGGTATAGTTAGCTCCTGCCCTGACAAGGGCAGTCCCACAAACTTGCCCTAATCTAGAAAAACACCCTGCATTCCCCTTCCCTGACGCATTTCTTCCTGCTGTAGGTTCTTCAGAGGGATTGCGGTGGAATTAGTCATAAAAAACAGGACCCCCAGGGTACAGGAGTATCCCTCGGGGTGTCAAATAATACTAAGATGAACCCAAGTGTAGGGTCATCTACTGGGTACCCAGTGTGGAGACCCAGACGCTGATCCCTGTTTGATGGTGTTGGGATAAATGTCCCCATTAAGTGGCAGATTATAAGTACTAGCTGATACCTCCCCCCTATGGATCACTCACCAATTGGGGTTCCTGTAGCAAAATGCCAATCCGCGGTGGCAGCCGCGTCCTGTGATTGCCGCGTGCGCCGCCATCACAAGCTGGCGGAACTTCTGGTCACGTGATACAGTCACGTGGTCCATGGTCACGTGATCCGATCACATGACCGCACGCTATCATCAGTGAGAGCGTCGGCTCTCTACTGATGATGAAACACAGCTTAAAAATGGCTAAGTAAACCTGGTGATCAGAGTAACAAAGCAACAGGTATCTGAGTAAACGGATGTATAAAGGTGCATTTATTTGTTTAGTGAAGGTTATTTCGATTAACCAGCAATGGCTATAGAAAATTTACGCCAGGCCTAGAAGGATTGGGCTAGTAGCCCATCTTCGCGATAACAGGGGGCCCCCAACCGAGAGATAGGAGCATGTTGTCCCAGTCAGCCCACTTAAATTACATCACGATCAGGTATTATTCATAGTTAGATCTCCATGTTTATAGTCACAGGGCAGAGATCCGTCAATACCTCTTTACAGAAACAGAGGTGGGGGGATTGGATGTCATGTCTGCAGTTATGTCTCAAGGGAATACATTTAGAGGAAGCATGTAAATTGTAATTGTTCATTAAGTCCCCTCGGTGTCACTGTCCCCAGTCTGTAGATCCACTTGGTCTCTACTTGCAGAATCCTCTTATTCCAATCACCTCCTCTCTCGGGGTATGGTATTATGTCGATGCCCACAAACTGTATTTGTTTAGGGTCCCCCCCATGAGTCTGCTGCATATGTCTGGCTATTGATGTATCTCTACCATGCCTTATGTCCCTTAGATGGTCGCCCACTCTTCTCCTGAACTCCCTGTAGGTTTTTCCAACGTACTCAAGTCTGCAACTACATGTTGCCTTATAAATCACACCCTTCGATCGGCAGTTGATGAAGCCACGTATGTCAAAGGTTCTACCAGTTACATTGCTGTAAAAAGTTTTGGTGGTTGTAATGAAGGGGCAAGCAACACAATTCCTGCCGCACTTGAAACAGCCCTGAGGACATTGATTAAGCCATGACCCCTCTGGTTTTACGGGAGAGAAGTGGCTATGGACGATCCTGTCCCTTATTGATCGTGCTAATGGTGACTAATGGTCTAGGGCCAACCATTTCCTTGATGTCTTCGTCTAGCATTAGTATTGGCCAGTGTTGTTCAAGTATGGCCCTCGCCTCATTTGCTCCATTATCAAAAGTGGTAATTAGTCTGGAAAATTGTTCAGCCCCCCATTATCTTTGGTGGTACTCACAAACAACTCTGTTTGATCGAAGCGTGAAGCATGTTGGAATGCGGAGCGGAGGACACTATCTGGGTACCCCCTTTCCCTCAACTGTTTCCTGAGGTCACCCGCTTGATTTCTATACTCCCTGTTGTTACTACAATTTCTCCTCATGCGGAGATATTGTCCTTTAGGTATCCCTTTGCGAAGTGGGAGAGGATGATGGCTCTCCCATTGCAAAAGGGAATTTGTCGCAGTCGGGTTGCGATAAATTGTAGTTTCAATCGTATTTTCCTTAGTCCGTGTTAGTAGTACATCAAAGAACGGGAGTCTGTCAGGATTAATTTCATAGGTAAACCGCAGCCCTATAGAGTTGTTGTTAAGGCTTTCTGCAAAATTTACAAAGCTTTCCTTGTCCCCATTCCATAGTACAAATATGTCATCGATAAAGCGGAGAAATATCTCCGCTCTATCAATCCCTGGATATGGGGTGTAACCAAATAAAACCGTGTTCTCCAACCAGCCCAGGAGCAAATTGGCATATGTGGGGGCACTTGGGCTCCCCATCGCCGTGCCCCTGAGCTGGTGGTAGATCTTGCCATTAAACAGAAAAAAGTTGTGTTTGAGTGAAAATTCGAGCAAGCACAAAATAAACCAGTTGTGTTTAACAAACTGAATGCCTCGACTTGAAAGAAGAAATGCCACTGCCTCTACTCCTTTGTCGTGCGGTATAGAATAAAGAGCCTCTACGTCTATACTGGCTAGAAGATGATTATTCCCTACATTAATGCCTCCTACGTGTTTAAGCAGGTTGGTTGTATCACTTATATAAGTAGGGAGTGCCAGTACAAATGGTCTTTGGAGGACCATTGCAAGAGGACTTTGTCTGCATAAATGCCAATATTTTGGCATAACGAGCCCACCCCCGATACTCTCACTGATGATAGCGTCATGCATTCATGACAACCATGTAAGATAACACCCCCGTGCGGTCATGTGACCGGATCATGTGACCATGGACCACGTGACAGTATCACGTGACTGAAAGTTCTGCCGGCGTGTGATGGCGGTGCACGCGGCAATCACAGGACGTGACTGCCACCAAAGATCGGCATTTTGCTACAGGATCCCCAATTGGTGAGTGATCCATAGGGGGAGGTATCAGCTAGTACTTATAATCTGCCACTTAATGGGGACATTTATCCCTACACCATCAAATAGGGATCAGCGTCTGGGGCTCCGCACCGGGTACCCAGTAGATGACCCTACACTTGGGTTCATCTTAGTACTATTTGACACCCCAAGGGATACTCCTGTACCCTGGAGGTCCCGTTTTTTATGACTAATTCCACCGTAATCCCTCTGAAGAACCTACAGCAGGAAGAAATGCGTCAGGGAAGGGGAATGCAGGGTGTTTTTCTAGATTAGGGCAAGTTTGTGGGACTGCCCTTGTCAGGGCGGGAGCTAACTATACCTAGGGGACAGGGACAGCTGTAGTTTCAGTGCAGGTCCTGGTACTCTGGTTCCAACATATACAGGTATGTCCTTTATCATCCCAATGCTCCCATCCATGCACGTACCCTGGAGACAGTCCAGCTGATGATCGGACAATACTGCAGACCGCTTTCAGACGTGGTAAGAACCATCCTTTATGTCCTATCTTCAAGGTGCTTGTTTGATGGCATGGTGAATGGGACCTTGAATATAAAATGTACGTATGTATCCCCATTGTTTGATCCACAACCACTGGGGGTTGTGGTGACTAGTATCGTTGCCTAGGTTGGCTTCTATAGTACAGATTGTTGATTTTATAATTTATAATTTGTGACTTTGATTGTTTTAAGGCATACCTAATAAACGTTATAAGTTTTAGTTCATAGCCATGCTGATATATGGAATTAATTTCTACTAATTTATCAGGGCAGTTTCTCTGTAATTCACTTTATGGAGTAAATCTCAAAAAAGTGACACCCCCAAGTGGCATTCCACCAAATTAGTATATACAGTGCTTGACCAAATTTATTTTATATGTACAGTAAAACTTCCTTTAATTATAATATTTGCAGTGCCTCCGATGAATTATTGTAAGACATATATATAATATATAAATACAGTTCCAGAACCAAGTTCCATATAGAAATAAAGCTTCAGAACCAAGCTCCATAGAGAAATACAGCACCAGAACCAAGCTCCATGCAGGAATTCAGCACTAAAGTTTCGCTCAATAAGCAGACCCATTAATAGAGACAAAATCAGGATACAAATGTAGTCCCTAGTATAGCAACAGAACCAGCCTCCAAACAGAAAGATACCACCAGAATTGGGCTACATACAGATATACAACACCAGGGTCTGTACAGAAAAACAGCACTAGACCGCAACTTCAAACAGAAATACAGGACTAGAACCAGACTCCATACAGATGTACAACACCAGAATCAGGTCCTGTAAAGGTATTATACAGCAAAAGTAACAGGATTTTCTCGGAAATACAGCACTGGAACCAAGCTTTGTAAATAGCTGCATTACCAGAACATTGCCCAAACCATAAATATGGCAACAGAACTGAGGTCTTATAAATAATATGGCACCAGAACTAGCATTCATACAGAAATACAGTGATGTACCTGGCTCTGTACATAAAAAGAGCAATGTAACCAAGCTCTATAAATTAATACTGCACTAAACTTAGTTCATTAAATAGATACAGCTTTAGGACCACCCTCAGCCCATTGATTAAGGCCTTTTAACCCTCTAGAGGCTACAGTCAGTACTGACTGAAGAGTCTAAGGGTTTTCTACAGCTGCAAGTAACTATATTATCCCCACCCTGCCATTGTGGTTCCTGATGTGTTGCCATGGCCTCAAATCACAATTAATCTTCAATTATGGCTCTCATGTCCTCATGGGACAAAAAAAATTATGACTTAAAAATTCAAAAACATAAAAATAGAAAAATAATTCTCAAAATATGACATGTTTTGTAATGAAAAAATCCTGTTTCACCATATACTATGATGTATGATGAAAACTGACCTCTGATTGGTTGCTAGAGGCAACTAGAGCAGTTCTGCTCTCAGATACATCTGATAAAACTCTCTATATGGCTATACCTGCCTATAAGCTGGCTGGCACTGGACACCACTCCAGCTGTGCATAATAGCCCTCCATGAACTGGAGCAGGAACATCAATCTACTTTTGGTGGGTTTGCCCTCATCATGGCGCTTTAGTATCACCAGCACTGGCACTTTTGTGTGCCTGGGCAAGCCGGTGCTCTGTTGCACTCAATGCGGAGACCAGAAGCTGCCCTGTGCAGTTGAGGCAACGGGTCCCAGCATGACTTGATTTAGTCCACAACTTGGTAGAATAGGGCAGGACGGGACTATGGAAAAAGTAGTGGAAAGCGGGCACTTTATACTGTTTGGAAGCATGTGCAGAGCTTGTGCGTGACATGGCCTAAACTTTCTCTTTTTCTCCAAGATCTTGAATAAGGACTGAATAGAAAAAGTCCAAAATGCACCGATCTTTTCTTGGGGATCATGCAAGATGTTTGTCTACCCTTTTAATCTGATGGAGTAAACTTCATTTTTTTAAGAAATAGAACAACGTGTACTTGAATTCCACTTTTCTCATACTGCATACTGTATACTGCAAAAGCACCTTAATAATAATGATAATATCTTAAAGATTTTGATGGAACTGCAAACTATACTGCAAAAACACCTTTAAGATTTTGATTTAAATGCAAACTATACTGCAACAGAAACTTTTAGTTTTTTATTGAACTGCATACTTTACTTTAAAAGTGCCTTTAATATGGAGCTGAAAGCTATACTGAGATTTTGCATTTAAGATAGTTCTGGATGATACTGGCCCCACCAGTAAACCTCTGATGCCTGGCTATATTTTCGGCCCACTGAATTTATAAATTAAAAAAAAAAAGATCAGAAAATGCTAACACATCACTTTCAGAAGGTTTACTGGCCCTCTGTAACAGACACTACACATGAACAAGTAGTCATTCAGTGACATGGACATAAGTGGCATTGAGTACCTCATAGGTGACGATCTGCTCCATCAGGATGAGAACTTCATTTTAAATTCTCCCGGCCATGGCTGTTGAATTTGCCAACAACTCCTATCACCATCAACAGATTCACTTACAGATTAAAGTCAAATAAATAAGTGTTCTTTAAACATATGTACTCCCACAACACAACTGACCTCTCTGCCCCCCTCCACAAGTATCCACGGTGTGACCCTCCTAATGGATTAGAATATAAGCTACATATATATACATATTGTATACATTTATATTATCTATACAGCCATATATTATATACAGTCGCTTTTGATAATATTTTATGCAGCCCCCATGCCTGCTATATTTCTCACTAGCTTTAGATCCCAGGGTTGCCCGGGATAGTAAACATCTGCTCTTAGCTATAACAAAATAGAATTTATTAACAAAAAAATATTATATATCTATCTATGAATCTATCTCTCCCTGTCTATCTTTCACTCACTCTCCCTGCCTGTCACCTACTCACTATTCCTGCCTCTCTGCCTCTTACTCACAGCAAACAATGACTCCTGTTTATGGTGGGCAATAAGTGTATATTGGAAAGCGTGTGGTGAAAATTGTGACTCAAAACCGAATCTATGACATTCCCTGAGTCACCGAGAGCAACTGTGCAAAATTTGGTAAACGCGGCGGTGCAGATTCCTTTAGCGGACATACATACATACACATACACAAATCAGTTACTTACCTCCGGTAACATTCCCACGCCGCCACTCCCGTCCCCATCTTCTCCAGCAAAACACCAAATATCCCAGCGACGCCAACCTTCTTACTCCTCTCTTCTTATAATTACTCCAATTTCAACTAATTTCAGATGGAGGAATTACTACTGATCATAGTAAATTTGAGCGCTTTTACGGAATTTGGTATCCATGTATTGTTTTTCATCCAATATGGTTTCCTGGCTGCCCGCTGGCGTCGCCACATTTTTTGCACAAATTTGTACTATGTATTGTGTCTGTTTTGACATTTCACTCCTTCCTCTCTTTCTACTATTAATTGTTATTGACCTACAACTTGGCCACTTGATGAATTTGCTCTGTTACTGTATATATTTTTAATTCCTGTGCAATGATTCACACATTGTCAATATTCACTATTGTATTTTCAATGCTTGTCACTGGCAATGCTCGGCATTTCTCCTTTTATTCATTATCTCCAATGGTGGTCTATTTGATAAAAAAATTTGTCCAACCATACAGAGGGGTGAAGTTTGGCACACAGGAATTATTGAGATCATTACTTTGTTATACAGTAACACAAAATGGACCCAATGTCGCCAAAATGTATGGATGATTTTATCAATATTATTTTCACCAGATAAGGTTTAAGGATAATATGAAACTATATGAACGGATGATTTTTTGTTAATAGATAAGTTATTAATCAACAAAGCATTTTACTATAAAATGACATGAAAAAAGATTTACCAAAACAACACGTGTACACGAGAGTATCGAGATCTATACCAAAAATCCATTATGGTTTGTTTTTACTCCCAAGCAAACATATGTCATAAAATACCAAACAGACTCTGTAGAACTTTAAAAAGACAATACTCTTTTCTACAATGTTTTCATCACTTTGGTTGCTGAGACTCTGAGTTTCAGTAAAGGATCTTTGATCCCCATAGTTAATAGGACATTGATTGGAACAGATTCTGTAGGAAACTAATGAAACAGAAAAGTGCATGTTACATCTTTGATCTGTTCTCTTTACAGTAGGTCTCCTATTCTCTGTGCATAAACTTGCCATTTAGCTCAGAGATAAAAAAGAAAATACTAATTTGAAGTTACCATAGTTCTACTTTTTCACAACTAAATATCACATGTGCCCATGTGTGTAGGGGCCTAATTTGATTCATCAAAATTTTGGTTCATATTTAGTTTGAATTCCAGTAAATTAAAAAATGAATGTAGTAATGTAATGTCACATGAGCAGTTTCTTAATTATATTAACAAGAAAATAATATGCACAACAATAAAAAAGATTAAAAAATAAAATGAAAACTTTTTATATGAATGATTGTCAGTCAACACAAAATGTTTTTATAGCTTAATGGTAAAAGTACAGTCATTCAACTTAATTTCTCTGTTGGAAAGTTTTTGCTGCATGAAATTTATTAATTTAGCAATTTATGAATAATACTAAATAATTACTAACATTTCATGTTGCCTTAATTAAAGGTATTATTCAGAAATTCTATTAATGTTCCATTAAACCATAATTAACTAATTAAGTAAGAGTTTTAATACATTAGACAACATAATAAAAGTCTGCCTTTCTTGTCCTAATGTCTGCATTATACATTAAGCATTGCTTGGAAAAAAAAAATGTATTAAGTTATTTAATCTTCCTAATGTTATTTTAATGTTAATACAGATTTTGTGATGTCAGCAGTAAAATTTTCACTTCCCTGCAAAGAAATAGTTCAACTAAATCACAAATACAGCTATAGCAGCTATATATCTAACATCAATGAAACAATTCCCTTTAATATGAAGTCGGGGAACTGTAGAAACAAGAAATAAAAACAATACAGAACAGAACTTCTTTTAAAAAAATCAGCCCAAAGCTGAATCATAAAAGAAGAATGGCAGCAATAAAAATCAATTACATGGTTTCCAAAACTTTTTGACAATGACTCTTTACAAAGGGTGATATTGGACCTTTATTACAGTTTCAGTGCAAACTTTGTTACATCTTCATGAAAGTCAGCACTTTGTTGCCCTTAACATTTGAACTGCTACTGCTACTTCTAGTGCCCGTATGAAATGATTTTACAATCATAAAAACATAATTGAACTTTGTATTCTGAAAATCTTGTTAGCGCTAAAAAACATGTTAAAAAGTAAAATTAATTAAATAAGTAATATAAATATATAAAATATTAAATTATTTTTAAATCCACAAACATGACTGAGGTTCAGCATGTTTCAGTATTTACAGGGGCTAAAACTAGCTTAAAGAGGACCTGTCACCCCAAATTAGTGCCCCCATCCAAACATACCTAATGAATCTACTCCCTGGCCCCTTTCTAATGCTGCCCATTTCAAAGTCCTGGCATTAATCAAACTTTAGTAAACGGTGCTATAGCATATGACGAATAACATACTTGATCTCCAATCGACGGACAAGCAGTCCGGCTTATTCAATAGGGGGCCGTCCAGGCACTCCTCTTTTCCACAGGCCGCCACTCCCCCAGTTCTTTTCCTATGCACTAGATGCCGGCGATTAGAGCACTAGATCCGTGACGATTAGAGCCTGTGGAGAAGAGGAGTGCCTGGATGGCCTCCTAATGAATAAGCCCGCCCGTCGATCGGACATCAAGTATGTTATGTGTAATATGCTATAGCGCCGATTACTAAAGTTTGATTAATGCCAGGACTTTGAAATGGGCAGCATTAGAAAGGGGCCTGGGAGTAGATTCATTAGGTATGTTTGGATGGGGGCACTAATTTGGGGGTGACAGGTCCTCTTTAACTCAAAACAAAGAGATGGCTTGTTATAAACACACAGACAATGAGATGAATTACATTATTAGCAACTGAAAATAAAAACGCAAATTGTCCTATGCAAAGTCTCAAACATATGAACGGCTTGTAGTAGGTTTTTCCATATTTCTTGTCTGTATAAAGTCTAAATATGTGTATTGAAAGTTAAGATGCTTTTATTTTAGCAGCAGCGTCTCTACATATTTTGATTTAAAGGTAAATATTAAGCATCCTATTTGTTTCTATGTGGGACAACCCTGTAAATGTGGTGCTTAGAGTCTGTGTCATTGAAGTCCATTGAAAGATGACACTGTTGTTAGATTCCTATTATTGACCTGCTCATGTTGACAATCTATGCTGGGGGCTTGTCGTCTTATATCTAGGAACGACTGCCTATCATAGAAATATAAAAGTTTAAAAAATATGTAAATAAGCCCGAGGTGCTCTGGGCTACATCACTGGAGTTCCTCCAGGCTCTGCCAGCTATTAATTTATTCATACCCCCATTTATTTGTTCATAGTAGCCTGGCCCTGCCCGTCAATCTCTCAGACAGCCGGTGACGGGCGGGCCATACTCAGATGAACAGATTGGGGACATGAATAGCCAACAGAGCCAAGAAGCTCTCCAGAGACGTAGCCCAGAGTGCCTCCGGCTCATTTACATATTTTTAAAACTTTTATATTTCTACGATAGGCGTCCATACTTGGAAAAAAGACGATGAGGCACTCTGCGATCTGTGCATTATACCTCCTTTGATTGATTGGTTTTCCTGGGGATATGATCTATTCCAAATTTTCATCAAAATATAAGTGGCTTGGAACACAGTGACCTAGATTTATCAAAAATAGGGCAAACTGTACTATGTGCAGTATGCCTATGGAGTGTGCACCAGATTAATCAAAACTAGCGTCAATCTTAATTAATCTGGCGTCTCTTGCATTGCTTGGGAAGTGTAACATTTGTTTTGTGCACTTTGTTCGTACTGCAGAATGGTGGCACACGTCATTAATAAATGTGGCGCAAACTTAGACTAAGCAGTAACACACCCCTTAAGGTCCACATTTTTCTGTCTTATCAGACACAGTGCATCTGCACCCCCAAAACTGACGCAGATACTTTATAAATACATGTGTAAGCAGTTTGCACGTTCTTTGTAGTGCAAAATCATATAGAAAACTTTATTAAAGTTTTCATATTTATTAAAGCAAACACTTTAAAAGTGTGAGCCAGTGGGTGCTATTTCCTGTAGCTTTCTTTTTGGCACAATTTTCCATGTTTCATAAATTTCCCTATACTGTATAATCTTTTTTTTGTGCAGGTGACTGATATTTAAATATATAAAAGTAGTATGTTTAGAAATACCATACTATTTTTCTTTCTTCTTAGTGTTCATTCTCTAATCTGCTGGGAACCATTCACTTTTGTCCAAAAAAAATGAAAAGGTACACAGAGCCATAATATATAAGATCAATTTTTTACCCCTGCTGTCGACAGAAGGTGTGTTCTAGCTAAATATAACCCAGAATACTGCATGGCCATTGTACAGTATAATAAGTTCTGTTTAACTATGCAGATAGAAAAGCAGAGCAAAATAATAAAGCAAAGACAAGCATCTATTTCAAGAGAAAATTGCAAAAATGAGAACAAATAATGCAATTACAACAGATTGTGAAATTAATTTGCAAATGACAATGATTTTTACAGAAAAGTATGACGTTTGCATTTATAATAGATTAGAAATGGAAGGAAAAGTCAGAAACATTAGTCAGTAAGTAGTGATGAAAATATAAGATTCTAGTTTCTGTGCTTGCTATAGAACTGGTTGTTACATTAGATTTAATGTTATTATTCTGAGGAAACAAGTTAAGCACCTTTACCTCAAACATTTACAGACATTATGCCTCTGTATTTCTATGTAATTTAATGTATAGGGATACAGGGATACCATTTCAAATGAATTGAAACATTATTCACCTTTTTGGGGGAATCCGTTACCGTGAAAAAGTAGTTCAATCGGCATGTAATAACGCACGATGAATGTAGAAGGCTATTATGTACTGTATCTTTGTCTTTATCTAAGATATTACATTTCATGGAATTCACTTATAGATATATTTGCTCTATTTATGTTTAGGAACAGTTAACTAGCTATGGGGTGGTTCTATCATGAGGAAGTATGATCAGTCTCTAGATTACTGATGACCACCAGTTTTCAGGAGCATACACAAACATATGGTATGTGACCAGACCTTAAAGGGGTATTCTCGTCTCGGCATTCACATTCAGTTTCATTAATCTGCCATACATAAACATTTCTTCAATTAGATGTTATTTTTAAAAAAATGTTCCTGTGTGAAGATAATTTCTCATGAACATAGTCACATGGTCCCTTAGAAACAAGACCATGTCCTTGTATATGTCCACCTCTGCTGGAGGGATTGCACAAAGAAACCAAAAGTTTTTGTATATGAAATATCCGGAAGTTACTGCATACCCTACAGCCTTCCTGTGATAATGGAGGCTGAAACCAGGTAGTAGGCAAAGGTTCAATAACTCATGCCTGCCCACCGCTGCCAGATTGCAGGGTGGTCGTAACCGAGGAAGCCATCTTGTTTCTAAGGGACAGCATGGCTATGGTTATAAGAAATTATCTTCACACAGGAACTTTTTTTTTAATAACATCTTAATGTTTACATATGGCAAATGAATTTACTTAAATGTGAATGGCCAGATGGGAATACCCCTTTAAAGAGTAACTTTCATTTCAGATGTTATCAAAAAAGCAACTGCAACCCAGTTAATTTTGTAGGAAATCATTTAGACACAGCTCTCTTAAAGGGGTTTTTCCACAAACAGGATAGGGCATAACTTGCTCATCAGTGGGGTCCCACGTACCTCCATCTATTTCTGTCATATCTATAGATATTAATGGAGCAGAACGGTCATGCGCGGCCCTCTGCTTCATTACCCTCATGATGGGTTTCGCAACGCCCGACCCTGAAGTTGAATGCCAGTCAGGCTTTAGGTTTGGTGGTTGGGGTTACATGGCAAGCTGGTTGATTGACTGCTTAGCAGCCAATCAATCACCCTTCAGCCCCTTAGCCACCACAGCCTTGCATAGTTTGGGCAGGGCTCTGATTGGCCAGGCAAGACATGTGACCTTGTTTTAAAAGAGCTGGGTCACATGACCAAATGTCATTACAGCCAGGAAGGAGCTAGGGAGAGACTGAATCTGCAAGAACAGTGAGAGAAAGAATAGAGATTTAATATCACAATTACCCTGTTCAGGGTAGATAGGGAGATATGGAGAGAAAGCTTTCGAGAGACATATAGAAATAGTTGCCTTAGGCAGTGTGAAGAGTTGTGTAAGGGAGGTAACCTTACTGCAACATCATCATCAATTACAGAAATAGCAGCACTCTTGCTGCGACAGTATATCCCTAAATTGCTGAGTCCGTATGCAGCACATAGAAGTGCTGCAGTTTGCTAAATCCGTACATTCCTAAATTGCTGAGTCCATATTTACTGCATAATTTTTTTCAAAATAGCAGTGCTACTGTTTGGTATATTCCTAAATTGCTGAGTCTCTCCTCACTAAATCCACTTTTCTTTTTTCAAATTTGCAGTGACTTTGTTTGTTAAATATGTACATTCCTAAATTGCTTATTCTTTTTTCGCTGCATCCATTAAAAAAAAAAAAAATAGAAGTTCTACTGTTTGCTTATTTCATACATTCCAAAATTGTCTATGTACTCTGCATTGTTTTTTTCTACATTTTCTAAACAGTAGGTCTACTGTTCTAAATTGCCGTAAAAGACATGTAAAGTGAAATTCCATCTGGTTGGCATATCACATGTTAAGCGGTGGGTGGGAAAGGTGGGTTGTAATATGTGTAAAAACGTTTCCTGTCTCAGGCCCAGCCACTAATACATTAACCCAGTGGCCAGTTACAGAGATGTTACATCCTTGGCCATGCTTAATTGTCCACATGTCAATTGTGATGTGCATTGTCAATTGTGACTTATTGCATTGTGCAGTGCACATCTTCTTTGCCCTACAGCCTGTTGGCGGTTGGAAATGATGTATAGTGGGCTGAAATGGTAGCCTTTTTTTTATGGTAGCCATCATTGCTCACAAGTCAAGACCAGGGCTTGTGGGTGGCCATTGTGGTCTGCTGTGCATAGCAAATCAAATGCTAAGAATTATTTTAAGTATATCAATGTGAAAAAAATGGGTCAGAGCAGGTTGAACCCCTATATTCTGAAAATAGGGCATTGTTGACTGGAGACCAAGAGAAGGCGGAGATACTAAATGCATTTTTTTAGGTTAGTTTATACAATAGAAGAACTTCTGATGTGGGCAGTGCCACTGTAATATATTAGGCTGCCTGAATGTAGACATGATTCAATCTAAGCCGAGGGGAGAAGAAGTCGATGGTAAGAATAGATTTTTTTTTGTAAGTGGCACTGCTCTGGACATTTCATTAATGGAAGGAGCAATGTAGTGGCCATTTCATTTATAATGGGGCACTGAAGTGGCCACTTTATTAAAGGGCGGCTCTGCAGTGGCCATTTCATTCAAAGAGGCTCTGCTGCGGAAACTTCATTGTTAGAAGGAAGCTGCTGGACATTTTATTAAAAAGTAGTAGCTGCATTTCCCGTGCTAGGCTTATACTCGAGTTAATACGGTTTTCCATTTTTTTGTGGTTAAATTAGGTTACTTTATTTATACTCAGGCATATACAACATGTATATATTTTTTTTCCTCCTAGTGAATAGGCGAAAGACAAGAGGACATTCTAGGGTACTTCTGGAAATAGTGCTATGTTAAAGGGAGCATGTGGCAGCTTCTCTATCAATTATGTGATCCGTCGGTAACTGTTGAGATGTAGAATCTTCTACTTCTGGCTGTTAAAGAAAATATATCTTCACTTAGACTTCAGGTTAAAATAAGGCTTTCTATTTATTTGAGCAAAAGAAAAAAAAATAAGTAAAACATAGCAGGAACAAAAATGCAGATAATTCAGGGGTCACGTTGCAGCTACCTTGGAACAAGCAGCTCCTCTGTGGTCAGATCAGACACTCTGACCTAGAAACAATGTACATACAGGTGTCATCAAACAGCCAAGACTCCTAGAGTCTTAAAGGGCCATTTGGCCATCGGCAGCACTAGTGAAATTAGTTTATAAGACTTAACTTTTATTAGAGGATCAATATTAAAAGAGTTTGTGCTCCAACAAATGACAAACAAATGACAAATAGTATGTTGTACTAGTAGTAGCTCACTTGTAAAGCCTATTATGTCATTGACACAAGGAATTACAAAGGACCAAAATTTTAGCCAGACAGGTACTACATCAATGTTCTATGGATTCCTTGATCCTGATGCAGATCTATCATAACATAAAAATGTTTCTCTGAAACACAGAACTACAAAACACCAAAATTTATCCAGACAAATACTACATATACGTTTTATGGATTCCTTAATCCTGATGAAGACTGTTATAAACACAGAAATTTCGTTTACCTGCTCTCAGAACAAGTTACAGAGAATAATGGTCGATCAATCAGCAAAAGTAACATGGAATGTTCTTACCATTTAGAACGAGTTCCAGTGGCTCAAGGGATATGAGTCCACCTTTGTCCAGTAGGATAAAGTCAGATCAGCATGTCTGTCTCCCTTTTTAAAATAAAGGGGAGCTTACAATATACACAAGTAACCAAATCATAAGAAATACAAAAACATATAAGTGTAGGCTATATAACCCAAGCACACACAGTTAAGATCCGGTAATGCTGAGTGTTGAATTATGAACTAGTTTGTCTGGCCAGTATATACAGTATATAACTCTTTGTTGATGGGAGGGGCTTCTTTCTTTAATTCGACACAGGCAGCAGAAAGGCTAGAAGGAGTGTTTTCCGAAACACGGGTTGGGCGTCACACTGGTCTTCGGATCCCCAGTCTTATCCCCCTATTGACATCTGCCTCTTGTGTAATCTTCATGCTAATTAAGTACCTATGTTTAGTAGTTATTGGGACACATTCACTAAGGATGTAGGAAACTGCACAAAAAATGCTCTGCCTGTGTATAATGCTGGGTGTGACAGATTCATTAAGGAATTGAATCTGTTGCTTTCCTGCTCTGGCCTGAAAGAGTTCACTAACTTTTTTGGTGGTGCACCTTTAGCGCATGCAACAGACTTTGTTTGTTAAATCAAGCACTGGAACGCCCCCTGATTTGTGTCACATGATGACTATTGCAGCTGCGCCACAAAATGGTTGCGTGCTACACAGTTGTGTTGCAAACACTTCCTAAATACATGCGCAAGCAGTTTTCATCTAAAAGAACGTGCAAAGTCCATCAGCTTACAGGGTTTATTTACAAGGGAGGTAGCACTTGCTATAATTAATTGTTTATACTACATAATAATATGAATAGCCTTATATACAAGTGCATGGGGGATCCTCTCCAGCTCGCCAGTTTTTTTGTCCCACACCATATGTAGTAGTCACATTTCCCTATCTTTTCGCTGGCCTTTTTGTTTATATGTATTTTAGACTGTGATTTTGGCATTTATTAATAAAGTTTCATTTTAAAACCTTAGTTTCTTTGGTATTCCCCTGTTTTTTGTATGTCGCTTTATGGCAGAAAGGCTAGGTTTACCTCTTATACCCTGTAGCCTAATAAGCTCAACACCAATTAAAATGCACCATTTTTATTTTTAGAAAATGGACCAAAACAACAAAGGTAAAAGTGTTCAGCAAAGAATTGGACTGTGCCCAGGGAAAGGATTAACATATATTTTAAAATGTATTTATTGCATCCACCCTGGGTCAAGTAGCAGCTACTCGATTTAAGGTACCAGATGTGAAGTGTATGGCAAAATGAGACCTAAACTCAATAGTATAACAGAATAACAGTAATATGGGGTGGAGCCTGACCGCAGAGAGAGACAGACGCTTCAGAGTGAGCTCCCGTGGCTTAGCCATTAAGGTCTGATAAATTCCGCTACTCACCTGGTGAAAGTATGGGGAAATTGAACAGGGATAAGCCTGGGGAGCAACTGGGCCTAGACTGAAGAAAACACAAGGTGCCAGATAAGCTGCAAGAAATGGTGGTGACAGAGGACTCTGAGGCTGACAGCCTCTCTACAGCCGGAGACCCGCCAAGGAATACAGAGGTGCCCATCTCACGCTCCTTTTTGAAAAGAACACTTCTCCAAGCCATGTCTTCTGTGATGAAGGAGCTGGCTGAGCTCCACCATATTGCTCACAGAGTCGAGGAGCTAGTAGCTAATTAAGAGGCGGTCATTAACTTTAGCTCGGCACTTGAGATTTGATACAAGCTCAGCTCAAAGCATTCATTAATGCATTTATTCTCCGGGATTATCAAGAAAATAGAAGTAGGAGGAAGAATATTAGATTTAAAGGGGTGCCGGAAGTGATTTCTTATGAGGAACTACCATCGGCGGCGAAAGAGATTTTTATATCCCTACTAGGGAATGAGAGAGCTCTAGGTATGGAAATAGAACACATACACAGGGCATTGTGTCTACTTCCTAAAGATGAGCCCCCAAGAGATGTGATTTGCGTTTCTCTTATCATACGTTGACACAGCAGCCATCTTAAAAGCAGCAAGGAACAAAGAAGTTATTCAGATCAGGGATGAAAAGATTGCCATATTTCAAGTTCTCATCTGCTACCCTTAATAAAATGAGAATTCTAAAACCCCTAACAGTCTATCTCCGTCTCCGGACTATCAATACCTTGTTCCAATGGTTATTCCCGTTTGGGATGCCTTTTCAGAGAAGAGGAAAGAGATGCACAATAAGACACCCAGAGGACCTGATTTCTGCCTGGGAAATCCTGGATATAGAACCACTCCAAATTGCTTCCTGGTCTGCTATATCTGAACAGCTCCCTATGACTGAACCCTGGGCCACAGCGACAAAGGGGAAATCCCCAAGGAGGAAGAAACATACTAGCTGAAGGGCTCAGGGATGAACTGAAACTCACAGGCAAACAAAACTGCCTAGCATTATCCACCACTTCTTGATCCCTATATCCGTGGAACTGAGTCCAATACCACATGAGTCTGTCCAAGCAGACTCCACACTGGCCAATAGATAGATGACCCCAAAGCTAGGGACCCGCATTAGATGTTCTATGCAGCTTCGCATCTCCCAATAGGATACTTCACCCTGATATAACCTAAATAGAGAATTGATCTGGCCGAACCCACCCTATAAAACCCAATATTCTATGCTCTCAGCCATGATCCCCCCCTCTTTGATTCCCCCATACTAGTAACCACCAGAATACCTAAGAGAGTAGGCCTTGCTGGACACAGCCACTGATCAGGGATACTCTACTCCCCACCATCCCTTTCAACCAGCAACTGAGAACACTTGCACTGCTTCTAAGCAATGAGAGGCGGAGAATTAGTCGAGCTACTATGGATTTACTCCATAATACTAGCAAGACATGTATGTTAATTACATGTCAACATTGTTTATGTTTATGTCTTTGTTCTCCGTACAAGTCTAACCTGATGCTGAGAAGGCCTTTGATAGAATCAGTTGGCCTTATATGTTTGAGATGATACGGAAGTTCGGATTCCCTGATACCTTTGTGAGATTAGTCCAAACCCTATACACTCATCCAAGCGCTAGAATCAAAGTAAACAGCACCTATTCCGAGCCATTCATCATAAAACGGTACTAGACCGGGATGCCCACTCTTGCCCTCCCTATTTATCCTAGTAATGGAGACCGTGCTCCAAGCCCTCAGAGAACACCCCCATATCCAAGGAGTTAAAATAGCCCTAATACTCACCTAAACACCACCTTCACTAATGACCTTATAAAGATGGTTAGAAACCCAAAAACTGTGTTCCCTCACATCTTCCAGATTATAGAAGAATGTGGACAAGTCTCTAACTTTGAGAAAAACTTCAGCAAATCTGAAGCCCTATTATATCAGCGTCTCCATCACATATTAAATATCACCAAAACACGCACCCAATTAAATGGCAACCAACCAAAATGAAATATCTAGGAGTCTACATTTTCAATAACCCCACCTCTCTCTACAAGGACAATTATCAACCCCTATTATCCTAAATAGACCAACAATTAAAGACCTTAATAGCACACTTTATGTCCTGGTTAGGAAGGAAAAACCTCCTGAAAACATTCATAATGCCCAAACTCCTCTACCTGATGAAGATGTCCCGACACTTAACTCAAAGTTTTTTCACATCAATTAGCTCGCTATTTAGGAAATTTCTGTGGAGAGAATTTCTGATGCACCAAAAAGGGAGGGAGGGATTGGACTTCCTAATCCCAAAAAGTATTATACAGCAATCCACCTCAGGAGATGGGTAAAATTGAACAACAAAGCAGCAAATATCTTACGGATGGACCTAGAACATTCACTACTTCCATCGTCCATCCTGGCGTGGGCGTGAGATCCGACCTCCATCACGCATACCTATATCAGGGGCTTGGGAGAATCTAAAACAACTAACGATCAAAGAACTCCTAAGTTTAGCAAAATCACCCTGACGATTTACTACTTTTTCTGAATAGAGTCATTCCTAATATACACTTTATGCATAAATTAGACCTTTCACTGCAAACAAATAGCAATGATGTCAGTACCTGTCCAGCAACTGCGCAACCACAACCAGGCTTGGCGCTAGTTGTCAGACTAGGTAGGTGGTGGCAAACTCACCCTGCGGGCTAAGACCCTGCCTAAAGCAGATAAGGGCGAACCCACTATCAGGAACCTGAGTGATCATACAAAGTGACAGGAAAAACCTACTTTGTCTGGCAGCTGCTGGATGGTGGAGCGGAAAGGTAACCGGAACACAGATATAGGTCACTGTTCAGACTGGTAACAGAAACCGACACAAGACAGACAGGAAGGTGGGGTCACACAAGGAGATAAACAGTACTGAGGGACAAACAACAGATACATACAGACAAGCGGAGTCAAACAAACTGGATCAAAACCAAGATGGCGGCAAAGGTACAGATTTGTATAGCAAATAGAATGGTCAGAAGGCAAAGCAGAAGTCATTACACAGAATAGCAATAGAAACACAATAGCAAGAGCGCTAGATACACAGATAGACTGCAATAACCAGCAACAAATGAAGGGGCTGAGCAGAATATAAGGCAGAAATGGACACTTCCTCCAGCACTGACTGGCTCAGCGGTCCATCAATCAAACCTCAGCTGCCGGCAAAACAATTACAATTATCAGTTCCCATGCAAATAAGATCTTGGGCCTTTAGCAGATTTTTACGGGCTTGTGCCCAAACAGAGCATAGGCTGGACACAATGGTATCTGCATGCGGGTTCCCGCACAAATTCATAGACACGCAAGAAAAACGGGAAACAAAACCATAACTGCAGAGAAATGGGGACTTGGCGGTAAATGGGGTGTCTTGGTGATTGTACACAAACTCAGCAATAGCTAGCTGTGTACCCCAATCTTCCTGGCAGTCAGATACAAAGCTCCTTAGGTACTGCTCAACCCATAAACTGTCTTGATCAGATTGCCCAGCAGTTTCAGGATGACAGCACGGTGTTCCAGACAGTTGTATCCCCAACTTTTTACAGAACTCACTCCAGAAACTCACAGATGCAAATGGTTCCCCCTGATCAAAAATAACAGACTCAGGTACCCCATGCAGTTTAAGAACATTGTTAACGAACAGAGTGGAAAATTCCTTGGCATTAGGCAATTTCTCTAGCGGAAAGAAATGACACATTTTAGATATACGGTCAATAACCATCCAAATTACTGTCATGCCCTGCGAAGGAGACAATTCTTTGACAAATTTCATTGATACATGTGTCCATGGTTTAGACGTAACAGATTGATGAGCAGAGGATTCAACTGAGCAATCTCTGGAAACCATGGCCTTAGTACAATTACATGCTGCAACATATTCCTCAACATCATGTCACCATTCAGGCCACCAATAAGATTCAGAAACCACATTTCTAGTAACAATGACACCAGAATGTTCACCAAGTGTAGCACCATGACATTCCTCCATAACCATGACCCAGTGTTGGGCAGGAACAAATAACTTCTCTGCAGGGGTGTTATCAGGAGCCAGATGCTGATTATCACAGATGACAGTAAATAAATCTGGCTCACTAGCAGACACATCAACCTTCAGAGGCAAAACAGACACAGGTTGAGGGTTTTGTAAACCACATAACTCAAGGTTCACAGGCTCGTAGTGTTCGGACCCAGAGTCAACAATGGTCTTGTCAGACATCTTATCCTTAGTCAAGGAACCAATAACAGGTGACCTCATCTGAGGTTTCTGAAATACCTGGGCACCTAAGTGACCTCCTTGATTATCACTTAGATGCTGATGCTTCTTCACCTGAGGTCTGACAGGACAGGACACGATGAAATGACCCGAGTTTCCACAGTAGAAGCACAGGACATTCCTCTTACGTAGATCTCTGCACTGCTGAGGTGACATGAATCCCACTTCAGAAATACATCCCCGGTGTAGTGCGCATGCGTCCGGGTCATTCCCGCAAGCCATGCGACCAAGATGGCGGCGCCCGGCGCTGTATTTAATACACTGCATGTGTGGTGAGCTAATAACTCACAATGTAAAAAGTGATATGGCACAAAGTGATACATGTGAGATCTAGGGGCGCCTGAAATCTCCATATCCCCCACATCGGGAGGGTGAAAAAGGAAAAGGGAAAGAAGAGGCAAAACTGCCACATGATGAAAAAAGCTATGTAAAAATGTGCATGACACTTATATAAAAGTGGGGAAAGATATCCGTTTAAGAATATAAACAAAGAAGTGTAGTACATATAAACAACTTTAAGTTATATTATTTTATATTTTATATTATTTATTATAAGGCAATTGTGCATTATAGCATGAATAAAATCCAACACCCCACAAACAGACATACATACATGGGCCCATGTACACACACACACATCGATGACAGACACATGAAAAAACCACCCAAATGATTTGTTATACACAGATATCTAAGAGAACAATCTATAAATAAATAAATATCAGTGAATACAATAATGTTGCAGACAAATCCAAGATAGAGGTAGTAGGTGAGACCTTGGCGGGCCACTCAGAAAGACCCGAAATCATGGTAAATATACAGTCAGTTGTCAGGAGCGTCAGAAGCAAGGACGGTCATCTGGGAAATGAAGACTAAGGGCTCAATGGACCACGGAGAAGGAAAAATAGTGAATGTAATATTATATCACAAACAGACCTAAATGGAGGATAAAGATTAATAAAAACAATAATTTGATAGGTAAGTATGGTATAAAAGGTGGTCCATGTAAATGTATTCACAAAAAGATGAGTCAGGTGAAAGGTCCAGTGTTAAGACTGTGTGTGATATCACAGTATATATAAGTGACAGAGAGACCAGAATGAGAAAGAGGGGATAATAGAAAAAAGGGGATGATAGAAAAAATATGAGAAAGGCGAGAAGATAGAAAAAGAAGTGTGAAAGATGTGGTGATGTAGGAGAGAGGCAGGAGCCTATAGTATAGCATAATGAAACAACTAAATTAGGGTGACTCAAGATGTGCCAAAGGTGAAGTGAGGGTGAAAGAAATGGTGCAGATTATGTGAGAAGAGAGAAAACAATAGTATAACTTATTGTTTATAAAAACTGGAGAACAACATGTCTTCATTCATCCCATGTGGGAACAGTGAACCCAAGCGAAATATACATCTTGTCATGTCATGTAGGGACTATGAGTGACCTTGACTTAGAGTGACCATGACCAAACGTGCTTTTATATCCTGATTGCACTTTAATATCTATTTCACCTTTTCATGTACTTTTTTGGCAGTTATCTCTTCTATGTGGGGAACTGACCATTTGATTTCAACAATAACTGTCTGTAACCCATAGATGACAATACTGTGAGTGGATTGACTGTTCCCAATTAGCTCTGCCCTGCTCAGTATAGGGTCAGCAGGCCTACAGCAGGGACAAGTTCCAGTCGGTGTGGCAGTCATTTAGGGCTGCGGCCCCGAGTTGAGGCTCCATGGTGTACAATAGAGTCCAACTATAGCCCCTGATAGGGCATAATAGGGATCCCAACACCCTACACCCTAGAGTGGGCCCCCCACGTCATACTTTGACGTAGCTCACCGAGTTTATTTGCCCCCTAACCAACGAGTGAAGTCACAGAAGGACCCCACAACAACACTCTGGCCGGAGGGATTTCATCTTCCTAATCACCCCCTGGTGTCCACTTGACTGACAGCATCACGATTCACACATCATGCTAGCAGGTACGATACCATTTATGGTGTTCTAAGTTGGTAGGGGTTCGTGTGTCAGCAGATTCCCTCTGTAACATGCACATATGGGGCATCTCGAGGCTATCTGCGGATAGTGTGTTTTTAATACCACATTTCTCTTATGGTTTGTCCTTTAGATTTTTATGATATTTCTATTAAAAGTTATATTTTATTTGATCTACCAGTTCTACTCCTCTCTAAACAATGTGAACAGCAGAGGGTTTCCTTGGCTATTTACAACTGATTGTTGTCCCTGGTTCCCTGCCTCCATGCACATTTCACCAGGGCTTTATCAGGAAGTGTGACAAAGTGCATTGGTATCTAGGCGTTTTGCACATAGTGCTATTTGGGTACAATTACAATGTGTGTAGAGTAAAGATGTCTGTAGCATATGACGTATATACAGTATTTATTTTTAATTCCATAACCAGACCCTAAGGTCTACAAAGGAGCTGTAGATGTGGAAGTGCAGGATATTTACAGTTAAGGATATTTTTATATATGCTTAAGATCATGTTAACATGCATTGCATATTACATGAATCCTGCAGTACTTCAATACACTGATGTGACATTCAGTATCTAGCATGACTAACTGGCACAGCTGTTTTTTTTTTGTTTTTTTTTGTAAATGCAATGCAAATCTTTACAACCCAAATTGCTTGCTCTGTGTTATTTCTACTTGTATGTTTGTATATTAACCTTCTTGTGTTTAAACAATACTTTTTTTCTCTCTGCTGTCTTGCTTCAGTTTGATATCCCAGGTATTAAATGGCTCATGTTATGTACATCAACACACCATCATGAGGCTTAGAAAAGCTTTCATGAACTGAAAACACAGCTGAACATGTCATTCATAGCAAGAGTAATCAGGGTAGGTAAAATCACTTCAGCTTCTACACGGAGAACAACCAAATATGTGATGACTGAAATGTCTGTTTATTAACCTGTAAGAATAGGGGCATAACTAGGAGAGGACACAGCCCCATAACAGACTTCTGAATGGGGCTATCCTTCTAACCTTAAAACACATACATATCTGTACACTCATGTGAGTTGCAATCACACGCATTTATACACTCATACATACACAAACTATTTATATATTTATATACATACACCTACGATTCTTGTACACACAGAGATATACACTCTTATACATAAAGTATATATACTTCTTATATACACCCACACAGAAAATACACACATGCATACAATACCATAAACAGATGTACAGCAAATACACACACATACAGAGTGATACCAGTCCGTCCTATTGTTTTGTTGTCCCTACCCTCAACATTTCTTATCTGAGCTGTGGAAGATGTGCACTGTTATATACATATTATGCTGTAAAATGTACACATACTTCATTATTTAGCATGTCAGACCGGATGTGAGGGCCTCCTCAAACTGTGAGCCCCATAGAAGCTGCTATGGCTGCTACCACTGTAGTCATACCCTTATGTAGGAAATATACTGCTTTCCATATTTTTAATTGATCCTTTCTCACTGCAAACTACGCAAATATGTTGGGAAAAGCTATTTAGCATAGTGACATACGAGTTGTTTGGCTTATAGGGGTATTTCCACCTCAGCCCTTTCCAGCTGTGTCTATGCCACACTGAGGTGATCTGAGTTGTGGAGACAAACTGAGTGTTTAACAATGAAATAGATAGAACAGAAGTTACAGAAACAGCATAGCGCAATGAACTACACTTTATATGTTACTCCTGAAGTTACAGACACATTGGGGCAGATTTATCAAGCTGTCTGAAAGTCAGAATATTTCTAGTTGCCCATGGCAACCAATCACAGCTCCCCTTTAAAATATTCATGAGCACTGGTAAAATGAAAGCTAAGCTGTGATTGGTTGCCATGGACAACTAGGAATATTCTGACTTTCAGACAGCTTGATAAATCTGCCCCATTGGGTGGGTATTCATAAATGGTGTTGGTCCATTTTTTTGGTGCATGAATAGTGGGGTTTAGTAATATGAGATTTTAGATTGTGACGCAACGGCTAAATAAATAAAAACCAATAAATATGTGAAATGTAACTTACCTCTATGGGAGTCACAGAAAGTTTTTTAGCCAGCTCTGACCACCACAGCATGGATGAGACAAAGCTATTTTAATCTTAGCTACAAACAACTTAGATCTTAGAAAAATTTCAAAAAAATTTAACAATTGCTCTTTTCAGTGTAGTTAGGTAGAGAGAGGAGGCAGTTATATACAGGGACCGCTAGAAATACTAAATAATTGCCCTTTCAGGGCAGTGGGAAGAGCTGTATCTGTATACTAATACTCAACTGTAGTGGAGCACCGGTGACTGCATGTCTAATCTCAAATACTCTCATACCACAGCCACTGACTGTCTAATCTCAAACAGTATCATATGTAGTCACTGCCTGTCTAACGTCAAACGCTCTCATACACAGTCAATGCCTGTCTATTCTCAAATGGTCTCACACATAGTCATTGCCTGTCTAATATAAAACTGTTTCATACCATAGTCACTGTCTGTCTATGTCAGATGGTCTCTTACAGCAGTCACTGCCTGTCTAATCTCAAATCTCAAACACTCTCATATGTAGTCACTGACTCTCTAATGTCAAATGCTCTTATATGCAGCCATGTCTATCTAATCCTAAATGGTTTTACTGGCTGTCAAATGCCAAACAGTCTCATACTTCAGACACTGCATGTCTAATTTCAAACAGTCTCATACGCAGTCAGTTCCTGTCTATGCTCATCATACGCATTTCAAATGTTCTCATACTGCTGTCACTGTGGTAGCATCTTATACGGCAGTAAGAATATCTGTGTCTGAATTTCCATAGTTTCTTATAGGGCAGTGAGAATAGATTTCTCTGGATACTCATTAAGGGCATTAAAAACAGTGCAAACTGCAGTTTGCCTGTGTAGTATGCAGAGGTCGCCAGACTCATGAATTGTGATGCCCTTTCTTCATGAATCTGGCTTCCTCTGCACTTCTCTATCAGAGTGCACCAGTTTTTTTTTTGGTGCACCTTTAGCATGGGCGTGCAACTCACTTATGTCGGACTTTGTATGTTCGGTGACAAAATTTGTGTGGCATGAAGAATAGTGCAAAATGGTTGCATGCAACACATATGTGGTGCGGACACTTTTTAAATACATGTGCAAGAAGTTTGAAAAAACTTGAAAGCCTGAAAAAGCTGGTGCACGGACCATAGTAAATGTGCCCCATAGTGTCTTAGAGTGCAGTGAGAATAGCTGTGTCCAGATACCAATAACATCTTATAGTGTATTGCGAATAACTGTGTCTGGATACCCTTAGTGATTTCTAGTGCTGTGACATTAACTTGGTTTTAATTGGTTACTTGGTTTTAATTTAATTTGTTACATTTATTTATTTTGTCATTTTTATTTTTTTGTTATTATTGTATGTAATTGCTCTAACCCATTTTTGGCAGAGCTATTGCCCTGTTATTACCCCGATTTTGCAGCCCCCCATCACTTACTACACCCATTTAACTGCCATTTTTAGGTGTTAAAGACCGTGTCATAGATTTCAATGGGGTACAGGGTCAAGTCCTGGTATCAAACTACATTTTTTTACTGAAGTTCTGCTAAAATCATTGAATCTGAATTTCAACACTCATCACTATTTCCAAATAAGAATATAGAAAATATACTGCAGAAGGAATACATAGAAAAAAATGAGATTACAGGCAATCCCCGGGTTACATAAAAGATAGGTTCTGTAGGTTTGTTCTTGAGTTTGTATGTAAGTCGGAACCCTATACTTTATTATTGTAACCTCAGTCAAAATTATTTTGGTCTCTGTGACAATTGGATTTTAAAAAAGTTGGATTGTCATAAGAATCAGGATTAATAATACAGCTTCATTACAGACACCTTTGATAACTGTTATAGCTGATTATTGTAGCCTAAGACTAAAGTACAGTAAATTACCAAAATCCAGAGGTCCGTTTGTAACTAGGGGTCTTATGTAAGTCAGGTGTTCTTAAGTAGGGGGCCGCCTGTACTATATAAACGATCATCATTATCAAAAAAGAGGGGTTCGAATGAACAGCCAAAGCTGTATAATAAAGCTGAGTATTAAAGCTGTTTAGAGCAATGGCTGAGCAGTGTGAGCCTTCCAGATGATTAGCGGATTAGCAGGGGTAGCAAGAGTAAGACTTCACCAATCTAATATATGGCCTATTATTGCAATTTTATTAGATGCTCATTCATAGGTACTTGATAGTCAGTCAAGAATCTTTAAAAAATTTAGAATATTTAGTAGGCCCATAGTAGGCTCAGTAGGCCCTTTGTGTTATATTGTATGTAAGAACACAGTACAAAATATTTATTATTATTAATCCCTTCACCAATTCCTACAACCTGGATTCTAGGGATCCCTGTTCTTAGAAGACAAAGATCAAACAAATATGTGAATAAATATGAACACCATCATATTTGTTACTCATGATTTGTAACCGATCATATCCCTAAAAATCCTAGTGAAGTTGATCAGTAGTGCTCCTCTTTATTTTTTATTTCAGAAGGTGCCAATTTTATTTTCATTTTTGAAATTTTCCCTTTACAGTAACAAAATAAAACATTGTAATGATACAAAAAGTAAGGTATGCATAACAATAACATACATTCCCATTGGTCATGTAATCAATATTTTATTTAAAAAACCCAAACATTTATACTTAATTGGCACCTGTGACAAGTGCTCCTGATGTAGTACACCACAGAATCAATGCGAGAGGAGTTGCTGGGTTCTACAGACTCACAACAGACTAACATCCAGGTGAGTATTAATGTCTGTTTTTTTTCACATTGTGGTTGGGTACAGCTCTCATACGGGTCAATATGGGACCCTAAGTCACAAGTCTATTTGATTTAAGGACAAAAATTTAACTGACACGTTTAAATATTTGATAAGTAAATGGATTTATAAATAGGTTCTTATGAGCAAACACATTTATGGATAAATGAACAGATAAATTTAAACATTCAGGCATATGGTTAAATAGGTAAAAAGTATTTTGAATCAAGTATTTTGACTTGATCCTCATGTCTGAGGAGGTTGTAGATGTCAGGCATATATCCCAGTTGTTCTAAAATGTGATGTGAAATGAATGATACTGCAGACATATATTCATACCAAAAGAAGGTGCCACAGTTCTATAGCTTAATACAATGGGGCACATTTATCAAGCTGTCTGAAAGTCCGAATACTTTCAGTTGCCTGGAGGGCGTGGCCGGCCGAGAGTGGGCCGGCACGGGTCGTTACTGTCCCCGCATCGGCGCATCATATGTGAAAAGTTGCCGGCTGTGGATAAACGCTGCGCTGCCTCCCGCCCCGATACATCAAAAGGCCCCTTTGTTTCATTGCAGCCAATTGGTAAGATCAAAGAAGTTTTTTCTTTTTCTCATTAATGCACACTCTGCACCCCATCTTGACAGAAATAAAAAGAAATGTAGATATACTTGCTAAATTATTAAACAAGAAAAATGGAAATATCACGCAGTCATAAGTATTAAGACCCTTTGCTGTAACACTCATATTCTGTCATTGGAGTCCTGCTGTGTTTAATTAAACTGATTGGACTTGATGAGGAAAGGCACACATTTGTCTATGTAAGAACTCATAGCTCACAGTGCATGTCAGAGCACATGAGAATAATGAGGCTCAAGGAACTGCCCAAGGGGCTGAGAGACTAGAGGAGGACTAGAGAGTACTAAAGGTTTATAAAAGTACAGTGGCCTCCATAATCCTTAAATGAAAGAAATTTGGGATGACCCCAACTCTTCAGCGATCTGACCATCCTGCCAAACTAAGCAATCGTGGGAGTAGAGTCTTGGTAAGAGAGGTAAAGAAGCTCACAGTGGCTGAGCTTCAGAGATGCAGTAGGCAGACCTTCCACTAGTCAGGGCTTATGGCCAATGGAAGCCTCTCCTCAGTGCAAGACGTATAAAAGCCTGCAAACAGTTTGCAGAAAAGACTTAAAGACTATGAGAAATAAGATTCTATGGTCTGATGAGACGAAGATTGAACTTTTTGGTGTTAATTCTAAACATTATGTAGAGAAAAACATGCACTGCTCATCATCTAAAAAATGTAATCCCAACAGTGAAACATAGTGGTGGCAGCATCATGCGAGGGGGGTGTTTTTTAGCTGCAGTGACAGGATGACTGATTACAACTGAAGGAAAGATCAATGCAGCCAAGTACAGAGATATACAGGATATAAACCTCTGTAAGAGTGTTCTGGACCTCAGACTGGCCAGAAGGTTCGACTTCCAACAATCAAAGACCCTAACATCTCTGTGACCATTCTTGACTGGCCCAGCCAGAGCCCTGTCCTAAACCTAATTGATCATCTCTGGAGAGACTTGCAAATGGCTTCCACCAATGTTTATCATCCAATCTGAGTGAACTGGAGAGGATCTGCAAGGAAGTCTTCTACCAACATTCACCATCCAACCTGAGGTCTGAGGGGTGATATGTATCTCTAAGGACTTTAAGTCCAAATTTGGCAAATACACACTAGATAACTCCTTCTAAGATGCAGCCAATTACATAGGGATTGCGTTAGTAAAAAATTGGATAAATGGTGTAAACATACAACACAAAGAAACAAAAAGTTATGTAAATACATGAGATAGTAGTAGGTTGATAAAAATCTGGTGGCGAAGGTGGTGATTGTCCCCTGACTTTGTGAAGAACGTGATCTAAGTGAAAAAGAGAAACTCAATCAATTACAATTATATGAGTCATCAAAAGATTATTAAAGAATACATCCTAACATTTAGGTATGTGTAAAGCATATATTAGATGGAACCTACAGGACAAACTTAATTCAGAGTGTTAATGTTAAAATCCAGATTTAAATCAATCGGTTGTAAGGAATTGAGTCTGTGAATCCATTCAGATTCCTGGGACCCCTACGAGCCTACACCCACCATTGGATATTAATCCATTTACATTGTGCCGCCCTTCACCCTTAACATTGTTTATCTATGAAATATATGTGATGTAATAGATTTTTCACGTTTACCACATACAATAGAATATTTTTAAGGAACAAAAATGGAAGATTTCTTTGTTGAAACAATTAAAACAGCTTTATTAAATAGCTTGTAAAGCATCATTTGCCTTTGAAGTCATATCTGAGCTCAGAAGACTCATCCTACCAATAATTCCTATTCTCTTGCAATTGTAAACATCTGCACAAGTAAATCCTACATCCAAACACACATTTAAAGCCAATGTGCTGAAAAGAAGCTTTTTGTTATTGTACAAGAGATTTTACAGCCAAGAATTCAATAATGCCTCAAACAAATCTGCTTACACAATATACTTTTAATTCTTTCATTATGCAAATGACTTATGGTGTTTGCTGTACAAAAAAAACGATTTATAAATTAATGCAAAATAGGATCAAACACAGAAAACTTTGTAATTTTTTTTGGGGGGATGGGTGGAGACTAATACAATTGAATAATTTTTATTGTCCTTTGCATGTATTTTTTTTCTAATACCAACACTGATCTTTATGACCATTCACTGTAGTATTATAGGTTGAAAATATTATAAATAATTTTTTTCTATAACTTAATTATTGTAGCTCCTTCTTGTTAGAGAAATCATAACCTTCAGCAGAACTAGAGAGCGTTTAAAGTGTTTAAGTGCTACCACTAGAGGAGGCTGGTGAGCTTACTCTGTAATGTGTTGATATTGAATTCATGTTTTTATACTGCCCTTGCCACTTTCTAAAATAAGGGTCTGATGTGGCATGGACATAGGGTGAGTCCCCATACAAATTGTATAACTTTCATTATACATTAAATATAAATTATTTGCTTACGGTAGACAACCCCTTCAATTTATGACAAGACATGCACCATGCCATAAACTAGGCATACCCACTAATAAAGACCAGTATTGATAAATCTCCCGTAATGCTTATATATTATGCAACGAGATCTTAAACACCACATAATGGTGGAAGATTTTTATAATTCCCCTCCATAGTTAGACAGAAGGTTGGAATTCTGTACCAGATAGCAAATGTAAATACATATTCATCCCCAATGCACTTTTGATTAATTATTTTATTATATATGTACGGCTCTAATGTGCTTTATCTATTGAAGGAAACTTGCATCCTGAATATAGAAGGTATTGGAGCATTCCTACAACCATGGATTTTTAGCACCCATTTCCATGCACAAATATTCTTATATCTACAGTACTGTAGTGGCAATTAAATTCACTTGTTTCTTAGTGTAAATTACTAGATTTATGGGTTGACACCCTACTTTTGCAACCTCTTCAAATCTCCAACATTGCCTTGTATAGCAATTCATCTTTATATGTCATAAAAGTAGGTGATTTGATCATCAAGCAGATATGATGAACTTGCAACTCACCAAGCTGCAGGGAGCCCCGGAGGCTGCAGGGCATTTCATAAGGGGAGAATTCAGGGCATTTCATTAGTGAGGGGAAGCTGCTGGGAATTTCATTAGTGGGGGAGGCTGCTGGAAATTTTATTCATGAGGGGAGTCTGTGACCAATGCATTTCCCATGCTAAGCATATACTGAAGTCTATAAGTTTTCCCATTTTTTTGTGGTAAAATTTGGTGCTGTGGCTTATATACTTGGAGTCTTATACTTAAGTATATAAGGTACATACATTTATTTCAGCTAATGTTTACTGTTTAATGTATTCACATTTGTATATTATGATCAGCCAATAATGGTATTATTGTTTATATGCAGAAACCACCAAAACTATATATTAGCACATATTAATACATATCCTACTTAAGATTGTGCTTTATAGAGGATGAGTGACAAATCATGTGATTTCTGTAGTTAATGTATTCGGTCTGCACTCTCAAGTATCTTGGTGCGTCTGATCCAGGGATCCAACCCCATGTACAGTAAAGTAAAACTGGGACCATGCACTCCAATGGGTTTTAACATGCGTTTAATATCTTCAAAGTGATAGATAACAGCAGTAATACTTGTGTGACGTTTCGGCCACAAGGGCCTTTCTCAAACACTGTAATTCGAACATATATACAACATCAATATTGACATGAAATATACAAGTGGATATAAGGTACATATATACAAAAATACATAATAGTGAAAAAATCCAAGGAACATCAATACAATATCCATGTAGTCAGTCCAACGTGGTAGTAGTCTAAGATTCTCAGAGCCAGGATTCATCAACAAATGTAGTTCGCATCATTACATGATATTAGTAAGACAACAGGGTATGAGAGTGAACAAAGCTGTGCAGACATATACCCGTGGTATCTAAAATCAAAGAAAACAGGTTAATGCTCACCAAAAGCTGTCTACCAAAGAGTATCTGGGTGTTGGCGCTTAGTATTGTGCTTGCTGCACACAAGAGGATGCGCTAGTGACTCTGTGTGTGAGCTGACTATTTAAACAGGAAGTCCCTCCCCCAGGGGGCGGGGGCGGAAGATGCAAACAATGTGTCAGGTCTGATCCTATTGCCTCCTATGTAAGGAGATGCGACAGTGTCGCATCAAAAGTGTCGCACGCAAGGACACCTGTTTAGTAGAGAGATAAGAATGAGCTCATGTAATCTAGGTATGTAGGGACTGGATCCATGTCAGATAATAGGATGATGTATTATCACAGTTATCACTCTATGTGTAGAATCTTACCCTTCAGTGTATAGGAGGGAATTAGCGTCTCTGTGGAAAGAAAAAAAGAGTAATGTTATTATGGAAAAATGAAATGACACACAATACATGAAAAACAGGATCATAACATAACATCTCAAATGAAGCTCTGTATGTCATATTCCCGGTTGAGTCCCCGCGGTTCCACTGTTTGTAGCGTGAGGGTGAAAAAAGCCTCACACTGGGAAAAGATTTCTCATAAAGGACTACTTCACATGCCATACTAACTTTTCTGTTTATCTAATCAAATGCCCCTGCGGACTTCTATATGTTGGTGAGACAACACAGAGCGTTAAGGAACGGATTGGACAGCACAATTCCACCATACGAAATAAAAATCTACTACTACCCCTACCAGCACATTTTCATGCCATGCACCATAATCTGGCACAACTTAAATTCCAGGTGATTGAACATGTACCACCTCCAAGGCAAGGTGGCAATAGAATCCAGTTGCTTAAGAAACAAGAGGCATACTGGATCCACACGCTACAAACACTAGAACCGCGGGGACTCAACCGGGAATATGACATACATAGCTTCATTTGAGATGTTTATGTTATGATCCTGTTTTTCATGTATTGTGTGTCATTTCATTTTTCCATAATAACATTACTCTTTATTTCTTTCCACCGAGATGCTAATTCCCTCCTATACACTGATAGTTAAGATTCTACACATAGAGTGATAACTGTGATAATACACAATCCTATTATCTGACATGGATCCATTACCTACATACCTAGATTACATAAGCTCATTCTTATCTCTCTACTAAACAGGTGTCCTCGCGTGCGACACTTTTGATGCGACACATATTCACGTGCGCCTAATCTGTCGCATCTCCTTACATAGGAGGCAATAGGATCAGACCTGACACATTGTTCGCATCATCCGCCCCCGCCCCCTGGGGGAGGGACTTCCTGTTTAAATAGTCAGTTCACACACAGAGTCACTAGCGCATCCTCCTGTGTGCAGCAAGCACAATACTAAGCGCCAGCACCCAGATACTCTTTAGTAGACAGCTTTTGGTGAGCATTAACCTGTTTTCTTTGATTTTAGATACCACTGGTATATGTCTGCACAGCTTTGTTCACTCCGATACCCTGTTGTCTTACTAATATCATGTAATGACGTGAACTACATTTGTTGATGAATCCTGGCTCTGAGAATCTTAGACTACTACCACGTTGAACTGACTACATGGATATTGTATTGATGTTCCTTGGATTTTTCCACTATTATGTATTTTTGTATATATGTACCTTATATCCACTCGTATATTTCATGTCACTATTGATGTTGTATATATGTTCGATTTACAGTGTTTGAGAAAGGCCCTTGTGGCCGAAATGTCACACAAGTATTACTGCTGTAATCTATCACTTTGAAGATATTAAACGCATGTTAAAACCCATTGGAGTGCGTGGTCCCAATTTTACTTTACTAAATCATGTGATTTCATTTAATATACAATAAAATTCATAATCAAGTTAATTCTGAATTCATCATCTAAAATACAAAAGTAAAGAATAATAGGACATGGAGATGCAAAAGTATGGTAATGCGGAAATAGACAAGATGACACAGATCTGTCATGCTTCTACAGGAGAATAGAACCTCTGGTTGGATTTGGATATAATAGTAAAAATAATAATAATAATAATAATCTTTATATAGCACCATCATATTCTGTATTACAAGTCATTATGAGTACAGTAGTTCTTTTTCACTCTGTTCTATATTTGATCCATATCTTCCTCATATAGTGGGATATCCTGGAGAGTGGTTACATAACTTCTGCATGAAATGTAATTGATATTGGTGGGATACTTTTCCATGCATGTTTTTATGATTTGAGTTATGCCACAATTTGTCTGTGATACCTACTCATTACTTGGTGGGATGCCAACACAGATTGCTGCTATTATTTGAGGAGACTGATGCTATTTTCTGATAACTACAAGAGTTTACCTGGTAGGTGCAAATAATAAGTTTGTTATTTATTTGGCAACAATAAATGATATTACTATATAAAGTCACTGCATTCTGGCCTAAATACTTGCAGAAATAGGGTCACTGATGTATATTGTATTATAGACCAAAACTGAAGTTAGAAGCTTATCTCATAGTAATTTGCATCTGTGAATGCTTATGGAATAAACAGTGCAGGCAGTCCCCGACTTACGGCGTTTCGAGTTACGGACAACCCGTAGATACGAACGGGGCACTCGGCACCCCGCACATGCGCAGTCCACTTCCGGGTTTCAATAGCGCTGCGCCTCCTCATTGGGCGGGCCGTGGAGGTGACGGGGATCGTTGGGCGGAGAGAGAGGCTGCAGCGGGCCGTGGAGATGACGGGGATCGTTGGGCGGAGCGAGAGGCTGGAGCGGGCCATGGAGGTGATGGGGAGCACAATCCGTTGCCAATGCATAAAGTAAGTAATTGCCGGCAGTATCGGGGGTTCAGGTAACTAAGGATGCATTAGCTGGTGCGCTCTCACTCTTCCTTAGTTACCAGCCAGTGCACTAGAAGCCGGAGATTCCAGGTAACTAAGGAAGCGTGAGATCGCACCAGCTAATGCATCCTTAGTTACCAGCAACACGACTTACATACAAATTCAACTTAAGGACAACCCTCCAGTCCCTATTGTTAGGATTGGGTAACACAAAAGACAGGGGATAGTGTGCCCTGAGCTTGCCCCAACCTCTGTCCCTTCCTATAGCCCCCCCACGCTAAACCGTGGGGCGACTACTTGAAGACTCGAAATACACTGTTAAGTGTGGGAAGGGAAAACACAAACAGACTGACAAACATAAAACACAAAAGAATGGTTAACTAGCCGGAGTCACTACGAGAGGGTACGTCAATAGCAAAATCAGTAGGCAAAGAGTCAATGTCAAAAACGAGCCGAGGTCAACAACGATACAGATACAGATACAGATACAGAGCAAGTCAAACCTAATGCTGAGCGAGTGGAGAAGGGATTTCAAACACTGGCACAGGTGACTAGTGAGGCTGCAATTTATGCAGCCAGAACCCCACCTCCACAACCTGATAGGAGCTGAACAACTACTGAGAATTAACCCCTCATGGTGCAGAATAACCAAGCACAATAGCAGGCACCATGCAGAGGTACCACAAGTCAGCAGTTCAGAACACAACTCCTAGACAGAGCGAGATCTTAGCAGCCGCTGCCCGGGACGAGAGGAGGAGTTAGCGCGGACACACGCTGGAGGTTGGAGAATACTGCTAGCACCACCAGAAGAACCAGAAGTACCAGCATTCTCTCCAGCAAACTTGAAACCTATCTTGTACGTAACCCGGGGACTGCCTGTATTAATTGAAATAAAAAGCTGGAATATAAGGTTGACCTTGTTGTATTCCTCATTTGCATTGGCAGCTGTATCCACACATGCTTAGTATTTACCCGTATATACTCGAGTATAAGTCGAGTTTTTCAGCACAAAAAATGTGCTGAAAAACCCAAACTCGGCTTATACTCGAGTGAAAAAACCAAAAAAAACCAAAAAAAACCCACCTCCCCGGCGCCCCGGCAGGTCTTCTGCGTGATCCATCAGTCAGCGGCAGGTCCCTGTGACTTTGTAGGCTCTTTTGTGAGCAGCAGGTGCTGGAAAATTATTGTGTGTGACGGTAGCTGGCACACACACTGATGTCAGCGGCGGGCGCTGGAATAGTATTGTGTGTGCCGGTAGCCGGCACACAGATTGATGTCAGCGTCGTCCGCTGACGTCAGAGCTGTGCGCTGCACGGGCCTGCCGCTGACTGATGCATCACACTGAAGACCTGCCAGGGCATGTGAGTTTTTTGTTTTTAATCTAATGTCTGTATAACGGGGCAGGGGAGGGGCTACATAACACGGTCGTAGGTATAACAGATCGGGGGGGGGAGGTCTGCATTAGGGGGTAGGTGATGGCTATATACTGGTGCATGGGGGCTGGCAGGCTATACAAAGGTAGGGCATGGGCTAGATGGCTATATACTGGGGCAGGGCCTGGATGGCTATATACTGGGGCACGGGCTGGATGGCTATATACGGTGGCAGGGGATGGATGGCTATGTACTGGGGCAGGGGCTGGCAGGTAATATACTACAGGGGCTGAATGGCTATATACTGGGGCAGGGGCTGGATGGATATATACTGGGGCAGTAGATTACATGAGCTCATTCTATCTCTCTACTAAACAGCTGTCCCACGTGCGACATTTTGATGCGACATATTCACGGGCACCTAATCTGTCGCATCTCCTACATAGGAGGCAATAGGATCAGACCTGACACATTGTTTGCATCATCTGGGGGAGGGCTCCTGTTTAAATAGTCAGCTCACAACAGAGTCACTAGCACATCCTCCTGTGTGCAGCAAGCACAATACTAAGCGCCAACACCAGATACTCTTTGGTAGACAACTTTTGTGAGCATTAACCTGTTTTCTTTGATTTTAGATATACTGGTATATGTCTGCACAGCTTTGTTCACTCTGATACCCTGTTGTCTTAATAATATCATGTAATGATGTGAACTACATTTGTTGATGAATCCTGGCTTGAGAATCTTAGACTACTACCACGTTGAAAGATACATGGATATTGTATTGATGTTCCTTGGATTTTTCCACTATTATGTATTTTTGTAATAGTATACTTATATCCAACTTGTTTATTTCATGTCACTATTGATGTTGCATATATGTTCAATTTACAGTGTTTGAGAAAGGCCCTGTGCCGAAACGTCAACACAAGTATTCTGCTGTAATCTATCACTTTGAAGATATCAAACGCATGTTAAAACCCATTGGAGTGCGTGGTCCCAATTACTTACTAAATCATGTGATTTCATTATATACAATAAAATTCAATCAAGTTAATCTGAATTCATCATCTAAAATACAAAAGAAAGAAAAATAGGACATGGAGATGCAAAAGTATGGTAATGCGGAAATAGACAAGATGATACGATCGTCCTTCTACAGGAGAATAGAGCCTCGGTAAAATATTAATAATATAATAATAATATATAATAATCTTTTCTATGCACCATCATATTCTGTATTACAAGTCATTATGAGTACAGTAGTTATTTTTCACTCTGTTCTATATTTGACACCTATCTTCCTCATATAGTGGGATATCCTGGAGAGTGGTTACATAATTCTGCATGAAATGTAATTGTATTGGTGGGATACTTTTCCATGCATATTTTATGATTTGAGTATGCCACAATTTGTCTGTGATACCTACTCATTACTTGGTGGGATGCCACACAGATTGACTTGCTGCTATTATTTGAGGAGACTGATGCTATTTTTATAACTACAAGAGTTTACCTGGTAGGTGCAAATAATAGTTGTTATTATTGGCAACAATAAATGATATTACTATAAAGTCACTGCATTCTGGCCTAAATACTTGCAGAATAGGGTCACTGATGTATATTGTATTATAGACCAAACTGAAGTTAGAAGCTTATCTCATAGTAATTTGCAGTGTGAATGCTTATGGAATAAAACAGTACAGGCAGTCCCCGACTTAGGCGTTTCGAGTACGGACAACCCTAGATACGAACGGGGCACTCGGCACACCGCACATGCGCAGTCCACTTCGGGGTTCAATGCGCTGTGCCTCTCATTGGGCGGGCCGTGGAGGTGACGGGGATCGTTGGGCGGAGAGAGAGGCGGAGCGGGCCGTGGAGATGATAGTGAAGGGGATCGTGCGGAGCGAGAGGCTGGAGGGGCCATGAGGTGACGGGGAGCACAATCGGTTGCCGATGCAATAAATAAGTAATTGCCGGCAGTATCGGGGGTTCAGGTAACTAAGGATGCATTAGCTGGTGCGCTCTCACGCTTCCGTAGTTACCAGCCAGTGCACAACAACGATACAGATACAGATACAGAGCAAGTCAAACCTAATGCTGAGTGAGTGGAGAAGGGATTTCAAACACTGGCACAGGTGACTAGTGAGGCTGCAATTTATGCAGCCAGAACCCCACCTCCAGAACTGATAGGAGCTGGACAACTACTGAGAATTAACCCTCATGGTGCGAATAACCAAGCACAATAGCAGGCACCATGCAGAGGTACCACAAGTCAGCAGTTCAGAACACAACTCCTAGACAGCGCGAGATCTTAGCAGCCGTGCCCGGACGAGAGAGGAGTTAACACGGACACGGCTGGAGGTTGGAGAATACTGTAGCACACCAGAAGAACAACAGAATACCAGCATCTCTCCAGCAAACTTGAACCACATCTGTACGTAACCCGGGGACTGCCTGTATTAATGAAATAAAAAGCGGAATATAAGGTTGACCTTGTGTATTCCTCTTTTGATGGCAGCTGTATCCACACATGCTTAGTATTTACCCGTATATACCCGAGTATAAGCCGAGCTTTTCAGCACAAAAAATGTGCTGAAAAACCCAAACTCGGCTTATACTCGAGTGAAAAAAAACAAAAAACCCACCTCCCCGGCGCCCCGGCAGGTCTTCTGCGTGATCCATCAGTCAGCGGCAGGTCCCTGTGACTTTGGTAGGCTCTCTGTACAGCCAGGTGCTGGAAAATTATTGTGTGTGATGGTAGCTGGCACACAACTGATGTCAGCGGCGGGCGCTGGAATAGATTGTGTGTGCCGGTAGCGCTGGCACACAGATTGATGTCAGCGTCGTGCGTGACGTCAGAGCGTGTGGCGCTGGGCCTGCCGCTGACTGATGCATCACACTGAAGACCTGCCAGGGCATGTGAGTTTTTTGTTTTACTAATGTCTGTATACGGGGGGCAGGGAGGGCTACATAACACGGTCGTAGGTAGGTATAAAGATCGGGGGGGGGAGGTCTGCATTAGGGGGTAGGTGATGGCTATATACTGTGGTGCATGGGGGCTGGCAGGCTATACAAGGTAGGGCATGGGCTAGAATGGTTATTTACTGGGGCAGGCCTGGATGCTGACTATATACTGGGGGCACGGCTGGACCATGGATGGCTATATACTGGGGCAGGGGCTGGATGGATATATACTGGGGCAGGGGCTGGCAGGTTATATACTACAGGGGCTGGATGTCTATATACTGGGGCAGGGGCTGGATGGCTATATACTGGTGCAGGGGTTGGCAGGTTATATACTACAGGGGCTGGATGGCTATATACTGGGGCAGGGGCTGGATGGCTATATACTGGGGCAGGGGCTGGCAGGTTATATACTACAGGGGCTGGATGGCTTTATACTGGGGTAGGGGTTGGCAGGCTATATACTACAGGGGCTGGCTGTATACTACAGGGGCTGGTAGGCTATATACTACAGGGGGTTGGTTGGCTATATACTGGGGGGGGTTGATTTATATCATACCCCTTGATCGATGGAAGCATAGTTTCCCAGAAAAATAACAATATAACCAATGTTCACTTGGTGTTGTTGAAGGCTCTGATATGACATGCAATGATGCCAAGAAAGTAAGGGGTTATGCAGGTACAGCTTAGTAAAAAGTAAGGGAACATAAGGAAACAGGGCCACATTAGGTCCCCTAAATATAGAAAATCCTTCGATCCTTCCATCGTAAGGCCCCCTGCTCAGCCCCAATCTCTTAGGGAATGCTTGACTGAATAGGAATTTGAGCGACAAGCTGCAATTCCACACAAAAGTAGGACCTGCTATATCTTTAGTGGTGCAGCCATCCTGCTCAGTCACAATGTGATGAGAGTATGTGCTCACCGCATCATGTCTAGTTGTAACAGATCGCTATGGGTTTGCAATGTATGCAGCCTAATCATGGCTCCCAATATGGTTGTGTGTATTGGCTTTTATAGAATATCATAGCACTTAATCCTGCAGACAGTACTGGAGTAACCAATAGACACCAAAAACTAGTTTAGGAATTATACCCATTAACCTATGACATGTATCTCGTTAGTAGATTCTCTCTTGTTTGCTTATGGGGAATGATTGACAAGTCTCATTCTATTTGTGTGTAATAAGGGACTTACAGGGCCAGGTAGGGAGAAGCTGGAGGAAAGCTACCCTGCAGACCCTTTATCACATGTCCTACAGCCTCACCTCATGCCTCACTGTTAAAAATCTTAGAGTCTTAGAGCTACATAAATATAATGAGGAGCCTTTCCTTATTTCATTGTGCCAGTCTTTAGAGCACCATGAATCTGCTTTAACCTCCTTTTAACCTCTCATTTACCAATGATACCATCACTAGGAATTGATTTTATGGGTTGTGTGTTTAACTATATAAAGGGGGGCTTTTCCAGTCTACACTACCTATGGCCTTGTCCAGATCCTGATATTACGCCTATTATTGAAATATTAGGATTACTCACCATCTACCTCATACAGTGGGTTGCAAAGGTTTTAACATCTATTTCCTTATTTGTAAAGGTTACATATTCTCAGTAAAACTACAGCAATTTCGTGAAGGCCTCAGAGGTTTTGTTAAAGAACATTAGCAAACAAACAACATCATGAAAACAAAGGAACACATCAGATAGCTCAGGGATAAAGATGTAAGAAATTGCGTTGCAGAGTTAGATTTTAGAAAAATTGTCCAAACTTTGAGCATCTCACGGAGCACTGTTTAATCCATCATCAGTAAATGGAAGGTGTATGACACATCTGCTAACCTTCCTAATCCATGGCGGTTCACATAAACTGATAGTCCAGAAAAGGAGCACAGGAAGCACAAAGCAGCCAAAGGACCCAGTGGAACTGTAAAATATCCAGTTTGAAGTTTGCTTTAAGCTATATAGGGGAAACAGCAAGCATATGGAAGAAGTTTATTTTAACACATCACACTAAACGTAAACTTTTTAGCCTAGACTAAAGAATGCTTTGTGTGAAGTATAGCCAACACTGCATATCAACCCCGTTGTGAAGCATGGTGGTGGAAACTTTTTGCTGTGGGGATGCTTTGCTTCAGCAGGGACTGAGAAGCTTTTCAGAGTTGATGGGAAGATCAATAGAGCTAAATGGAGGGCAATAATTAGGTTTGGTTCACCTTTCAGCAGGACCATGTCCATAAACATGGAGCAACAGATACAATGGAATTATTTAAATTTAAGAAAACCATTAGTTGTGGATAATTATATTCATTGTAATATATATATATATATATATATATATATATATATATATATATATATATATCCTGGAGATGAAAATTAAAGATCAATGCGGCACTTTTCAGTGCGACACAATTGTGGACACTCTGGGGCGCACACTGCACTATTCTTCATACAACACAAATTTCTGCACTGAAGGGGGCTCTTGTGCTCAGTCTGACTGTGCAGCACATTTAACACGCAGAATTGTGTCGCACGCCCCTTGTTATAGGTGCAACAAAAAAAGTGGTGCACTCTGTCGGGGCAGTGCAGGGGGCACCAGATTCATGAAGAACCTGCGCCAGAAATTATGAATCTGGTGCCCTCTGCACTATACATAGGCAAAGTGCATATAGTGCAGCTTGCACTGTTCTAAGTAAATGTGTCACAATGTAACATCACTTGTTTTTTCAGAAATAATGTAATCTCCATTGATCGACATTTGATGGATTTTTTGTAGAGATACACCATGCCACTAGAACAGTGTTTTACTAAATTACCAAAATAAAGCAATATAAAACCTTTATTTTGATAAAAAACATGATGTTCATAATTAGAGAAAATTAATGACAGTAGAACAGAGAAAGATGAAAACTAAATTTTCTGAAGGTTACAACAGTCAACAAACAGTATGAAATGTACAGTCCTTTACTTTGAATGACTTTGCCATATCTGTGGCCACAAGACATCACAAGTGTCTCAAACTGCTCTGCTACGATTTTGGTCCACTCTTCTTCCAGTCTCTTCCACAGTTCTGTGACTATTGTGGGTTTCTTTTCCATAACTTTCTCTCTGAGGATTTTCTAGAGGTTTTGTATTGTGTTTAGTTCATGACTTTGCGGCCATTACATTTTTTCACTGTGTTCTGTTTCAAGGAACTGCTATCCATCTTTTGCTGTGTGACAGTGTGCATTGAATGATGAACTCTAGGAAGGAAGCACGTTGAGTTGAAGAAGGTTCTGATACAGATTTTCCTCTACTCTGCATTGTAGCAGTATAAGAGGTCCAATTCCTGCTGCAGAAAACACTCCCCAAACTATGACACTTCCTCCACCACCTTTCACTGACTTCTTTACACACTTTGGGTTCAGTCTTTTCACAGTTTGTTTACAAGCATATTGTTACCCTTCATATCCAAATGTACACTTACTTTCATTACTAAAATGACCTATGTCTCCACTGTCCACACAACATAACCATCAACAAAGTTGAGTCTATCCGTTTTGTTCAGCTAATGAGCGGTTTGTGACTGCAGAGTGGGCTTTCAGTCCAAATGCTCTTAAATGTTGTGTATGAAGAGACAAATCATTACCCTATTCAGTGCTGATCTGGTAAAAAATTCCATATGCATTATTGAAACGATTAGCCATGGAGTTTCTCAGCATCCTTTCCTTTACTCACTTGCTTTGGTCTTTATACAGTGAAGTCTCTTGGATGACTTGAATGAGTTTTTGATGTACAAATGGAATATTATAGAAATTACTAGGGCGGTCAACTTCTTATTTGCCCTTCATCTGAACTACCTGCTGTTGTGGGTTACAGGCACTTTGGACCAGTCAGTGAAAACTGGTAGGTTAGGCTGCCAGTTAAAGAAAATCTGCCATGATAAAAAAAAATCTGCCATGAAAAACAAGCATGATAAACCAGGGACACTTACATATTCAGGAACAGTGACTGTGGTAATCTTATATGTGTTATCTATACCCCCCTTCCTTCTAAAATAAACTTATAAAGTTATGCTAATGAGCCTCAATGACTCTGCAGGGGGTCTCCAGAGTCCCTCAGTGATGTAGCTTCACTGTCTATGACAGTGAGCAAATGAGATCTTCTCTTCCACTGTACTTCCTGCTGCTGCTAAGTTACACAGGCAGAGGGAGGAGGGAGCGGGGTGAGAGAGACACACATGTACATTATGTGAAATGACTGATTCTTTTCTGAATTTGTAAATGAAATGATAAATATAATAAGTGCTAGAGTAAGTAATTAAACGAATGATGGTTGCTATGATATGGGCTACACCAGCTATCAACATGGACACAATGTTAATAATAATAAATACTTTTAGCTGCAACGAAAAGTAGAATGTTTCACAGGATATTAATGTTTAACCAAAATACATCAGACATGTGTTATAGAGCTTTCAGCAATCATAATTTTAATCCACAAACAAACATGTAAAGTTTATTTCCGAATATTTCCATCTGTTAAAACTTTAAATGTTGATGTATGTCCCTACGGTTTCCGCTTTAACACCTCCTCACACCTGATGCATTACATATGTCCCTCAGGCTACCCTCAGTTGTGAGAGCATGTGAGATCTGTCTTGCTTTAGGGAAAATACAGTGATATTTACTGAGAATCTAAACAGTAAAGCAGATTGTGAAACCCCAGGCTAGACATCATGTAGAGCCATGCAGTTATCTTTAGGGCATTTTTTTTCTACTTCACTTCATAAGTAGGATAAGGTAAGCATACTTTATGAGCAAATATTGCTAAATGCAAGCCCATAAGTTCTGCATATTTACAGTATTTATCTACGCACTTATTTAGTCCTTAAAAGTTTATTTTTAAGACAGAATGTTAGCAAAAGCTAGGAATTAATTATTTCTTATAAGCCGTGTTAATTTAGATTTTATGCATTTTATGTATTTATTTATTCCAATAGCATGGAATTTTAATGGAAATCATATGTGCCAAGTGATGACTGAAGCGGACATTCATACTTCTAATAATTCTATTATTTTACACCCATGTCTTTTCAATAGTTGAATCTCTCTTTTGGTAAATATTTTGCACATAGCTTCTTTTCTTATGTTATCATCACCCATGGCTTTAGGCAATGAAAAAAACCCTTTTAATTATAATTTTAGAAAACTATAAACTGTCATTGGGATTCAAATATAAAAGTTAGTGTTCATATGATGGTACATGTTCCTATGTATCACTGATTGGATTGTCTGTGGTACTTGTTTTATGAATTGCTTTTTTTCTATTACTTTTAAATTCTTTAAAACTCCAGAATCTCTACTGTATTTTAATTGGATCTGATTTGCAAGAATAATAATAGATAGAAAGTATATCTCCAAGCCTCAGAAAACATTAAATGACACTGCTCTAGAAGAAAGAAAGTTAATTAACTGATAAAAACATATTTTTTTGTAAAAAAAAAAAAGGAATTGAAATATTTTAACATGAGCATGGCAAAGATAAATTATGGAGCAGAGGTCATTTTATAAAATTGATTCAGATATTTTAATGTAGTTTCCTGGAATGGTTTTTGCTGTTTTTAATATTTACATTTTTGTTGCTTTCTTTTCTAACTTTGATGATTTATAAATATGCTAATTGTTGTTATGTCAATGAAACAAAGACTACATATATTTCAATAGTAACTAACACTGAAGGAGGCTGCACAGTTTATGTGCCATATGAATGTAAACAGAGACCATGAAAACCAATGGTTGGACAGTACAGGATACTTGAGAAGAAAGAGGGGGTGAGTTGGGGGGATAGAGACAGGTAAATAGGATTTTTATTTTTAGCCATTTTAGCCAGTCCAGACAAGCCATTTTCAAAATCAGTAGTACATGCCAGGCAGAACTACTCAGGAACTTGCTTATGGACATTTCATGGAAGTTTCAGGACAAAAGCAGTTGAGTGCAACTATTCCTCAAAGTCAATTATACACTGGCTTAGAAAGCCAGGCAAAACTTACTACTAGTAAGTCAGCAATGACAGGATCAATCCAATTCAGCTTTCCCAGGGACCTAAATTTGGCTTGAGAGGCTGGACTGCATTTTAGGGTTGAGTAGGGGTAGGACTGATTCCAAGTAAAGATCTTACACCTTAAGTTTTAGGTGCATATGGGGTCCGTAGCATGAGCAAAGTGTAACATAGTGGATGTAGACCTGCTATGCTCATGAAAAACGTTATACCCTGGTGTTCACCATTAAAACTCAATACAGGATTTGGCTGCAGAAATAGTCTCACAGTATTATACATTGACTCAGGTAAGTCTCTGGTATGGGCATAGATATGGTAGGAATGCAGCACAAAGAACAGGGAAGGTAGGTAACACAAGGAAAGGTCATAAATGTAAGCATGGACAAATTTAGACCTTTGCAGTCCATGAACTCTACTTGGTTTTCTTTCCATGTTAAAGGTGCCATAAAAGAGATTGGTGACCTGTGCAACCCTTCTACATAGATATGGTACCAGAATTATGCTTTCTAATTTCATCTAGCTCTGTGTAGCGCTGCATAATCTGTGTGCGCTATATAAATAAAAGAATTATTATTATCTAGATGCAGTTACAGGGCCAAGTGGATACTGCACCAATGCCATGTTTACTACACACATAGGTCTAATTTTACAACATAGATACTGTACTAGAAACAAATTTACCACAAAGATAAAGTACCATGACCAAGTGCACTGCATAAATCCATTATAGAACCATGCTTTCTATATAGGAACTCGATGACCACTTCAAGCTTCCAGAATAGGCAAGTTAATAGAACTAATGAAATTATATAGACACCGTCAATAGAACCAAACATACTCTTTTTCCCCAGTAAAAATATTCAGAAATATATATTATGAATAGAACCTAACATTGTATTATAAAGAAAACTGCTAGAATGCTGCAAATTTATATTTTTCAGTGGATTTTGATAGTCATAGTCATAGTCATAGTTTTTGTCAGTTTGTGGTGAGAGAAGTAATTGAGCACCTATGTGATGCCTGAATAAACTAAAGTCTGAAATCTAAATATATCCTACATCTCCCACTATGAATTGCAAATTCTGGCAAGAGATGCAGTGTCAGTGACATTTACAGGGAACCTGTCAATTTGGAAAAATAAACCACCCACAGGTCCTTATAGATCGGTGGTAGGGTACCATATTGCCCTATATTATTTTCTGTTTTTGAGTGCATTAAAAAAGTGCATTTACTCTAACCTTAATCGAGGCCTATCAGTGCCTGGCCGATGCTGAAAGTGAAGTCAGAATAGTAATACGATGTATTTGCCATAGGTAAAGCACATGCCCAATGAAGCTGGGGTGTTATTTTGGTTCCATTCAAGCATCCTGAAAGGCATCACCAATGTCGAGAGTTGCAGATGTGAGTCTGAGGTGCCTTGTGGGACTCACTTCTAGTGAGATATAAACATTTGTTATTTTATTGTGCCCACAGAGTTCTTAAGGACCAAAAGGACCTGTAGTTTCTGTAGTGTCCCAAATCAACCTGACTTGTTCCCTATAAGTATTCTATTGAATTCATACATGCCATCATTACTTAACTCTTAGGTTGAAGGGATCTAGACTGATAATTGGAGTTTAGATTGTTAATGACCCTCTGGCTTTTTCCATAGATGTCTTCTGATTCAACTGGGCCCACTGTCAGATAATTGGACCACTCCAATGTAGTGGCATTCCAAATACTTTTACTTCTTCTTTTCTTTCTTTTTCTCTGTGGGATCTAAATTGGGGCAATGTGAATATTAAATAAAACTGAATATAAGTAAATACATTTACACAGGTTAAATGATTACTGATGCATTCCAAATCCTTACTAGAATATGCATTAAGAGACAAATAAATTAAAGAGAAATAATCTCTTTCTAGCTGTTTTTCAATTATTAACTTGTATTTTTATGAAGATTTAAATGACATTTACAAGGAGCATACTTAAATGCTTTCAGAAAAAAAGCTTCCATGGATATTTGGAAGTTGTTCTAGGATATTTTTTATGCTAAATGGATTTCTTCTATTCTCAGATAAATCTCACAATAATCCCATACTTTGCAGCTTACAGTTGCCATAGCCAAGGTTAATTAATTCGAAATATTAAAGCTTGGATTAACACGTGGAACTGATTTACTCGCTTGTAAGACAGTACAGTTTTTCAAAGGATATGTTTTAAGCTTTAGTATCACTGCAAAACAAAAAAGGGGGTTTTAGGTTTTTGTTTCTTTGTGAAAGTACACAAATGTCACATTCACTTTAGTGAGTGAGTTGGAACATCAATGTAACTATGAATATGACCAATCTGTTCTAAAAACATTTATTCATACAGGACTGCAAGAGGTTGGTACAAATAACACACACAATACCGCTGGACAATGGCTGATACTGATACAACCAGCTCTTGTATTATTTGTTTTCTCTGTGTCTTTAATCCCCAGATGAATATGACTGTAGGCTACAATAAAAACATTAGGAAAGCATCTGGGTAATAGAGGTTCAGTTTAGAGTTAGCCTTGGTACTGTTCTTGTTAGAGCAGTTTCCTACGGTTGCTCACATAGTGTTTTTGGAAGTTTTTCCATATCTGACCGGCTAGACTTTTGTAGACAACCTTCCGTATTGCCTTGATTACTTCCTTGACCATCCTAGACTCTTAGTAAAACCAACCCTTGCTTTCTTTATTACCATCAAGCACTTATTTACTAAGGGTCTGCGGATGCACTTTCATCAGACTTTCCGAAGTTTTTGGGATTTGCACAGCTGTGACAGATATTTAACAGGGGATTGTGTCGCACACTATCTGTTTTTGGCGCAGCTGTGCTGGCTTTCATGCTACAGGAATAGGGGGGGGGGTGCCGGACGATCCAACAGATTTGGACTGAGCACGGAATTTAACTTTCAAATTGTGTTGCAAGATCAAGCACTTACATGCACCAGGAAGAAGAAGGTGATCTCCCTCGGACCTGAGCGGAAAAGCGACACATGCAGGATATCGGGCGCACAATTTAGTGAACCGCAGCAGAGTGCATGATCGTCGGACAATGCACTTTCTGTGAACTTCTTCAGACGGGTAAGTAAATGTGCCCCATAATGTGATTTATTTCAGTGTGTGCTGGGGTGAGTGCAATGGGTTGATCAACCACTTCATTATGAGTGTTGAGCAATAGGTCTATTTAACTGCAATTAACTATAGCATTTTAACTCAACATACATATATATTTTGTTTTATGTAATCAGATGATGCATAGATTTTTTATATATTTTAGATTTATGTTTTAGTCAGTGGTGAGCTGAATTTAGTTTTTTTATTCAAGTTTTAAGGAAGGATAAACTTTTAGATAAACCTGGTCTGATCAGGTCTGAAAGTTAACTTATTTAAGTGGTATTAGATTAAACACACAGTCTGGGAGATGTATCAATCTGCCTTTGCTAGAAAACTAAAGTAATTTGGACTTAAAAATGCTGTGGGCATTTTTCCAAAAAGGGACGTTTTTGTCCTAGATTGCGTGACGGCACAGAAAATAGCCTGTGCACCAGAATATTCAGTCTGTACACCATAAAATACAATATCGTGGTGCAGCAAACTAAATCAACTAATAAGAGGTGCAAGGTATGGCTCACCCTTGGAGCTAAGAATCAGTTGTCAGCTAATGAATATGGCATATCTGTCTAAATCGCTAAAACTTGAAGTAATGATATATGACATATTACAATAAAACTGATTTTTGTTCCATTTTTAATGTAAAAATAGAATATGAAAGATATGTGCTTATACTACACTGAAAACATATGACGTTTATTTCTAAATGTTTTTAGTAGATGAGGAACTATGTCGGCAAGGGAAGAAAAGATTATCATTCATTAGAAAATCTTGCAAACATGTACATCTTAGAAATTATTTTATAAATCATTTGGGGCTAAGAAACAATGGGATTTTGTGGGACAAGAAGATGTTGTCATCAATAACATTTTGGCAACTTACTACCTTTTGACCATTTCCCTTAAAAATTGCAATAGAGGCAAAATAATGAAAAAGTGTCTCAAAGATCATTTGGATGTTTTTTTATATTATGGCATTCACCATATGGGATTATCATATTATATTTTGGTACATCAGACATCATGTTTTATTTGTTTATTTTTATATGCATTTTACAGAAAGGGGGCGAATTTAAAAAAAATCTTATCACTTATACAACATACTGCAATACAACTGAAACTAAGACTTCCAGCTGTCAATGGCAAATGACCGACTCCCACTGGTTACATCAAAGGGGGAGTAGATAGTCTCCTTTTATGGCAGTGGCAGCATCAAAAGTTAATGGTAGGCAAGATTTTTCAGACCGTGAGCTCTCTCCATATACCGATTCATGATAGGTCGTTGTAATTTCATGAATTGGTTAAGTTAAACTGAATTAGACACTATGACAGTTTGGCATTCACTAAGTTTTATATGGATAAATGTACCGTTAAATGTATTCAACTGGGTTCTAATAATCCACAAGAATAGAGAAAAATATTTTCACTATGACCGGAGCTCCAAGGATTCTTCTTCTCCCTCTTATTTTATCTTAAAACATCGATGAACGGCACCAATCTTCAGTTTCTCCTGCTGAAAGTATGTCACCATTCAGACTAGCACCATCGCACTCTCATTCTCCTCTTTTAATTGTATTGTAACTGGAAGAAAATATGCAGGCAGATGGTGTGGTACGTTCCAATAAGGTTAAAATTTATTACAATTCATCATACTCACAAAATTCCATTAAAAATGCGCATATCACAAATTCACATAACGGGACGCTAGCTTTCTATCCGGGTTCTAATAATAATACACATGCACGATATGTACCAGGGGTTATAATCGGGAACTGATAACAAAAGTAATCTGCTGATAGTCTCTAAATAGGCTTGGATCGATTTTGAGAACACAATGAGGCTCATTTACTAAGGGTAGTGTACCGCACTTTCTTGGACTGTGCACCATTTTTGGGTTTTGCACAGCTTTGACAGGTAATTAACAGGTGTCTGTGCAGACTTTATGTCGCACGTGAACAGTTTTTGGTGCAGCTGCACTGGCTTCAATGTGACACAAATTGGGAGGCGTGCCTTCCGAAAATCCAACTGATTCGGATTGAGCGCAGGATTTAACTTTCAAATTGTGTAGCAAGACAATGGACTTACATGCATTATCGTCGAATAATACATTTTTGGTGAACTCCAGACCGGGTAAATAAATGTGCACCATTGTGTTTTATTCGGCTATGGCATGAGGCAAGTCTATTTCGGTGAGAGAATCCAACCGCTGAAGAAAGGTTATAAAAGAGGCTGGTTCAATAATTGGGGTGAAGCTTGAAGTTTGGGAGTTAATTCTGCATCAGCGAATGTTGAGGAAGTTGAATGGCATTTGTGCCAATTCTAACCACCCTCTATATACTTCTTTTTTTTTTTTTGGACTACAGAGTACATTGAGTAATCATTACTTCCAGCCTTGGTGTAGGCCTGAAAGATTTATGAAGTCCTAAACTGTACACACTCCAGGGCTTCCTGGGGAAATATCGAGTATGATTGCTGAGACACCTGAGATATTCTTGTTTTTATGTTTTTTTTATGTCATGTGTTTTTATTACCATGTTTTACTTTTATATTGCATAAGCATGCAATGGTGTATGTTTTTTATAATGTTTGATTGCAACAATCAAATTTCCCTCAGGGGATAATAAACTATTTATTGTTTATTAATTTTATTATGTAATTACAATGTGATTTTAGTATTTATCATTTGATTTAGGTTACATTTCGTTATCACTATGTACAAGATTCTAAGACACAGCCATTCAATGCCAGTAGAGACAACATCATCAAATACACATCACTTTGTGTAAGAAATCATCCTTTCTCACATTCAGAGAATTCATTAGCATGAAGTGTTTTCAACCTTTATATTGTTTACTAAAATGCCTTCATCCTCCATCATGAGTTGAAAAGGTATTATGCCTGTTTAATTTGATACACTCAAAAATATTTTTTTATTTTAATGTGTAATGTGTAATGTGATTGGCAGATAGTAGTGGGTTACAATATTATTAAAACATATCATATGTATATTTCAATAAAAACAATTTATTCTTCATTGTTATACGAGTAATAAAAATTTAGTATAACTCGGTATCCTCTTTGATTTTAGAATCTTTAGTGTAGGGCCACAAGATTTAACGGGTTTTGACCTTGACGTACTTATCATAAGGAAGGAGCACACAGCTGCTATGGGACCCATGAGGAGTAGGGAGCACAATACTGAACTCATTCTACTGCTTTCCAGCATAGATTTTCAGCATTTTTCACAGCAACTACTTGTGATGAGGGCATGGAGGGTCCGCAGTTCAAAGAGATTTTTATAGCTTCTATTGAGTTCAGTGATGTTTAAATTCTAAGATGTTGATCTTCCTCTAGCAATGGCTGCAGATTGTCATTTGTATTATTTACTTTATGACTTTATGAAGGGAAGCAGGGGATTTAAAGCTGAAAGATCCAGATTTTTCAATGCATTTATGCCAGTTCAAAAATACTAATGGCATATTTATAAAGCACCTGCTCACCTTTTTTGAAGTCAGAAAAGTTGGAGAAGAGTGACTGTTAGTTTTACATTGTTTAAATCTTATGCTTTCTTCAGGTTAAAAATTTGGGAAGTCTAAAGAAAATTATATTGTCCCCTAGATTCAACTGTATGTTCAGAGAGTTTCAGAGTTTGGGCTATTATTTTAAACCCGACCCTGCAATAAATTTTGCCACAAATTTACCCCTGACCTGTCTGGTCATTCTTTGGTTTTCATTGTGTTTTTTATTAACTGATGCTCTCTAACAACCCTATGAGGCCTTAAAGTGGGTATCCCTCAAAACAAGTTAGGCCATATTCATAGAATCAGTGATGAGACCCCCACAGATCACAAGAGTGGGGGGTCCAATATACCCCTGTCGGACCCCTTGTTGCTCCCCAAGATGAGCGGAGCAGCTCTATGGAGCTGACGGAGTCTGCCAGCTGCACAGAGATGAATGGGGCAGCCCGGCCATGCGCAACCAGCTGCTCCACTCATCTTGGGGAATGACAAGGTGTCTGTCAAGGGTACATTGGACCCCCACTCTCGTGAACTGTGGGGATCTCATTGCTGAGACCTCACTGATCCTGTGGATAGAAAAACCCCTTTAACAAAACAGCTCTACTTATACAGAGAATAAACTATATGCAGACTTTATTTACTGATAAGATGACTTCTAAAGGTAATTGTACATGACACATAAACAGGGTAAGGCTATATTCACACGACGGTGTTCCCGCCATACCGTAGCAATGTATGGCACATGGCACCGTATTCCGGGGAAAGATAGGACATGCCCTATTTTTCTCCCAGCTATGGAATGGTACGGTGCCACCAGTGTGCCCATTGCCGTCTATGGGGGAAGTATATACGGCGTATATATGTTGGCCTTATATATATGTCCCCCAAACGTCCTTGTGAATGTAGCCTTGCTTAGATGAGACTGAATACAAGTAAGGAGGTAGGCTAGACAGTGAAACTGAGTTATCATGAGGAATAAGCCCACAGGGAAGATTGGGATCTCCCCTTCTGACTTAAATGAAGCCCCACTTACAAACTACATAATCATAAACACCCCTCATCTACTTCCACCCAGCTTTGTGATGTAAATGGTCAATTTAAAATATAGCATCATTGCATTACACTGCTTCGTACCCATGACTCCTTATAGACACGTAGAATAAAGATCCTAAAGTTCCTTGTAATTTTGAACTCAAATTTGAACAACATTCCGGTTGTTGGTTTATTGGTCTTAAACCTTTCTTCATGTTTCCTTTATTATTAACTGTTCTTAACCATAGTTTTTATTTCAGTTTTACATTGGGAATTTTAGCTGTGATAAAAAATGTGGCATAAAGGCTGATAGAAGTAGTTGCTGACTAAAAGCAGTGCTCCCAGCACTTACACTAACAAAACTGTATTATAGATTTAACTCTTAACTGACCACAGTTATTCTTGGCTAAATGGAACACCCATTGGTGGTCAGTTGTAAAACAAAAAAATAGCTATAGCACTCTAGGTAGGTGAAGAAAGTAAGTGGGTTTTCTAATTAGCCTGGAAAGCTAAGCCAAACTGTTTATTCTTAAAGTTGACTTCTACAGTGTTAAGAAGAAGGATTATTCATTTATGTTTCCTGGGTTTATAAGCTACAGGCTAGAAAATGTGTTTTAAAATATCCTTGTTCAGCCAATCTAAAGTAGTTATTGCTATGTGGATGAAGGTTATGCGTGGGACTGTCTTAGAAGAGAAAGTTGTTCAGAATTTATTTATACGTGAGACAGCATTGGGAATTTATAAAGCATTGAGCCCACTATGTGAGCATTCGAAAGTGTTGGCCTTTGTCTTTGTGCCAATTTGCAATTAATAATTATAAAAGAATACATAGTTTAATTTAAGTTATATAGCTTGTTTGTTTCACTCAGTGTTCCAATGTTTAGAAGGTTGCAAACAACTAGCTAGCGTACTTTGATAGACCCAAATTTAAAATATCAATGTCTAGCAGCGTTGGTAGATACAGATACATTTGTTCCAGTACAAATTGCTCAATTTGTTACAGCAGACAAGAATAAGCTTCTCAGCTTTAAGCTTGTAAGTTATCTAATTTTTATTAAACCTTTACCTTTAAACATTTATATATGGATTTCCGTTGCCTACATGAGTCATTACACTGTACAGAAAGCTGAAAAGAATAAATGTTAGTAGAAACTAATTTACATATAAAAGACCCAGTTGATCTAGAAACAAATACATTCTGCTTCCAGACACATATTTATGAGCTTCATTAGAGCTTTACAAATAAAAGTCTCTGGTCATTTTGTACTGATCACGCGACTGATAGAAAAGTGCTTTATGTTTATTTTGAAGTTAATGTGTTTAAAATGGCCCTTTGTCAGAGCAACAGTATTCTTAAAATGTATTATACAATTTAATCAGCAATTGATTGCTGCTAAAAATAATGCAGAATGATAGCTCATTACAATGAAAAATGTCTTCTGATATAAATAAATGTTAGGGGAAAAGATTCATGGGCTCCATCTGAAATTGATACAGTCATAAGACTCTCTCAACTAATGTCAGACATTAGTATTATTATTAATTAATAATAATTATGTTTTATATTTTTTATTCAAGATGTAATTAAAGGAAGCAATGTTTTTTACTATTTAAAAAATCCTATAATTTCAAAGATTATAATTCAAAGGAAACCTGTCAGGAGGCATTGACCTAGTACAGGCAGTACAAGATAGGTTCTGTAGGTTTGTTCTTAAGCTGAATTTGTTTGTAAGTCGGAACTGTATATTTTATAATTGTAACCCCAGAATTTTTTTTGGTCTCTGTGACAATTGGATTTTAAAAATGTTGGGTTGTCATAAGAACCAGGATTAACAATAAAGCTTAATTGCAGACACCTGTGATAAATGTTACAGCTGTTTATTGTAGCCTAAGGCTAAAGTACAGTAAATTAACAACATCCAGAGGTCCGTTTGTAACTAGGGGTCGTCTGTAGGTCGAGTGTTCTTAAGTAGGGGACCGCCTGTAATCCCTTACCAGTTTGTTGTATAGTTGCTTAATACCCTCCAGATCATGTTTCTTTCATGGTCAACAGTGGTGACAGCATTCTGAAAATCAAATTTGAAGTCACATGTAAACTGGTTGTCTAAAGTCAAGCGGGGCAGAGAGTTTAGCGCTGATGTCAAGCTTTCCCACCTCAAAATACTCCCTACTGTGTATTTTATGCCTTTATATCCAGGATAAAACTAATCAGCTTTCTTGAAGTCTCCTGGATTTATACTGACAGGTTGTCCTTAAATATGAGTGCAAGATGTGCACAATTCCATGTCTTATTGCAGAAAAGGTTACTCATAGCATATTATCTTTAATAGGCCTTGTTATATTTATGACAACACATTAGATTGGGGCCTGAACATAGATTGTCTCAGAAGTGCAATGACAACACAAACATACACAATCTTAGTCTCTCAGCAACATAACAGGAGCAGGAACTGTCAAAAATATATGTATCACTGACAAGGAATAGAGCTTGTGAGTGTGCCATGGATTGCTTGGCAGTCCAATTGTGATTCCTTTTTTTCACTTTGTAGATTTATACTCTTCTTACATGAATCCTCCGACATATGTTGCCTTTGATATGTTACTTTTTTATTGCATAGCTACCGATATAGCAAACATTGACTGTCCTGCTACTTTCTCCAACTAGGCAATTGTCCACCAGTGAAAATAGTAAAGTGTGCTGTGCTGTGTGATGAAACACCCATGAGACCAACATTGAATTGTTTAAAATGTGTAGGTTGCTTTACTCCACCATGTTTATTATATTTGAAGTTTTAAGGCCCATGTGTAAGTAGAATTAAAGAACCAAAAGTTGCACTTTCTGGTGCTGCATCAATTCTTCTAGTTTTTGGATTCCATGGGATTAATCCCTTGGTGCAGATCTGATTATAACTTGTTACAAAAAGGTAAGAAGGGGAGATTCCATTATTGATTTTGTGTATCCTCAATCAGATGAACACCAAGACCATGCAAAAAAAAGGCAGTGACCTAAACTTTCCCATTCCATTACGGTACAGCCCTACTTAACCAGTGTACATTTTCAGAAAAGAAGTCCCTAGGTCACATTTTTAGTTGTAAGGCTAGCTGCACATATGAGTAAGAAAGTTTGTTTACCCCTGGACCTCTGGCTTGATTGATATCTGATAATTTACATAATATTGGTGGATGGGGGTACTTATATCATCCTTTGTACAGTAGATACATTTGTTTAAATTGAGGCAATGGAATGATTCATCAGTAGAATAATTTAAACTACAATAGGACTTAGTACAATCAGGTAAAACAGGAAATCATTTCCAAAAAGGTCTATCTGTTTAAAGATGATGGACAGTGGCATCACTAGGAGAGGCTGGAAAACATAGAAGACTTCTAAATGGGGCCCTCCTTCCCCTTAAATGTAAAAATACATATTTATATACATATTTATACCCTCACACATATTTATACACACACCTATATAAAATTATACACACTTACATACATTTATACACTTGTATACATTTATATACTCATTTACTCATATTTATCTAATCACTATCCAGCTGTCTTCTCACTTCCCACCTTCTTATACCAGAGTAGTCACCAAAGGGGGGTCAAAAATGCCACAGATGCAGCCCAGTAGCTTCTGACAGAGAAAGCATATGGCAGGACATTAGCGAATGAAATCCTGCCATACTGCTATATCCTCCCCATCCACCATTATTTCTTTTCTGAGGAAATGGCTCAGTCTGTAGTGAGCTGTATACTGTGGAAAATGTGCTGCATAATAAATATAATGCTGCATCGCATATTTTTGTGTGTGGCTAGACCCCCTAAAACTGCAGGCCCCGTTGAAGCTCCTATGCATACTACAGTGATGGTTATCCCCCTGATGATGGAAGACAATGTCTTTTTTAAAGGGAATCTGTCATCAGAAATTGACCTAATAAACCACTACCAGTATGTTGTCAAGCAGTTGAACATCTCCTAGATCATGTCTCTTTCATCACCCAGCAGGGTGAAATCATCTTTGAAATCATCTTTGAAGTTAGATGTAAGTTAAATGTATAAAGTCAAGGAGGCGGAGAGTTTAACATTGAAGTAAAGCTATTCCTGTCTCTGAACACCTCCTCCCACGTGACTGACACCATGCGCTGGACTTCAGGAGATCCGATCAGTGACGTCCCTGGAATTACAGTGAAGAGGGCATTTTAAGCCAGGGAAAGCTTGACTACAATGTTGAATTCTCTACCTCCTTGACTTCATAAAACCATTTACATCTCAAGTCAAAATAGATTTTTTTGTATGATTCCACCATACAGGGTCATGAAAGCAACATCATCTAGCAACTGTTCAGCTGCTTGACAACATACTGCTAGTGGTTTATTAGGCCAATTCCTTTAAGGTAAATCAAATGTGTTCACAAAGACTTTAGGATGTTTTTAAGAATTTTCTATTAAAATTCTTCCATTGCTATAGTTAATTGATATATTAAAAGCAAAAAAGAAAGGGCATATTAACTATCCAGGTCATGCTGTGTCCTCACACAGAGTTCATGCACAAGGACACAAAGACTTATGTAAATAGGAGTGACAACAAATCAATATGTTTCTGAAAGTCAAAAACAGAACCTTATTCAAAGCTGCATAGAGTGCAGAGTGGCTTATGGTGGTTTTACATGTTCCTGTAATTCACATGGCCACTCTGTCCATAGGCCACTCTGCATCCTTTGCTGCCTTAGAGAACAACATTTGCCTCTGACCTTCTCCTGCTGTTATAAAAGTGTTTTAAATATAAAATATGAAGCATAAGCTTTGATCTTTTAGTCATACTGCAAATAAGATTATATGCCACATGATTTTTATGTATTTCTAAGATTGTAAGACTAAGCTGTGCATGTAGAGGATTTTATTGGAACTATCGACATCACACTGCATGCATCATGAAATACTGCATCAGGGTAAAGCAAAGCATTGGAATGATGACATTATTAAATAAAACATAAAAAAGATATTGATTTTATAATCAGACATTTGCAGTAGAGACATTATTATTCCTGCATCCCTAACTTTTATTAATGTAAACAAGCAGACAGACATCCTTATATATAGGTGAGCCTGGAAGTAGCGGATTGATGCTATAAATCTTTGGCTATATTTTCTGTAAGATGTCCAGGAAGGCATTTATTAGCCAAGACATTACTTCTTAACATCTTCACACAAATTCCCCCTTATTTATATGGGGGGAAGATCCTGGACATTATATTATTAGGAGGGGGCTGGGTTATGAAGGAAATGTCAGCTTCCCCCCATATGCTGGATAAAGACTATTTCTCTGTGTTTCTCTGTAAACAACAAAAAAGGCACCTGATTGCCTGCTAAAAGTGCAAAATGCAAAAACCCCCACCTTTGTATGAAGAGGACTCAGCCCGTGAGCCCTCTTCATACATTCCTTATACCTCTGCGCCATAGAGCAGAGGGGTTAAAGATGTATAAATAAAGGGGTTTGACCCAACCACAATTGGGAATTTTGCTAAGTTTTACACATGCCTGTTGAGCTCCATTATTCCTCAGTCGTGACGTCATTAACCTATAACATGAGACCAGATTCCCTGGGAGGGAACTCCAGGAAAGTATATTATTGGGGGGGGGGAACTCCTGGAAAGTATATTATTGAGGGGTGGACTCCTGCACAGACCAACGAGAAGAAGATGCAGGAGATTGCTGGACTAGGAATGAAAGATAAGTAATATGTTAATTTTTTTTAATGCCTGCTGGACAGTATATTAATAGGGGGGAAGCGTATGTACAGTATATCATTACGAGGAGGGCAAGAACTCCTTGACAATTTATTATTAGGTTGGGGAGAAACTTATCGACAGTTTATCATTGAGGGGGGGGGGGTCCTGGACAGCATATTATTAGGGGGGAATGGGTTAATGGACAGTAAATTATAAAGGAGGAGGGGAATGGGCTCCTGGACAGTATATTATAAGGAGACCTCCGGGACCGTATAATAATAGAAGTCTACTGGACTGCTAGACATTATGGGGCTTATTTACTAAGGGTCCACGCGTGCACTTTCGTCTGTCTTTCCGACATTTTGGGTTTTGCATGGCTTTGACAGTGTATTTAACAAGGTTCTGCACTGGGATTGCATCGCAGGCTTTTGTGACACAAATTGAGTGGCAGGCCGTTGGACGATCCGACTGATTCAGACTGAGCATGGGAATTAACTTTCAAATTGTGTCACAATACAATGCACTTACATTCACCAGGAAGAAGGTAAACTCTGGCGGACCTGAGTGTGGAAGCGATATCAGGCGCACAATCTTAGTGAATTGCGGCTCAGTGCATTCTCGTTGGAAACTTCGTTGGACAGGTAAGTAAATGTGCCCCTATATTTATAACTGGGACTGCTGATCATCCACTTAAAGTGTAACCGAGATTCTGAGCAAAAAAACCTCAAAAACATAATTTCTGCTCCATGTGGCCTTGGGAATAATTCCTCATTTAGTACTTTTTTTTGGCCCATAGCAACCATGGTTTCCAGCTCTCAAAACAACTACAATCAGCAAGATGGAGGGGCGGGACGACCCTCCTGTCACCTGATCAAAAGCACCTGCTGATGACCATATCTATCTATCTATCTATCTATCTATCTATCTATCTATCTATCTATCTATCTATCTATCTCATATCTATCTATCTATCTATCTATTTATTTAATATCTATCTATCTATGTATATCCTTTCTATATCATATCTATCTATTTTCCCATATCTATGTTGTCTACCTATGTATATTCTATCTATCTATCAGTCTATCATCTAGTTATCTCTATCTATCTATCTATCTATCTAATATATCTATCTATGTATAGCCTATCTATCTATCTATCTATCTATCTATCTATCTATCTATGTACCTACCTAAGTAAAACTTCAGCACAGCACATGAGGACACAGCTTGTAGACTTGGAGAGTCTATCCTGCCATTTCCTGCGGTGGAGTAATGGGGGGAGGGGGATTGTGATTGATCTGCAGCTTCTGTCTGTGTGGATTCTTTGTTTATATACAATTGTAGTGAAAGCTGAGGGAGAGATAAGTGTAGTTGTTTTGTTACTATATTAGTTAGGGCTTCTCTCTGCACATGACTGACTGCTGGAGCAGTGAGACATGAGGTAAACAGCTGATAGAGAGAGGTCAGGTGGGCATGTCTCTCCCTCCGTAGTCCTCTGTGAAGACTGAATGTGGCTAGCTACAGCCATATGAGAGATCACTGACATCTAGGGGAAATCTGCAGAATACAAGAGGAAGGAGCAAGTTTCGGGTAACAAATCCAATTGCAAAAGGGCTTAAAATTATCTGCCCTACAACATATCAAAAGTTTTTTAAATGACGGTTACACTTTAATGATGTGTATCTATTAGCTTATTTAACCTAATTAACTATAAGAGGGGCTGTTATGCTACATATTAATTATTGGGGACATTGCTGACTGCATAGGGATTGCTGAGGGGGCTGCTCTGCTACTTTAATTAATGATGGGGTGCAGACTACATGTTAATTAAAGGGGGTATTGCTTTGCTAAATATTAATTGTGAATTGGAACAATTATAAATTACAAAGAGGATGTTGATGTATAACAAATAGTGGGTGCCGTATATAAATTAGGAGATATTTGTTATCTGTGTGACATTATGCAGTAAGTGTGGTCTTTTTAGGGGCGCAGTTTTGCAATGTGCTGCACATAGCTGAAGAAGTCTTCTGGTAAATTCTGTAGTAATAAATCCTGGGAGAAGTTTTCAAAGTTCTGTAGTTAATAAAGAAGAATTGTCATATGTGAGGAACCACCAAGATGAAGACTGTTACAGATCAGAGGTAGAACGGTGGAGCTACAACTCAGTAGTAAGTGAGTAGTAATGTCTAAATCTCCCATCGACAGTAGTACATTTTTGGCCCTAAATAGTTATGTGCAGTTTATGGTATATGGTATATTCATAACTTGCAATTTTATTAGTATTCTGCAGGTATGTGGGTATTGGTATGGATATATATTTATGTGCACCTATATTTGAGTGTTTCTTATATATGGTGTGTGTATTTGTATGTGTAGCGTAAATAAGTGTGTGTGGAGTATATATGACACTGTATTTATATATGTGTGTTATGTAAATGTCGTGTGTGTGTGCTTATGTCTTTGGAGTGTATATATGATAAATGTGTATTTGAAGTATTATATGCGGGATGGGGCCAGCAGCGAGGGTTTAGGTATATGGGGGACCTAAATCTAAATTTGCATCGGGGCCCACTGGGATCTTTTTACACCACTGAGTAAACAGGTACCATTTTGGCACAATGTCAGCTACTATTGTATCTCCTTTACAGGTCTTTCAACAAGATGAAATCTTAGACAAATTGAATATGAATAAGTATACTACGCCATTTATGAATCATTTATGCCTTTACTTAACACAGAGCTACCTCAATAAATAAATGAAAGGACTTGAGTAGTTTACCTGAAAAAAGTATATAAGCTGTGTTTGATCGCTTGTGTCCTGAATTTCACATATTTGAATTACTGGTTACAATTCTACAGCTATTTTATTGCTTCTTGCTTGATCCTTTGTTCATCATGATCATAGATTAAATGCTAGGAGGACCACAAAATAGCTGTTTGCTGTTTTTTGGGTTTATTGTGCAACATTTTTGCACAAGTAAGCCCAAAAAGTTGCATGGTGAGTAGAGTCTAAATGAAATAGTAATATTGCATTGATCATATCAGTCAATAAAAGAATTTTAAGTGTCAAGAAATCACTTAAAGAAAATCTACCATCATAATCAGATAAGATAAACCAGGGACACTTGCTCATAGATTCAGGCTGTGACTGTGGTTATCTTATCATTGTTAACCATGGCCTCCTTTCTTCTAGAATCAACTTTTAAAATTATGCTAATGAGTCAGAAAGGCTAGGGGCATGTTATCAGAGCTCATCTGTGCTGCTTATCTGTTTTGCATGCTCACAGGCTTTTAGTCTGTCTCACTCTCCCTCACTCTCCCTCTGTTCCTCCAGCACTTCCCCCTTACTCTGCCTGATGTAATCTCACTGCAGCAGAGGAAGTGTTCCTTGCAAACTGTAGCAGCCTGTGAACATGTGCTCGTCTGGCTCGTCTGGCCCATTAACATAATATAAAAGTTATATAACATTACATTTAAAGGGAACCTGTCACATGAGAACCCATGTTTTAGCACCTCCCCCAGTCCCACAGAGCATAGTAACTACACTTCCAAGTGTTTTGTATAAAAATGGTCTTTATAGACAAAAAGATAGTATTCTGAGTACCGTTTATTGCATCTGCGTGTGACTAGGCAGTTTGCCTTACATTGGGGTGGCTGGAAAGAGCAGTTTCCCCCCCACCCCTTTGGGAAACAGCTCTCCATGGGACCTTTTTTCAAATATATGAAAACAACCATATGGGTTTAGCGACGCCCCTGCTCTCCTACAGCCATCAGCTCGTGTTGGAGTTATCATATATTTGAAAAGGTACCACTGTTTCCCAAGGGGGGGGGAAATGCTTCCTTTCAGCCACCCTCCCCAATTGGCACTGCCTAGTACTCACAGCAGATGTAATAAGTCAAATTACCACATCTTTTTTTTCTGTAAAACAATTTTTTTATCCAAAAACACTTGGCAGTGTATTGTGTACTATGATGACTCTGTGGGACTGGGGATGTGCTAAACATGGGTCTCCGTTGACAGGTTCCTTACATGAACTCTTAAAACACTTTATGGTGACACACAACTCGGGTATATTTGTGCCAAACCAGTATGTTCGCATTCATTATGACAAAGGGTTTACCGATGCTACTAATCAGATAAATAGATGATTTTCACCAATACCCTGGTTCCCCAAAAAAGACAGTAATTTTAATTTTTGCTCCTAAACAGGCACTGCGGTCTTATTTTCGGGGGATGTTTATTTTTCCATGAACAAGAACTTACATTTTTCATGACCAAAAAAATAAACTTTTAACATCCTTATGATTCTCCAAACTCTGAATTTCAAGCTGTATTTCTTGTGACTCCATTTCTATTAGAATCATTGGCCCCAATCTCTCATGTTTGGTAAAAGAAGGGGTCCATAAATGACCCCTTCTTATCCCGGTAGCAGCTGGTATCACATTTGCAGCACAACAGTCAGTGATTTACTTCCATGAATTCTTCCCTATGTCACAACCTACTGCAGCATCTAAAAGATTTCCGATGTATGGCGTGGGGGGAGCTGCTGCAATGGCGGCCACTAGGTCTTATTTTCAGGTGAGGCCTTATATTTCTAAGTCTGAACAAAATTATACTAGGTCTTATTTTCGGGGGATGTCTTATTTTGGGGGAAACAGGGTATCACCAGGGTTGTCAGCTTCAGCATCCTTTTCTTTTTTGTAGACACCTATTAAACTCTATTCTTTCCATAGAGACCCTAAACCAAGGCATTGCTCCCTGTCCTTAAAAGGACACTCCCATTACTTGCCCTGGAATAGACCTATTGTACCCTATCAACAAATATTTAGGAGGTGACATCCCTGCGTGTTTCATGCACCAATCTTAATGCAATCATCAGGGGAATCATCAGTCCTGTATTTTGCAAATGTTTTCAGGGTAACAAACGTGTGCAGCACACAGCAGTGGCTCTGGGTGCTGCACTGAAAGAAGGACACCATGGATAACAAATTTAAGAAGATTAAGGAAGTCAAAGTGTCAGGATTTTTGAGTACTTTTAGTTCAAAGTACTCCATTGCGACTCAAACATGACGGATTTTGTGGTTGTGCAGTTTATACAGCAGTTTAACACCCCCTAGATACTAGCCATTGCTGTAATTATCCAGGGGGGACTCCAGGGTGAGACTCTTGGCCAATCACAGAACCAGAACTCTGGACCATAATTTAAAAAGCAATCCTGCTCATCTCTATTGTTGAGTAGTCTTCAATGTTCATTTAGACTCACAACACGCCTTATAGTCCGATGCGCCTAATATATGAATCAGGAAGAGCTCCGGGCCAAATAGCCACAGCGCTTCTTCATCTGCCGCCTAACCCGCTTACCTCTGCTCCCTGTGTCCTTGCTGTGGCTATCCGTGGGGGTCGCTCACTTCTCCTGGTTGCTCTCTCCTGGCATGATCGGCACCAAGTTCGGGAGTTTGCGGGGGCCTGGGGCGTTCAATCTTCAACATGTCCCACGTTGTAGGCATTCTGACAGTAGCCGCCACTGCTGTGGTGCTGCTGAGTCGCCTCTATGCCTCTCTCCTCGGCAATCAAAACCACGCCCCCGGACCCTCTTCTATCTGAAGCGCCCACCTGCGCCTTATAATCCGCTGCGCCTTATGTATGCACCAACACGTCTAAGCTGCCCTTTATTCTTAATGCGCCCTGTACGCCGGTGCGCCGAAAAATACGGTATATTATTATTACTTTTTCATTAAAAGAATCCATAAATAATTCACTTTATAGTGAGAATTTAAACTCATTGGCTTCTTTGTGAATATTTTTTAAAACCAATATGCTTCCTTTATTTATATTTTTATACTCCTTACACCCCATGGTGCTCCTTAATCCTTCAGATACCTTGAAAGAGGAAAAAAACAAAGATTAGTATTATCTTGTTTAATAAAATTATATGACACTGAGTAAAATAATTTCCAAATCTGAAATATGTTTATTGACATATTTTCTCAGCAGTTTAATAGTACAGTAAACATGTTACTTTATTTGGTAGCCTAAAAATTCTAAGTTATTCAAGATAATTTAAGTACAACTTACAAAGTTGTATTTCTACTTATTTACTGCTTATTGGGCATCTAAACAGAAGTATCCATTTGCACAGTTATAATTTCATCCAAGATTATACACCTGTAAAAATGACTTAAATAGGTTCATGTACATTGGGAATTCATAAAAAAAACAGCCTTAGCCATCCATACTAACATGAAGTTATATGTGATGAAACCAGAGACAGTTACTATCTTTTTTGACTGATAACCACCAAAATAAACAACTAAATTACACTTGGTGAGTAAAACATAACTTTAACTTCCAACATTAAAATGTTCAAAACTATAGCGAAGTACCAATGACTCAAAAAGCTACTGGTATACCTGTGAAAACATAAGTCCTCTATGGGAATGGTCTTGAGTTCTGGAGGATCTTATTACAATGGATATCAAATAGGGGTTTCAACTTAGGCCTCTAAGTGGCACTCGTGCCTGTTGCTTATGAAACTCCAATGTGTCGTCATCCTCTTCTGCTTTCTGTTAATTCCCTTAGAGGGGTTCACACATGTAGTGCACAAAAAGATACAGACAAAAGAAGACAGAGTATGTATATTCTTGAGTCAACAGACAGAGATCTTGTGACTTTTAAAAGTCTCTATCCTTATTAGACCCTGTCACCACAAATATCACACCTAATCATGATTAACTTCATAACTGCAGTCCTAACTAGCTACAGACCCCAACCCTATGATAACTGACCCTATTGCCAGCCTATTATGATCATGGTAAAGTCACCACATACATAGACAGTCAGAAAGGTTGGAAATCAAATCCCAATCCAAACATGATATGACATGTTTCGCCCAACTGGGCTCATCAGGGGGTAAATGGAAACACCAAAAACAACTTACCAACTAATCAAAAGTCCAACTGTGCACCGGAACATCCAATTGACAAAAATTTGTGTCGCGTAAAGAGGTCACTACACAAAGTGGTCATGTGTGGCACATATGTGCAGTTTGCACATGAAAGAACATGCATAGTGAGACAGAAAACTGGTTCATGTAAATGTGCTCCAATATGTTTACACGAGTTGAGTTAAAAATGACTCTCACCTTCATATAATAAAATCTATGAGGCTGACGCTTGTAGTCCAACGATGCAGAACAAAGCAAATAGTGTAATAAGGTGTTTTGTGGCAAACCACTCCTCTTTTTCACTGCCTGTGACAACCAGTGGGTTATCATCCAATATGTTGGCAGTCTGGTATAAATGATAACTCCAAAAGGGTTTTGGCACGTCCAGTGTCGGAGACATCATGAGCTGCTCCATGCCCTCCCATATGATTGATGGCCCCAGACGCAGTGCATATAGTGAATGCATATATTTTTAGGAACATCCTCACTGAGGTCTGGACACTGTATTGAAAGTTCCCGGGTGCATGTGCCATCCTATCTTGCTGATGCCATGTTAAGAGTAGGAATGCCCAAACCAGGGCGGCATGCTGGCGGATTGGGGGGAGGAGTCCTCTCGCTGGAGAGAGTGTATAAAGCTCAAGCGTCACCTTTGTGCACCTACTCCTCCATCTTGATTTAAGGAAAATAGTGTTATGATGTATGGGCCAATCCTGAACCATATTTACAGTAGAAATAAGTACAGAAGAAAGTATATGTCACAATAGTCAATAATGAGGAACAAAGCACCAATAATGCAGTGTGCAGACTTCAAATATTACAGCATGAAATTTGATAAATACCCCATACAATACATGCATATACATATACACAGAGTGTATGCAACACCCTATAGTGCATATACATAAATATACACAGTGCATGCAATATCTTTGGTGTTTGTTGTATAAGCACATACAAATGGTGTAAACTTTACATGCTACTCAGAGAAAACAGGCAAAACTTTTGAAAGTGCAGTAATAAAAGTGTTGCAGACTCATACTAAGCACTACCACACCCCTTTAGGTGAACAATTTTCTAAAGTGCCAAACGAAGTGCAGCTGCGACACAAAAGTGGTGGAACCATGACATAGATATCTGTGCAAGCTATAAAAAACCTTTTTCAGTGCAAGTCATTGACACAATAATATATCTGGGCTTATATTCATTGTAGAAAGACTGTACCAAAATGTGTAAAGAAGTCAGTTAAAGCTGATGGTAGAAGTGTTATGGTTTGGTGAATGATTTTTGCAGCAGGACTTGGACCTCTTGCGTCTGATTGCATGCAAGTGTGTATCCTCTTCCTCAGCAACACTTGATTCTTTTGTTACTTTCTTCACTCAATCAGCCAGCAATTTTTATGCAAGAAAATTCCCCCTGTAACACACCAAAATGTGTAAAGCACTTCATTGAAACATATAAATTGGCCAGCAAAGAGTCCTGATCTTAATCCAATAGAAAACCTCTGCAAAATCATTGATGACAAAGTTATGGCAAAGAAATTCAAAACAGTCACAGAAGTGTGGGAGAGACTGGAAGTAGAGCTGACCCGAATCACTCCATAGCGATCATGTCCTGTGACTACAAATGTGCAGAAGTCATTCAGAGCAAAGGTCTGTGCACCTCCTAAAGACTGGTGAATGTAGTCACATTCAAAAAAGTTAGTTATAATATTTCTTTGTGCTACAGTCATTGATATTCTCTAATTATGATTATCACATTTATTGCAAAATAAAGGTTTTATGTTTATATATTTTGTTTATTGTGTAAACCACTGTTCTAGTGACATGGTATCAAATGTTGATCAATGGAAATTACATTACTTCTGAAAAAAGCTATTGATCATCCATTGTTCTCTAATTTTATGAACTTCTATTGCGCATACTGTAATGACAGGACACAAACATAGACAGTGAGCCCTAGCACTGAGCCCCCCCAACAAAAAAAATCCAAATGCGGTAAAATAGGTGAAAAAATGCATTTGTGCATTGGGCTTGGATTTTACAGCTTTCATCACAAGGATGCCAAATTTGTATAGGTTTTATAATGTTTTCATATATTTACAAAAATTAAAACCTCCAATCCAATTTTTTTTTCTTTTGGTGCTAATAACGCATGCTATAATAAGTGTAAATAACTGTATGATTAGTTGTTATATTTGTGCAATCTGTTAATAAAGATTCATTCTTTTGCTAAAAACTTTTTCATACTTCGGCGTACAGAGCTGTGTGTGGTGTAATTTTTTGTGGCTTTTGATGATGTTTTCAAGGCTACCATTTTGAGTACTGCATGGCCTTCTAATCACGTTTTACTGAATTTTTTATGTTTTGCAAATTGGCAAAATAGTGGCATTTTAGACTTTGGGTGCTATTTTCCATTTTTGTGTTAAACGCTGGGAATAACCATTTTTATATTTTGATAGATCAAATATTTTTGGATGCAGTGATTCCTAACATTTTTAGGATTTTACTGTTAATTTATATTTATACCAGTTCTAGGGAAAGGGGGTGATTTGAATTTTTATGTTTTATGCAGGTGTTACCTGCGAGTGTTTGTTGCAATATGCAGCAAACACTCACTGGCCATGGCGAGGGCTCAGCCCTTGAGCCCTCTCCAAACACCTGCAACCGATGTGTGTTGTAGTTAAGGGGTTAAAGAGAGGACTACTGAAAAGTGTATGGGGAGGTAAAATTAAAATGTAGCCTTTAATAGTGCTGTCTTTAAAATACAACAGTAAAGTGTGTTTATACAAAAACATGTTTTACATCAATACTCTTCACCATTGCATTTTAACAAAGTACTATTAAAAGTTATGTTTTTATTTTACCTCACCTATACACTGCTCATAATAAGTAATATCAGCATAATGGGGGTAATTTATTAAGGGCCCGATTTGCGTTTTCCTGACGTGTTACCCGAATATTTCCAATTTGCGCCGATTTTCCCTGTATTGCCCCGGGATTTTAGCGCACGCGATCAGATTGAGGCGCATCGGCGCTGGCATGCACGCGACGGAAATCGGGGGCGTAGCCGAACAAAAACCCGACGGATTCGGAAAAAAAACGCCGTATTTTTTTTAAAAAATGTGTTGCGGAGCTTGCACTTACCTTCACTTAGAATAGGCCGGTGAACTTGAGTGTGTTCCAATGCTCTTCAGCGCAGCAGCCACCTGGTGGACGTCGGAGGAACTGCCTTAATGAATCCCGGCCGGACCCGAATCCACCGCAGAGAACGCGCCGCTGGATCGCAAATGGACCAGGTAAGTAAATCTGCCCCAATGTGTAATGTAAGACAGCAAAGAGAACGCCAAGCAGACATAAAGTTTTTCCTTTAAAAAGACTTCTTCTTTATTTTGTCCATATTAAAGGTCATTCTTATGCCCTTGTTTTTTGTTTTTTTTTAAGATTTTAAAAATTATGAAAATGAGTCTGAAGGGCTCCAGAGGGGTTAATGTAGCCTGGAAGCCAACAGGCTAATTTGCATCATGTTTAAAGCCATTTTTTCTTAAAAACAATGCTTAAAGAAAAGCAGATCCTACCAAAGGAGGTACACACTGGTATGTCAATGTCCTTGTCCTTGTCCTTCATCCTGGTGGTAGATGTCCTTTAAGAACACGTTCTGATGTGTTTCTGGTCACCACGGACCCTTAGTCATCTGGTTTTGCCTTGCCATTTTTGAAGTTGGTTGGTCTGTGCAGCTTGTGAAGAGTGGGTGGTTACTATTTTTTATAGATGGGGCACATTCACTTACCTGGTCCAGTAAGTTCTTCGAAAGTGCATTGTACGACGATGACCTCTGCCGCGTTATCCTACATGTGTTGTTTCTCTCAGGTTCGCAGGAGTTCACCTTCTTCTTCCTGGTGCATGTAAGTTCTTGGTCTTGCGACACAATTTGAAAGTTACATCCCGCACTCAGTCCGAATCGTTCGACGGCAAGCCCCCCCCCCCCCCCGATTTCTGTCGCATGGATGCCAGCACAGCTGCGCCACAAAAACAATCACTCGCGAGACAATCCCAGTGCAGACACCTTTTCAATACCTGTCAAAGCCGCACAAAACCTGAAAAAACGCAAAATCCATTAATAGAGCAGCACGTGACTCTTAGTAAATAAGTAACAGATTCTCCTACTATACTGTGTGTAAACTGTTTTGGTAAACTCCAAAAATGCTAGACATTGCTTGTAAATATATTATATATATATCATTTATTATGCAACTGTGTTTATCAAATATCAAATTCTTTCTACGAAAATATGCTAGAAATTACCACTTTAAGACACCCATTTCATGGTAGAGAATTCATGCTTGAAGGCAGGTTTTATAGAAAAATAAATCATTGTGACAACCAGTTTTATATGAATATTAATTTGATTAATTTGTGTAAAACTATAAATTAAATGAAACAAGAACCTCATAATAGAAATCTATTGTTTATATTTAGAAAACAAAGATGGGAATAGTGTTAACCATTTGTAATCATTGCACATTGTTTACAGCATATAAAAGTCAGTTAGCTCTTCCAACTTTTCAATGTTTTTACTATTTTAGGGTGTGTAGAGTATGGTTTTCTTTTTACCCTACAGTACAGGAAAATTGAATAATGCATTATTAACCCCTTACCGACACGCGCCCTAATAGAACGGCATGTGCCAGATCCCGGTGCATGGAGAGGGCTCACGGGCTGACTTACTGCAGCAAAGACTTACCAGTAACATCCGCAATCGGTGCTCGCCGATTTCAAAAAGATGGTGCTGCATGGGCGCCGCCATCTTGCTCCCCGTGACGCCATCAAGTCTTCGGAAGACCTGAGGCTGACTCATATTAAAGGGGAGGAAAATCCCCATATACTGCCATACTGTAGTATGGCAGTATATGTTAGGATCGATCAGACAACCTAGGGTTAAAGTACCCTAGGGTGTCTAAAAAATAGTAAAAATAAAAATAAAAAAAAGTTTAAAAAAATTATAATTAAAAAACCTAAAAATTCTAATCACCCCCCTTTTCCCTAGAACTGATATGAATATTAATAAACAGTAAAAATCAAAAACACATTAGGTATCACCATGTCTGAAAATGCCCGATCTATCAAAATATATTAATGGTTTTTCATTGTGTTTAACCCCGTAATGGAAAATAGCACCCAAAGTAAAAAATAGCACTTATTTGCCATTTAATTTTTTTTTTTTTAAATATAAAAAAATCATTAAAAGTGATAAAAAGGTAGCACAGTCCTAAAAATGATAGCAATGAAAACGTAATCAAAAGTTACAAAAAATGACACCACCCGCAGCTCTGTGCACTGAAGGCTGAAAAACTTATTGCCGCCAGAAGATGGCAAAATAAAAAAAAAAATTTGTACGGGAGGTGTTAATTTTTGTAAATGTATGAAATCATTATAAAATCTATACAAATTTAATATCCCTGTAATTGCACTGACCCAAAAAAGAAAAAAGACATGTAATTTGGGGCACACAGTGAAAGCTGTAAAATCCAAGCCCACAAGAAAACGGAGCAAATGCGTTTTTTTACCATTATCACTGCATTTGGAATTTTTTCCCGCTTCCCAGTACACGGCATGGAATATTAAATACCTTCACTATGAAGAGAAATTTATTACACAGAAAATAAGCCATAACACAGGTCTTTACTTTTTTGAAGGTGGGGAGTGAAAAATAGAAATGAAAAAACAAAAAAAGGCCAGGTCTTTAAGGGCTGAATATAATTATATTTACAAAAAAATTTACTTGTTACAAAACAAATTATTTTTACAGAAAACCCCTGATAACTAATTTTGTTTTTAAAAAAGTCTACTTTTTATGGAAATATGTCATTTTAAGTGATTTTTCACAAATACTCATACCCAATATCAATAAATCAAATATATCTAGAAGTGATATACTCCCAAATATTATAAGTTACTGCCTTCTCTGTGTCCTTTTATGCATTTCTCATGGTCAGTTCAACCTCTTATTGTGCAAAACCTTTTTGGTGACCAATGGACAAATTTGTAATTCTAAAATAGTTTTATTTTTCTGGCATGGCGTAATAAAGATATACTGAAGGTAAACCTGGCCGTCTTGATCAGACCCTGGCTAGCATGTACATGCATAGGCACCCTGCAGTGGCATCTCTCTCTCCTCGCAATCCACCCCTGGGTCTGTACTTGCAGCAATCATTGAGTTATATTTGACTGACCATTTACACCCAATATAGATTTTATTCTATATAAAGCAAATGTCTTGTTCATAAAATTATAGTCTGTGAGGTTGCTTTTTAATTTGCCTATAAGGTTTCTAATATTTCTGCATTATTTGTAAATGCAGTGGCCGTGTTTAGAAATTCCTCCTAGTTCTGTAAAAAAAAAAGTGTTTGTAGTTTTAGATATGTTTTCATAGTGTAATCGAGGTCAGCGTACTTTTCATAGTTTTTATTTTGGCACTTTCATTTTATCTTCATATTGTAATGTTTCTATGTATTATGTTTTGTTTAAATTCTATTTAAGAGTTCTTCTTACGGAGACTACCAATTAAGGCCACCGTGTAGGCGTGTGGAGTCTTACAGCCATGGTTAGCTGGTGACAGATTCCAATAGCCTATGCTTTGCTGATTTTAAAAATGTCAGCATTCTGATTCATTTCAGTTCTTTATATCAGTTTAATTCACATTACCTGGTATTGAGTAAGAGTTTCTGGTGGTGAGGCCTTATACATAGACCAGAACTATTGATGTGGATATTGATTCAGTTATCAACTACTATTTTAATGAACATAATAAAGTTACATTTTAGATGCTTCTACTTTTTCAGTGATTATATGTTTTATTTGAAAAGCATTAGTAGCTTTTCCTTCTGATGGACTTACAGTCCAGTCAGGTACTGTAATTTAAATTAAAAAGTTATAAGATGATATAGATATATTTATTGCAATTATAAATGTGATTATTATTATTGATTAAGACTATCAAGCTGGTCTGCATCAATGTTGCTGGAGGCCCCCGAGCTCAAAATCTGGTGTTTGTGTTTGTGTGTGTGGGGGGGGTAGTTTGACAACAGAAGGAAATAGAGAAATCAAAGTTCACAAACTTCTACACTTGTTTCTCAACCATATGTTGTTTTCATAATGTAAGCCCATCCCAGTTGGCATGCAGTACCCCATGTAGATTCTAGGATGTACTTGGGGTCCCTTAGGGCTCCCTGCACACAAACTAGCTTTAGATGCAAGTCATTTAAATCTCTGTTCTATAGATTTGTTTTTTTATCTAAGAATATGATATTGATGAGTACATACATGTTCAAATTGTGATGAAATCAATAAACTATCTGTTATATAGTCATCTGCTAAATAATATTTTTGCATTCATTTGCTAAGGTTGGTTTGAATTGATTTTCCATGTGTGTGAGGGGTAGAGGGCTCAATTTGCTCAAGCTGCCAATGGCATCTTACAAGCTTTTCCTAGACTTAATGCTTTATGTGCTGTGTACTGCATAAATTAGTTTATATGTAGAATATGTACTGAAATGCTATATGTTTATGCTCCATTTTTACTATATGACTGAAGGCTTCGTTGATGATCTAAACAACTTATTATGTTTTTCTTATACCAAATATGTTCTTATAAATTTGTATTATTAAGAGAAAGCATATATTTAATATCACTTTATTTAGTAACTTTATTGATTTTGATGTAACCTATTGGATACAGAACATTATTGAGAATGAATCATTATTACTATTCCCCTTGTGCAATAGTATCAGAGCCACCCACTAGAAAGTCTTATTCTATGGACAACAGGATAAGCATGGGCGTAGATACCATTAACCCCTTAAGGACGCAGGGTTTTTCCCTCATTTCTCGCTCTCCACCTTCAAAAATCCATAACTTTTTCATTTTTACGTGTACAGACCTGTGTGAGGGCTTATTTTGTGCGTAACAAGCTTTACTTTCTCGTAATGTTATTTATTTTAACATGCCGTGTACTGCGAAGCTGAAAAAAAATTCCAAATGTGGAAAATTTTTTAAAAAACGTCACGTTCTTGTGGGCTCAGTTTTTACGGCTTTGACTGTACACTCAAAATAACAGCTCAGCTTTATTCTTTGGTTCGGTGCGATCGTGGTGATACCAAATTTTTATAGGTTTTATTGTGTTTTAATACATTTTCAAAAATTAAACGAATGTGTACAAAAAAGAAAAAAAAAATTTGCCATCTTCTGAAGCTAATAACTTTTTCATACTTTAGCGCACGGAGCCGTGTGAGGGGTTATTTTTTGCAAAATGAGCCGAAGTTTTATTGCTACCATTTTTGAGGTTCGGTGCGACATATTATAATTTTTATTCCATTTTTTATGTGATGTAAAAGCGTGTAAAAGTCGATTTGCGAAAATTTGGGCGCGATTTTTCCGTCTCGGAGGTCACCGCCGGCCGTAACCGTTTTTTATTTTGATAGATCGGGCGTTTGGGACGGCCGGCGATACCTAATGTGTCTGTTGATTTTTACTGTTTATTATGTTTTATATCAGTTCTAGGAAAAGGGGGTGATCTGAATTTTTATTTTTTTTTTTTAAACTTTTTTTTTCTTTTTTTTTTTTTTCACTATTTATTAGACCATCTAGGGTACATTAACCCTAGATGGTCAGATCGTTCCTACCATATACTGCAATACTGGCATTTCTGCACACTATACATTACAATGAGCCACAGGCTCATTGTAATGGATATGCAGAAGCCATGTATCCTCGGGTCAAACAAAGACCCGAGGCTACCATGGCAACCGATCGCCGCCCCCCGATGACGTTCGGGGGCGCGGCGATCGTAACAAAGATGGCGGTGCCCGTGCGCCGCCGTCTTTTAAATGCCGGCGGCAACGGAGGGGTTAATAGCCGCGATCGGTGCAAGCACCGACCGCGGTTATTAGCGGTGGGGGTTTTCTGCAATATGCAAAAACCCCCACCTTTGTATGAAGAGGACTCAGCCCGTGAGCCCTCTTCATACACTCCTTATACCTCTGCGCCGTAGAGCTACGGCGCAGAGCGTTAAGGGGTTAAATACCATAGGGGCTGCCGTGGGGTCCTAGGTGTCAGGATGACTTCTTTTCACACAACTATCTCATAGGCTGGCCATGGGTGGTCTGTGAGAGTGGGACTCTTGGGCCTCTTCTTCTGGCTGTGACTTGAGTCCTGTTATTTCACCCCTAATGATTGCCCTGGACCTATTGTGAAATAACTATTTATATAAATGAAGAGAACATAGCTGAAAACTAAATATTCATAAGATTTGATATTCACTAGGGATTGTCAATATTCACATTAAGGTGTTCTGCAGGAAACATTCAAAATCACCATGTTATACAGTAACTGTTAACTTAAAGGGATATTCTCATCTGGACATTCACATTTAATTTAATTCATCTACCATATTTATACATTTCTTTTATTGGATGTTATTACAAAAATTCTGTGAAAATAATTTCCCATTGATTTATACATGGGGACGTCGGAAAGGTGAGTACAGAGGGTTTTTTTTTCATTGATTCGAGTCACATTTTTTTGCTGAAAAACTCAACTATATATGGTACTGCTTGTATCAATTCCTCACAGTTTTCTAAATATCTGCTTGCTGTCATTTTATAGGACTCTTCATTGATTACTTCCATTGGATATAAATCTCTCCCTTGTCATGTGATGTCACACAGGTCGATGGCTCGTTATAACACAGAAGGTAATCAGTTCTGTGTGTTATAATGAGCTGTGCACCTGTGTGACATCACATGACAAGGGACCATTTTCTATCCACTGGAAGAAAACAGAGAAAATTTCTATAGAGTGGCAGCAAGCAGAGATCTAGAAAACCCTTATGAATTGATACAGAAAGTATACTGGAAAACTGTCTAACTTTTCATTATACAATAAAATTTATTTGCTGGATTAGGAGAACTCCTGTAGCTAAACAGGAGTGACATTTTGCAGTGTACTGGACATCAATCTATTAATGTATAAGAATCCAATTTAGTATTGTAGGAGGAGACTTATATTTGGAATGAAATTTGGAACACTGAACTGATACGGAAGGTGTAAAGCAACAACCATTTGGAAGCTATGGGAAAGGGGTGATAGTAGTGCAACTGATGTGCCAGTATAAACAGAGACAATGGCACAGACAGTGGTGGATGTTTTGTTGGAGGTTTAGACATTATAGAATTAATGGATAAAGGATGTTGTACTATAAAAAGAAGTGTCTATTTATTCAACAAAAGTGAACTGGCTCAAATTTGCTATATACAGTATGTATAATATGAATAAATTGTAAAGAGCCAACAAAATCTATAGAAAAGAGTTTATTTGTTGGCTTATCTATTGTCTTAAAAAATATATTTTATGACAAATTATTATCCACAAAATATATTAAAATTATTTGCTGCTATAATATGAAAAGAAAATTGAATAAATGGAAATTAAATGCATGTTTTATGAGAAGAATGGCAATATGAGTGCAAACATTGATGTATTGAATATTCTGTACAGTAGGTCATTTCCATCTGAAAGACTCCTAAATGGAATTCAAACAAATATGTACTATACAAAAGTCTGCACGACACATTTACAGTAATGTAAAAAACACACTCTAAACATTAGCAAGAAATTACAATTATATAATAGAATACAAATGCAACATTGAGTGGTGATTAATTGTGTTAAAGCAATTCAAATCAAATTTGTAGCATACACTGTATTGTATGGGTCTCAATTAGAATTTTAATGAGCATACCCGTACTCGTCTAACTACTCACTACAACAATAAGAATAGAAAGAAATGATAAAATATATTCTTGGGTTCAATATATTTTTTGTTCTTACTAAGGTCAAATCTATAAACAATACAGAAATTATGTTTTCAATAGCATCAAGACAGTAGAATGAATGCAAGTTACACAATATATACATATGAATAAATGAATTATGAAGAGTAATAAAATATATACTATTATTTAAAAAAAAACAACACTTTGAAATGAATGCATTATAATAATATAATCAAGTTAAAATTAAAAAATTAAAACACTCGGGGGCTGACTTATCACAATATTGTCTGGGTTGTTTTACTACTTTTTACGGCTAATTTGTCCCAGTTGAGACTTATTTGTTCCAGTTGGAAACCATAGGTCATATGTTATTCTTAAGTAACTAACTTTATGACCTAAAATGGCGGAAAAAACAATCACAAATGGAGGCAAAAAGTTGCAAATAGTTGCTCAAAAAAGCTCCACTTCCCTGCGTGTGTAGGAGAAAAGTTTTGATTGGGTTGCTCAAGAATTTACAATAAAAACAACAGACTTGTATGTCAAATGTAACACCCTCTTAGATAAATCAAAGAATTCCAACTCCCCTCAAAAAGACTAAAGATAAATGAGGAGATTAATTTGGTATCTAGGTATTAGCACAATAGGGACTAAGTTGAAGAAGTCATTGTAACTAATTGTAACTTGATTTCTCATTGTAACTAGTTATACTACTGGTTTTAAGAGATAGATGGATACATAGAAGATAAATAGTATGATGTTGAATAGGTGGATAATAACATCTCTCTACAGAAAGTTTCCATTTCACTATAGAAAAAGAAGATCCAATGTTTGCCTTCTTTATTTTGATTGTACAACAGTCTGCTAACCATCTGCTTCTGGGATTGTTCCGCTTTACACTAAATGTACGATTCAAGTACTCCGTACAGTTTTGCGTTCCTTTCCTTTTTAGCTGAACATCTGCTGATAACAAAAATATGTACTTTCATGGTTTGGTTTCAAGTATGCTGTCTATTAAATATCAATGAAGTACTGCATTGTTTAGAACCGTTAACAAAAATATATTTTTTAGCAGCCCAACTCCTCTCCTAAGCAATCACAGTAGGGAAAACAAACATTTTCCAGTACAATGGGGCAGGTTGTCAGTAAACACAGTTTTCCGTTACATTTTATTCTCCTTTTAAAATGATAAGTTTTATGATATTCTTGTAATGAGAATGAATAAAACCTTTTTAAAAGGAAACCTACATGAGGAATCTACCATCAGAAGTAGATATCATGGTAGATTACTTCTGCCTGCCTTTTTCCTAATCTGAAATGTAATAATCCTAGGAGCTCACTAAAAACTTTATTTTAGTAATATATAAATTATGCAGAGGCTACTGGGGCATGTGCCTGGCTGGACACTCCACGACCCTCTGCAGTTAATTTCATATAACTAACATAAAGTTTTTAAAAAGTTAGGTTAGGTTCCAGGATTATTAAATTACAGATTAGGGCAGAGACAGGCATGAGAAATCTACTATCAGATCCTCTTCTGATAGTTGATTCCGCATGGTAGGTCTTGTATAACAATATTTTTATTGAATTTTCAGTTATACAGAACAGTTATACAGAAAGAAATACATGACGTAAGGGAAATTCCAGAATCACCTTTTCAGAGGATCACAAGCAAGTAAAATTTTCTTGTAAGAGATGGAGGTAGAAAAAGCAAGGTAAAAGGGGCGGTTGGACAGGAAAGAGAGAAGGAAGAGGGAAAATATAACATCAAAACTATGTATACAAGGCAAATCCTCCAAACAATGTCATCCATGTTAACAATCATTTTACGCTAAACCCACATACCAGTTAAGACTTGAGAGAAGAACACCTCACACATAGTATCAACACCTAATCTAGTACTTTCCTTACAGAGTTCTATAACCTATGTAGGATAACCACTTCTACAAACCGCTTTTAAACGCACTTGTGCTCCCAAATCTCCCAGAAATAGTGCGGTTGTACTGAACTTCACTCTTGATAACTAACACATAAGGGGTTTCAGTGGACTTCCACAGCCTTGCCAAGTTACTGCTAGCAAATGTCAAAATGTGCAAAATGATAGCTTTATCCCCCCCCCCTCTCCATCTCTATGTATAATAGAGTCACCTGCGGATCCCACAGGGGAGGGAAATGAAGCACCTGAAACACTGTCTGCCACATAGGAACTATTTTTTTGAATTGCCACCAAACATACAGTAGCATTCCCACCTATTCATTACAGTGCCAGAATACATTAGAAGCATTTTAGTACATTCTTGATAACCTTTAAGGGCTTAATTACCATCTATACAATAGCTTTCTAGATGTTTCTTGGTGGTTAATGCATCTAGAGAAATTGAAGTTGGTCGCCAATACATCCTTTCGTTGGAACCAAGTAAACTGCTGGTGTAATTATTCATCCAACTGTTATTGATACATATAATGCAAGGGAGTCCTATGCGAAAGAAGAGCAGAGTATGCTTCTGATACACTCTTCCTTCTCCTGGTAATTGACAGAAAGTATCACTCATAGGGAGAGACAGGTGGCTTAGGGGTGGTTGTGCTGTGTCGTAAAAGATTTTGGAATTTTTAGGGTAAAAATCCATTTTTGAAAGATCGAACTCCAGGTCAGCAAACTACTTCAAGGTGGTATCAGTATATAGAGATTCCACATTAGTCACTCCATACTATTAGCAATTAGCAAAGTTCGAGCCAGATATCAGATGAGAGACCACGGATAGAGGTAATTGCCTCCGGCGTAAGGGAAACAAATTAGCCTCCTTTAAAACTTGTTTTCTAATATTCAATGAAGCCCTCATTGGGGGAGTTAAAAGCTTAGGTTTAAGGTTGGAAAATCGTGATATCCACACATGTGATGCTAGTGAGGATAGTTCAGATAATTTTTCTACCTTTAATTTATCTGGGACCTGCAGCCATCAGGCTTTAAGTTGATCTACCAAAGCATCGTGATAGTAGGAAATAAGACATGGACATCCTAAGCCCCTTCCAAAATGGATGAGAAGAGGTGGATCAATATAGTGCCATGACCAATGAGAAAAAGGGACCCTCCACCCCGAATGTGCTTAGAACCTGTCTCAAGTACCCCCAATAACCTGGTCATATGCTTTCTCCTCATCCACTGTGAGGAACAGAGAAGGCATCCGACAGACTTCTTCTAATGCAATAAAATCTATGAACCTCTGAGGTTCCCTACTGCCTACAGCCTGCACCTGTTCAGGGTGTAAGCTCTGTACACTGAGGCATGAAAAAGTTATTACTCTCACAACGGGGAAAATTTTTTTAAAACCTTAGCTGAAAGGGTTTTAATTTTTTTAATTCTATTAAAACCTATAAAACTTATATAAATTTGGTATCCCGTAGTATTGCTCCGATTGCCGTTGTTACATGGGGATGTCAACTGTAAGTTACAGCTCACACCGGTGATGAGCTGATCTGGCATTGGCTCAGTAACATACAGGTACATTGTGGAGCACTAAGTTACAGTGCTCTATGACACATCTGTATGTCATGGACCGTTAAGGTGTTAATATAGTATATTAGAAAAATGTTCACAATACTCTTTAATGTTACTCTTTAAACTCTAAGATACTTTCTGATCCTTGTACAAAATAGCACAGGTTTAAGTTAAAAATAGTCAGGTAAGCCAAGTTATAGATGCAATAAATTAAACATTCACCTGAGTCATCAAGATTCCTCAGTAACCATTTCTAACCTTTCTAAAATGTGATCTGAAAACTATTTTATCATGTCTGCGATTTCCCAAGAATTACCACAAATATAAACATGATAAAACAAGATGAAAATCTACTAGACTTACATCAGAGGTAGCATTACTTCTACCTGGATTTTCCTTTGGTCTGCTAATTTCATTGTGTTTGTAACTCTGTTATGACTTGATGACCATTTCAGTATGGTTTACTTCTGCATACAACACATTAAGCTTTTAACAATAGTTCAGGTAAATATTGTGCCTTTAAATGTACAACTAAAATGTGAAAATGTTATGTTTTAATATTTCTAGTCATTAAGCAATTAAGGGAGATTAATTAGCAGATTAAACAAAATAAAGCATCTTTAAGTATGTTTTTCTTTTCTCCTGCATAATACAGGTGCATCAGTAGAACTTACTAAGGCTTAGCGCAGCTTTATGGAATACCCACTGTAAATCCACAGAGAAGCAGCTGACTAAATTAGGAAAAGTGCATATACACAGCTGTGTCACATTTTCCTGGCACTGCCCCAAACCTAAAGCTCATGCTGTTAGCCTAAAATCAACACCTTTTCTGATGTGCCTATGTTGGCAGAAAATATGCTCCACTGCCAGGTGTTTCAACACATCCAAAGACTCCACAGCAGCTAGAATACTGATGCTTGGAGGGATAATTGGATTTAGAGATATTTTAAACTATAGTGTAAGAAGCATTCTATATCTCTTTCACATGCTAATAACTTTATTTTCAGTGCCAAGAAGACACTGAACAGCTTAGTTATCTACCCTCTAGAGTAGGGTATGTACTCTGACCCAACTTAATCATCCATTCATTTATCAATAGTTATTAGTCGTTAAATCATTTTTGGCATTAGTTGTTAGAAATATTCTCACACATCGGGTGTTTGACAAATAAAAATGTAAAAAACAAAACGTGTTTTAGAGCAAAACAAAAATCTTCACACAAATTAATGAACGATTTGAGTGTATGTGTTTATGTATACATTTATGTCTGCTAAAGAAATCTGTACCGTCACACTTACAGTCCCAAATTTTACACAGCCGATCTCTCTGACTAAGGGAACGTCATAGAATAGGTTTTAACCCTGCGTTTTCCAAAATCCACTTATTACCCACCATATACAGGAGCCATTGTCTGCTGCTGCTGCTGTGGAAGCTGAGCCGTGATTGATTGCCGCTCTGCCACAGGTCATTAATATGAGCTCTGAGTTGTGATAGGTTGCTATAGGCAACAGGTATAAAATGCTTATGAATGAGGTAAGATGGATATAGATACATAGATAGGGGAAGATTAATTAGAAATATCTGAGGTAAAACTTTTCCAGTTGCCCATGGAAACCAATCAGAGATCAGCTGTATTATCTTATCCTGGCTTTCATTTTGTGACTTTCTCTTTGGACTCTCTTTGGATTTTTTTTACAGTATCTGCTATTTAATTATGAATGTTCGTTATTCTTCTGTGTTGTTTGCTTGTATGTCTGCACAGTGACCTAGAGAGATATTGTGTTCATGGTTGTCCCATATCATGTAAGATACGCCGAGGCAAGCAGGCAGGTGACAGTTTGGGGGGCTGAGTTTAGGGCACACTGTACTTCTGTCCCATAAAAGTGAATAGATCTGTGGTCTTACATGAGCACCTTTCTATTGCTATAGTAAATTCAAGCAGTAGACTACGAGTGACCAAACTGCAGGTATTTATCATCTAATTATTGAATCTAACCATTTAGGTGCTGTTCCAAATACATATATCATACATTACATTATACATTACATTATACAAATACAGTATTTTCCGGACTATAAGGCGCACCGGAGTATAAGGCGCACCATCAATAAATCCCTGCTAAAATGTCTAGGTTCATATATATATATGTGGGCGGCACGGTGGCTGAGTGAGTAGCACATCTGCCTTGCAGCACTGGGGTCCTGGGTTCGAATCCCACCCAGGTCAACATCTGCAAAGAGTTTGTATGTTCTCTCCGTGTTTGCGTGGGTTTCCTCCGGGTACTCCGGTTTCCTCCCACACTTCAAAAACATACTGTTAGGTTGTTTAGATTGTGAGCCCCATGGGGACAGGGACCAATTTGACATGCCTGTGCAGCGCTGCGTAATCTGTGTGCGCTATATAAATAAAGAATTATTATTATTTATTTATTAAGGCGCACCGGATTATATGGCGCACCTGATTATAAGGATGAATGACCAGCAGGTGGCAGACCTGTGCATAGTTCAAGGCAGCTGTTTTCTGTAAGTATGGTTCATATATTAGGCACACTGGACTATAAGGCGCACCTTTGATTTCTGAGAAAATCTAAATATTTTTTGTGCGCCTTGTAGTCAGAAAAATACGGTACTATATATATCATACAAAGGGGTTTGACCCATAAGTTATACTCATCTCCTATCTAGAGGATAGGGGTAAATGTCTTATTGAGAGCATAGGAGTAAATATCTGATCATGTGGCACCCAATCACTGGGCAATTGGTAAAAGGAGGGCTATGTGTCCTCCTCAACTGTCCTGTGTTGCAAGCCCCTGGCATCGACTTTGTGATTGTAAAGTCCCATAGATATCAATGGAGCCACCAGGGATGAGTGATCAGACATTTATTACCTATGCTTGGAAAGGTGGAATATGTCATTAATGAGAAAAAAAATCTTTAAAGAGGACCTGTCACCCTGAAAAAGTGCACTAGGAGCTGCTTAAAGTAAGCACCTTCTAGTGTTAAAACAAATGCAGCAGTGTTATACTGGAAATGTCCGATAACACTAATTAATACCGCTGGGATGTACAGTATTCATGAGGGGGTGGGATTAGGGGCGCATGACACGCGCATGACACATGGCAGTCACCTCTGCCCTATGGAGCGAGCAGGGCAGTCCAGGGAAGAGGCCACTTTGAGAGGGGTCCGGCGTTTGTACTGTACGTCACAGCTGTGTTAGTTAGTGTTATCTGAGGTTTCTGATAATGCTAGCAGGTCCTCTTTAAGGAAAATGGTCTTACTCTCCATATATTTTCTAAACTGCTTTGTAAGTCACCTATAATGGTGAGGATTTTCTTGTCATCTTAGTTCAGACAGAATTATGTTACAATATGTAATTTTAAATTTAGTGATACAAGACTTATGAATATGACATGAATTACGTCTTAGTTTTGAATTGAATAGTTATGACATTGTGCACTTTACAAAAAGCAAGCTGGAATACCCAGGTTAAGATGAATTGTATGCTAAAAATGGTTACACAATGTATATAATATAGCAATGGGTGATCAATTTTAGTTCTTACATAGATTGCAATGAGTAGCTTTGATACAAATGCATATTAAAATAGCATTGTTAGACTGCATTCAAGACTGAATTCATCAGAAAAGCACAATCATCATGTACAAACACATTGTTCGGTTCTTACATTAAAAATCCCTTGAAGTCTAATATAAGCAATAGAAAACTTTTTCAAGCAGATGTTCCATGGAAATTCATAATGTTTAATCAACCCTTATTGTCCTTAGAGAAACAGTAGTGATTTTCATAGAAAACAAGTTTACAATGACTTCTAGGCTTGCCTAAAAATCCACTGGGATAAAAAAAATAATGTATGATTTATAGTTATTTAATAATAGTAATTCAAATGTGACAATTGGATTTGACAAAGTGAATATTGTGAAATGGAAACAGATGAAAGTTAAAATATCAAGTAAGTCTTCTAGGCTGCGTCCTCTTAAAAAAAAAAAGACTGTTAAATAATTTATAAATCTTCACAGGTTTCATGTAAGAGGCAGTATATTGACCTTTCATTCATGATAACCTTTTTATCATATTTTTGGTTTTCCTTTTTCTCGAATCTTGCACATTTTTAGGCAGTGGTGAATTTGAGGCTAAGACTCAATCCTTGAAAAGTTTGTCACTCCTGAGTTGTCTTTGTTGATGTCCCTTTAGTCTTAGACAACTTCCACCCACCCGTCCTCTATGCTTCTCCTGATATAGCATTGGTTTAAATGAATATCAGGCACAACGGCAGTGGATAGGTGAGTGTGCCAGGTGGGTGGAAGGAGCATGCCTGCCTTGGTAAACAAACAGGAATTGACAGGAATGCCAGGGAAGGTAAGTACAACAACCCCTAGTTACGAACAGGGTCCTCCCCCACGCATGCGCGGCCGAGGACCCCATTTGTATCTAGGGTTGACCCGTTCCTCGGATCGCAGTAGCACTTATCTTGTTCTTGTGTGTGCCGCCGCCTCCTTAGTGATGAAAGCAGAGGGGGAGGTAACTAAGGACGCTGTCGCGCGATACTGGCGGCTTGTAAAGCACTTCTGTGTGCATAAAGAACAAGCCGCTGGTATCGTGCGACTGCGTCCTTAGTTACCTCCCCCTCCACTTTTATCACTAAGATTGCGGTTGCGTTATTCCAGTGGCTTGTTCTTTATGTGTATTGAAGTACTAAGGGCACCACGATCTTAGTGATACAAGCGGAGAGGGCGATAACTAAGGACGCAGTCGCATGATACCAGCGGCTTGTTCTTTATGTGCACGGAATCGCTTTACAAGCCGCCGATATCACGCGACAGTGTCCTTAGTTACCACCCCCTCCGCTTGCATCACTAAGATCGCGGTCGCGTTATACCAGCGGCTTGCTCTTTATGCACACAGAAGCGCTTTACAAGCCACTGTTATAACGGGACCGCAATCTTAGATCCGACTTACATACAAAATCGACTTAAGTACAAACCGAGAGTCCCTATCTTGTACGTAACCCGGGGACTGCCTATATAAGTATTGTTTTTTTCACAGCTTGTCAGGCCAGCTGCCAAGCTTGTTTGGAAGTGGAGGGATTGTTAGCTATACTAGGGTTAGATGTATGGGCACTGCCCTTGTAAAGGCGGCAGCAGCTAGAAAGTAGGGTCAGCTCACACACTCTCTGGGACAACCTATGTATCGAACATGGAAGGAAAGTGTATAGACTGCCGCCTAGATCAGTGATGGTGAACCTTTTAGAGGTCGAGTGCCCAAAGTGAGACTCAAAAACCACTAGCTTTTCCAACACAGCAATTTAGGCAGTAACAAACTTATTGCTACCAGAATCTTTGAGCTCCAATCCGACACCTTTTCACTATTTGGACAGGACCAAGCAGCACAGGATGGGTCTTTTTACAATAGCAGGGCACTACTTGGACTGCCTGAGACTGCAGGAAGATGCTATGTCTGGCAAACTCTGTGCCTGGGAGACAGCCTGTGTGCCCACAGAGATTCCTCCGAGTGCCACCTCTGGCACCAGTGCCATAGGTTCGCCACCACTGGCCTAGATGGTAAGATTGTTCCTCTTTTACATAAGCACTGGCAGACCTTACCACAATATTTGGTATATATGTGTTTATGTTTTTCTTAGTTCTTCTCTTTATGGTTTTGAGTGACATTTTGATTAAAAGTTATATTTTAAGTATTTAGATACCGTGTTTGCATTTAATACTTGAGATTCCGGTACTGAGACTGGTCTGGATAGACACACAGGTTTTTTTGGGTTTTTATGCCTTTTACACAATTAAATATAGGGAAGGGACGGTTGGGCTGGTGGTAGGTAGAGGAAGATAGAATTAAAGATTTTTGGTTCACCAAGATATTACTTCTTTGCATTACATCATGTGCATAGTCAAGATATGTTTAATGGGCTACAATACTAATTGACACTCCCTGGTGTATAAAATAACTATTTTTAGTTGAATTGATCATCACTAAACACAATGGAATGATACAGGAAGCAGTGTTATTTGAGGTATTCCAGAACAATCAAGAATCTGCCCCTATAAATTTGCCTTCAGGACCTTAACAATACATGTTAAGTATGTTACCATTTCTATTCTATGATTCATTGTTTATGTCAACACAATGCTATAAGTGGGACATACAGGATTGTGTATTGTGCAATATTGACATATTGAGATTTTTTGTACCTACTATACCTACTGTACCTACTGTACCTACTGTACTACTACCCTTTTTTATATATTTAAAATGTGATCCACAGGGTACTTTGTGACAAATACTTATCCTTTAACTGTGCCATTTCCCTCAGGTAAATAATTAACTCACAAGGTTATAATAGTCAAGTGGTTCCAACATTTCAGAACATCCAGACAAAGGTCAAGATAACTTTATTTATTTTTTCATTATTAACCCCATCACTCCCTCCCCTGGGATTCTCTAGAAATCTTCATGTTTGTAGTGCACCATGTAGCCATAGGGGCCATGGTGGCCCCCTTTAAGTGCATTTACATGTTAACATTAGCTCAACATTAGCTCATACATTACCTAGGTCAGAATGGAGGTGATTCTGGATGGTCCAGATATCATGCCATCTCATCTAATAGCTCCAGCACTGTATTAATTTCATTAATGATGGTGGCACGCAGAGGCACTACATGGCACTTAAATGATTCACAAGGTCCCTGTTTCTGAAAATAAAGCATAGTTATCTTGGTAAACTCTTCATACATTGTTAGACAAGCAGCCATATTGTTTCTGGTGGTATTTACTATGAATCTAAAAGACTTATCTCTCTTATTATTAATACAAATAATATAACAATTACTTCATCTCTAATGTCATATCCTTTTAAATATGATTTTATTAGGAAAATATTTTTGTAAAGAAGAACATATAATTATCTGCATAATACTACATTGTTGTGATATATCAATTATTTAGGTACCCTAAAGGGTCGAGCTAGCAAAGGAATTCCCTTCTAAATATAAGTTATAGCAAAGCATTATATTTGGTTGTAACACCTGTTATTACAAACACCTCTTCCTAAAGTGTGCTCATTTCACGTCGGCATCATTTGGGCATTACTTCTAAATGTAACAGCATCTGTTTCACATTTAATTTATGTGCTCAGATGTTTATCTATATTTTCATAATGTATTGTGTAGCTCTAATTCATTTATTATTTATCCTATGCATCTGTTAAAATGGAAAAAATCTCCTAAACATATTGAAGACAAAGTCTTTGAAGACATACCGTAGCATCAACAAACAACATCTTAGATGTGGTGCATAAGTTTTATTGCTGAGAAAAGTTTATGTTCTCTGTCAATGAAAATGTTCCCCGAGTTTGCAATTCTTTTATACCCACTGAAGGCTACAGGGACTATTAAATATAACCCTTGGCTTTTTTTGGCTCTTTCCCATACACCAATTGGTACCAGTTAATTTTAATGTATCCAGTTAACCCACCTTTCACTGCAATGTTGTATAGTGAGTGTGGTCTACTGAAAAAATAAAAATCCTTTGCATTAAGAAACTTCTTTTTCAAATTAGCCTAAGGTGCCGGATGTAAAAACCTACTTTCTAGTGATTTATATGTGTAGGGAACGTGATGAGACTTGGGCGCTACAAACAAAGGGGGGCATGTATCTTATTTTTTGTTTCTTTAGTATAATTGAGACTATTGGCAGGTCTTTTTTGTATGTTTAGTGCTATTCTGGCAGGTGCAACTGGCTTTTTTGAGACTTCTTGTTGCAAATGTCTCAAATCCACATGAACACAAGCCATGTGAAGGGGGGGGGGGGGTGTAATGTACAGGAGTGAACACTACTGTAAAGTTTAGATTTGAGGCCGTGGCCTGCTTTTTTAAGTGCATCACAACAGCTGAGAAGAGGAGATTTGCCCAATTACATTGCTGTTGCCACCCATGATAACATAGTGTTAACAATTGTGTGTTAACACTGTGTTCACACACATGTGCTAACATTGCATTAATGAATGCGTATTATAAACACCATGTTGATGTAATTAGGCAAACCTGCTGTTATCAACTGTTTTCATTCATTTGAAAATGCATGTGCTAACGCCAGGTGTGACCTCAGTCTTAGAAATAACCAATACATTGCTTTAAAAAGTGGATGCAAAAATTTATGAATTTTAAAAAGAAACAGCCCAGACTGGTTTGTGAAATAATTCCAATTATATGTTAAAACAGGGTCCATAAAAAAAAATCCTTTCTCTCCACCAGGTGCAGGTTTACACCTAAAATGATGCAAAAATAAACCAAAAAAGGGATACATAAGTGGAAAGCCCTTGTGGGGCATCTCGTCGTACCCTCAAATTTTTTATACTATAAAGTACAGAGCTTTATAAGGTGTCAGAACAAACTGACTTTGAGATAATGACATGGGATAATGATTTTATATTACTAGATTTGTAATTTTGGGATGCAAGGATAAAAATACACAATTATGTCTATTAATATTTATTTTCTAATGAAAAAAAAGTAAATTGGACTTTATGTTTTTATTATACTATTTTTACAGGCTCCCTAGGATGATTGAATTGGAATGGGTTTTATCAATCATACAATATAATTTGTTCCTAGTGTAAACATACTACATAAAAATCACACCCTTCCTCCAGGGGGTAATTAAGACGATTCTCTCTTTCAGAGTCTGTCATAGAAATGGAATAGCTGCCCCCCCACCCCCCTCTAGGCTACAAATTGAGAAAAAAACATCCAGCCCACAACACCACACATCCAGGAACAACTTTGTTGCAACTACGAACCCTAAAACCACATATACACAACACATTTACTGAACTCCAGCAGGAGACAAGTTATTAGCCACAAATTATATTCTCTAGAGATTCTTAGAGTCTTTCTAGCAACAAGGTAAAACAATTTGGGGAATTTTATTAAGCAGCCTCAGACTCAGTATTTTAGCAGCCTCAGACTCTCTAGTAGGTCAGCCCACTGGTGTGGTACTTTATCATGTTGCACAATGTCATCTTTCCTTTCAAGGCGAGTTCACATGTTGCGTTTTGACCTGCATTTTCATTGCGTTTGAAACGCATATACAACAGATGAGGAGAGGCGATTTGCCTAATTACATCACTGTTAACATTTCCGTTTACAAAACGCATCGTAAACGCGATGTTAACATTGCATTTAAAAGCATTAACGGTAATGTAATTAGGAAAATTACCTCTCATCAGCTGTTGTATATGCGCATAGTGCATATATCAGCTACTTCACGCAGGAATTGGACACATCTGATGTACTTTTGGTGCTCTGTATGCACCCATACCACACCCATAGCGAACTCGTAGCTGGATCAGTGAATGCTGGACATTTAATCCAGCTTCTTCATATGTGTGGCCATGGTACAAGTCCAGATGCAGATTTTCATAAAATGGTTTCCCTGAATGACGTTACTCCATTGGCAGCCTGGGCATGTGTAGGACCACAGCCTCCGGCCTGGGTTGCTCCTATTGCTTGTTCTATTCAAAATTACTTGTTCTATGTAGAGTGGATTAATCTACAGGATTAAAGCCTTCACTGGAGACTTGTGTCGCACCTGCGGCGCACTATGAACATGGTCTATTTTTCTGTTTTAGACCTAAGCTGCCACTAGTACTACTACCATTACTCTGATGGTTATTTTACATATTAGAATAATTAGAATCTTACAAACTACCATAACCAGAGCATTTTATCATGAATATATTGTACAATTCAGGCACTAAATATTCACCAAATGTTAGAACATAATTTCTGTTTTCTTTAACGTAAAGAAAGAAATACATATAATTAGAATGTTGAATAGTTGTTGACTAACAGTAAAGGTAGCGGTGACAACTTTCCCGAGTCACAATGTTGCAAAGATAACTACATCTACTTGAGATCAGTACTGTATATATTTTGACTAAATATATCATTGCGTAAATGTCACACAGCATTTTTATGTTTTGCAAAACACCTTTCTTTTTATTCAAGCATTTTGCTGTGGTTGAAAAGCATTTTTTTAATATCTAAAACTCATACATCTTTAAAGGCCTTCTGTTCCGTACATCTGTTAGAAAAGAGAGCATATGTTTTAGATTCTATATTTTTGTAGATTTTTTTTTTTCAAAAGATAGCATAAGGCAGGATGTAGCATAAGTAAGATGTAGCTTTAGGTCCCTAATAATATTCATGTTTCTTATTTGCTGATTCCATTTCTCATTTTACCTGAAGGCTTTTAAAAGAGAAACAAATACAGAAAAGGCCAGTTTTAATATCTACTGTGCAAACACATTCTTTTTTTTTTCATTTTACATTAAAAAGCTTCAAATACATAAAATATTTCCCAAATGGGCTCTAAAATAAAATTTGTAAAGAACTATAGTCACTCCCTATCACAGAGGGAATCACTTTGAATAATCTACTAATCTTAGAGAAGTACATCTGACAAAAGGTATTATTTGTACAAATAAACAAATGCTGGGGGCTGTTTTGTACATTCAGTAAATTAAACGGTTTTCAGTGAATCCAAACTCTACTAATTTATTGACAATAATTGTGTAACTAAGTCAAGGGGGGAAAAACATGTTCAGTGGCAAATTACTCCCAAATTACTTAAAATATGTAATCTTTGGAAAATGACTGCTATCTATAGGAGACCTACATTATGTCTGTATGGCATGCACTAGTGACAATATCAACACTGAAAATATATGGGAGTGATGTATGAGGCAAATAATCACAAGTCACTGTTGTGGCACAGCGGCCCTAATAAATATGCCTCTTGGTTTTGCCTCAAAAGGACATACGTGTACTTGTAAAGAGTTTAGATGCAAAGATGTAACCTATTTGAATATTTAAAACATAAAGAAAAGAAGAAAAAGGAAAAACAAAGTACAAACCTAAAATTTGACTTTGAATATCCACTTAAAAAACATAAAAGACATAGGGGGCGATGTATCACTGCTTGTTTGCCTAGAAACCGGTGTGCAAGCCGTGATTTAGTGGCTATACCTGGCACACTGCCAGTTGAGCAAGAAGGGTATAGTGCCAGGCTGTTGAGTGGGCCATCATGGGCAAGGGACACCCCATGACTGTGCACTAGCTATAGCTTGCGCCAGGTTCAGGTATACCGCAGTTCTACACCAGGCAAAGTGCACCACGTTGCTGGATATCCTCTGACCTCCTGCTAGATCCAGAGGGTACCAGGGGGTGAAATTTGCTCCCATACTCAGGATACATGCCATCCTATAGTCGGGATAGATAAACAAATTGGGCTACTAATAACATATGTGCCTATGGGCATAGAAGGCTGATTTATTTTGTTAGAGAGTCAGTCCATAGACTAGGGTTGGGAAAACACATAGGTTTAGGTTTAGCAATTGAGATAGGGTTAGCATTAGGTTAGGTTAGAGTTATCATTAGGGTTATTGTCAGGGTTAACCCTAATCCCTATTTTAACTCTATTGCTCATAAATATAACACATATAACACTGATTTGATCCTGACCCAAACCGAAACTATTGAAGAATTCGAAATTCAGTGGATCAAATCTTGAATATTTTGCTCTTCTGTAGATATAAGTTTGTTTAGTTATTTTTTATTCATTAATTCATATTTTAATTCATACAAACCAATGGATTGTTCATGTACTTTCTAAATTCCACATATCAATGTATTACTTATATTTCCCTGCATGGTATTTAAGATACTTCAGTCACAGCTAAAAATGAATTTTTGATTCCATTAATTGCCACACTGGATATTAGTTTTAAGAACATGCAGGGTATACTGTGATGCAATGGCATGACTGCATAAGCTTCAGGTCCTGTGGCTGTATTGATCAATCCCTGCTCAATTGCTGTATTAATTCTCTCTGTGATAATATTACACCAGTTATATATTCTTTTTTCCTTTTCTTGTGTTTCTTTTATTGCCTGGAGCCCACATGCTCTCATTTATTACCCCACAAAACTGCATTTACAGGAATGAGACTGTCCATATACTCTAGGGACCACTCACCCACAGAGAACAATCAGATGCTGCTTTTATTCAACTGGCACACCATAAGACACACAGCACCCTCAAAAAGGCTTGGCAACAAGAACAAGGGTCTGTTGTTTTGCATGTACACAACATGTGGTGCTCGATCCAGATCTATTGCATATCATAGGAAATGCTTATACTCGCAGGCTTGGCCCATTTCTGTTGAGTTTGATTTACATTCACAGGTGATGTTTAACGCATGTGTTTCAATCTGCAATGCAACAGCTGAAGAGAAATTAAATTGATGTTAATGCAATAGTTAACATGATGTTAACATAGGTGACTGTTAGTTCAATGTTAACAAACACCTTAACACATGCATTAATGGATGCACTTTGTAAATGCAAATGTTAACAGCAATTCATGCCAGTCCCACAGTGGCACAGGGAAAGGTGGTTAAAACTTTTTTTATAGTGAAAAAGATGGGAATCCATTGTAACATTACCCCTCATTTACAAAAGACCTTTAAAGAGCTCTAAATACACTCCAAGAAACTGGAGTAAGATACCTGGCTAATGATAAATCTTCTCCGTAGCCCTCATGTAAAATTTACATAGATACTTTTTATAGTTTTATAAATCATCAAATATTAATTGTACTGGTGAGAAAAACAAAACATATTTTATTGGTTGGCCTGCAGGATAGCAAAATTTACTATTCCACGAGGTTCATGCAGTCTGACCCAGCTTCTGCATATTTGTGATCCCCAGCAGTGGATTCATTGTGCGAACATTGTAGGTGGGAATAATAACAGCAGGGGCACCTGTACCTAACAGCAATGAAGCTGTTATTTGAAATGTTTATAATTAAAAATTATTACATTTTGTGAGATTTTAAACAACAAGTTAGAATGTATTTATAGGATAATAACTTTAAATATTATAAAGATGGCAATTTTGTTCTTTTCACTTAAACCCTGTGTTATGAGCAATTTTCTGTTAATATATTGGCTTTGAATGTATTATTAATATGATATATAGCCATAAAGTCCTCATTTGCATGCAGTATTGTATGTTTTAAAGTTATGATGCAAACTCTTAAAAGCTGCTGCTGTCTTCTAAACAATACACAAGAGATTAATTATTCTAGGCATCTGAGTGGCCTCCTGATGTGTGTAACTCATTTTGGAATTTGAAGTACAGTGAAGTATTATGAACCAATATAACAAGCCTGAAGTACTGGTTATAAATATGCACATTTGGTCTAAGTTCAAGAGTTAAGACAATTGCCATGAGATTTATCTTGTCATTAACCTTCCTGTCCGCAGTGTCAGCAATCTCTGTGGGGCCATCATGTCAACATGATCATTTCCTTGTAAGATGAATAAGACATAATTTCCTGTCAAAACAAATTATAAATAAAGTGCAGGGTTCTATTAGTCTCACAAAACAATAGAACTCCAGCAGGGAAGTAATTAAACTCAAGAGGTTGCATGTGAGTGGATCAAGTACTAAAAATGAAATTATTTTTACCAAAGAAAAAACTGGATTTAAAAGACAATCTGACATAGTTAACCAAAGGATTAAATAACATAATTTACAATGTAGTAATGTGGATGTGATGACAAATGATGACAATTAACAAATAAAAATTAATTCTGATCAACCAATGTATATTAAATAAACACGGATAGAAAGAATTTTAAAATTATTTCCAGATATTTTCAATCCCATAATTTTTAAATGCTGGTTGTTCTGTAGTTCTGTAGGAAAAGACAACCTTCGCACTTCGATTTTGGACACAAAGTGAATACATTTTCATTGCGGCATACAATTGTGTGAATGTTTTCGGCTGCCCATTAGCCTTTCTTAAACACATGGAGCCGCTGGTTGAAAAGAAATTTTCAGTTCAGCATAGGATGAAATGCAATGCCGTGCCAATAAGGGACAATTCTTTTTTTATTTTTTATCCGACATGGGCATATGAGGGCTTGATTTTTTTGGGGGTAAGATTTGTTTTTCCAATGGGTTAATTTTTATACTACAAATAGCATTATGATTCAAATGTATTAACTCTTTCCTGCAGCGAAACATAATAAAACAACAGTTTTGCCACCATACAGTATAATAAGCATGATAACATTATTCTGTAGGTTAGTACAATTCAGAGGATACCAAACATGTATCTTATGTTTTATCGCTTTAGCAAATAAAACACTTTTTTAAGGAATGTGTACCCACTGATCTGCAATGGCTAACACCAGTTTAGGTGTGAGACTGAGACAAACAGACAGACTGACAAACATAAAGAGAGAACTGAACCATCCTTCCCCCCTTCGGGAGATGGTGGGGGTAGAGACAGAGACACAGGTGACACATGTTGCTTAGTGCTCCATCTTGATCCTTCCCCTAGAGAATTCAAATAATCTTTATTATATATAGTGAAATCCTGGGACTGCCCCTCACAATCTACATATATATGTTACTGATGACATAAGAGAACACATGATGCCATATATGTCTTTTACATAAAGCTGATGATAAAGCTAGTATTTGCAAGTAGTTATAAAGGTAGTCTAGTGAGGGGGGAAGTGTCTTGCAGAGTCCAGCTACAGTATTCATGCTATCTTTATTTCTCGGAAACTGTCTTTCCTGGGCCTGACAGAAACATGGCTAAATCCTTCAGACACTGTTTTCTCTGTTATCGTGGCCTCCCCAGCCCTTCAAAAAACCTTTACCCACACTCCCCAGCCCTTCAAAAAACCTGGTGGACGTGTTGTCATCCTCCTGTGTGACACATGCTCCTTCAGCACAATCCAACCTCTACCCATCCTCACCTTTCCCTCTTTCTAAGTCCACTCCATCCACATCTATACTCCACGTGGATGTCATCTACAGACTGCTTTGGTTAATCACTTTAATACCTGGCTTCTTCACTTTCTCTCCTTTGACATCTCTTCTATTATCATGAGGGACTTTAACATTCCCATTGATAAAGCTCATTCTGCTACCTCTAAACTCCTTTCACTTAACAACTCATTTGGTCTATCACAGTGGTCCTCCACAGCCACTCACAAAGAGGGCCACACGCTTGACCTCATCTTCATCCACATCTGTTCTCTATCCAATCTGTTTAACTCTACTCCTCCTATCCAACCACAACTTACTGACTTTCTCTACCAATCTGGTTATAACCTCTCCTGCAGTCCACAGGCCTCACAACTTCCTGGAACAACATGTCCACCTAGAACTATCTTCCTACCTCTCGTCCAACTTTCTCCTTGACAAACTGCAATATGGTTTTCAATCCAACCACTCCACTTAGACTGCCCTTACCAAAGTTTTTGATGAACTTCTGTCACCCAAGGCAAAACATAACTACCCCTTAAGGAAAAAAGACAATATAGATTGTCCTCATCAGCAGGCCGTTGCTGCATGAGGGTGATTTATATTGTGTTTGGGATTGCGCTAGTACTGCCAGTGTGCCAGCGCAATCTGCAGTAGGAAACCTGCTGTTACATACAACCTGGTCACTTCTGCTTCTGCCCAACATGGAGATCGCTCAAAGCCAGGCAGTTTAACTCCTTAACTTCTACGATAGAGTACGAATGCAGCAGCTAAGGAACAGGGTTCCCTCTGTCATTCCCCCCCTGCAGCGTGATCACAGTGTGCCTGGAGGTTGCCATGGCAGCCAAAGGTCTGACAAAGACCTCCTTGTCTGCCATGTACAGTGACCTATGAGGTCCAGTGTAAGACTAGATATCATAGGCAGAATGTCAGTAAAACACTGATATGCATAATACATTGCAGTACAGAATAATAATAAGTGCTTCCTACCTCCCAAAAACTTGTAATAGAAAGCGATCAAAAGATCAGAAGTACCCTATAATAGTACCAATCTAACCGCTATATTTTCCCGCAAGAAACAAGCCCTTATTACCCTCTTTTGATCAAGAATAAAAAAGTTATATGGCAACATGTCATTATATGGCAACACTAAGGAAAATGTGGTTTCAATAAAAAGAGTTTTTATTTGCTAAAGAAGTAAAATATAAGAAAACCTGTACATGTTTGATATCTCCTTAACCATACTAACTAACTCCTTAACTATAGAAGAATTATATTATGCTTATTATGTCTTATTCTGTATGCTTGCAGGAAAGAGTTAATAAATTTGAGCCATCATGCTATTTTTACCGTAAAAATAAACCCTTTGGAAAATATAAATTCCACAATAAACAAGTCCTTTTATGCCCATGTCAGATAAAAAATAAAAAAGTTATATCTTTTGGAAGTTGAGCACGAAAAAAAGTAAAAAGGGTCTATGTCCTGAAGGCCATTTTAAGCCATATCTTTATGGTGCTACTTTGTCCTCCTCTTCCTCCTTCACCAGTCCTCTGCCTTTGACACTGTCAACCATTCTCTCCTGCTGCAAATGTTTTGTACTCTTAGTATCACTGACCATGCCCTCTCCTGGATCTCCTCATACGCTTTCAACTGCACACTCAGTGTCTATCACTATCACACCACCTCGCCCCCTCTCTGTTGGCAGGGCTCTGTCCAGGGGCGTAACTTGAGAGGGTGCAGAGGGTGGCGTCGCTCCTGGGCCCAAAAGGCTTAGGGGGCCCATAAAGTTTCACTTTCCTATATGAGAAGACTAGTACTATAAACCATACATTAGTCGGGGGGCCTGGCACAGACTTTGCCCTGGGGCCCACTTTCCTATATGAGAAGACTAGTACTATAAACCATACATTAACAAGGAAAAGTATGCAGTCGGTAACAAGTACCTCCAGCCCCGGCTCACACCACAAATGAGGACGACCCCTCTTGTCCTAATGTGCACGGACCGGTCAGGAGCATGACCGTAGACACAGCAAACAAAGGCATATAGCCATAAGTCCAGCACAAAAAGGTGGAGAGGTTTTAACAGCCATGATTGGGAGCCACTCTGACTATGCATGTCACTTGTTAGTTATGGCAGACAATCCGCAGTTACCAATGTTCAGCTCCGGTAACAAGCTGAACTGACATCAGCTTCATGATTTACAGTTATTTTATGGAGAGCCAATTAACTTGCTTGTCTACAACACATGTACATCATAAAGCACTAAGGAGTTATGCAACAAATGCACACAACTAAACAAAAAATGTGTATATATATATATATATATATATATATATATATACACATATACAGGCGGTCCCCTACTTAAGAACACTCGACTTACATACGACCCCTACTTACAAACGGACCACTGGATATTGGTAATTTATTGTCCTTTAGTCCTAGGCTATAATGATCAGCTGTAACAGTTATCAAATGTGTCTGTAATGAAGCTTTAGTGTTAATCCTGATTCTTATGACAACCCAACATTTTTAAAATTCAATTGTCACAGAGACCAAAAAAGTTCTGGCTGGTATTACAATGATAAAATATACAGTTCCGACTTACATACAAACTCAACTTAAGAACCGACCTACAGACCCTATCTTGTATGTAACCCGAGGACTGCCTGTATACATTTATAAATATATATTTACAAATAATGAAAAGAAAAAACCTCAACAAACAAAAACATTTCTATTTTTTCCTTGTTTACCCAATACTCTACATTTTATACAACAAAACAACCACAGCAAAATAGGGGATTCATGGTAATTTGAAAATTAAAAAATATTAAACATACATTAAACATAAAATGAATGAAACCTAAAAGAAAATGTAAATTATTAACTAACCCTATGTGTCAAAAGTTATGGTTTTTAAATCTGTCCCACACTAATCAGGGTCTTGACTTACTATAGAATTTTAGTTAAAACTGTTTTTGTGGATGAGAAGGAACGTAAATAGCTTGGCATACCTATAAATAATTCTTGTTACATCATGGATTGTTGTTTGATCATTACAACACTTTATGGATTCTGCCAAAGGATATTAGTCCCCATCCAATTCTTCTACACTTTCCAATACACTTAGTGGGCATTAAAAGGAAACACTCCAAAAGGCATGTGACTTTTAATCATTTGAAATACACAGTTTAAACATAAGCCTCAACTACTGCATCTTATCTCCTCTTCTCCCCCACAAAGCCCCTACCACCCATTGTTTTGTGCAGCCCTCACAATCCTCCTCACCCCTTGAACTCATTGCATCCTTGATTGGGGGCAAAATTTACATTGGACATTAGGCTAAAGATAGAACCTTAGGGGCATTCAAACAACTTCTCTTGCCCAGGGGCGTCCATTTTTTTATCGATGGGAAAGGATACATTTGTGGAGAAAACTGTGCTAAGGGTGCCATATATCCCTAGGCAAGCCCCGAAAATGAGAATTATTCATATACTACTTGTGTATTTTTCAGTATACTACAATTTTTAAAAGTTATTTGTGATCTTATTTTCTGAAAGAGGAACATTTTTTTAAAATAAAAAATATGGTTTTTAAAAATATATATTGAAGTTTTTAACTAGCTTTTAACTTTATAATTCCAATTAAATTTTGGATTTTCCTTATAATATTCTATAAAACCAAATGTGTCATCTTTTCTGGATTATAAATAACTACAGCAAAAATTAAATAAAAAGCGTTGAAATTTAATGCCACACAATAATAAGATAGTGGTCTTTTATTAATAGAGCTGTATGCTTTAATTGAAGAAATCACATATTTTAGATAAGGTCAACATAAGAATAAAGTGATTCCTTTTGATTTATGCAAAGTCATGTATTACCAAATTGAGATTTAATAGCTCAATTCTCTTAAGGTATTACATGTTACTAGACGAACAATGACCTATATTAATAAAGTATATTTTTTTCTTTTAGAAAATGTATTTTCCTAAAGAATCTTTTTTTACCATTAGGCATTCTTAAGAGGACATGAGTTTATAGTTCTTAGAAAAGACTGATTTGAAGGACCTTGTAATTTGAAGTAATTGCAAAATTTGCATATAAATATGAACTTTATGAGATGACATTCAATCAGCTTAAATAATAATGTGCCATTTATTCCTATGCATTTTTACATATTTAATGGATTCTGTGCAAAAAAGCCTAAGATGACTGATAAAGATCCATATATGTTATTGGGAGAGATAAACTGATTTATAAATATACACTGTACAGTGTTCTCATGCTAAAGTGAACATTAGGTTACAATGTGCCATCTATTTATCTATAGATTTAAACTTACTGTAAAATTATTTCATTGAAATGATGCAACCAATTTAGATGGAAAAATAATTAAAGGATAATGAAATTAAATGTTTAAAACCTTTATAAATATAATATACACTTTTTGGCTTTTTTTACCATTCATTTTATGTAACATTTGCTTTTACGAACATTTTACATTTATTATTCATGTTTTTCTACTGATTATTTGACAAGCTGCCCAATAAATATGCTAACATAAAAATGCCCATATTTTATGCCATTATCGCATTCCTTTAAGATTCATATTTAATAAATGGTTGAACTATTTAGTACAGTGATTTTTATTTTTTATTTATAATCATGGTATAAATATATAAAACTTGTAAATTAACTCTAAAAATGTTTACTAAGAAGAAAATTGGCAGCATTGTTAAGTCACAAATGCTGGATGGTCTACTTTCTAGTGAGAGGCACTGCTTTTTGGCTTTTGTCATATTTAGGAAATATGTTAAACATAAACAATGCATTTTCAAATGTATAATATCATGAAATTGTGTTCTATAAAATTAAAGTAGTGGATAGCAGTAGAATGAAGGCTGTGTGACATTATAAGGTCAAGAGGCAGCCAGGGGTTAAATTCCGGGCATTTACTGTACACCTGTCTTACAGCTGTTTTGACTATTTTGGCTTTCCCTGCCTACTTGAAGTATTAATGTGGACATTTACATATTCTTCTAGTTTTGATTTTTGCATTGACTTGGAAATTTGCTTGGTTAGTGTTTTTAATTGTGACTAGAGATGAGCGAGCATACTCGTCCTAGCTTGATGCTCGTTCGAGTATTAGCGTACTCGAAACGGCTTGTTGCTCGGACGAGTATTTCGCCTACTCAAGATCGAGCTTTTACTTAAGAAAACACAGTGAAGAACAGTGAAGAACACAGAGAACACAGGATCATTAAGGATCATTTAAGTGAAGAACACAGTGAACACAATGAAGAACACATTGCAGATGTTTCCGTACATCTACTAACTTATCAGAAGACATTAGTGCCGAAAGGTGTTCTTCACAATAGTATGTGAAGAAGAATATGTGTGAAGAATCTTGTGAAGAATCTCAACCAAGCTGAGGTCAGGTGCTGCCCAGCTATTCCTTGTTCTTAAATCCCTTCCTGCAATTCATTTCTGATGAAGGTCAGATAGACCAAAACATTGAATATACTTCAATAAATTGGAGTGCCAGGTTATAAACTCATCTCACCAGGTACACATCATCCTTGTGGTTGCCTTATTTTAATACTGTATGAATATATCTACTCAATCTATTAAGTTATACAGTATTATCATTACAATCAGTCACTTGAGGGCAAACCAAAAGCTGAACTAATTATTGAAGAATCTGAGACATGCCCTTGGCAAGTATGTGCTTCTACAGTAGCCAATAGTCAGAGTGCCCCTACACCAGCCAATAGTCATAGTACCGCCAGCATCCAGAGAATCTACAACAAGCAGAGTGCCCCCACAGCAACTAGAATTCCCTCACAGCAGCCAAAGTGCCCCCACAATAGCCAGCAACCAGAGTACTCCAAAACCAGCCAGAGTTCCCCCACATCAACCAGCAGCCAGAGCAACCACATGACTGTAGACTTTCCTGCACCACCTCCAGTGTACGTCCCGCTATGGAAAAAAATATAACATAAACATCATAAAATAATAATAATAATAATAATAATAATAATAATAATAATAATAATTTACTTACCTTGCCACACCTCCCCAAAGCCACAGCAGTCTTCTTCTTTACTCCTGAGTATAGTGGATGTACAGTATGTACCAGTTCTGAAACTAGCAGACACAATGTAATGACATCATCAAGTCTATTGGCTTCACTGCTGGTGTGTACAGCCACAGCACACAGAAGTAAAGAAGAAGACTGCAGTAGCCTCAAGAAACCAAGAAAAGGGGAGTATTGGAGCTCAACTGGCTATTTGATTTGGCCCATGGGCCTTGTGTTCGTCTTCCATGCACAAGTGATGGTGGAAATCTGGCCAACCAGTTTCTTCCTGTTGATTGCATAATGCACTGAATAAAACAAAAAACAGGCATAAAACACTAGAAGTCTTCACACGTTTCTCATGTAAATAGAAATCATTATTAAATGGCTTAGTAACCATAAGAAAAAAACAACACTTTTGGGTTTTCAATTCAATGCATGTGATGTATTATAAACATGTATTTAGGATATGCTTATTGTACTAATGGTTTTATAAATGTATATGTTTTTCTCTTTATACTGATCTGTAATATACTGTATACACATTACTTATTTTTTTCTATTGCCTTAATTGAGACTTCTAATGTTGTTTTAATGGTGTTGCTGTTTCTTGAGGAGAGCGTAAACTTTGTGCTGAAAGATGTGAACAATGCTCATTTATTTTCTGTTGTTTCTAGTTCCACAAAGAAAACAGAAATGTTTTCATTTATTATTGAGGTTTTTTTAAATGAAACAGTTCATTTTAATAGAACATATCACACAACATTTGCATTTTGTTTTGGCAAATCCTTTATTTAAAATAAAATATTTACACATTTTTCTTAAAAGAAATTGCAGACAAAGACCAGGCAGATAATCTATGGAATTAGAAGTAAAATGAAACCATGCAAAAATTGGTTATTTTCAATGTTGAGTTAAAAAATATAAATAAAAATCTTTCATCCTTAAGCCCTAAGTGTTCCGTACCGTACTAGTATGGCGCTGAGTCCCGTGAATAATGTTCAGCACTGTACTAGTACGGCGCAAGCACACCTGGGCTCTTCCGTGTCACCACGTCACATGACGTGGCGACATCGCGATGGGATGTGGGTGAAGGAGGCAGGAGAACCTCCTGCCACGTCACCTGACCAATCAGATCTGTCTCACCCAGCGATTGCTCCGATTTTTTTTGTGAGCCATCTGTGCAGCTTGTCAGTGGGGTTTGGGGTGCATTATTTAATTTTTTTTGTGTGCCAAACAGATGGTTTATTCGTGTAGTTGGGTGCACATTATCTAATTTTTCTGGTATACGTTCTCTAGTTTTTTTCTGGTGCACATTCTTATTTTTTTGTGTGTCTCAGAAGATGTTTGTACACCATGTTTGAGGCATACAACATGCTTGATTTTGCCTCTGAGTCAGCTAGTGGGGGTGATGTCCCCTTTTACCTATTATCATCCTCCTGCTCAACTTCCAGTGACCTGGAAGGACCTTCAGACCGCCTCATAGGGTTCCTGTGCCTGGGACTTCTGCTATTGAAGTGTCTGGGGCTTCCACTGACCCTACATGGGTAGCCCCAGATAATTATGCAAGTCAGGTCCCCGACTTTTTGAGCCAACCTGTAATTAAATTTGACACGGCAGGGCTCAGAGCTTTGGACTTTTTAAGGGTTTTTTTTGTTGAGGAGCTGTTGAATTTCATTGTAGTCCAGACCAATCTCTACACTGTATAACATATTGCCCAAAACCCCTCTTCATTTTATGTACAACCCTACAGGTGGACCCCTGTCACTGCATCAGAGATGGAGAAGTATTGGGGCATAATACTTCTTATGGGGATTGTAAAGAAGCCTGCAATCAGAGACTACTGGAGCACAGACATTCTGTACGACACCCTGATGTTCTGCATGGCGATGAGCAGGATGCGCTTTGAAGCCATCCATAAGGTTTTGCACTACACCGACAACACACAGTGCCCACCATGAAAAGACCCCAGTTATGATCATTTATTTAAGGTCAGGCCCATTTTAGATCATTTTAGTGTCAAGTTTTCCCAGGCATATACCCCCGCTAAACATGTGAGCATAGATGAGTTCCTGGTATAATTTAAAGGGAGACTTCAATTCCGCAAGTACCTGCCCATTAAGAGGGCAAGGTATGGCGTGAAGATGTATAAGCTGTGCGAATGTACATCAGGGTATACCTACAAGTTCGGGGTATATGAAGGGATGGACTCCACTATAGTGCCCCCAGAATGCCCCCCCCCTTCCTAAATGTTGCAGGAAAAATAGTGTGGAATTTGGTGCACCCACTGCTGGACCATGGCAATTTCCACACCAGCACTACACTATTCAAGTGCCGCGCTTCCAGAAATACAGTGGCATGCAGCACTGTATGTAGAAATCAGAGAGGTCACTGCTTGGGCAAAAACTTAAAAGGCACATTAGCAGGGCACTATGCAGGGACTCTGTATTGTGTGTTAAGTACAAGCAAAGACAGACGTCCTTGTATTAACCACAATACATGGGCACACCACCACCCCTGTCCCAGTATGAGGTACCAGTACAGAAATCCCCAAGCTGGACTGTATTTTAGATTATAACAATAATTTCAAGAGGTGGTAATAAAGTACTTTCTTTTGGAGACCAGGAAGGGGAGAGTACCAGCACTTCTGGAAGCGAGGCCACATCAGACATTGTACTAGGGCAGCACTTTCAGAAGTTCCCCACACAGAAGAAGTGCAGGATGTGCTCCAAAAGAGGCATTTGGAAAGACACCATTTATCATTATGAGACATGCCCAGAAAAACCTGGACTATGTATGAAATATTGCATCAGAATTTATCATACATCCCTGGATTTTTAGATTTCTCTGTTTTTACCCTGATGTACTATTCACAGCTTATACATCATGCTGCATGCCTTACCTTCCCTACTAAGCCCTGCCATGTGCCCAGCCTGTACATTATTGCCCCATATGGGGTATTGCTGTATCCGGGAAAACATGCATCATGATTTTTGGAGCGTTTGTCTCCCGTGGCAGGAGCGGGGCACAAGATTACATAATGGGTATTTTTTACTATGCACTAATCATTTTTGGGGGGTCCACCTGTGTGGTTTAAATGCTAACTATGCTTATAGATTAATCATGGAGGGCTGTAGTTTCCAAAATAGGGTCAGTTCTTAGGGGTTTCTACTGTGCTGGACCCTATTGGCTTCTACAAATTTGTACAATTTCTGTGCTCCAAATGGCAGTTATTCCCTTTTGAGCACTGCCGTGTCTCCATCCTGCAGATTATTGTCAATCATGGGGTATTGCCCTAACCGGGGTATCCCGCAGAATGATTTTTGATGTGTTTTTCCCCAGTGGCATGAGTTGGGCAAAATACTTTTGTCACTACAATGGCATATTTGATAAATTGCAATACAATTTTTACTCTGCACTACTCACTTTGTATTACATTTGAGCCAGCTTATGGGTTGAGCCATCTTTGGGGTTAAAATGCTCATACACCCCTACATACATTCTTTGAGGGGTGTCCTTTACAAAATGGGTTCACTACTTGGGGGTTTCTATTGTACTGGTACCTCAGGGGCACCACCAACACTTATCTAGTGAAAACATAAATTTTGCTCCTTTCCTCCTGAGCTCTGCCGTGTCTCCATCCTGCAGATTATTGCCTCCTATGGGGTATTGCCCTAACCGGGGTAACCCGCAGAAGTTGCTACTAAAACTTGAAACCTTCTCACATCCGTAAAAAATGGAAACGTAAAACAAATTATGGAGATAAAATGGCAAAAAAATGTTGTTTGACTTTTTGTCTAAAAAGTAGAACATTTGAAACTTTGAAAATTGTCATTTTTTTCAAATTTTTAAAAAATATTGAATTTTTACGCCCCAAAAAAGAAACTGATCACTGAAATGACACTACTAACATAAACTACAATGGTTCAAGAGAAAATCACAGGGATATCTTAAAGCATTGAAAAGTTATTACCACAGGAAGAGACACTGGTCCCCTTTTTTCAAAAAGGACCGAGCCTTAATGTACAAACAGGCTGCGTCCTTAAGGGACTAAGGATAGTCCCTAGCTGATCCTAAAGTGGTTATAGAGTGTGTGAATTTTTAATTGCTTTAGGTCATTTAAATGAAAAATGACTACCGGTAATTATTATTGGTAGGTACATCAGGTACTCCTATAAACAACATAAAACTACTTATCCCATGGTAGGTAATTTATACTTTGGCTTGGGAAACCTCTTTACAGTCTGCTAGAGAAATATGGTAAATAGGGTATAGGTAAGAATCATTAAAAAATATTCATAAAATAAATAAAATTTCAATAAAAATGTATTTTGTTCCTTTAGAAAATAGAACAATAACAAAAAGTATTGCTATTTCATACTACATTTTCACATGAGAATCTATTTAGCTGAAGCCAAGCACTCCACAGCACTGGCCAATATGCAGAAAGATTTCTTTATAAAGTGCTCCCTTCAAATTTATAACAATCATATAAATTATACATTTTGCTGAATATTTTATATAATTGTTTGTTACATTAATGAGCACACAAAATGACTGCTTTTGTTTCTCCCTCAACTTGATGTAGTTACTTTCTTTATGTTGTGTGTTTCCTCTTCAGCTATTGCTCTATCTTAAAAATCAAGTAAATTGAAGTGTCATATTGTTTTGTGGTTGTAATATTATATTGTGTATGCTGACACAGCCATGCACAGTCTCTTTCTTGGAGAGGAAGGTGCTCATAGAATAAAAATGTTTGGATCAAAGTTGCTTACCATAATTAGTTATGCACATACTGCACTAGTCATAATTCCTATGTTCATATGTTCCACATAATGTTTTGTGTGCGGAAATTGCACAAATCACTAAAATCTGTTCATCACAGCAGTCAGGATGCATAAAAACATCAGAACAAGATACTTGAATTAAGTGTACAGAAACTCTTCACTTACATATATTGATATTTCAATCTCTTAGATTAGAAACAACAATATTTATTAGAGATGGGCAAATTTGTTAAAATTTGGTTCGTCTCGATTCGCCAAATTTTTCAAAAGAATTTGATTCGGTCCGAATCGAATCATGATGAATCGGCTTCAAGAGCCTGTAGGGTGTTGTAGAACATTGTGCCATGCTTAAATATGCATAGGGAGCATGGTTTTGTCTTCAAACAATGATTTGTTTTAGTATGACTTGCATAAGACAGCTGCCGCTCTTAGAATCGCTTCACTCTTCACTTCCATGTGCACTTACAGAGGCCAACTTCACCAAATAAGCAAAGCAGGAACGCAGACTGACAAGGTAACGTCTGTGCCAGCTCGAAAGGACCGAGCTGAGGGCCAAAATCTCACAGTGCACTCTTTTTACACTGACATCAGATGATTCCATAGATTACGAAAGGATCTGTTTTGTTAAACGCGGATACATGTAGAAAGCCCCCTAAAGAGTGGAGAGGGTGTTGGCAGTAATTTTGCATTGACGTCACTGATCATTTTGCCCTTCAGTGTCCTCTTTCAATCGGTCAATAATCCATCATTATTGCTAAATCCAAAAACAAACAGGAATTGATCCAAATATGATCCAGAGATGAGCAGCAAATGGGATACTTGCATGTCCTGTGTGTTCTGTATCCACTCCTGCTTTTGGCTATCAATCCTGAAGCTTTTCATCCTTCTGGCAGATGAAATGAAGGGGAAAACCAAACACTGGCAATGTCATAGAGTGGTGGAGGGTGAAAACACCATGGAAATCACAGGGTGTTCCAGGGAGACAGTGGTCAGGTGGCAGCAGCATGAGTAGTCTGCAGAGTAGCACAATAACAAATTATGGAGGTTACAGAAACATGTTACGCCACAAAGTGGCACAATGACAAGAGTGTGGAGTTGGCGGCAGCAGCATCAGCAGCAGCAACAGGAGGCCACAAGTGGCAGCAACATGGAAAGCCACAGAGTGGTCCAAAGACAGAGTGTGGAGGTGGCAGCAGCACCAGCACCATCAGCAGTGGCAACCGGAGGCCACAAAGGGGCACAATGATAAGAGTGTGGAGGTGGCGGCAGAGGCAGGAGCCCACAGGTGGCAGCAACATGGTGGCAGCAACAGTGATAAGCCAAGGAGTGGTCCATGACAGAGTGTGGAGGTGGTGGCGCAGCAGCATAAGACGCGGCAACAGGAGGCACAACAAGTGGACACAATGAAAAGAGTGTGGAGGTGGGCGGGCCAGCAGCAGGAGCCCACAGGTGGGCAGCAACTTGGTGGCGCAACAAGAAAAGCACACGAGTGGTCCAATGATATAGTGTGGACGGTGGGCATCAGTAACAGCAGATTGGAGATGCCACATCCATTATACATTACAGTTTTCCTGAAAAAATCAGGCCTTTGACAAAAATGAACTCCAAAGGTGGCACCAGCAGCATGAGGTCAGAGGTGTGGAGGTGGCAGCAACATGGTAGGCCACAGAGTGGCACAATGATATAGTGTGGAGGTGGCATCAGTAGCAGCAGATTGGAGACGCTACATCCATTATACATTACAGTTTTCCTGAAAAAATCAGGCCTTTGACAAAAATGAACTCTAAAGGTGGCACCAGCAGCATGAGGTCAGAAGTGTGGAGGTGGCATCAACATGGTAGGCCACAGAGTGGCACATTGATATAGTGTAGAGGTGGCATTAGTAGCAGCAGATTGGAGATGGCACATCCATTATAACATGCAGTTTTCCTGAAAAAATCAGGCCTTTGACAAAAAAAACTCCAAAGGTGGCACCAGAAGCATGAGGTCAGAGGTGTGGAGGTGACGACAACATGGTAGGCCACAGAGTGGCACATTGATATAGTGTACAGGTGGCATCAGTAACAGCAGATTGGAGACGCCACATCCATTATACATTACAGTTTTCCTGAAAAGATCAGGCCTTTGACAAAAATGAACTCAAAGGTGGCACCAGCAGCATGAGGTCAGAGTGTGTGGACGGTGGCAGCAACATGGTAGGCACCAGAGTGGCACAATGATTAGGTGGGAGGGCATCAGTAGCAGCAGATTGGAGACGCTACAGTCCATATACATTACAGTTTTCTGAAAAAATCAGGCCTTTGACAAAAATGAACTCTAAAGTGGCAACACAGCATGAGGTCAGAAGTGTGGAGGTGGCAGCAACATGGTAGGCCACAGAGTGGCACATTGATATAGTGTAGAGATGGCATTAGTAGCAGCAGATTGGAGATGGCACATCCATTATACATTGCAGTTTTCCTGAAAAAATCAGGCCTTTGACAAAAAAAACTCCAAAGGTGGCACCAGAAGCATGAGGTCAGAGGTGTGGAGGTGACGACAACATGGTAGGCCACAGAGTGGCACATTGATATAGTGTACAGGTGGCATCAGTAACAGCAGATTGGAGACGCCACATCCATTATACATTACAGTTTTCCTGAAAAAAATCAGGCTTTTGACAATAAAGAACTCCAAAGGTGACACCAGCAGCATGAGGTCAGAGGTGTGGAGGTGGCGGCAACATGGTAGGCCACAGAGTGGCACAATGATATAGTGTAAAGGTGGCATTAGTAGCAGCAGATTGGAGACCCCACATCCATTATACATTACAGTTTTCCTGCAAAAAATCAGGCTTTTGACATAAAGAACTCCAAAGGTGACACCAGCCTATGAGGTCAGAGGTGTGGGTGGCGGGCAACATGGTAGGCCACAGAGTGGCACAATGATGTAGTGTATAGGTGGCATCAGTAGCAGCAGATTGGAGACGCCACATCCATTATACATTACAGTTTTCCTGAAAAAATCAGGCATTTGACAATAAAGAACTCCAAAGGTGGCACCAGCAGCATGAGGTCAGAGGTGTGGAGGTGTCGGCAACATGGTAGGCCACAGAGTGGCACAATGATATAGTGTAGAGGTGGCATCAGTAGCAGCAGGAGCCCACAGGGTGGCACAATGATATAGTCTGGAGGTGGACATGAAGCAGTGGAATGACATTAGTCATCCCGTAGTCCTGGCGACTGACAAGTAACGTGGCCTCTTCAAAGGGCCTGATCAAACGGCAGGTGTCACACATGAGCTGCCAGTGGATGACATCAAAGTTACACAGGGGAGTACTACGGTCCCCTTGCATCATTAAAAAAAATCATTAATGGCTTTTCTTTGTTCATACAGGTTCGGCACAAGCCATTAGTTCTCTGAAGGGTGCAGAGTCCACGACTTGGAAAGGGAGAGACTGCAGTACCAACAACTTCGACAAGAGCACGGTCAGATTCTGCACCTTAGGATGGCTGGCGCATAGAGTTGTCTCTTTGTAATCGCCTCGCTCATTGACTTCTGGCGCCATGCGTAGCTTTTCCCGCAGTCAGATAGATAAGCAGATATGATGGGCTCCGCGGTGTGTCTTTACAAAACATTGCCACACCGCCAAGTGGTTAATTTTGCGCCAACACTCTGCACTGAGGACTACTACCACCGGTGCCTGCTGAGCCCCGTGCCACTGCTTACTTGGACCTGGGAGTTGGATTTGTACCCCGTGGATGCTCCAGTTCTCACATGCTGCCAACCTGCTGACCCATGGCCACAGTAGCAACTTGCTGCCTGCTCCGCTGCCTGACGCGCAAGCTGACATCTCTTCGCCTGATGATGATGAATCCCCTGCTACCACCCACTCCCAGTGCGATCAGTACTCATTGTCAATTTTGCGTTTCCCGTCACTGCTACTCTCCTCACCGGTGTCGTATGCACCCTGCCTACTTCAGAAGCAGCAGAAGTCTGCCCCACCTCTCACTGCCAAGCAGCTGCGATTGTCCTCAACACTTCCAAACACTTAATCTTCGCTGATAGTGCCGCTGAGCCCAGACCACATAGTAGCTCTCTGGCTGCGGGAAAGGAACAGACAGAGGGGGGTTGAGGACAGGTGAAGGCCTGTGACCTGCTCCTGGCCATGCCAACTAATTTTGTATCTGAGGAACCCACAGAATGTATTTTTGAGGAATGGATGACCTAGTCAACCATTCAACACCTTTGGGTTGTGATCAACCACTGCCGATAGATGACAACGCAGTTTGGCCCACAGAGTCACCCCTGCTGCGACGTCCCCTTATGTGCTGCCATCCTCTGCACCTCTGTAAACGATAGGCCCAAAAAGATAAAAGATATGGCAATGTGTGTTAAACGATTACCCTACAACTGACAGGTAATATCTGCGAAATCACTGTATAAACAGGGGATTTGACACGTAAATCTGGCTGTAAACTATAGCCAAAAGGTTATGGCAATGTGTGTTATACAGAACCCACAACTGACAGTGAATATCCGTGAAAAGTCACAGTATAAGCTACGTGGAATTGAATGTAAATTGGCTGTAACTATAGGCCCAAAAAGATATGGCAATGTGCGTATATACAGATACTCCACAACTGACAGTGTAATTTCTGCAAAAATCAATATAAAAACTATGTGGATTGACACGTAAATCTGGCGTATAAGTATAGCCCCAAAAAGGTATTGCAATGTGCGTTATACAGATACCGACAACTGACGCCCGTGAGAGGTCCACAAATCACTACAGCTGCTGCATAAAGAAGTCGCTACTGTTAGATGCATGAAAGTCAAACAGATTTGTTCCTATTCGATTTTGTCACTAAATAAAACTCCTATTTGGGGGACACAATCCCCCTAAAGAAACACAGGGATTGGTCCACCAATCTCTACTGCAGTGCTTGAAAGTCACACAGTTTCTTCTATTTGATTTTGTCACTAAATAGAACTCGCTTTTGGGGTATAAGATCCCTCTTAAAGAACAACCATGGTTGGTCTGTCAATAGCTACTGCTGGCATGAAAGTCACACAAATTTCTTCTATGATATGTCACTAAATAGAACTGCATTTGGGGTATAGATCCCCTTTAAGAAAAAAACGGGATTGGGCATCATAGCTATGGCTGTGCATGAAAGTCAAACAGATTCTTCCTATTCAAAATTTGTCACTAAATAGAATTGCACTATGGTGGGGTATACAGATCCTCCTAAAAAGAACAACCAGGGATTGGTCCGCCAATCGCTACTGCAGTGCATGAAAGTCAAACAGATTTCTTCCTATTCGATTTTGGCACAAAATAGAATGCTATTGTGGCAACAGATTCCCCTTTAAAGAACAAACCAGGGATTGGTCCGTCAATAGCTACTGCTGTGCATGAAGTCAAACAGATTTCTTTATATTCAATTTTGTCACTAAAATGAAATGCTATTTGGGGTATACAGTCCCTTTAAAGAACAACAAGGAATTAGTCACACATCGATACTGCAGTGCATGAAAGTGAAACAGATTTCTTCCTATCGATTTTGTCACTTAATAGAAGTGCTATTGGGGTATATAGATCCCCCTTACAGAACAACCAGGATTTTAGTCCAACAATTGCTACTGCAGTGCATGAAATCAAAGATTTCTTCCTAGCGATTTTGTCACTAAATAGAACTGCTTTTTGGGATACAGATTCCCATTTAGAGAACAGCGAGGGATTGCCCAGAATCGTTTACTACACGAACAGTAGCGCAAAACAACGCTACAGGAAGCAATGAAGTTGTGAAGTGCGAGATGTAAAATGGCTGGGTTTATAGGCGTGTGTGACATACATAAGCCTGCCGGTCGCTGATTGGCTTACAGGTTTGCAGATGTCATCGGGGGTGTTCCTTTCTCCTTCTCAGAGTTCTCTGCCCCACAGAAAAAAGAGATAGACTGTGCTGCTGATTTTTCGTTTTTCTTTCTATACATATATATTTATATATATATATACACACTCACCGGCCACTTTATTAGGTACACCATGCTAGTAACGGGTTGGACCCCCTTTTGCCTTCAGAACTGCTCAATTCTCGTGGCATAAATTCAACAAGTGCTGGAAGCTTCTCGAGATTTTGGTCCATATTGAAAGATGGCATCACACAGTTCGCAGATTTGTCGGTGCACTCATGATGCGATCTCCCGTTCCACCCACATCCAAAGATGGTCATTGGAGTGGAGATCTGGTGACTGTGGAGGCCATTTGAGTACAGTGAACTCATGTCATGTTCAAGAAACCAGTCTGAGATGATTCCAGCTCATGGACATGGCGCATTATCCTGCTGAAAGTGAGCATCAGATGTTGGGTACATGTGGTCATAAAGGGATGGACATGGTCAGCACAATACTCAGGTAGGTTGTGGCGTTGCGACGATGTCATTGTACCAAGGGGCCCAAAAGGTGCCAAAAAATATTCCCCACACCATGACACCACACCACCAGCCTGAACCGTTGAGAGGATGGATCCATGCTTTCATGTTGTTGACACTAAATTCTGACCCTACCATCCGAATGTAGCAGCAGAAATCGAAAACTCATCAGACCAGGCAACGTTTTTTCCAATCTTCTACTGTCTGATTTCGATGAAGCTTGTGCAAATGTAGCCTCAGTTTCCGTTTCTTAGCTGAAAGGAGTGGCACCTGGTGTGGTCTCTGTTGCTTGTAGCCCATCTGCCTCAAAGTTCGAAGTACTGTGCGTTCAGAGATGCTTTCTGCCTACCTTGGTTGTAACGGGTGGCGATTTGAGTCACTATTGCCTTTCTATCAGCTCGAACCAGTCTGCCCATTCTCCTCTGACCTCTGGCATCAACAAGGCATTTCCACCCGCAGAACTGCCGCTCACTGGATGTTTTTTCTTTTTTGGACCATTCTCTGTAAACCCTAGAGATGGTTGTGCGTGAAAATCCCAGTAGATCAGCAGTTTCTGAAATACTCAGACCAGTCCTTCTGGCACCAACAACCATGCCACGTTCAAATGCACTCAAATAACCTTCCTCCCCCATACTGATGCTCAGTTTGAACTACAGGAGATTGTCTTGACCACGTCTACATGCCTAAATGCACTGAGTTGCCGCCATGTGATTGACTGATTAGAAATTAAGTGTTAACGAGCAGTTGGACAGGTGTACCTAATAAAGTGGCCGGTGAGTGTATATACACTGTGTATATATATATATATTGCATGAACTAATGCTTTATATCAAACATGAATATCTTAACAGATGGAAGAGCTAGCACTGGGTGTTAATAGCCAAAGACATTTTTGTAACAGCCCAAAGCAAAACTATTTGACAGGCTATACAAATTGTGGATCAACATTATGTTCACGCTACTTATATTTAACAATGTATTATGAAATAAAATGTACAAACTGCAACAACATAATATTATCATTGTACTATTGTACATTGAATTATCTTTTTGGTCATTAGAATTACTAAATTCGATATATTGAAACTGTATTTGTAAGCCAATAGAGGCTCCAAACCAGGAAGAATCATTATTGTTAATACTTTAATGGTATCTCCTGAAGGATTTACAACAGATTCTGACTTAAACCCTGACTTAAACCCCTCAGCCCATTTTAACCTTTGCATTTCTGTTTTTAAGATGTATTGAGGCTTGCTATCTGCTGGACAAATTTAACATTTTAGTGGCATCATTTAACCTCTTGACGTAAACCAACATAACAGTGTGTTGGAGTGTACAAAGGGTGTGAAGAGGGCTCACAGCTGAGCTTTCTCCATACAGACTGGGTGATTGCTACTTATAGTGTTACCACCCGTGACCGATGCTGGATTGGTGCTATGTGTCTGTTAAGGGGGATGATTTGAACTTGATTTGAATATTTTTGAATATTTTATTTAAATTTACTATTATTTCTTGCTCCCTAGGGTACTTTAACCTTAGATGATTTAAACACTCAAACTTGCTGATCTATAACAATGTGCCAGAGGTACTGTTACAGATCTAGCTGAGTTACCCCCTTAGGTTTCCCTATAAGACTCCAAACTATCATGATACTGATTTGCACCCTCACAAAAAGCAGATAGCCAATAGCAGCACTGTTAGGTGAGTGCTAATAAATTTACGTATTTATTTATAACTATATATAACAAACGGATAAATGTTTTTTAACCCCTTAATGACCTGGCCCTTTTTTGTTTTTTCATTTCCATTTTTTACTCCCCACTTTCAAAAATCTATAACTTTTTTATTTTTACACATAAAGAGCTCTTTAACAGCTTGTTTTCTGCATAACAATTCATGCAATTCATAGTGATGGTATTGAATATTCCATGCCATTTACTGGGAAGTTGGAAAAAATTTCCAAATGCAGTGAAAATGGTGAAAAAAATGTATTTTCGCAGTTTCTTGTGGGCATGTATTTTACGGCTTTTACTTTACGCCCCAAATGACAATACTTATTCTTTATGTTTTGGGTCGGTGCGATCACGGGGATACCATATTTGTTTGGTTTTATAATGTTTTACATTTACAAAAATTAAAACCGCCTGTACAATTTTTTTATTTTGCCACCTTCTGGCACTTATAACTTTTTCATAACTTTTGATGACATTTTCAATGCTACCATATTTAGGACTTTACAACCTTTTTATCACTTTTCATTGAATTTTTTTATATTTTCTAAATGGCAAAAATGTGTCATTTTTGACTTTGGGAGCTATTTTTCGTCAGGGGTTAAACGCAGTGAAAAACAAATTATATTTTGACGGATCGGGCATTTTTGGATGCGGTGATGCCTTATGTGTTTATGGTTTTTACTGTATATTTATATCAGTTCTAGGGAAAGCGGGTGATTTGAATTTTTATGTTTTTTTAATTACAATCTTTTTAACTTTTTTATTTTTACTTTCACTATTTTACCGAGGTTGTCTGATAGATCCTACCATATACTGCCATTTTACAAAAATTAAAATAGCAGTATTTTAAGCTTATTTCTTAAATTGTATATATTCTAAAGCACTGAATACAAATGTAAATGAGAGAATAGTAAAAGAACAATGATCAAAATTAAAGAACAATTTCAGATACAGGCGGTCCCCTACTTAAGAACACTCGACTTACATACGACCCATAGTTACAAACAAACCTCTGGATATTGGTAATTTATTGTACTTTAGTCCTAGGCTACAATGATCAGCTGTAACAGTTATCAAATGTGTCTGTAATGAAGCTTTAGTGTTAATATTGATTCTAATGACAACCCAACATTTTTAAAATCCAATTGTTGCAGAGACCAAAAAAGTTCTGGCTGGGATTACAATGATAAAATATACAGTTCCGACTTACATACAAATTCAACTTAAGAACAAACCTACAGTCCCTATCTTGTATGTAACCCGGGGACTGCCTGTACCTGCAATTTATTGGTGTTAATCTGGAACTTGGTGCTAATTTAGATGATTACATGACAAACCTTATTTAACTGGCATCCTAACTTTCCAGCTTTTACTGACTTTGCAAAAATGTTGTACCATTCTAAAGTGACAGAAATCCTCCATCAGCAGCTTGTCCACATGATAACCAAAGGAATTACCCTATTGGCTATAGAAAGAGAAGTTGGTCATTCCAAGCCTGTAATTTTTAGAATATTCCATATGTACAACATCACAAACTCATCCAAGATTCTCAAAAACATCTCCATGGGTAATCGTTTCAACACTGCAGCCAGAATTTCTTGCCAGTTTAGCACTGAACACTGTAAGGATCTGTATTATCACAGTAAATTGATGTCTAAGAGCATTTGGACTGAGAGCCCACTCTAAAGTGACCAAAACGCTCATTAGAAGAAACTCACCTTTAGTAAGGAACATGTTGTGTGGGCAGAAGAGAAGTAGTCCACAGTTCATTTTAGTGATGGAAGTAAGATTAATTTATTTGATTTTGATGGAAAACATATGGGGACATGTATCTCTATTTCTGCTAGGCTAATTGTCTCAATTTTAAGACTTTTGTCATTTTTGCAACTTCACTCTGCGACTTCTGCTGTTGAACTTCTACAATTCAAATATACCTTGGTCTGCACCTTGTACAGTGTACCTTATGCATTTTTATTTTCTAGATGTTCAGTTCGACTTTTCATTTATGTATCACTTCTTTTGCTTATTCAAGGAAGTGCAAGTAGCGTGAAACGGTCCATCATTTATCTGGGTCTGGCATGTTTTTTGCTCCCTGCATGGCTTGAATAAAGAAGTTAGTCTTGGTGTGTGCATCAAACTCCTTTCTTTTTTCTGAGCTTCTTTTGCTTATTTTTGCAAATCTGTACCTGGCCCAGGGCAGGTAGAATTTTTTCAAGGACTCTGTTTTAACATGTAAATTGGAATGATTTTGCATGCTTTAAATGTTTAAAATAATTCAGAAATTTTTGCAATCACATTTTCTTGAAATTTATTGGTTACTTCTAAGGGTGAGGTCACATGTGGTGTTAACACACACATTTTAAAATGCATGACCACAGTTGAGAAAAGCTAATTTGCCTAATTACATTGCTGTTAACATGGCATTTAAAAAATGCTTGCGTTAACACAATATTAACATATATTTAAAAATGATGTTAACAAACTCAGTTATTAACACTATGTTAGAGTATATGTTAACATCTTGTTAACAGATTATTTTTTTTTACATTGACAGCAATGTAATTTGGCAAATCACCTCTTCTCAGCTGTTGTGATGTATTTGAAAATGCATATGTTAACACCATGTGTGACCGCAGCCTTATATGTCCTCATCCCCCTGGGGTGTGACTAGAGTGCTTAAAAATGCAGGCCACGGCATCAAATCCAAAATTTACAGTAGTGTCCATTCCTTTATGTAACCCACTCACATGGCTTATGTCTATGTGGATTTTCAACAAAAAGTCTAGAAAATGCCAAAAGTTGCACCTTTCAAGACAGGAAATAATAAACATTATATTCCAAGAAAAAAGATATGATCATACATAAGGCGCAAAAAAGACCTTCCAAAAGTCTCAATTATACATCAGATAAAAAAAAAATAAGATACATGTATCCTATTATGTTTGTCGACAAACTGGGGAAAGATTGAACCCAGTATAAAGAAGTCATTGAAAGGCAGTGGAGAATGTACAGTATCATGGTTTGTGATGCAGGAGTTGGCATGGCAGAGTGATTGCAAGAGTGTATCAGAACCTTCTTATGTGTTCTTCACTCAATCAGACAGCAATTTTCATGCAGGTCGATTCCCCCTGTAACAAAATAAAACAGGTAAAGAAGTTCCTTCAAACATTAAAGCAATGGAACCCATAGAACCCAATAGAAAACCACTGGAAAATCCTTGGTGAGAAATTTAAGGCCAAGAAACCCACAGGTCTCAAAACTGTGTAAGAGACTGGGAGAAGAGTGGACCATGATCACAGCAGAGCAGTGTGAGAGACTGGGAATGGCCTGTGGCTACAGATGAGCTGAAGTCAATCAAAGCAAAGGTCTGACCACATACTACTGATTAGAGACTGCTGTAACCTTCTGAAAATGTAGTTATAATTTTTCTCCGTGCTGCAGTCATTGCTGCTTTCTAATTATGATTATCGTTTTTTTGGAAATAAAGGTTTTTATGTTGATATAGAGATGAGCAGTTATATCGTCCAGCTTGATGCTCGTTCGAATTAGTTAAGGCAGTCGAACGGCTCGTTGCCTCGACGGTATTTCCTTCCCCTGCTCGACGAGCATTTATAAAAAAAACACAGTGAAGAACATAAGAATAGAATAAAAACCGTGAACCCAGTGAACCAGGATCTTTAAGTGAAAAACACAGTGAAAAACCGGAGAAATATTACAGATGTTCGGCACATCGCTTACGTGTCGAAGTACGCGTAGAACTTGCGAAGAAGATAGTTGTGAGAACAATATATACTGTGTGAAGAACAATTGAAGAACACACGGTGGCAGGACAGAGAACACATGGAGCAGCACAGGACACTGGGAGCACACAGAACACCGGGGAGCGCACAGACACGGGAGCAGCAAGGAGCATGGTGCACGCGCAGCACGATACTGGGGCACGCGGCAGCACGGAGACTTGGCAGCGGCAGCACGTAGACTTGGGGCATCGGCACAGCACTGAGACATCGTAGCGGCACGGAGACATCGGGGAGCGGCGACGATACAATCGGGCAGCGCACGGAGACTCCGGGGGACTGAGACAACAGGGCAGCGCACGGAGACATCGGCGCAGCTGCACGGATACATCAGGCAGCAGCCTTAGAAACATCGGGCAGCAGCACAGACATCGGTGAGCAAGCACTGATTAACATCGTCGGGGAGACTTCAGGGAAGAGAGCAGCGGATCCCGTTACGTGTAATCTCCCTACAAGTCGCAGATGTGCCGAACCTCTGCATCTATTCTCACTGTGTTTTTCCCTGTGTTTTTCACTAAATGATCTTGTTTCACTGTGTCACTGTTTTTTATTCTATTCTCACTGTTCTTCACATCTGCTAACTTGTCGGGAGATAATATTCTCGCGGAACATTGAGAATAGATTGCAGATGTTTGCATACATCTGCTAACTTATCAGAAGACATTCTTTTTCAATTAATTAACACATTTTATTCCCGAACCATGGTCCCTTTGAAAAATGCTCGAGTCTCCCATTGACTTCAATGGGGCTCGTTATTCGAGACAAGCACAGAGCATCTGGAAAAGTTCGTCTCAAATAACGAGCACTCGAGCATTTTAGTGCTCGCTCATCTCTAGTTGATATACTTTGGTAATTTTGTAAAATATTGTTTAAGTGGCATGATGTATCCCTATAAAAAACATCACATGTTTATCGAGGAAGATTACATTATTTCTGACAAATATAAGTAGCCATACATTTTTCATAATTTGGATCTCCAGTATATTTAGATTGAGAATATGGACATTCATGGATGAAGAAATACATCCCAGTTCAAAAGAGATATTTAATTGCCTTAAAGGGATATTCTCATCTGGGCATTTACATTCAGTTTCACCAATCTTCCATATATAAACATTTCTTCAATTGGATGTTATTAAAATAAATGTTCCTGTGTGAAGATAATTTCTCATAAATGTAGCCATGTTGTCCCTTAGAAACGAGAAAGCTTCCTCGGTTACGACCACCTCACACTCTGGCAGCGGTGGACAGACATGCCACTATTGAGCCCTGCCTGACCACATGGCTTCAGCGATCATTACCACCTGGACGGCTGTGGGACCTGCAGTAACTCCTGGACATTTCATATACAAAAAACTTATCTTTCTTTGAGCAATCCCTCCAGCAGAAGTGGCCGTATCTAGGGACTCAGTCTTGTTTCTAAGGGACAACATGACTACATTTATGAGAAATTATCTTCACACAGGAACATTTTTTTAAATAACATCTAATTGACGAAATGTATGTATATGGCAGATTAATGAAACTGAATGTGACTGCCCAGATGAGAATACCCCTTTAAGGGCACACTTAGCAAACACAACTCTTACAAGCAACAAATATGTACTGTGCAGAGAGCGAGTGACAAAGGGATTTCAAACAATTGCACAGGTGACTAGTGAAGCTGCAATTTATGCAGCCAGAACTCCACCTCCAGAACCTGATAGGAGCTGGACAACTTCTGGGAATTAACCCCGGAGTTCTGGCTGCATAAATTGCAGCTTCACGTCACCTGTGCAATTGTTTGAAATCCTTTGTCACTCGCTCCTGCACAGTACATATTTGTTGCTTGTAAGGTTGTGTTTGCTAAGTGTGCCCTTAAAGGGTATTCTCATCTGGGCAGTCACATTCAGTTCATTAACTGCCTATACATACTTTTGTCAATTAGATGTTTTTAAAAAAATGTTCTGTGTGAAGATAATTTCTCATAAATGTAGTCTTTGTTCCTTAGAAACAAGACTGAGTCCTAGATACGGCCAATTCTGCTGGAGGGATTGCTCAAAGAAAGATAAGTTTTTGGATATGAAATGCAGGAGTTACTGCAGGTCCCAGCCGTCCAGGTGGTAATGATCGCTGAAGCCATGTGGTCAGGCAGGGCTCAATAGTGGCATGTCTGGCCACCGCTGCCAGAGGTGAGGTGGTCGTAACCGAGGAAGCTTTTCGTTTCTAAGGGACGACATGGCTATTTATGAGAAATTATCTTCACACAGAAACATTTATTTTAATAACAATCCAATTAAAGAAATGTTATATATGGAAGATTGGTGAAACTGAATGTAAATGCCCAGATGAGAATATCCTTAAGGCAATTAAATATCTCTTTTGAACTGGGATGATTTTCTTCATAACATGAATGTCCATATTCTCAATCTAAATATACTGGAGATCCAAATTATGAAAATGTATGGCTACTTATATTTTCGAAAATAATGTAATTCTCCTCGATAAACATGTGATGTTTTTTAGGGAACATCATGCCACTTAAACAATATTTACAAAATTACCAAAGTATATCAACATAAAAACCTTTATTTTCCCAAAACATGATAATCATAATTAGAAAGCAGCAATGACTGCAGCACGGAGAAAGATTATAACTACATTTTCAGAAGGTTACAGCAGTCACCAATCGTAGTATGTGGTCAGACCTTGTGCTTGATTGACTTCAGCTCACTGTAGCCACATGACATTCCGTCTTCACACACTGCTCTGCTGTGATCATGGTCCACTCTTCTCCCAGTCTCTTACAACAGTTTTGAGACTGTGGGTTTCTTGGCCTTAAATTTCTCACCAAGGATTTTCCAGTGGTTTTCTATTGGTTTGATAGGACTCTGGTTCATTGCTTCATGTTTTCTGTTTGAAAGAACTGCTTACCTGTTTTATTTTGTTACAGGGGAATGACCTGCATGAAAATTGCTGTCTGATTGAGTGAAGAACATAAGAAGGTTCTGATACACTCTTGCATCACTCTGCCATGCCAACTCCTGCATCAGAAACCATGATTTGTAACTCCTCCACTGCCTTTCAATGACTTCTTTATACTGGGTTCAATCTTTCCCCAGTTGTCGACAAACCTAATAGGGTACATGTATCTTATTTTTTTTTTATCTGATGTATAATTGAGACTTTTGTAAGGTTTTTTTGCGCCTTATGTATTTCCTGTTTGAAAGGTGCAACTTTTGGAATTTTCTAGACTTTTGTTGGAAAATCCACATAAACATAAGCATGTGAGTGGGTTACATAAAGGAATGGACACTACTGTAAATTTTGGATTGATGCCGTGGCCTGCATTTTTAAGCACTCTAGTCACAACGCCAGGGGGATGAGGACATATAAGGCTGCGGTCACACATGGTGTTTACATATGCATTTTCAAATACATCACAAACAGCTGAGAAGAGGTGATTTACCAAATCATTGCTGTCAATGTAAAAAAAATCTGTTAACAAGATGTTAACATATACGCTAACATAGTGTTAATAACTGAGTTATTTTAAATGCCATGTTAACAGCAATGTAATTAGGCAAATTTGCTTTTCTCAACTTTGGTCTGCATTTTAAGATGTGTGTTAACACACATGTGACCTCACCCTTAGAGTAACCAAACATTTCAAGAAATGTGATTGCAAAAATTTCTGAATTATTTTAAACATTTAAAGCATGTAAAATATTCCAATTTACATGTTAAACGAGAGCCTTGAAAAAATTCTACCTTATGCACCTGCCCTGGGCCAGGTACAGATTTGCGCCTAAAAATTTGCAAAATAAGCAAAAGAAGCTCAGAAAAACAAAGGAGTTTGATGCACACACCAAGACTAACTTCTTTATTCAAGCCATGCAGGGAGCAAAAAAAATGCCAGGACACAGTAATGATGGACCGTTTCACGCTACTTGCACTTCCTTGAATAAGCAAAAGAAGTGATACATAAAAGAAAAGTCGAACTGAACTCTAGAAAATAAAAATGCATAAGGTACCACTGTACACAGGTGCAGACCAAGGTTATATTTGAATTGTAAAGTCAACAGCAGAAGTCGCAGAGTGAAGTTGCAAAATGACAAAAGTCTTAAATTGAGACAATTGCTAGCAGAAATAAAGATACATGTCCCCAATGTTTTCCATCAAAATCAAATAAATTAATCTTGCTTTCATCACTAAAATGAACTGTGGACTACTTCTCTTCTGCCCACACAACAGTTCCTTAATAAAGGTGAGTTTCTTCTATGAGCGTTTTGGTCACTTTAGAGTGGGCTCTCAGTCCCAAATGCTCTTAGACATCAATTTACTGTGTAATACAGATCCTTACAGTGTTCAGTGCTAAACTGGCAGAAATTCCGGCTGCAGTGTTGAAACGATTACCCATGGAGATGTTTTTGAGAATCTTGGATGAGTTGTGTGTTGTACATATGGAATATTCTAAAAATTACAGGCTGGAATGACCAACTTCTCTTTCTATAGCCAATAGGGTAATTCCTTTGGTCATCATGTGGACAAGCTGCTGATGGAGGATTCTGTCACTTTAGAATGGTACAACATTTTTGCAAAGTCGTAAAGCTGGAAAGTTAGAATACCAGTTAAATAGGTTGTCAGGTAATCATCTAAATTAGCACACGTTCCAGATTAACACAATAAATTGCAGGTATCTGAAATTGTTCGTTAATTTTGATCATTGTTCTTTTACAATTATCTCATTTACATTGTATCAGTGCTTTAAATATATACAATTTAAGAATAAGCTTGAAATACTGCTATTTTTTTTTTTGTAGTATGGCAGTATGGTAAGATCGATCAGACAACCTCGGGTCCAAAGTACAACTGAGGGTCTGTAAAATAAGAAAGTAAAAATTAAATAAGTTAAAAGATTATAATTAAAAAAAAACTAAAAATTCAAATCACACACTTTCCCTAGAACTGATATAAATATACAGTAAAAATCAACACATAGGATCACCGCATCCAAAAATGCCCGATCCGTCAAAGTATAATAACAGTTTTTTACTGGTGTTTAACCCTAATGAAAAAAAGCTCCCAAGTAAAAAATGACACATTTGTGCAAATGACACATTTTGACACATTAAAAATTTAATGAAAAGTGATAAAAGGTTGTAAAGTCCTAAATATGGTAGCATTGAAAATGTCATCAAAAGTTATGAAAAAGTTATAAGCGCAGAAGTGGCAAAATAAAAAAAAATTGTACAGGCGGTTTCAAATTTTTGTAAATGTAAAACATTATAAAACCAAACAAATTTGGTATCCCCGTGATCGCACCGACCCAAAACATAAGAATAAGATTGTCATTTGGGCGCACAGTGAAAGCCGTTAAAATACATCCCACAAGAACTGTGAAAATGCATTTTTTCCACCATTTCACTGCATTGGAAATTTTTCCAACTTCCCAGTACATGGCATGGAAATTCAATACCATCACTGTGAATGCATGAATTGTTATGCAGAAAACAAGCTGTTAAGAGCGCTTTTATGTGTAAAAATAATACAGTTATAGATTTTTGAAAGTGGGGAGTAAAAATGGAAATGAAAAAACAAAAAAGGGCCAGGTCATTAAGGGGTTAAAAAACATTTATTCGTTTGTAATATATAGTTTTAAATAAATACATACATTATTAGCACTCATCTAACGTGCGCTATTGGCTATCTGTTTTTGTGGGGTACAGTCAGTATCATGATAGGTTGGAGTCTTATAGGGAAACCTAAAGGGTAACTCAGCTAGATCTGACAGTACCTCTGGCACATTGGTATGATCAGCAAGTGCAAGTTTGAGTGTTTAAATCATTAAGGTTAAAGTACCCTAGGGAGGAAGAAATAATAGTAAATTAAATAAATATTCAAAATATTCAAATCAGTTCAAATCATCCCCCTTAACGACACATAGCACCAATCCAGCATCGGCCGCGGGGGTAACACTATAAGCGCAATCACCAGTCTGTATGGAGAAGGCTCAGCGGGAGCCCTCTCACACCTTTGCACACTCCAACACACTGTTATGTTGGTTTACGTCAAGAGGTTAATGACGCCACTAAAAATGTACATGTCCAGCAGATAGCAAGCCTCAATGCATCTTAAAACAGAAATGCAAAAGTTAAAATGGGCTGAGCCCTGTAGGGGTTTAAGCCAGGATCTGTTGTAGAACCTTCAGGAGACACCATTAAAGTATTAACAATCATGATTCTTCTTGGTTTGGATCTCTATTGGCTTACAAATTTTCAATAATCGAATTAGTAATTCTAATGACTAAAAAGATCATTCAATGTAAATAGTACAGTGATAATTTATGTTGTGCAGTTTGTATATTTTATTTTATAATACATTGTAAACTAAGTAGCGTGACATAACGTAGATCAACAATTTGTATAGCCTGGTCAAAAATAATTTTGCTTTGGGCTGTTACAAAAATGTCTGGGTATTAACATCCAGTGTTAGCCTTCCATCTGTTAATATATTCATGTTTGATATAAAGCATTAGATTATGCATTATATATATAAAAAGATTTTTATTATCTAACATAATTACTCCTTTTTGTACTATTTTAATCTTGCAAAATACAATTGAAATATTGAACTCACTGGGGAACTAAGCTCAATTGTACCAGTTTCGTCAGACTTTGCAAGATCTTTCTAGTGCAAACTGGCTACACAGGTATTAAGAAGTGTCAGCACAAACCTTTGTGTTGCAGCTGCTCTAGTTTCATGTGACACATTTCAGCCCTGAGGGGCGTTAATAAGCTCAGTCGACCGCCCCATTTAACATGCAAAGTCTGACAGAATTGGTTTGCATGACCCATGTTTAAGGTTCACAAAAAAATGGTGCACTCTGTCGTGTTGAAGCTGTGCGAGGGCCTAGATTCAGAGACATGCTCCACACAATCCTGATATGTTCGCCATCTGCACTCTACACAGCAACTGCAACATAGTACAGACTGGCAGTTCTTAGTAAATGTGCCCCACTGTGGTTTAACATCCGAGGACTAGATGGAATACAAAGTGAAAATACAAAAGCACGAAATGTATCTTTTCGATGCTAATCTGTGTTTATAATCAAAAAATGTGAAATTATCAATTATTTTATGTGATGGATGCATTACACTAATCTAAATATAGATAACCTGGTGCAACAATGTATAAATAAGTACAGTGTATAACAATTTTTTTATGGGATAAACTTTTAAACTATCATTCCTAATATCACATCTACATTGTCAAAAATGTAGTAGCTATAATTAGAGATGAGTTAATTTTCAAAAATTAGCTTCAAGTATAAAATTGCCAGGAGAATGGGATTTGATGTTTTTTGACTAGACCAGGAGGCTGTGTGAACTGCGCTCCTGGAGACCTGACTGGCCTGAAGATCTACTTGCTACCAGACATCCAGAAAACCTTGCCTTTGTGGATCCTAGCCAGTTACATTTTAGGGCCTCCTGGTTTCGCGGGCACTAGGGCACACCATCAAGCCATACAGAACATACTGCAAAAACATGTTTTTGGCTCGGAGGAGCCGAGAAAGCGAGTTTTCGCGGTATGTTCTGTATTGCATGGAGATTTTGTGAATTAAAGCATTTCATTTTTGACCTACCTCGAAGTGCCGGGATCATTTCTTTCTTTCTTTAACACTTTAGGATAGCTAGGGACTATCCTTAGTCCCTTAAGGACGTGCCTGTTGTACGTTAAGTCGGTCCTTTTTGAAAAAGGGGACCAGTGTTCTTCCTGTGGTAATAACTTTTCAATGCTTTAAGAATCCCTGATTTGAGATTGTTTTCTCGTGACCATTGTAGTTTATGTTTAGGTGTCATTGCAGTGATCAGTTTCTTTTTGTGTTGGTAAAAATTCATAATTTTGGAAAAATTTGAAAAAATGACATTTTCAAAGTTTCAAATATTCTCTTTTTAGACAAAAGTCAAACAAACATTTTGCATTTATTTCCATAATTTGTTTTACGTTTCCAATTTTTAGGGATGTGAGAAGGTTTCAAGTTTTTTGGAAGGATACCCCTCAAAGAATGTATGTAGGGCTGTATTAGCATTAACCCCTAAGATGGCTCAACCCATATGCTGGCTCAATGTAATACAAAGTGAGCAGTGCAGAGTAAAATTGTATTGGCATTTATCAAATATGCCATTGTAGTGACAAAATATTTGCCAACTCATGCCACTGGAAAAACACATCAAAACTATATTCTGCGGTTACCCGGTTAGGGCGATAACCCCATAGGTGGCAATGATCTGCAGGATGGAGGACACGGCAGGGCTCAAAAGGGAATAACTGGCATTTGGAGCACAGAAATTGTACAAATTTTGTAGGAGCCAATAGGGACCAGCACAGTAGAACCCCTAAGAACTGACCCTATTTTGGAAACTGCACCCTCCATGATTAATCTAGGGTAAGTTGGCATTTAAACCACACAGGTCGACCCCCCAAAAAAATGGATAGTGCATAGTAAAAAATATCCATTATGTAATCTTGTGCCCAGCTCCTGCCACGGGGACAACACTCCAAAAATCATGATGCATGTTTCCTGGATACAGAATACCCCATATGGGGCAATAATGTACAGGCTGGCACATGGCAGGGCTTAGTAGGGAAGGTGAGGCATGCAGCATGATGTATAGCTGTGCATAGTACATCAGGGTAAAACAGGGTAATCAAAAATCCAGGGAGTTGATAAATTCTGAAGCAATATTTCATACATAGTCCAGGTTTTCTGGTATGTCTCATAATAATGGTGTCTTTCAAATACCTTTTTTGGAGAACATCCTGGCACTCCCCCTTTCCTGGTCTCCAAAAAGAAAGTACTTTATACCACCTCTTGGAAATTCCAGGAAAGTTCCCCTCTGTCCTGCATATTGATGCAGCACGCATGTAGTCTGAAACACTGGTCAACAAGTCCACCCCTCCCATGTACTTGTATAATCTAAATATAGTCCAGCTTGGGGATTTTACTGTACTGGACCGTACTGGGGACAGGGGGTGGGTTGTGCCCATGTATTGTGGTTAATACAAGGACGTCTGTCTTGTCCTTGTACGGTAACACAAATTAGAGTCCCTGATATGCCCTGCTATTGTGCTTTTAAGTTTTTGCCCAAGTAGTGACTTAGGGCAGACCTCTTGATTTCTACGTACAGTGCTGATGCCACTATTTCTGGAAGCGAGGCACTTGAACAGTGTAGTGCGGTGTGGAAATTGCCCGGTCAGCACTGGGTGCACACAATTCCACACTATCTTTCCTGCAACATTTAGGAAGGGGGGCATTCTGGGGAACTATAGTGGAGTCCTTCCCTTCATATACCAAACTGAGGTATAACCCTGATGTACATTCGCACAGCTTATATACATCTTCATGCCATACCTTGCCCTCTTAAATGGGCAGGTATGGCAGAATTGAAGTCTCCCTTTAAATTGTACCAGGGACTCATCTAGTGCTCACATGTTTAGTGGGGGTTATGCCTGGGAAACTTGACACTAAAATGATCTAATATGGGCCTGGCCTTAAATAAATGATCATAACTGGGGTCTTTGCTGGGTGGCACTGTGTGTTGTCGGTGTAGTGCAAAAACTTATGGATGGCTTCAAAGTTACATCCTGCTCATCGCCATGCAGAAAACTCAGGGTGTCGTACAGAATGTCTGTGCTCCAGTAGTCCTGATTGAGGGCTTCTTTACAATCCCATAAGAAGTATTATGCCCCAAACTTCATCCATCTCTGCTGTAGGACAGGGTTCACCTGAGGGTGTACATAAATGAGAAGGGTTTGGGCAATATGTTATACAGTGTAGAGATTGGTCTGGACTACAATGAAATTCAACAGCTCCTCAACAAAAAAAAACTTTGAAAAGTCCACAGCTCTGAGCCCTGCCATGTCAAATTAATTACAGGTTGGCTGAAAAAGTCGGGGACCTGACTTGTATACTTCGGGGCTACCCAATGGGGGTCGTGGAAGCCCCAGACATCCATAGCAGAAGTCCCAGCCTTCAACGTAGAAGTCCAGGCACAGGAACCCTACGAGGGCAATCTGAAGGTCCTTCCAGTCACTGGAAGTTGAGCAGGAGGATGATAATAGGTAAAAGGGGACATCTCTCACAGCGACCAGAGGCAAAATCAAGCATGTTGTATGCCTCAAACATGTGTACAAACTAAAGAACATAAAAAAAAAGAATGTGCATCAGAAAAAAAATAGAGACGTATACCAAAAAATTAATAATGTGCACCCAACTACACGAATAAACGTCTGTTCGGAACACACAAAAAAAAAAGAAATAATGTGCCCCAGACCCACGGAAAAGCTACACAGATGGCCACACAAAAAAAATGAAATAGTGTGCACTCAATTACACGGACAAAAGCCGACAGATGGCACACAAAAAATTGTATGCACCAAATCACACAGACAAGCCACACACATGGCACACAGAAAAATAATGTGCACCAAACCACAAGGACAAGCTGCGCAGATGGCAGACAGAAAAAAATAATGCACACCCAAACCACATTGAGGGTTGGGTCAACTCCACAGATAGCAAACAAAAAAAAGTGGATAATGACTCACCAAACTAAAGGAGAAAGCCCTACAGATGGTACAGAAAAGGATGGGACCAAACTACAGGAACGAGTTGCTGAGAAACAAAAAAAGTGATAATGAGCACAAACGTATCAATCTTAGTGGGGGTCAAAGTACACATTTGTCTGCATCCAATAGTCATAGAATCGGAAAAAGGAAAGAAAGGGGATGATATGTATGGATTCAAACAAATATACTTTATTTGGATGACAAAAAACCATAAACAAAGTTTAAAAACATTAAAAAGCCCTAAGCGGCCTGACCCAGTGACAATCAGACAGTAGTATGGGTTTATAAAAAAATGTATAAGTACATATGTGCAAACTTAGGATATTATAATATTTAACTATATATACAGAGAGACAAAAAATAACAAATGTTTACAATAATCCTGACAAAGGATGACCAATAATCAATATGAGTATAAATGTGAAACTGTTATATTGGTTCCATAAGGTTTGCTAGCAAAATATGGTAGTGCTAGTAAATAGCAATATAAGACATGGTATAGCACATAGTAAGTAAAAAAACCAATAAGTCAAAAACCCAACCTACCTAGTTTTTACTACCAGGTGGCTTCATCAGGAGTGATGAGCACCAAACAACATGGAAAAGCCCAAAAGATGGCACATACTAAAATATGGGTACACCTACGGCACTCTAGAAAATATAATACAAGGCACACATAAAAACCCATGACACACCAGCAAAAGGCACTACAATGTACCTATTGCTCTAAGACAACCTATCTACCGCTAAAGATACTGTGCAGCGCTATTAACTCGGTGCACTGAAAGTGTCCAGTGCAGAACAACGCAGCCACACTGCACTGAAGTGGTTGGGTTCAGAAGGGGCAGACAGGAGATTGGAAAAATGGAAGGCAAGTGTGATCACGCAAAGTGATCATATAGGGAACACACAGGACGCAGCAGGGAACAGATAGGGATCAATAGGGAACAAAGGGATCAGATAGGAAATAGTGTTTTGGTGCAAACATAACTCTCGCTCCTCTTCATGATACCAAACCAAAAATGGTGCCGCTGGAGGAAGAGGAGGAGCTAAAAACACCTTTTTTTATTGCCCAAAACACTGCATTGGCCAGTGGATTGACTGGCCAATCGGAGCGATCGCTGGGTGAAGATCTGATTGTCAGGTGACGTTGGCAGGAGTTCTCCTGCCTCCTTCACCCCATCCATCGCGATGTCGCCACGTCATGTGACGTGGGACATGGAGAGCCCAGGGGTTGCGCCGTACTAGTACAGTGCTGAGCATTATTTCACGGGACTCAGCGCCCGACTAGTACGGTACGGCACAACTTAGGCTTAAGGATGAAAGATTTTATTTATTTTTTTTAACTCAAACATTGAAAATGAACCCATTTTTGCATGGTTTCATTTTACTTCAATTCCATAGATTATCTGCCTGTCTTTGTCTGGCAATTTCTTTTAAGAAAAGGTGTAAATATTTTATTTTAAATAAAGCATTGCCAAACAAAATGCAAATGTTGTGTGATATAGTTCTATTAAAATGAACTGTTACATTTAAAAAACCTCAATAATAAATGAAACATTTCTGTTTCTTTGTGACCAGAAACAACAGAAATTAAATGAGCATTGTTCAAATCTTCAGCACAAAGTTTACGCTCCTCAAGAAAACAGCAACACCATTAAACAACATTAGAAGTCTCAATAAGGCAATAGAAAAAATAAGTAATGTGTATACAGTTATTACAGATCAGTATAAGAGAAAAACATATACATTTATAAAACCCATAGTACAATAAGCATATCCTAAATACATGTTGTACTACCTCACATGCATTGAATTGAAACCCAAAAGTGTTGTTTTTTTTTATGGTTACTAAGCCATTTAATAATGATTTCTATTTACATGAGAAACGTGTAAGAACTGCTAGTGTTTTTGAATGTTTTTTGTTTTATTCAGTGCATTGTGCAATCAACAGGAAGAAACGTTGGTGGGCAGTATTTCACCACTCACTTGTGCATGGAGACGACACAAGCCCATGGGCAAATCAAATAGCCGTTTGAGTCCAATAACTCCCCTTTCCTGGTTTCCTGAGGCTACTGCAGCTGTACACACCAGCAGTGAAGCCAACAGACTTGATGATGTCATCACACACTGGTCTGCTAGCTTCAGAACTGGTACAAGTACATACATCACTATACTCAGGAGTAAGAAGAAGCTGCTGTGGCTTTGGAGGTGTGGAAAGGAAGTAAATTATTATTATTATTATTATATTTATGAGTTTATGTTATATTGTTTTTCATAGTGGAGTACACTGGAGGTGGTGCAGGAAGTCTACAGTCATGTGGCTGCTCTGGCTGCTGTTGATGTGGGGAACTTGCTGGTGTTTGGAGTACTTGGTTGCTGGCTATTGGGGGGCACTTTGTGCTGGGGGAATTCTAGATTGGTGGGGCACTCTGCTTTTTTTGTTTTTTTTTTTTTGTAAGATTCTCTGGATGCTGGCGGTACTAGAACTATGTTGGGAAAGGGGCACTCTGACTATTGCACTGTAGAGCACATACTTGCCAAGCATGTTCTCAGATTCTTCATAATTAGTTCAGCTTTGGTTTGCCCTCAGGTGATGTTGTAATGATAAACTGTAGAACTTATAGATTGAGTCAGATATTTCATACAGTATTAAATAAGGCAACCACCAAGGCTGATTTGTACTGGTGAGATGACGTTGATACCTGGCACTCAATGATTGAGTATTATTCAATGTTTGGTCTATCGACCTTCATCAGAAAGTAATTCAGGAGTGGATTTAAGAACAAGGATAGCTTGGGCAGCACTGACCTCAGCTTGGTTTGAGATTCTTACAAGATTCTTCACACATATCTCTTCTCACTACTATTGTGAAGAACACCCGGTCGGCACTAATGTCGGTTCTGATAACTTATATGTACGGAAACACGTGCAAGGTGTTCTTCATTGTGTGTTCACTGTGTTCTTTCACCTATAAATGATCCTTAATGATCCTGTGTTTTCTGTGTTTCTTCCACGGTTTCCTTCATGTGTTTTCTTAACGTACAAGACTCGATCTGATGCAGGCCGAATAATCGTCCAGAACGAACCCGTTTCGCGAGATTACGCATCAAAGCTCGGACAAGTCATTGCTCGCTCAAATCTCAGTCTACATTAAAACACTACCAAGCACATTTCCAGCTCATGCAAAATCAAACTAGAAGTATATAATTAAATATCCACAATTAATACCTTAAAGTATGCAGGGAAAGCCAAACATAGTCAAAACGCTGTAGACGCGCGTGTAAAAAACGAAAGCATCACCAAACGCGCGTTTTACACCCCTCTGCCTAACCTGATGACCTTATAAATGTCAACCAGCCTTCAGTCTAATGCTACCCACTACTTTAATTTTTTGTCAGAACACAAATCTCATGATATTATACTTTGAAATGCATGCTTGTATTTTAACATATTTCCTAATTGACCAAAAGCCAAAAAAGCAGTGCCTCTCACGAGAAAGTAGACCATCCCGGCATTGTGACTTAACACTGCTGCCAATTTTACTCTATAGTAAACATTTTAGAGTTAATTTTACAAGTGTTATATATTGTAACATGATTATAAAATAAAAACTAAAAATCAGTGTACTAATAGTTCACCATTATTAAAGTCATGAATCTAAAGGATGTGATACTGGCAATAAATATGGGCACTTTTATGTTAGCATATTTATTGGGCAGCTTGTTCTCAAAATTAATCAGTAGAGACCAGAATCATGAATAACATGTAAAATGTTCATAAAGCAAATGTTACATAAAATGAATGGAATAAAAACAGCCAACAGTGATATTTATTTATAAGGTTTTAAACAGTTATTTCATTATCCTTTAAATTATTTTTCCATCTAATTTGGTTGTATCATTTAATTGAATATTTTACAGTAAGTTTTTTGTAAACTATAGATAACTAGATGGCACATTGTAACCTATGTTCACTTAGCATGAGAAACACGTACAGTAGAAACCTTTTTCACCCTCCACAAGACAGAGGGGTGAGAAAAACACACAAATAAAACAGCCAACATAATCATGAAGGTAAAAAATTGTATTTTATTGAATACAAAATATGACGTACTGGTTAAAAGAGCTCCACTAAAAAGGGGGGCGGCCACAAGCAAATAGTTGCATCAGGGCGGGCAACAGAACAATACATCCTGTACGTGACAATCAATGTTATGGGCAGCCGTGTGCCTTCTACAACTACAATAGTGAGTTGGGGAAGCATGGAAGGTGATAATCACATATAATTAAGGCAAATACTACGTATCAGCTTACCCATATTGAAACTCGTTGCCAGATAAGCAGCACCCCGACACGGCGTTTAGGATGGGAGACAGCCCTTCGTCTGCTGGGGGTGTGATCAACAGGGGCATGGAGCCAGGTGTTGTTTTTTATAAAAACGAATCCAAGAGCCCCAATATAGGAATCAGAAGTTGATCATGTGAGAGGGAGGTACTGCTCTGTTCAAGCTCCTCCCTGCCTTTCCAATGACACTTCCCACGCATCATACACACTCCCCCCTCTCTTCACCCCCCTTCGACCTCTTCCTGCCTTCCTGACACACAACCATTTCCCATCCTATCCCGCCTATAGTTTTTTAGTTTGATTGTTTGCGTTTTAAATAATACTGAAGGAATTAAGTAGAACGAAAAGAGGGCCCGGTTGGAGAAGAGAGTAATAGGGACCAATAAGAAGAGTACGAAGGAGGCGAGTTGATGGAAAGGACCTTGTCCATACCACGTGGGGTAGAGGAGAGCTGTGCGCATCGGCCCCGACGCGGAGTTATCGCATAATAGTGCGCATGATGTATTTGTGGCGATGATTGGGGCCGCATAGATGGGATGAGAAGGGGCTCTTGGATTGTTTTCATTGATACAGTGTCCTGGAAGACGACTATACATGTTCACAAAAACAGCATACATGGGAAAATTGGATATATAAATGAAAAAGTTAAACAGGAGGAGATAAACTGATTGAAAAGCTAATTGACTGGGAGGAGATATAGTGGTGAAATCAAGATGGGATTATATACAAGCAAAAATCATATTAGGGAAGCATGGTTAATATTTATAACCGAGGATACTCGAGACTTATATGTTGCACGATCATAAACAAATTAATACAATTATATAATACATTATCGTGATGGGGTGCAGAAAGGGGTGAGGAAAGTGCAGGAGGTGAAGACAGTGAGGAAAGGAATCCATGTAAACATGAGGGACGGCATAGATTAATTCCGTGTTGTGCAAAAAAAAATTGTCGGAAGACTCATTACTGGTAAGGACATGATAAATTAACGTGAAACATGTGCTCAAACAATTAAATGCATGAAGATAACCTAATGAATATCTAGCAATGATACTTGAGAACTGACAGGAGTCCGGCTAATGCTGTATCCAACGTCCGGGCACTTGAATATGTGGACCTTAAAGGAAAGTCTATTATAAGTTACTCCAAACAGGTGACCCATTGACCCAGGACACTTATGGCTCAATTAACTATAGAGGAAGAGAAGAATGAATAAGTTAAAATCATAAGCAATATACAAAAAACACAAATAAAATGAGGCTCAATAGTGGCTTACTCACTAAGGGCCCTGATGGAGGACGACTCGGGTGCAGAATTGGGGGTGGTGTTGACCGCAGAAGCGAGAAAGCAGAAACTACTACAAAAAAGAGACAAAATAAGTGTTTCGTTTAGGCCATCCGGGCTATAAATGTTTGTTAAGGTCCAAATCAACGGGCTTCTCGTTGCGTCTAGTTGTTTTGACAGGTCCGCCTCTGATGTTGGACAAGATTTATCGATACAGCGAAACATCAATCCCGAGGGCTCAGCATTGTGATGTGTTCTAAAATGGGATACGGGGTTACCGTGTGTTGTAATAGGCATCTTTGGAGGAGGTTATATCATGAATGGTTTCCCGTACCCGAACCTTATTCACGTTGTTGTGAGGCCAATTGAATATTAAGTGCCATGGGCCGGTCGGTTAGTACACAATGCCCCGAGGTTGCACGTTGGATTACATGTGTCTAGTTTGTATTCTGTTGATCCATAGAATCATGGAAGGGTGGTTGCTAGGTGCAATGTATTGGGCAGGCTATAACTACCACATGGTTTTGCAGCCCCATGCGGTGGTTTTGATTTCGAAGTCTGTTTTAGGTCGTGTGGATATAGGGCTGCGTACTAGTAAGTCGTGAAGGTTTTTAGGGACGGGTGAGTTACACTAGGGTGAGAATGGATGTATTTGGATCTTTATAGGGTCCGTATTTCTCTAAGTGGGAAGAAAGAAATAGCGATTTAAAAAACAAAAAAAAAACAAACTTCCAAAGGGATCTAAAGAACCCTAATCGCAAAAGTATGTACAAATGGGAGTCCAGTTAATGTCATGCGGAGAAGAGCATTACAAGCCAAGTTCCTCGATATCATTCATAGAGCCTCCCAACAGTGATCGGGAAGAGCTAATCCCGAATGGATCATGAGAGGTCCAGGGAACGAAGAGGAAATATTATCCTCCCCAATCCAGAAACAACGGCTGGTCCGGACACAAGAGTGCAAACAGATAAACCAACTCAAGGTAAATAAATCTATCAGCACGGTCCCTTACAGCAGATGAGGTAGCGTACTAGAAAGAGGTTGACATTTTCACCAGGTGTAATTCAATACCTTTCACACATAAAAAGACCTCCACATCTTTGGAAAGATCCCTGCTCTTCAAAAAATGGTTTGATATGAAAGACCGAGTGAGATTTTTGAACTCCTGGAACGAAAGTGAAGCGTGGGATCTGGAGAGCGAAAAAAAAAAATAACCACCCTACAAAAAAAAAAAACAAAAAAGCCAAAACCCCCCCCCAAAAAAAAAAAGACGAGCCTAACATGCAAGAGGACATTCCTCAAAGCTCAAGAAAATAAATCACGAGTTTCCCCCCCCTCACACCTGGCCCGGCGGTGACCATTTGTGTAAAAGTGGTCTCCAACGGATTATCACAAGGTACACAGAAAAAGGGTTAGTCATGACAATCTTTCTAAACAAGAAAGACAATGATTAATAACTTGAAAGTGACAAAACCTTGTAAATCAAGCAGGCGATAAGGGGGGGAAGTGTTAGTTGTGAGCCATATACTCTCTATGGAAGGAGGCGTATCGCAGCTGAATGACACACGTTGTTACACACCGTCTCACGTCAATCCATCTAACAAAGTTTACAATGCAATTAATAAAAGTCTATGCAAGCAGTAAAACAAGAGAGTAGTCAGTAAAGAATTATTTGTTCCTTCAGGGTACCAGATCCTGTGACTCCCCCACTATATCTTTTACCCAAGATACACAAGCATGCGACACAACCCCCAGGAAGAATAATTTCCGGTCGTGGATGCCTAACGAGAACGTGAGGCAGGTTTTGTTGACCATTACCGAAAAAGATTGTGGTAATGCCTCCCGTATTAGAAAAAGACACCACAGATTTAACATACAGTTAAAATAGAATGCGTTCACCGACAATGAATGCTAATGGTGACCTGCGACGTCGAGTCGCTGTACAACTGCATATCGACACACTGATGGGATACGGCAGCAGTTACTTATATCCGATGGAGAATTTGGTCAACTGCAATGTAATTCCCGACTTCTGAAGAAACTCTCGGTTCATTCTATTCCATAATTACGTTCGTCGTTGGGGGGTCCTTCGTACGTGCAGCTCCAGTGTAAAGCTATGGGGGCGCATGTGCGCCTCAATGCGAAGTGTTCCTGGGCTGTGGGAGAGTGGACCTACTCAAGGCGATCACACTGTCAATCAAGGGGACCGGGGTCGTATTTGGACCAGAGTACATTGACCTGATATTCGGATCGTTTCCGAAAGGTAGTTTGGACTGATTTACAAGGCATTTTTTTCGTGCTTACACCAACACCCTTATAATATCAAACTCACCTACGAAGGATGAGACTGCGGACTTTCTTGAGTACAATTACACCAAAGACAGCAATGGATTTCTGCGGACTAATAGTTCGAAAGGTGACTGCCGTAAATTAACTTTACATTGCTGAATCGTCCATCCTCATAGACCATCGAGCGGTACCAATTGGGCAGTTCCTTCGAGTGGGCAGAAATGTCTAAGACAGGAATTCGAAAGACAAAGCAGAGGAGCTTAAATCCCGTTTCCCGCAAAGAGGATATAGCAACAAAGCTCTTAAACAGAATTTTCTCGAAGCCAAGGCTACCCCAGACAGGCTCTATTACATCCCATCACTCAAACCACCAAATTCAATAAGGTAAGATTTATCACAAATTATCACACAATGGCAGAACATAAGAAAAACTTGGACTAAATTATTGGCCCATTTTACAATGGCCCTATAAATCCAAATACCCATTCTCAACTAGGTGTAACGGCACGCCGTTCTAAAAAAACATTCGCGACTTACTAGTACGCAGCACTAGGAGTCAGCAGACCTACAACCATATTCGACTCAAAAACCCACGACACTGGGCTGCAAACCAGGTGTAAGTGTAGTGCCTGCCCAAAATGCAAGAGCAACCCCACATTCCATGATTCTACGGGTCCAACAGAATACAAATTAACAAGGTAATCACGTGCAACACTCGGGCAGTTGTTATACGCGACCTTGCCGATGCAACTAATATTCATGGCCTAACAACACGTGAACTAAAGGTTCGGGTACGGGAAACACAGAGGGATATAACCTCCGCCAAGAGTGACGATTTACAACACAGCGGGTAGACCCGTCGCTCAGCATGTGAGAACACATACAATGCTGACCCTCGAGGATTGTGGTTCGAGGTATCGCAAGATCTTGCCAACTCAGAGGCGGACCTGTACAAAACCAACTAGCCCAACGAGAAGCCCGTTGGATTTGGACCTTAAAAAACATATACCGGATGGCTAAACGAAAAATTAGTTTTGTCTATTTTTTTGTAGGTAGTTCTGCTTACTCTGCTTCTGCTCACACCACCCAACAATCTGCACCCGAGTGTCCTCCAGGACCCTAGTGAGAAGCCAGCTATTGGCTCGATTTTATTGGTTTTATATTGCTTATGAGTTTAGCCTATTCATTCTTTTCTTTCTATAGTTAATGAGCCATAAGGTCCTGGGTCGATGGTCACGTTTGGGTAACTTATAAAAATAGACTTCCTTAAGGTCCAAATAGTCAAGTGACCGACGTTGGATTACAGGCATTTAAAAAAAGCCGGAATCCGTCAATTTACAAAGATCATTTGCATTAGATTTTCATAGGTTTATCTTCAGGCATTTAATAGTTTTAGCACCTATGTTTGCACTTTACTTTAATGTCTGCCAGGTAATGGTCTTTCCGAAAATTTTTTTTTGCACAACACGGAATTATATATTCCGTCCTCATGTTTACATTGAATTCATTTCTCACTTCTTCACTCCCACGTCCTCACCCCTTCTTAGAACCCATCACTTAGAAAATGTATTATTCTAATTGTATTTAATGTGTTAGGATATGCACATATATCTCTAGATAATCGTATATTACCTGTCACTAATATGTTTTTGCTTATATAATCGCTTTTATCATACCTCAAATTGTAAAACTTTTAATAAGGTCTCCATCCTTTACTTTTTCATGTTATATATACAATTTTCCTGTAATGTTGTTTTTGAAACATGATATAGCTTCCAGGACACTGTAAAAATGAAATCAATCCAGAGCCCTTCGCATCCCATTATGCGCCACAATCATGCGCCACCAATACGTCATGCGCACATTATGCGACACTCGCCGCAACTGAGCACGCGCGCTCACCGCCGACATTCGCGTGCGTAGTCACGTGACCTTTACACTCGTTCTGCGACTGAATGACGTCAGGTATGAAGCGCCGATCAAGTGATCAACATTTGATTCCCTTTGGCTCTTGGATTCTTTTTAAACTGGCTCATTGCCCTGTTGATCACCCCCCAGCCGAAGGCTGTCTCACAGCCGAACGCGAGTCGGGGTGCTGCTACTCGGGCAACGAGTTCAATATGGGTAAGTTGATACAGTAGTATGTATGCCTTAACTTGTATAGGTTATGGGACTTACACCTTTCATGCTTCCCAACGTCACTATTGTCTAGGGTAGAGGCAAGGATTGCCCAACATGAGTGTCAATATGGATGTATGTTCTGTTGCCCGTGAGGCAACTTGCTTGTGTCCCCCCTTTTGTAGTGGAGCTCATTTTCTAACCTAGTACGGCATATTTGTATCAATAAAAATTACAATTTTACCATTCATGAGTTATTATGCTGTTTATGGTGTTTTCTCACCCCTTGTTGAGGGTTGAAAGATAGGGGTTCTACTTATGGTTCCCACAAGCTTCATGGAGTATAATATTATAGGGAAGCAGGACTTAGGTACACCGTGATAGATGTTCACACTATTTACACTCGGTCTTTCCCTATTTGTGTATGTTCAATTTTGTTTATATAGCACGACTGTACAGTATTTTATAAATTAGTTATCTCTCCCAATAACATATATGGATCTTATTAGAGATGAGCGAGCACTAAAATGGCTCGGGTATAGTTATGCGAGACGAACTTTGTCCGATGCTCGAGTGCTCGTTTCGAGTAACGAGCCATTGAAGTCAATGGGAGAATCGCCATTTTTCAAGGGGACCAAGGTTCTGCACAGGGAACGCTTGGAAACACACCTGGGAACCTCAAGACAAAAGGATGGAAACAACACGGAAATGGACGAGGAAAACAGCCGGGGCCATGCATGGATGTTCTGAGGCTGCATTCAATGCACATATGCAAAATTAGGGGCAACAGCCATGGCCATGACCAGCGTGGAGGCAGAAAATGAGCTCGATGCATCTACACACCAATAATTGACCTGGAAACTTAGGGACGGCCTGCAGACATGGCAACGGCAGCAGCGGAATGATAGAGAGTGGCATGGCGACATACCCAATGGGAATAAGGCTTCAAACCAATGGGAGCAGAGTGAACAAGGGGTGAGCAACGAAGCGCTAAAGAATATTGGTACATGATCAAATAGTTGCCAGTAATATTTTGTGGATTTTACACAGAAGGGTGGCGACAAAAGTTAAACATGGAAGCCATGAAAACAATCCAATCTGCTGACACAGCTCGTTTGAAAGGGGGCCATGTATGGAGGCAGTGAACTAGTAGTAGACTTAAAGGTGCTGCAGGTGAAAACTAGTTAGTTGGTTCTGGCATGGAGCTGGCGTGCGCTTTGCCAGGCGAGCCTTTCGCAATCCAACCCTGTCTCTAGGCTACTCCCCAAACGCAACTTCTAAGAACCTTCGGATAGATCAAGTGTAGTAGCGTTCGTATAAGTTTGGGATATGGCGGGTGAGGGGAAGTAAACATCTGGCAAGAAAGCGATGAAATAATATCCGTAATGAAAAAAGTTTTCCAGTATATTTTGTGGCGTTACACAGCGGGTGGCGACAAAGTTAACAAGTTTGATGTGGAACTGCCCTGGCAATAGCTTTGGCGGTGTGAATTTATCACTAGGTCAGCAGTTTGAGCACGCCTGTGTCGCTTAGCAAGGCACTGCTGACTGTGGCTAGAGCTACCGGACTGATGGCCGCCATGCCCAAGGATGGTAATTTCGGAGGAGGAGGAGGTGGAGGAGGGGGGGAGGATTTGGAGGTATAGTAGGCCTGTTGAGACCTGACCGAGGTAGGCCCCGCAATCCTCTGCGTCGGCAGTTATGGACCACGCCCCAGGGTCAGACTCGGTCCCAGACTGCCCCAAGTTAAGTGTAGTAGAGTTCTTATAAGTTTAGGATTATGGAGGGGAGGGGTAATGTAAACCAGATGCGCAGAAGCGCATGATGCGCATGAGTGGCGCTCCGCTGCCAGGCGAGCTTTCGCAATCCAAGCCCGTCTATATGCACTCCCCAACGAACAGACTTCTAAGAAGCCTTTGTATAGATCAAGTGTAGTAGCGTTCGTATAAGTTTAGGATATGGCGGGTGAGGGGATGTAAACAGATGCGCATGACGCGCTGAAATAATATCCGTAAATGGGAAAAGTTTGCCGGTATGTTGTGGAATAAAACACACCTCCAGAACCTGATAGGAGCTGGACAACTTCTGGGAATTAACCCCTCATGGTGCAAAATAACCAAGCACAATATCAGGCACCATGCAGACGTACCACAAGTCCCAGCAGTTCTGAGCACAACTCCTAGACAGTGCAAGATCTTAGCAACCGCTGCCAGGGACAAGAGGTGGAGTTTGTGTGGATACGCGCCGGAGGTCGGAGAACGTTGCTCGCACCACCAGAAGAACCAGAAGTCCCAGCATTCTCTCCAGCGAACCTGACAAAACTGTCAAAAACTTCATTTTATTAATATGTATATTACCTGCCTACTGGGGCGTATACTAGCCTGGACAGGCACTGTGAACTAAGGTTGTTCTACACCCCAGTAGCCTCTGCAGTTAATTTACATATTACTACAAGTTTTTTAACAAGTTAGATTATGTTCCGCAATTATTAAATTACAGATTAGGGCAGAGGCAGGCAGGAGGAATCTACCATCATAGTTACTTCTGATGGTATATTCCTCATGCTAGTTTCCTTTAAGGGATAAGTTGGATACACCTCACCCACTCCTAGGGTGGTACTATAGCACCTCCCACCTGCATCCAATTACTAAAATTCCAGTTGTTTTGAAGAATCAGAAACCTTCCATTGAAGATCATGGAGCAACAGTACCAAACACGATGATGTTATTGAAAATTTTGTTGCTTTGAGAGTTCTCATCAACAAAGAGCTCCAGAATAGACTAAGACATAGGAGGGCATGTGTTGCATCCCCCACATACTGGAAATATACACTGTATCTGACTAGGATGCACCATAACTTGATAACGCCTTTATAAAGTATTGACCCTGAAATTCTTTGATGCTTTGGGGTTAATACAATGAAGACTTTATTTATGACTTGTCTACAATATCAGCCTTTGTAGCCAGACTCCCTGGTTTGACAGCTTGCATTAAGATGACACTTGGAGGGAAAAATTCTTGTTCTGTTCTATGTAGGATGCACTTCTTCCCCTTGCTATGGGCATCACAGTATCAGCACAGGCAATATTTTGATAACATTCATCCACATCAATAAATATATAAAAGGAATTCATATTCAGCGAACTATAAAAAATAAAAGGTCAGTTTATAACTAGTAATTTATAGGCGACAGTTCACAAATTCATCAGAATAATATATCTGGCAATGTATGGCTCTTTTTTAGTATTCCACAAGGGAGAGATTTGTATCCTTTGCACCAAGAACTTTGGTCATGCGTTGTACTTTCTACTTTGGTGCCTTTTTCTGTACCCACATGCTCTGTGCTGGAGTAATAGATCACCAATTAGTATGAATTATTTTAAGAAGTTAATTGGATGTGTTTGGTCTATTTGAAGTTGTACAGTTTGTTGTATACAGATAGAAATATTTTTATTGAGGTAAAGAGATAGTTTAGAGAAAACCATTACTAAATTTCTAAAGATATTTCTACATGATAATATTTTTTTTAATTACATAATGAATATTTTTGTTATTTATAATGTGTAGATTGAGTGATTATTTTATTATCACTATAGTTTTATTAATTGGTATATCGATATATAATAAATGATGTATAATTTTTGGTTAATTTTTTTACTATTTTTTATCAGATGCTTATTTTATTATGTACATAATTTGTGTATTTATTGTAGCAAAATATAAATCTTATAGTATATGAAATCCATGTGCACCTATTGATCCATTCCAGGTTCAGATAATTACATTTTCTGCCTACATATCCTAGTTTAGCATTCAGAGTGAATATCTAATGAGAAAAAAATGTTCCAAAAGGGGCTAGGAGAATAGAATTTATTTAAAAATAATTTTGCAACCATATTTTTGTATCATTTGTAACTATGATGCTGGTTGTCCTCTCCCTGGAGCAGTGTTTAATCGGTCAAATTAGTGTCTCACTGGTCTAATATGCTCACCTTAATAATAATTTTTTATGATATGTTCATTATGTGAAACATTGCAGGAAGCCATGGTCAGGTAGCCATAAGGAATTATCAACTGACACACAATGCTTTAGAGACAGGTTGTATTGCTATTACATAGAAGAACAATGATTTATCATTCTTTCACCTTACCTTTAAATTATAACCAATGGTTTTTTTTACATTGTAATAATTACATCCATAGACAATAGTGCATTAAAACTGTCACCGGAAAGAAATGCTTCCTAATTTCACATAACTCCATTACTTTTTGTTTTCTTGTAAACTTTGAAGTTCTGATTTTTGGGCTCTGTGCCCAGCCTTGTGTGAAATAGAGCATGGATTAACAAAGTCATGCATAATGGCAATGTAGGTGTTATGACTGTGGTGCCATGTGTGAATTCGTCAGAATCCCACATTGCAAGTGTTTTTTGTCATTTAAGCCATGGGGTCTTATTGACTGCGAGTACTAAAAAAGCTCAGTTCATAATGTCTAATTTTCTTCCCTATCAATGTTTTGTGACATGTACAAGTTTAGACAGCACTACTGGGGAAAAAGAAACATTCATTTTTCCTACATGAATGGTATTTTTACAATGCAACTAATGCTGTATACTGTGACAATGGAAACAGCTATTATGAGTATGTTCACAGACAGCATAATAAATAGAAATATGAGCCATATTGATGCCAAAAATAAATACCGTCAGGTGGCATTTTTTGTTACCTCAGATTTATTTTGAGTTGAAAATGTAATGTTGTATATTGTGTGTAGGATACTACCACCTGTTCATATTTAGTTTAAAAGTATTTTACTTTTATATGGACCCTATAATAAATACCAATACTAATACAGTAGATGATCTGTGTTCTTATCATATTTAACCCCTTAAGCCTATGTTTTGGCCACCATGACATTCCCCAACATCATGTGGATCACAGAGGCTCAGGAGCAGAGCCTGTGCCAGCTTTCAAACGTGACTGCAGCACCTAATGGTGTCACCCACCTCTCCTCCCAGCAATCGCCTCCCCCCGTGCCAAGTATAGGGGTGCAGATTGTCTCCACTGCAGTACAATGAAGTGGGTACTGCCTTACATGACTATCTGCTGAGTCAGACCCAGCAGTGCAGATATCAACCTATGCATTTGCATAGGCTAACCGTTATAATAAACTGCCATACTTCAGTGTATTAACTTGAACAAGTGATCAGATGATCAGAGGGGTACAAAAAAAGAGTAAAAAAAAAGGAAAAAAGTTTCATAAAAAAAGATTTAATACAAAATAAAAGCCCATATTGAGTATTGCCATGTCCAATACTGAACATGTAAGGTTAACGCCTTAAAAAAAATAGAAAACACAGCAAATATTATGATTTTTGAACATCCAACCAAACAAAAAAAACACCACAAAAAGTCCCATTTTCCCTGGCATGATACCAAAAAAAGTACAACTCGTCCTTCAAAAAATGAGCCCTAAAAACAGCTTAATCAACAAAATGATAAAAATGTTACGCCACCTGGTAGATGCAAAATCAATGCAATGCAAAATCATCTCTCCAAAAAAGTTTTTATTATGTAGAAGAAGTCAAATATAAAAAAAAACTATATAAATGGGATATCACTGTAATTGTACTGACCTATGGAACATAAGTAGCAAGTAACTATGCTATTTGTTGTATAAAATGTTGCTGTAATGTGTGCACAGGGGTTTTGTCACCATAGCACATGGCTGTAATTCAGCTTATTTACACTTATTACAAAATCTGCAGCCTTACTCAGATAACTCCTTTTGTTCTGGTTGCTGGCGCCCCCTGTTGGTAGCTGTGTCCCGTCCTGAGCAACAGCTGATCTGGCCGAGTCTGCACACAAGAAGTCAGCAGCTGCTCTGCACTACAGATCACTCCATGGGCTCACAGCTCCTCTCCACACTGAGAGATCAGCTGACACACTGCAGCCAATGGGAGGTGAGAGAGGAAGAGGGACGGAGAGCTTAGCTGTATACACGAGTGATGGTTGTGATCTCCAGTGCTTACTGCAAGCCTCAGCTCCACAGGTGCTTACAGTGCACATCCAAGGTAACTGCAGCCTATACAGAGGGAAGTCCTCCCCTAACAATATGGCTGTAACCTCATTGCTGTGTAGCAGCCCTTTCCTTCCCCCAAAGTATCCATCATTAGTCAGATCACACAGGAGGCTGCAGAGATAAAAAAAAAAAAGCACCAGCGCTGACACTGGGACATCCCTGGAGATCCAAAACGTCCTGCATATAATTCCTGTGAAAGCTCCCAACTACTGACTATCCCCCCCATGCTACACTGCTGTCCTGGAGTCATCCTGTAATCTCCACTACTGACTGTCACCCCCATGCTACTCTGCTGTCCTGCCATCCTCCTGTAAGTCTCTACTACTGATTGTCCCCCCAGGTAGAACGTGTAGCACGGCAGCGCCGGGGAGAAGAGGAGGGGGTGAGTGTTGCACACACCTCTCCAAAGGGATATATGACACATGGTGCCGTATTCTGGGGAAAAATAGGACATGTCCTATCTTTTCCCAGCTATGAAACGGTATGTGCGGCACCGTGCCACTCCATACGATGCTGTGCGCCCATTGCCGGCCCATGGGGGACGTACATCCGCCGTATATACATCTCCCAACGGTCGCGTGAATAAGTCCTTGGACTGTTTTACAGTTTTTATAAATGAGGCTGATATGAAAGTTTCAAGGTGTAAATATTATTGAATATATAGGTGGGCATATAATTTATTATTATTATTATAATAATTATTATTATTATAATTTATTATTCTTTTTTAAGTATATAGTGGAAAGGATTAAAACAAAAAGGAATAGCAATGTCAGGGCCTTGGAAGGTAACACACAGCATCCTGTCGTGCTGGGGATCAGTCAGTGCAGGGACTACTTGAACACCACAGGTGGAAGGAGACTCTAAAGTCAGTGATGTGAAATAACTGCCGCTGTCAGTGTTGTGCATGTGTGTGCTAGGCCCCTCCCACATCTGCTTATGTGTGGAAAAGAATAGAGGCTGAACACGCATCATAATAACAAATAAAAAGTTGTCTTTCATTCCTGGTTATCATTATAAATGGCTTTTTTAAATATTTTAACCTCTTTGGGAGTTTTGTGAAGTAATTTGTTTGGTGGCATAACCCCTTTAAGGAATAGTTGCAACACTTCTAAATAACCTACAGTATACTCACTGGTTTACCACATTTGAGGTTAGTTGTAAACTGCAGAAAATGTGCACAAACACTTTTGCAAAGCAGAAAACAGAAGGAATACCTAACAGCAGAATAAAGTAAGCCATTTTAGAAAATCTATCCATGACTACCCAAATAGTTGTACAGCAGATAAAGAAAGGAAAGTTAGTTATACAATCTGGTTCAGTTATAGAGGAGGCAAAAGTGGGGTCAGAGAGGACCTGGTCAGTAACACCATGGCCATGACTACTGAAAATGGGGACAAAATAACCCAATATCCTACTTGGCGGTGGGCCCAACATATAAATAGAAATTCAGGGAGGCCAGACTGGACAGGACAGTGAGGACAGGAAAGTACTAGCCCCCAATAACCCTGGATACTTGCCTCTGCATATCCTAACTGATACATGAAAGCCATGAGTGAAACTACAAAACAAGACAAACTGCAGAAAACAAGAGAATAGTCATCAATCTGAGTCACAACAGAGATATTGATACAGTACAGAATCGGAGATGCAAAGGGATAGTAACAAAAACGAAAGCCAAGATCTTATAACCTGAGATATGGATAAATGGGTCTCACTCTAACAGTATACAAAGCAGGTAAAGAAAAAGTTAACTGGCAGGGAGAAAACTAGACACAGGATCTTTACAAGCAGCCAGGTGATTGGATCAGAGTTACATCAATCACAGTCTGTTAACCATTGCTGATTGACAGCAAGACTGCAGATAGATGAGTGTGGTGAATTTAATTAGCAGCAATTAAACCTCTGTTCACATTGCAAATAAAAGGAAAGGTAATAAGAGGCATCCATCTGATGTGTTTCGAGTCTATACACTCTTAAACATAGATCTATGATAAAGAGTCTGCATAGGCTCAAATCATATAGCATTTGGTCTTTTATTTTTTTACTGTTGAACATGAAATAAAGAAGTCTCATTTTAATTGATGCACTTAGGGAATATACTTTTGTTTCTTGTATTTTAGTGGCTTTTCCTCATTAATACATGTGGTGTTTGAGGAATTCAAAAAGGCTCCAAAAAGTCGCAAACAGCTTAAACTACTGTGAATTTTGTCTCTTTTTTTAAAAAAAAAGTTGAAAATATCACATCTGGAATCAGTTGAACTGAGTCACGCGACACTGCAGAAAAAATTAATTTGAAGGGAGATTGTCTTAGGGGCCAAAATATTTGCAAAAGAGCACATGCACCCCCCAAAGAGTTGCTACTAGAGAAGGAAAAGTCAAGCCAAAAGTTAGATACATGTGCCCTATTAAGACTAAGTTTGACCGAAAGCTCATAATATTTAATCATTTCAATGTTTTGCTCAATTTAGTATTTTTTTCTACATAGGTCCCACAATTTATTGTTAAAAAAAATAAAGGAGAAGAATTAGAAATATTTTTTCAAACTTATTGCAGCACATGTATGTAATTTTTGGCATGGATTTTTCTTTTTTTATAATTTGATTCTATTGGTAGCTGGAACACAAGTAGAAGACAGGCTTACATGAGAAAACAAGAAAACATTTTAGCAATTAGTCATATATGAATCATGAATCATAGCGTCCGTTACATATAATCACTTTAAGTATTACTCATAACTGTTCGCATTCCAGTCTCCATCACACTCCAGCCAATTTTATAGTGTTAAGAGGCGGAGCCATGGGGGAGCCTTGTGACCCTGCAGGGTCTTCACAAGGGACCCCCCAGGGCAATACTATCTATAAAGACAGAAGGAAGGAGAATGGGAAAATAGAGAAGGGATAAGGAGAGGGGGGGGAGGAAGGGATGGATTTTTCTTATTTATTTGCAACTTTTCATGGCTCATACGACTTCTTTCAAGTCCACCTGTGAGAGTTGCTACTTTTATAAAAATATGCAAAAAAGTAGCACATTTTGGTGCAAGTCCAGACCTGGCCCTACCAGGTGTAGGAAATAGCTTAAAGAAGTTTGTGGATGTTTGGAGAACTTTTTTTTGTGACTGTTAGCACATTGACTAATGACCTTATATTTTCAAATGTATTAATAAAAAAAAACCTTTAAGATACCTCTGATGGCAGATAATCAAAGAAGCAAAAGCAGACACACAAACTAGACTTAAAATGTGCCTCATTGTCAGCTTGTATCTCCTAATGCGACTACTTCACACCCCTCATAAGGAGCATGTTTTATGCTTCTTCATTGAGTGGTTTATTTTACTGCTGTAGCACCAGAGGGAAAAGTTAAGAATTACACAGAATGAATTGAACTGTGGCAATGTATTGGATAATACATTAACCTGATCAGTCTAATCATTAGATGACAGGTTTTCTTATATAAAGATTCAAAATGGGCCTCTAAACCAGACAATTTAGAGAAGAAAATGAAGAGAAAGTAAAAGAATCTAAGGACGAAAAATAAAAACCAAAGAAAGGATGACCCAGGAGAGCGGGGGAGAGGCAGAGGGCCATTGGTAAAGAGCGAAGGAGGGAAAAAAACTAAGAGAGGTAGGAAGACAGAGCCGTAAAGAGACGCTAGCCGACGGGCGCATGCAGCTCGGAGCGGAACGAGAAAATAAGGATCTAGCGAGAGAGAGATGAGGAATAAGGAGAGCAAAAGTACGGGAATGACCGGAATAGAAATAATCTGAGATGATGGCAAAGTGCAGACAGTATAATCAGAGAACACGAGTAAAAAACACAATAGGAAGACAGAGTACTTCACGCTACGCAGTCGCGTAGGAAAGATCACATCGCAGACCGGAAGGGCTGTCCAAATAGGGTCTGTCCTTAGGATCGACCAATATTGGTGAGAATAGATCTAACATTTGATTTTGAAAAATCATAAGTGGTAATGAATCTCACTAAATCTTTGTCGTCCTGGCGTTTAGGCTTCACTGACAGAAGGTCCGCCCCGTTTGCTTTTTCGCTCGTGGAATCCTTCTCATTGGATCTTTGAGTTTATATTTTTATGTATATATGGTCATATATATTATATGCTTAGGATCACTGCATGTTCTTGTCACGTTTGTTCCACTTGCACTTTTTCACATGCACGTGTGGTTTGTGTCACCTTTATTAGATATTTACACTATTTATATATGTTTAACGTTTTTTCACACGTCTATAAATATTGCCTATTTTATTTGTATTTATTTGTATTTATATACGCTTGATATTTGTTATGGTCCAACTATTATATATTACATGTGTTTTTCTACTTATTTACACATTGTTCCCCACATTTTTATGTATATAATCGTTCCTTTCACACCATCAACACACATGTTTCACAACATTATCACGTCACCTCATCACATTTCCATAGTAATGTAAGCATTATTTTATATTTCCCCTTGTTCCTTTATATACTTCACTTTTCCCCTTGTTCTTACATTCTCACAATATAGTTTTTTTAAGATATTCCTAATATACTTACCTATATCTTCACTTCGCTATTTCTTCAGTCCCGATATCTTCAGAGGTCCGTAGTCTCGCGAGACTTGCGGCCTCTCGAGTATGTCACGTGGCTGCCCCAGAGTTCTCACATCTCGCGGAACTATGACGTCATGAGCGGCATTAGCGGTGAGCCGAGTGTTTCCTCACTCAGCCCCCTATAACTCAGGTGTTGGATATTATATTATTTTTAGTTGAATTCTGATAGGACGGCCCATGTTTTTAAGCTCCATTCCCCCTTGGCCTAGAGTCCCCCAGACGAAGGCCGTTTCCTGGCGAAAACAGTGTCGGGGCCATTGCACACTTCCAAAGCGGTCTGTATGTGATCCATTACCTGTAGTTTGAAAGCTCTTGTGTTGTCCCTTTTAGCACTATATTCTTGGTTATGTTGTATTAATAATAAGATATCCTGTACTTTTTCTTAGATGCCTTATTTGGGCATGGTAGGGACCCTTGCTGTAGATGTCATAGTTTAGTATTGGGTTTTTGTGCAATTTTTTCTGTGTGTTGCCCTGTCTTTGTTTGTCATTATATATATATATATAGATTACTATATATATATATATATATATATATATATATATAATATAATAAAATAAATTGATTTTAAACCACTAGGTTGTCTATATATATTTTTACTTATTATTTTCTTCTTCGGTATTGTAAGTTGCTTCTTTGGGAGTTTGTGGTGCAGCGGCCCCGACCACACCCTCCTTTTTTGTTTGGATTTAGATATCTGTCGAGTCGACCCAGCAGTGCCAGATATCAACCTATGCATTTGCATAGGCTAACCGTTATAATAAAAATGCCATACTTCAGTGTATTAACTGAACAATGATCAGATGATCAGAGGGGTACAAAAAAGAGTAAAAAAAAAGGAAAAAAAGTTTCTAATAAAAAAAGATTTAATACAAAATAAAAGCCCATATTGAGTATTGCCATGTCCAATACTGAACATGTAAGGTTACGCCTTAAAAAAATAGAAAACACAGCAAATATTATGATTTTGAAATCCAAACCAAACAAAAAAAACACACCAAAAAAGTCCCATTTCCCTGGATGATACCAAAAAAAAGTACACTCGTCCTTCAAAAATGAGCCCTAAAAACAGCTTAATCAACAAAATGATAAAAATGTTACGCCACCTGGTAGATGGCAAATCAATGCAATGCAAAATCATCTCTCCAAAAAGTTTATTGTAGAAGAAGTCAAATATAAAAAAAAATATATAAATGGGATATCCTGTAATTTACTGACCTATGGAACATAAGTAGCAAGTAACTATGCTATTTGTTGTAAAAATGTTGCTGAATGTGGGCACGGGGTTTGTCACCATCGCACATGGCTGTAATTCAGCTTATTTACACTATTACAAAATCTGCAGCCTTACTCAGATAACCTCCTTTTGTTCTGGTTTGGCGCCCCCTGTTGGTTAGTGTGTCCCGTCCTGAGCAACAGCTGATCTGGCCGAGTCTGCACACAAGAAGTCAGCAGCTGCTCTGCACTACAGAGACACTCAGGGCTCACACCCTCTCCCCATGAGAGATCAGCTGACACACTGCAGCCAAGGGAGGTGAGGCGGAAGAGGGACGGAGAGCTAGCTGTATACAGAGTGATGGTTGTGATCTCCAGTGTACTGCAAGCCCAGCTCCACAGGTGCGTACAGTGCACACCAAGGTAACGCAGCTATACAGAGGGAAGTCCTCCCACTAACCAATGGCTGTAACCCATTGTGGAGTGCAGCCTTTCCTTCCCAAAGTATCATCATAGTAGATCACACAGGAGGCTGCAGAGATAAAAAAAAAAGCACCAGGCTGAACTGTGACATCCCCTGAGCTCCAAAACCTCCTGCAATACTCCTGTAAGTCCCCACTACTGACTATCCCCCCATGCTACACTGCTGTCCTGGAGTCATCCTGTAAATCTCCCACTACGACGTGCACCCGACACGCACTCGTGCTGTCCATCCTCTGTAAGTCCCACTACTGACTATCCCACCCCAGTCATGCACACTGCTGTCCTGGAGTCATCCTGTAATCTACACTACGACTGTCACCCCATGTACTCTGCTGTTTTGCCATCCTCCGTAAGTCTCTACTACTGATTGTCCCCCACGTAGAACGTGTAGCACGGCAGTGCCGGGGAGAAGGAAGAGGAGGGGGGGAGTGTTGCACACCCTCTCCAAAGTGATATATGACACATGGTGCCGTATTCTGGGGAAAAATAAGACAGTCCTATTTTCCAGCTATGTGAGACGGTACGTGCGGCACCGTGCCACTCCATACGATGCGTGCGCCATGCCGGCCATGGGGGAGTACATCCGCCGTATATACATCTCCCAACGGTCGCGTGAATAAGTCCTTGGACTGTTTTACAGTTTTTATAAATGAGGCTGATATGAAAGTTTCAAGGTGTAAATATTATTGAATATATAGGTGGGCATATAATTTATTACTATTATTATAATAATTTATTATTATAATTTATATTCTTTAAGTATATAGTGGAAAGGATTTAAACAAAAGGAATAGCAATGTCAGGGCCTTGGAAGGTAACACACAGCATCCTGTCGTGTGGGAGCTCAGTCAGTGCAGGGACTACTTGAACACCACAGGTGGAAGGAGACTCTAAAGCAGTGATGTGAAATAACTGCGCGGCTGTCAGTGTGTGCATTGTGTGTGCTAGGCCCCCCACATCTGCTTATGTGGGGAAAGAATAGAGGTGAACACGCATCATAATAACAAATAAAAAGTTGTCTTCATTCCTGGTTATCATTATAAATGGCTTTTTAAATATTTTAACCTCTTTGGAGTTTTGGTGAAGTAATTTGTTTGGTGCATAACCCCTTTAAGGAATAGTGCAACACTTCTAATAACCTACAGTATACTCACTGGTTTACCACATTGAGGTTAGTTGTAAACTGCAGGAAAATGTGCACAAACACTTTTGCAAAGCAGAAAAACAGAAGGAATACCTAACAGCAGAATAAAGTAAGCCATTTAGAAAATCTAACATGACTACCCAAATGTTGTACAGCAGATAAAAAGGAAAGTTAGATTTACAATCTGGTTCAGTTATAGAGGAGGCAAAAGTGGCGTCCGAGAGGACCTGGTCCGTACACCATGGCCATGCTACTGAAAATGGGGACAAAATAACCCAATATCCTACTTGGCGGTGGGCCCCAACAATATAATAGAAATCAGGGAGGCCAGACTGGACAGGAAGTGAGGACAGGAAAGTACTAGCCCCCATAACCCCGGATACTTGCTCTGCATACCTAACTGATACATGAAAGCCATGAGTGAACTACAAAAACAAGACAAACTGCAGAAAACAAGGAATAGTCATCAATCTGAGTCACAACAGAGATATTGATACAGTACAGATCTAGTAGATACCAAAGGATAGTAACAAAACGAAAGCCAAGATCTTATAACCTGGATATGGATAAAATGGGTCTCATCTACAGTATACAAAGCAGGTAAGAAAAAGTTAACTGGCAGGGAGAGAAAACTAGACACAGGATTTTCAAGCAGCCAGGTGATGGATCAGGTTATCATCACAGTCTGTTAACCATTGCTGATTGAACGCAAGACTGCAGATAGTGATGTGGTGAATTTATTAGCAGCAATTAACCTCTGTTCACATTGCAAATAAAAGGAAAGGTAATAGAGGCATCCATCTGAGTGTTTCGAGTCTATACACTCTTAAACATAGATCTTGATAAGGTCTGCATAGCTCAAATCAATGCATTGGTCTTTATTTTTACTGTTGAACTGAAATAAAGAAGTCTCATTTTAATCGATGCTGCACTTAGGGAATATATTTTGTTTCTGGATTTTAGTGGCTTTCCTCATAATAACATGTGGTGTTTGAGGAATTCAAAAAGTCTCCAAAAGTCGCAAACGCTTAACTACTGTGAATTTTGTCTCTTTTTTTAAAAAAAAGTTGAAAATATCCCATCTGGAATCAGTGAACTGAGTCACGCGACACTGCAGAAAAAATAAATTTGAAGGAGAGATTGTCTTAGGGGCCAAAATATTGCAAAAGAGCACTGCACCCCCAAAGAGTTGCTACTAGAGAAGGAAAAGTCAAGCCAAAAGTAGATACATGTGCCCTTTAAGACTAAGTTGACCGAAAGCTCATAATATTTAATCATTTCAATGTTTTGGCTCAATTTAGTATTTTTTTCTACATAGGTCCCACCAATTTGTTAAAAAAATAAAGAGAAGAATTAGAATATTTTTTCAACTTATTGCAGCAATGTATGTATTTTGGCAGGATTTTTTCTTTTATAATTTGATTCTATTGGTAGCTGGAACACAGTAGAAGACAGGCTTACATGAGAAACAAGAACATTTTAGCAATTAGTCATATATGAATCATGAATCATAGCGTCCGTTACATATATCACTTTAGTATTACTCATAACTGTTCGCATTCCAGTCCATCACACTCCAGCCAATTTTATAGTGTTAAGAGGCGGGAGCCATGGGGGAGCCTTGTGACCCTGCGAGGTTCTTCACAAGGGACCCCCCAGGGCGAAACTATCTATAAAGACAGAAGGAAGGAGAATGGGAAAATAGAGAAGGGATAAGGAGAGGGGGGAGGAAGGGATGGATTTTTTATTTATTTGCAACTTTCATGGCTCATACGACTTCTTTCAGTCCACCGTAGAGTTGCTACTTTTATAAAATATGCAAAAAGTAGCACATTTTGGTGCAAGTCCAGACCTGGCCCTACCAGGTGTAGGAATAGCCTGATTGTGGATGTTTGGAGAACTTTTTTGTGGACTGTTAGCACATTAGCTAATGACCTTATATTTTCAAAGTATTAATAAAAAAAAACCTTAAGATACCTTGATGGCAGATAATCAAAGAAGCAAAAGCAGACACAAACTAGACTTAAAATGTGCTCATTGGCAGCTTGTATCTCCTAATGCGACTACTTCACACCCTCATAAGGCATGTTTTATGTTCTTCATTGAGTGGTTTATTTTACTGCTGTAGCCCAGATGGAAAAGTTAAGAATTACACAGAATGAATGAACCTGTGGCAATGTATTGGATATACTACATTACACTGATCAGTCTAATCATTAGATGACAGTTTTCTTATATAAGATTCAAAATGGGCCTCTAAACCAGACAATTTTGGGTGATTGGTGATAGTTTGATTATGGAAAAGCAAACATGAAAGTAGTCTTCCTTTTAAATTCTTTTTTATCCTAAGGAAACATTAAGGGTTAAATCTCTTCAGATTACATACTACACTCACAGGCCACTTTATAGGTAACTGTCCAATGCTCGTTAACACTTAATTTCTAATCAGCCAATCAATCACATGGCGGCAACTCATTGATTTAGGCATGGTCAAGACAAACTCCTGCAGTTCAAAAGAGCATCGATGGGGGAAAGGTGATTTGAGTGCCTTTGAATGTGGCATGGTTGTTGGTGGCCAGAAGGGTTGGTCTGAGTTTTCAGGAAAACTGCCTGATCTACTAGGATTTTCACGCACAACCATCTCTAGGGTTTACAGAGAATGGTCCGAAAAAGAAAAAACATCCAGTGAGCGGCAGTTCTGTGGGCGGAAATGCCTTGTTGATGCCAGAGGTCAGAGGAGAATGGGGAGACTGGTTTGAGCTGATAGAAAGGTAAAAAGGCCTCAAATCGCCACCCGTTACAATCAAGGTAGGCAGAAGAGCATCTCTGAACTCACAGTACGTGAACTATGAGGGAGATGGGCTATAGCAGCAGAAGACCACACCGGGTTCCACTCCTTTCAGCTAAGAGCAGGAAACTGAGGCTACAATTTGCACAAGCTCATCGAAATTGGATAGTAGAAGATTGGAAAAACGTTGCCTGGTCTGATGAGTCTCGATTTCTGCTGCGACATTCGGATGGTAGGGTCAGAATTTGGTGTCAACAACATGAAAGCATGAATCCATCCTGCCTTGTATCAACGGTTCAGGCTGGTGATGGTGGTGTCATGGTGTGGGGAATATTTTCTTGGCAATCTTTGGGCCCCTTGGTACCAATTGAGCATCGTTGCAAAGCCACAGCCTACCTGAGTATTGTTGCTGATGGCTACTTTCAGCAGGATAATGCGCCATGTCATAAAGCTGAAATCATCTCAGACTGGTTTCTTGAACATGACAATGAGGTCACTGTACTCAAATGGCCTCCACAGTCACCAGATCTCAATCCAATAGAGCATCTTTGGGATGGGGTGGAATGGGAGATTCGCATCATGGATGTGCAGCCGACAAATCTGCGGCAACTGTGTGATGCCATCATATCAATATGGACCAAAATCTCTGAGGAATGCTTCCAGCACCTTGTTGAATCTATGCCACGAAGAATTGAGGCAGTTCTGAAGGCAAAAGGGGGTCCAACCCGTTACTAGCATGGTGTACCTAATTAAGTGGCCGGTGAGTGTAATTTTAGTTTACAATTGCCACCTTTAACCACTTCCTGTCGATGCCTTTTTTCGTATTTTACTCTTTTTCTTTTCAAATAAATAACTTATTTATTTTTCTGTGTATGGAGCTTTATAAAGGAATGTTTTCTGTGTTTTAAATTGTCCTTCCTATTGGCGGCATTTAATTTTCAATGCTGAGTACTGTGGAACGGGAGAAAATTCCAAATACACTTGATGAAAAATTGCTTTCTTGCCATTTTCTCATAGGCTCTGTTTTACGGTTTTTACTGTGCGCTCCGCATGACACCTCCTCCTTATTCTTTGGATCAGTGCATTTAAGGGGATACTAAATTTACATAGGTTTTATTAGGTTTTAAAAAGTTGAAACTTTTTGTACAAAAATATTTATTTTGCTATCTTTTGATGCTATCTTTTGTCACCAAAATATTACACAAATAAAAACAGGAAAAAGGGGGATGGATATGATAACGGACATTGGCGCACATTTTCTAAGAACAGGGCGATCTGCACTAAATGCAGTTAGCCTGTGTTTAGTGTAGAGGGCGCCAGATTGAGGATTTCTGGCGCTTGTTCTTCATTAATATGGCACTCACTGCACTGCTCCGACAGAGTGCTCCAACATTTTTTTGGTGTACCTTTAACATAGGACTTGCGACACACTTCTGTCGGACTTTGCATGATAAATCTGGCACATGGTCCGACTGAGCACTGAATTTGTGTTGCATGATCCCTAGTGCAGCCGCGCCACAAAAGGGTCACAAAAAGGTCACGTGCATCAGTTTGCACCTTTAAGAACGTGCTAATAACTTTTTCGTTCTTTGGTGTATGCAGTTGTGTAAGGTTTCATTTATTTGCAGAATACGATGATGTTTACATTGATACTATTTGTGCAATATGACGACAATGCTGCATTCCAGACATTTTGGCGCTATGAGGTTCCCCTTAACAATTTCTATATATTAATAGATTGGGACTTTGGGAACTTGGCAATATTAACATGTACATGATTTTCATTGTTTATTTATTTTTATATCAGTTCTAGTGAAGGGGGTGATTTGACTGTGTTTTATTTTTTTTTTACTTTTATTTTTACTATTGTTTTAGACCGTATAGGATACTTTAACCCTAGGGGTCTGATGGATCATACCATATACCGCCGTACTATAGTATAGCAGTATATGGTGGATTTTATGATAATCTGTTAACAGTACCAGCACATCGTAACATATCTTCACAACTGACAAGGGAGCAACTATCACAGCCAGAATGGCCTTGTCCATGTTCTACTGGCTGTTACATGGTGCTGGCAGCTTTACCAACAGCATATAAATGGTTAACACCTGTGATCAGTGTTGCAAAACTCAGTCTGTATGGAGAGGGCTCTCCATACATCTCTTACCTCACGTAGATGTACTAATATGCTGGTTTTCCGGCAAGGGGTTAAACTGTATATAATATTGATACTTCATGTAGCCCTAAATTTTTAAATGCAATGAAATCTAAATAAAAAATGAAATAGAATGTTAAAAAAAATAAAATATTGAATTTGAAACTTCAAGTGTTCTATTTCTATTCTGTTCTCAGAAAATGCATTTTCCCGTTTTCTGTGTTGGTTTAAACATGAGTTGGAAGTAAAAACAAACTTGATTAATGGTGCTGACATTGTTAAATTCAATTAAAGTTCCACGGGAATTTAAAGTTAGAGTCCAAATGAGAAACAGTCATCATATCAATTGTATTTCAATGGCATCAGAGTGAAATTAGAATAAAATGCATACAGAGTTCAAAATAAAATAAAATACAAAAATACAAAATCAATGCCATCACAGATATTTTATTCATGAGATGCACAATTGGCAGATCTAACATTATTTCAGCTCACAGCAACCAAATATAGCCAAAGCTTCTGGGAGTAGTAATGTTTTGCATAACACTATAAAGAAAACATCAATGATACACAACATGGAACACATATTCCTTTCTTCAAAATCCACAGATCTGTTTAAGGCTAGAACTGTCAGGTTTTTTTTACTATAAAGCTTGTGTCAGCATCATCAATCTACTTACATATTCTAAATGCAAATTCCAATCCAGAAGATAAAAAAGTGAAGATATATGAAAATATATAAAGTGAAAATATATAAAGATATATTTGTCATTTTGAGTAGTATTCCCAATAAGAATTAGTGTTTTTTATTTAAGAGATATATGATCAATGGGCGGTCTCGACCAACTTTGGTGGTCACTATAACCAGTGGTAGCCCATTCCTTTTAAAAGCATACCTGCAGCATAAAAGAGGGATTATTTGGAGGTTAAGCCTTTTTTCTGCTATTGGACTAGTAGACAGTCGTCTATAAAGACTTTAAAGGGGTAGACTTTAAATATCAATCAAATAATTCATATTGTTTGTGTAAGAAAAAGTTATATACATTTCCAATATACTTTCTGTATCAATTCTCCATGGTTTTCTAGATCCCTGCTTGCTGTTCTGCTTCTATGTTTGTGGTATATAAGAAAAACGCTCCGGTGTTTGTAAACAGAGTGTGGACACTGGTCTAGTCAACCAAGCCTCTCACGCTTGGAGTCTATGACCTCTCGCACACGACCCTTAGATCATGTATATAGAAAATCCTCTTTGTTTATTGAATACAGGCATAGGTACATCACCCATTTCGGCGAGCATGCCGTCGTCCTTGTGTAGTCACGCTCACATTTTTGCTGACTGGCTTTACTGGCGACCGACGCTGACTGAGTCTCCAGCGTTCGGTTCGCCAGTAAGCCAGTCAGCTAATTTGAGCATGGACTACTACAATGGACTACGGCCTGCTAGCCGTGGTGATGTCCTATCCTTGTCACTTTAAACTAAGGTTATTGTCTACTATACTGGTTTCTGTGTCTTTTTCTAAAGTCTGCTTTTTGTCTACCAGTGGAGAGAAATCTGCTCATGGTCATGTGATGGCCGCGGTGCTGAGCCGTTTAACCCGAGAGTAATCGATTGGTGGTGACACTAATGGCTCCGGACCTGCCTGTCTCACCAGGCATGGAGTTTTTATGCTCGGAATTAATTCTAGAAGTCTTCTATGGAGGACAGCAGCAAGATCTAGAACCATGAGGAAGTAATACAGAAGACATTGGATAATTGCATAATGTTCCTGAAAACATACAATATCAATTATTTGCTGGAAGTGGCACACCCTTTGAATATATAGCACCACCAATGCTCTACTGTGACTCAATTACTGCAATCTACTTATAGCTGCAAGCTTACAAAAGGAAACAGTGACCCCGTAATTACATTCTTAAATTTCAACCGACACTGTGACCTAATCAACCACCCGTAAATGATAAATGGTTGAACACCTTCCATGGTTCTTTCGTGGCCTGGAATGATGGCCCATCAGAAGATCAACCCTGAAGCTGTGTTAAATGGTTGCATAAGGTCATAGAGGTAGAGAGTTATCAATGAATTTAAATCCTCTTACCCCGAAACACCCCTTCACTGTAATGTGCAGTCCTTCATCCAGGGACATTATATGCATCTCCTGATGTATGGCGGCATAATGTCAATTACAAGCATTATGTTCTGAGTGTGGAGAGTTGACTTCAGCTACCCCTTTCCATGACTTTCACATTATTTCGAAGTTGATTTTCTGATCGATACCATCACATGGGCCATGAAAGAACGTGATCTCGAGGTGTTTTTGCTTCACAACATACTAATAAAAAGTGGTTGATTAGGTTCATTTCTCCTGACAGGTTTCTTCTTACACTGAACAGAAGATTACATTTTCTCATATTTCATTGTTAAGATTGTTAGGTTACAAGATTAAAACCACATATGACCCAAACACAGTTGGGGATCATGGGTCACGACTGACCTTTGGTTACACTCACCGGCCACTTATTCGGACACCTCTAGTGACGGGTTGGACCCCCTTTTGCCTTCAGACTGCCTCAATTCTTCTGTGCAAGTTCAACCGGGGGTGCTGGAAGCATTCCTCAGAGATTTTGGTCCATTGACATGATGGTATCAACACAGTGGTCGCCGCTTTGTCGGCTGCACATCCATGATGCGAATCTCCAGTTCCACCACATCCCAAAGATGCTCTACTGGATTGAGATCTGGTGACTGTGGAGGCCATTTGAGTACAGTGAACTCATTGTCATGTTTAAGAAACCAGTCTGAGATGATTCCAGCTTTATGACATGGCGCATTATCCTGCTGAAAGTAGCCATCAAATGTTGGGTACATTGTGGTCATAAAGGGATGGACATGGTCAGCAACAATACTCAGGTAGGCTGTGGCGTTGCAACGATGCTCAATTGGTACCAAGGGGCCCAAAGAGTGCCAAGAAAATATTCCCCACACCATGACACCACCACCACCAGCCTGAACCGTTGATAGAAGGCAGGATGGATCCATGCTTTCATGTTGCTGACGCCAAATTCTGACCCTACCATCCTAATGTTGCAGCAGAAATCGAGACTCATCAGACCAGGCAACATTTTTCCAATCTTCTACTGTCCAATTTCGATGAGCTTGTGCAAATTGTAGCCTCAGTTTCCTGTTCTTAGCCGAAAGGAGTGGCACCCGCTGGTCTTCTGCTGCTGTAGCCCATCTGACTCAAAGTTCGACGTACTGTGCATTCAGAGATGCTCTTCTGCCTACCTTGGTTGTAACGGGTGGCAATTTGAGTCACTGTTGCCTTTCTATCAGCTCGAACCAGTCTGCCCATTCTCCTCTGACCTCTGGCATCAACAAGACATTTCCGCCCACAGAACTGCCACTCACTGGATGTTTTTTCTTTTTCGGACCATTCTCTGTAAACCCTAGAGATGGTTGTGCGTGAAAATCCCAGTAGATCAACAGTTTCTGAAATACTCAGACCAGCCCTTCTGGCACCAACAACCATGCCACATTCAAAGGCACTCAAATCACCTTTCTTCCCCATACTGATGCTCATTTTGAACTGCAGGAGATTGTCTTGACCATGTCTACATGCCTAAATGCACTGAGTTGCCACCATGTGATTGGCTGATTAGAAATTAAGTGTTAACGAGCAGTTGGACAGGTGTACCTAATAAAGTGGCCGGTGAGTGTATACATATATATATATTAACCACTTCCAGACCAGAAACTTTACCGCTCTTTCCTGAGCAGGCCCATTTTTTGGCTTTAGCCTTTGCCCAGTTAAATAGCGCATTGTTGTGCTGTTACAGTAGCAACCAACAAGTATTGTTTTTAAGCACATGTAAGGCTTACTTTATTAGCAACAAAATAAGTAATATTTTTGGAGAAAAGGGAAAAAAAACATAATATATTTTTTTTAGTCACAGAACCAAGATTCCTTTAAAACCAGGAACACTTAAAAAAATCTCCTTTTCTTGCAGGTGCTATAAATGGGGAGATGTCATCCACATTTTATAACATTTTTTTAACAACGCTCATATGGATAGAGACCACCCTGTGCCCTACAGGGTGGTCACTGGGATGGTAAGAGCTTTGAAAGGTTACAATAGTGCTCACATCTTTGAACATCAACCTCTGCCATTCAGCTATTTCCCAGACAACTTGTCAGGGAGGGTTCAGGAGAAAAGCATAAGGGACACATCTGTACACTTGTCACGGGTGCTGCTGTGCCCCTCTCCGCTGCCCTGCTGGCTCTGAGAAAGCTTGTGTCATTGCTTAGTGCCTGTCTGCTGATTTCCCGTTGTAACCCAAGTTCCGTTCCTGACCTTGACTCTGTGCTGCATGTCCTGGCTCCTGTTTCAAGCTCCTGGCTGTCCCCCACTACGACTTTGCCTAACGTCTTTGTACCTCACCTTGGCTGCTACCCCGGACAAAGTCGCACCTGTGGAATGACCTGGTGGTACCACGCGTCAGCAAGTCCAAACTGCTTTCCGTTTTAGGTGTCGTCTTAGGTCATTGTCTGCGTTGGTCCAGTGGGTCCACTGCCCCTGGAGCCTGACAACACTGTTCTCCCATTCTGTTTGACTAGGACGAAGAGAGGACAGCACACAGTGGGTCATTTATCTTCGAATTTTCTCCTTTTTTTCTTTTAATTTTGCAACTTTTTTGGGTACATGTGATACATTTGTGCCTAAATTTGCGACTTATCCACTCGTCTAGCAAAACTAGGCATGGAAGGATTTTTTTTGTGTTGCGCCTGATATATGTTTAAAATGTGAATGTATGAAAAAGTCACAATTTTGTCGAAATCAAGGTTAAAAAGTCACAAATAAATTCCAGCCCTGCCCAGGCATAGAAAAAACTTTTTAAAAAAGTTGAAGACTTTTATGCAACTTTTGCGTGACTTTTTAATCTACAGATAAACAACCCCCACAATATATTGTTTGTCACGATTGTGTGATACGAATGTTATAGTACTTGCTGAGAGCTCAGCTAGTATTCTCATGATGGAGCATCAGGGTCTTTGCTCATGCAACACAATGGGGCTCACTTACTAAGGGTTTGTGTGGTTTCCTGATGATTTCTGTTTTGCGTCACATTGTGCCGGGGATTGTGTCGCACGCTATTGGATTTTAGGGGCATCGGCCCTGGCAACAGAAAGTGGGGGGCTTTCGGACAGCCCGAAGGATTCAGACAACGCGCAAGATTTAACATTTAGAATTGTGTTGTCGGGAGGCGTTGGATGCAGGAACTCGAGCGCATGATCTTCATGAATCGCGCCGGACTTCATCCTCGTAGGGCCGTCCGAATCGGCGATCACGACTGGACCAGGTTAGTCAATTTTCCCCAATGGGGGAATGGTAACTCTAACTGTATGTGATGTACAAGTATGTTGCTACAGAGCTAGAGCAGGAACACCTGCATATATAAAAACCGGATGTCCAATGTTATTAAGATGTTCATAGCATCCTGGTGCCGTCATATTGCCAGAAAAATTATGCACATGTTTGTGACTGTCCGCATCATGTAATAGATAAGAGTTATTTTTATGTAGAGTTTGTCAATTAAGGCTGCCCTATAGGCGTGTGGAGACTTAAAGCCCTTGATGCTCTAGGGAATTCTGGGAATTATGTAAATATGTTTTTCATGTGTTAAATAGAAAACAACCCCTCCTTTTGCTAGCTTGAAAGGCAGTCCAATTAACACCAAACATGACCTAAAAGAAGTCTAATAACATGATGCGGGATTAAAACAAACCAGAAGGAACAGACTCCCAATTGTAGACAGCACTGTTTTGAACTGGTTGGGTCTCCTTAGTACAGTGTAGGGAACTGGTTTGGCTGTGTGAGAGGCTATTGACTAGGGTCAGAAGGTAAGAGTTACCCTTACAGAGAGATTGCCAATTAAGGCTGCCTTACTAGCGTGTGGAGACTTAAAGCCATAGATGCTCCCCTAGGGAATTATTTCATGGTAGCAAAGAGCATTGTTTTTCTTAAACACCTTGGAAAATGTATTTGCTTACTTCTGGAATCCCCTAGTAGAGCATCTATGGCTTTAAGTCTTCACACGCTGGTAAGGTGGCCTTAATTGGCAATCTCTCCTTAAGGAGAACTCTTATCTTCTGACCCTAGTCAATAGCCTCTCACACTGCCAAACCTACGCTGTACTGAGGAGACCCAGATTGAAACAATGCTGTTTACAGTTGGTAGTCTGCAGGTAGCCACACTGTCTGCACCCCCATAGCCACTATGCCCCCCCCCCACCCATAAGGCACACTTCCCCCTCCACCTATTAGGCACACTGGCTCCCCTCCTCCCATAGCCAGATCTGCCCCCCACCCATAAGGCACACTGTCCCCTCCACCTGTAGTCAGATCTGCCCTCTCACCCATAAGGCACACTGCCCCCTCCCCCTGTAGCCACACTGTCCTCTCTACTCTGGGAAAGAAAAAATCTGACCTGTTCTCATTCCCCTGGAGCAGCGCCTGTAGCTGCATTCTTTCTTTTTATGCGCCAGCTCTGATGACAGTGATGACATCATTATGTGCGCCGGCTTCAGAGTTGTTGCGTACAGTGTGGATTGTTGCTTTGGGAGAGCGAGAAAAGGTGAGTTATGGATTCTGCCTCTATGGTGCTCTCCTGAGGAGCCCAGCATAGAGGCAGAAAACTACATGAGCCAGAAGGTGATCATTTGTACCAGTGTCTTAAAGCGACACTGTTTTTTTTTTTTCGGCACCCGAGTGGTCCCCTCCAGCACCCTTGGCCCCGTCACTTGCCCGGATAAGCCAGGTGCTGGGCCTCTACTTGTTTAGCTTAATCCCACATCATGTTATTAGACTTCTTATAAGTCATGCTTAGTGTTAACAGGGATGCCCTTCAAGGTAGCAAAAGGAGGCATTGTTTTCTTTTTAACACCTTGGAAAATGTATTTGCACACTTCCCACATCATATAAACGGAAGATATGCTGTACCTGACTGAGCCAACTGCTTACATTCATTTATGGGAAAAATTCTTATCCCATTATAAGTGCTTCTGATGTTAGAGAAAGGTCTGCTAGGGCACTCAGACCATTGTACAGTTATTAATTCCCATGATTATCCATTATATACTACAGGACATTTTATAAAGTGACTGAAAGTTGGACAGTACAGAGTGAGACAGATAGTCTTAACATGCAGCACATCTTTCATAGTGTTTGATGCTGAATGATAAATCTGGAGTAATTGAAGACTGTTTAGAGATGAGGTGCAAAAATTCTCTTTTCTTTCTTTCTCTCTTTATTTTTCTGTCCCATATCAAAAAGAAAATCTTGCAGTAATAAACTACAAAGCTCTAAAAAGAAAACAAACTATTGAATACATTTCCGAGTTAAAATCCTGTTTGCCGGAGACACTTAATGATGTTATTCACATAAAGTACATGACTTACATCTGTAATAATTGTCAAAATTATTATTTGCAGTGAACTGAATTTAAGAACAAACAACCTTGTGGGGATTGTTTCCTTTCCTCTATCCCATCTTAATTGGACAATTTTACGAGAGCTAATATTTGCGGTCTGATAATGCTTTCAGGGGAGCCAATTATGTTTTTTTTTTTACCATCAATATTGCAACATTATGTACTTTTCTAAGGCCCTTTGTACCTTATTTGCTGTAAATATTGAGTTAGGGGATTCTCTTTGGGATTTAACATCCATAGTCTGACCATAACATCACTGTTATCACTGACTATTGTAAGAGATGAGTAATGCTAAATACTTATAATAGGGAAAATATTTTCTTCTTTACATTTTATTTCTGCATTTGGGTAAATCTATTGTTTTGCAAATAAAGGCATTAAGCATGGAATTAATTATCGACGATGCAGCGATACTAGCGATGCGATCTATCTATCTATCTTTATTAATCTACAACAAGTAACTAACTGGATCCTCTGCTCTATGATTATATATATTACATATAGGGTAAAGGGATACAGTATACACTGACATCAGTCACTAATATTCTGTAGTAAAATGTCAATGTGTACAGAGGCCATTTGGTTATTAGAATAACAAAGCCCTTTAGCAGAAAACAGACATCGTAAACCGGGTGTGAGATTCTCTATCTTAGGGTCTGAGTGGTCTTAGGGTGGAGTTATGGGGGTGGGCAAGAGCTGCCCACAGGGGTATTTAGGCTGGTGAAACCAGACATCTTCCTCTTTGTTTCCTGACCCTCCTGGACAAGCACTTTACCCAAGGAACCAGGTTATATTGTGTGTGCTTTCTGTGTATGTATATGACTTTATAAGAGTAATTATAAGATAGTACTCATTATAATATAGTAGACTTTATACATGTACCTATAGATACCCCAGGTGTTATCATGCATGTGTCTCTATATGTACATGTATATGGTCAGGTACTGGATGCAACTCCGGCTTCAGGATGTATTCAGGAGATGCTGTAGCGCTAGAATATATTGTACATACAATCACATTACTGGGGGTCCAGGAGGTTTGTGTGTAGTTGTGTTCTCTATGTATTTTGTATTGTATTTTATGTAGTTAGTAGTGTTATTAGTAAAGTATTTTTATATATAAGTATCTGCGAGGGTTGTATGCTACTCATGTGATGTATGAAGGACTGGTGTGGGCACTTATGATAAATAGCACAGACTAAGGGGTTTGGGTGATTTTGCAGTTTGGGTGAAAAAAGTACCCACATATTTTTCTATTGAACTATTTGTGTGCTGCAGTCCCTTGGTTTCATTTATTGATGGATTGATTAAGTCCATAATGTTGTGTGAATACTTTTTGATATTAATACTTTTTGCATACATGCATGCACATCCATTTTTCCTTTACTGCTTTCTATGATGATCACATTGGAGATATCCATTGGGACTTCATCCTCCATTGGAGATATATATTGGGACTTCATCCTTTCAGTGTTGTGGATGCATGGAACTGAATGTTCAATGAATACTTGGTGGCCTAGAAGCAAAAGCATCCTTCCTCAATGTGCCTTCTGATCCCAAGCAGTAAAAAGAGGGAGTTTGGAGAATTCTGTTATTACAACTACATTTTATAACCCCAGCCAAAATAAAGTGAATATTCCAAGTGTGCATTGCCCTTTGTTTCTAACCATCTGTGATAATTACACAGTTTGAACCTATTGGGACATATTTAATTAAGCAAAATGGACACCTTGCGGTATGAGATTAAACGTAAGACCGAACTTATTCACTCAAATTGTTGTTTTATGTGAAAATTAGCAACATATTTCTTACAAGCATTGAATGATATAGACACATTGAGGAATATAATTTAGGGTTGTGTTTACTACTGGCAGAACGTGATCAAAAATGACTGTTTTCAATTGATATGGAATGTAAGACCAAGTCTATAAGTATCATTTATACTGCTTTGGAAAATATTTCTTCCTTTTTTGGGGAGACCCTCAGCGCCTCTATATTGGCAGGAATGTGGTAAGGGCCAAGGGGGTAAGGGATTACATTGACATACAAAGGTCCAGAAGAACACAACCACCAACAATGAGGTTCGCACTAATATATTGGTTGATATCTAGTTTAAAAAAATTACTTCATTTATATTTGTTTTATAAAAGTCTGTTTATTCAAAAAAGTACATGGAGAAAGATCTTAAAATTTACTACGGTGCACCAGGTGATTAGATAGCTACTGCTCTTTGACTGCACAAAGTTATAATACTTTGGTTAAGCCTATAAGATGATGTCTTAACTGGGAAAATAATCTGCATAGTATATACCCCTTAGAAACATCAGTTGTAGTTAATGCTGCCACATAGCAGTTAGCTAAATGGGCGGGGCTTAAACTTGTAGTTCCATCACTTCTACACCTGTGTAATTATTGTGTTTAAATGTGGCTTCTTTGTGGCATACATGTGAGTGTCTAACCTTTTTAAGGGGATATATCACAGTGTTACTATATTTGTGTATCACTAATTATATATCACTAAGCTGATTACATTACATTATACACATATTATACACAAATCACTTTTGTCATTATGAAATTTGAATTATGTAAAACACTGAACTGAACTGAGATTGGTTCCTATAAATTTCAGTCTCTGTAACCATCAAATTGCATGACTATGGTTCCTGAACAAGAACTGAAACGTTGTCTTTTTGCACTCTGGGTGAATAAAGTACCCACATATTTTTCTATTGAACTATTGATGTGCTGCTATCTTTTGATTTTATTTATTGATGGATTGATCAAGTCCATAATGATGTGCACCCTCTGGTGCTGCTGGCTACTATTTTTGTCCCCCAAAAAAACGCAGATGGAAGGAAATAGATGCAGTTCCTGCTTTGCATCAGGAATTGCAACCTAATCAAGTTTTGCATGCCAGCACAATCCTTGATAAACCCCACCTATGTGTGATCTGTGATGAAACGGTACTGACTAGTACATGTTCTACTTTCTAATGAATCAGTCACACTGACTAGTAATAACAACCATGGGCAATGGATTTAAAACATAGTGGATGCATTGTTTTTTTCTGTATACATTCCACCTTTTTGGATCCACTTCTGGCTTTGACTCAACAAGAGTCTACGGGATTATCCAGAAAGACTACGCCTCACATCAGTTAAAATATGTACTGTTACATCCAAAAACATTGAAACTAAATATATAACATAAACATTATATGAGGTTGAGACTTGAGTTTGTTATTTTCCAAAAGGGTCCATGGAAATTTTGTGTAAAACAAATGACAACTAATGTGTCTTGGAAGTTGCCTGTATCAATGATTTACTGTGTTGTCTAAAATGCTAAACATACATCATAAATCCATCCAAGAGAATTCTTATTATATTCATCCATCTCAACTTCATGAAGAAACATTTTCTTTTTTCATAAGCCTTATTGAGTAAAAAGAAACTCATTATAGCAAATGAAATGCAGGCCTGAGCTTGTATTTAATATAATGAACAGATTCCATTCCCATTACAGATTATATATAATATTTATCTGCATTCAAATGATTACAATTTCAACTTTTGCAAGTGACAGTAATTTAACAAACATATTTCATTTTCATTTTTAATAACTCACATCAAATAGCAATACTGTTTCATTTATCATTATTATCCTGATAATTATTAATATTATCATTTTTTATAAGACTGCAATATATTAATAATACAATTTGACTATTCTATTAAACAAAATATGTTATTCTATCAAAAATGTAGCTTAGTGTCGTACTTGGCAATCTCCGTCAGCTTCATAGAGATCAACGGGGTAGCCAAGCATGCACATCTGGTTTCACCAATCATCTTAGGGTGTGACTGGGGTACATCAGACCCTCATTCTCGTAATCCATGGGGGTCTCATCACTGAGACCTCCACTAATCAGCACGATAGGCACTATCCTGTCGATAGATCGTGACTTGCTATGACGGCATAACCACTTTAAAATTCCCCTTAACCAGTAATGTTGGTAAAAAGAAATGAATATTATAAAAACCTTTTTTCTGTTTTCACTTAAAAAAATGACACTTCAGGACAGATTAGGAACATTTGAATTATTAAATAAAAAAGATGTTGCCTACAGTTTTATTAGGATAAATTAATAGTTTTAAACAATTCCTGTAAACATGCAACATGAACTGTATACATTTTAGTTATACAGTGCAGCAAATTCTTTTTATATACTGCAAATTCATCATATTTATATATAATCTAAATTCATGTGTATAAAATGTTTTACAGAGAATTAAATGAAGCAAATTACAATTAAACATGCAAATTACACATCAATCCACTATATACCATGGGACCCTTAATATGAGACTCTTAACTCAAGTCCTATGAAGTGGACATTGGCAAACCGGCAAAGTCTCAGTAATGAGATATCTTACTTTCCAACCCTAATCAAAAGCCTCTCACTCAGCTAATGCAGTTCCTTACACTGTACTGAAGAGATGCAAGCACATTGAAATAGTGCTGTCTACATTTGGGAATCTTTTCTTCTGGAATAGATATACTGGTTTGACTTTTATCCTCCATCATGATATTAGGCGTCATGAAATTTTTACTTTATGTTAAGGGTTACTGAATTACAAAGCAGCTAAGAGGCAATGTTTTCCTTGCCCCATCCTAGAAAATATATTTGAATATTTCTCAAAATCCCTAGTGTGGCATCAATGGCTATAAGTCTCCATTCACCTCAAGGCAGCCTTAATTGACAAAGTCTCTTTAAGGAGAAATCTTACTTGCCTATGAAGTGAAAGCAAATAACATTAAGGTCTCTTTTTATAGTCAGTTACTTTTCATTGGTAAATTTTTCAAAATAAAACAGAGAAAAAGAGAGGATCATGCAGGACCAGTAAAATTAACAGAACAAATGAGTACAATACAATAAAAAAAGACAAATGACCATTAGAAAAATAATAGGCTGTGTGATACATTGAGGTGAATGGAATACTTAATCAGGAATTTGAAAAATACAACCAAGCTGGGTGATAATGAAGCTAGAATAGTGCTAACCTAATATGAGTCATAAATTTCTGAGGTCTTTATGTTTTTGTTTATGACTCAGAAAGTATTCAGACCCCTTTCAATGTTTGTCTTTGTTTTATTGCAGCCAACTGGTAAGACCAAAATAAAAATCTGAAATGTAGATCTTTTTAGCTAATTAAACAAGAAAAACTGAAATACCACATTTCAGACCCTTTGCTCAGTATTGAGTAGAAGCACCTTTTGAGCTAGTACAGCCATGAGTCATTTTTCACACCTGAATTTGGGTATCCTCTGGCATTCTTACTTTCATATGTCTTGCACTGAGGAGAAGCTTCTGTCAGCACACTTTGCCATAAAGCCCTGCCTGGTGGAGGGATGCAGTGGCTATGTGGAACTTTCTCCCATCTCCATATTTCATCTTTTTAACTCAGCCACAGTGATCTTGTGGTTCTTCTTTACCTCTGTCACCTAGCCTCTTCTTCTATGATTGGGTGTCAGTTTTTGTGGTTCTGTATACCCCAAATTTCAAGTGTTTTTTGTTGATAAAGTAGATATAAAGAAATCTGTGTCAAAACCACATTGTCAAATCAACAAATCAACGTTGATTAACCAATATGTCAGACAGAGAGGTGGCAGGTGGAGCAGGCACAGGTCAAAGCACAGTAAGGGGTCGTCACAGCGAGGATGACTCTGAGGCCAGAACTGCCTGTGTCATCTAGCGGCAGTGTGTTGATCAACAACCCAAAGGTTCTCGATTGGTTGACTAGGTCATCCACTGCCTCCCAAATGACATCTGACAACCCCAGCCAAAAGTCCGTTGGTTCATCATATACAACCCTTAGTTGGCATGGCCCAGGAGCAGGTCAGTGGGTTCATTTCCCTCAGCCATAGATCTACTAGGTGGTCTGGGCTTAGCCACACTGTACAGCGAGGACAAATTCTTTGAGGACAGTCAGCAGCTGCTTGGCAGCGAAGAGTTAGGGCAGACATTCGCTGCTTCGTGCAGGAGGTGGGGAAGTAGAGATGTGGAGAGTGGCACGGGAGGTTATGTTCTACTTGCAAGTAGTCAGGCTGTGCATACAGAGACCGTTAAGGAGAATAGCAGTGACACCAAAACACAAATCGATGATGATGTAGCCGATTGGACTTGGGAGCCGGGTGAAGCAAGGGCTTCATCATCATTGTCGAGAGAAGAGGGTGTCAGCTTGCAAGTCAGGCAGTGAAGCAGACAGCAAGTTGTTACTGTGGCTATGAGTCAGCAGGGTGGCAGCGGTGTGAGAATGGGAGACAAATGGCTGTGGGGTACAAAACCATCTTGACAGTTCATAGTGAGCAATGGCACAGGGGCTCAGTGAGGCAGCGGCGTTAGTAGTCAGTCAGTGCAGAGTGTTGGCAGTAAAATCACGTACTCTGCAGTGTGGCAGTTTTTTGTTAAGACACCAGAGGAGCCAAGCTTGTGTATATGTAGAATCTGTGGGCAGAAAGTGAAGCGTGGTAAGGGAGCCCTGCCAAAGGGAGCTGCTCCTTGCTAGGCATGGCACCAGCAGTCGTTGAAAGAAGCGATTACAAAGAGATAACTGTATGCATCCAGCCATCCTATGGTGGTGAAGCTGACCGTGCTCCTGTCCAAGTTGTTGGTACTGTGATCCCTCCCTTTCCAAGTCATGGAATCTGCACCATTCAGAGAACTAATGGCTTGTGCCGAACTGAGGTGGAGAGTTCCAAGCTGAAATTTTCAAAAAAGGCAGTACCAGCCATTCACAAATATGTAGAACAGAAGGTGGGCCAATCCTTGAGCTTAACGGTTTCTTCAAAGGTGCACGGTAGCACGGACATGTAGAGCTGTAACTACGGTCAGGGCCAGTACATGTCCTTTACGGCCCACTGGGTGAATGTGCTTCCTGCCCAGCCACACCAACAACTTGAACTGGAGATGCCGCTTTCTCCTACGTTGTCAAACTGCTGCTCCTGCACCAATGTATGACTCCTCCTCTTCTCCACCACCACATCAGCCTCCACAAGTCTTAGTGCTGCTGCATCATACCACATGTATGTAGGGCACAGCAGTGTCACACAGTTCTACACCTAGTTTGCCTGGCGAAGGAAGTTACACAAGGAAGGTAAACAGGGGAGGAATTGCTCTCCGTCACGCAAGAAGAAATCAATGTTTGGCTTTCTCCGTGACAACTGCAAATCGGAACCATGGTGACAGACAATGGGAGGATCATGAAATTCGTGAAAACCGAATAGTCAACATCCGGCGTAGTGATTACTTTTGGCTCTCCACCCTCTTGGACCCTCGCTACCTGTCCAAAATGGGTTCCTTTTTTCCAGCTGCTGAGAGGAAGCAACAACTGGCATATTGTCCATCCTCTGTCAGGTCTAACCGTGGGATTCCTGGCAATCATAGCTCATGTACTACTGCCACAGCTACTGTGGGGAGATTGGGGGGCAGGAGCAGCAGCAGCTCAATCAGCAGCAGCTTAAGTCTGGAGACCTTAATGAGCAGCTTCCTTCACCGGCCTAGTGAGGAGAGTAGCCACCACCAGCAACAGTAGCAGGACATGGAGCAGAACCTGCACCAGCAAGTGGTGGCCTACATGGACAGCACTCTAGCACCCCAGATAGAGGATCCCCTGGACTACTGGGCAGCCAAACTTGATGTGTGGCTGCAACTTGCACAGCTTGCAGTAGAAAAGCTGTCCTTCCCGGCCAGTAGTGTGACACCAGAGTGGATGTTCAGTGCAGCGGGGGCCATTGTTACCCCAAGGAGAACCTGCTTGTCCACCTGTAATGTGGAGAGACTAACCTTTGTCAAAATGAATCGGGCATGGATTGGCCAGGATTTCAACACAACATTGCCTTATGCATCAGATTAGATCAGCCATGACGCCTCCCCCAAACGTTGAGAAATGAGTCTGGATTCTAACTACCTGCCTCAGCCACTATTCTGATGCTCCACCCACCTGATTCCACACATCTGCTGCCAGTTGCTCCATCTGCCTCCCACCATCTTTACCAGGGACTGGAATTGTCACCTACCTCCACGCTCTGTCATTGTGCCACTCTGTGGCCTACCATGTTGCTGCCACCTCCACGCTCTGTCATTGTGCCACTCTGTGGCCTACCATGTTGCTTCCACCTCCAGAATTTGTCATTGTGCCACTCTCAGACCTCCTGCAGTTGCTGCCACCTCCACACTGTCATTGTGCCACTCTGTTTACTACCATGTTGCTGCCACCTCCACACTTTGTCATTGTGCCACTCTGGGGCCTACCATTTCGCAGCCACCTCTAGAATTTTTCATTGTGCCACTCTCTGACCTCCCACTCCTGCTGCTGCCACCACCTCCAACTTTGTCATTGTACCACTCTGTGGCTTACCATATTGCTGCTCCTCCAGAATTTGTCATTGTGCCACTCTGTGGCCTCATGCTGCTGCTACTATTGCCACCCAGATACACACACTGTGATTGCACCTCTCTTTGACCTCTTGCTGCTGCCGCCACCTCCGCACTCTATCATTGTGCCACTCTGTGGCCTACGATGTTGCTGCCACCTCCATAATTTGTCATTGTGCCACTCTGTGGCCTACTCATGCTGCTGCCAACTGACCACTGTCTCCTTGGAACACCCTATGATTTCCAAAATGCTGTTTTCACCCTTCACTACTCTATGACGTTGCCAGTGTTTGGTTTTCCCCTTCATTTCATCTGTCAGAAGGAATGAAAAGCTTCAGGATTGATAGCCAAAAGCAGGAGTGGATACAGAACACAGAGGATATGCAAATATCCAATTTACTTGTCATCTCTGTTCTGGATCCACTCCTGTTTGTTTTTGGCTCTACCAATGCTGATGGATTATTGACCGATTGAAAGCGGACACTGACAAAAGAAAGGGCAAAATAATCAAAATGATCAGTGACGTCTATGCAAAATTACTGCCGACACCCTCTCCACTGTTTTTTTTTTTGGGGGGGGGTGTTTCTACATGTTTCAGCGTTTAACAGAACAGTTTCTGTCTTAATCTATGGAATCATCTGATGTCAGTGTAAAAAGAGTGCACTCTTTGATATTATAGTGGGATCTTGGCCCTCAGCTCAGTCCTTTTGAGCTGGCACAGACGTTACCTTGTCAGGCTGCGATCCCACTTCACTATTTTGGTCGCGTTGGCCCCTCTAAGTGGCCATGAAATTGAAGAGTTAAGCGTTCTAAGAGTGGTGGCTGTCATGTGCATGTCATACTAAAACACAGCATTGTTTGGAATCCAAACCACGCTCCCTATTCATATTTGAGCATGGCACAACATTCTGCAACACCCTACAGGCTCTCTGCAGCCAGGAAATACCTGTTTTTAGCGTGATTCGACATGATTCGATTCGGATCGAAAGAATTTTTTTCAGGAAATTCAGCAAACGTGGTCAAATCGAATTTTTAAATATTTGCGCATCTCTATATATATCTAAAGATTTTGAACTTGAGCCTGTGCCAGGACATCTTTCCTCCTAAGTGTTGGTCACTGTTGTTCAAGCAGCAACACCCTGTCGCACAGTGAGCAAGATCAGCCATTCTCAATATACTGCACACCAACCTACTAAATATTTTGACTACTTTCTAGTTGAAACTATTCATAGAGATTCTATATGAAGGAACCACTTGACAATTTTAGGAAAATTTCAAAGTGAAAATTGTTTTTCTATTTTTATGTTGGTGAAATTATTATTGAAAAGCAAAGTATTAGGCCCCTTCCACACTTGCGTTGCAGATCACGTCACAGTTTGATCAGGGTGCGATCAGGGTTTGGTCAGTGAAACGCAGCTGAACTTACTGGTAAGTGTTAATTAACACTTACATTGTAACTGTACATTGACATGTTTTTTAGAAATGACACCAAATAAAAATATCTTAAATTCAAACCTTAGATCTAATAGAACACCATAGAAGTATTAAATCGATGACATGTTTCATGGTTTTAGTTTAGCTTACTAAAGTGAAGATAAATAGTACATATTCTGAGGTCAATTGCATACTGTGTTAGAAAGTGATGGGAATGGGTCTTTCTTTAAGTCTCATCATTTTTCTACTGCAAAATGTCTAGACATTATTTGTCATAAGTGTCATGTAAGTGTATAGAATTTTTTTATGTTTTTATAGTTATAACCACTTGTGCTTTGTAAGTTTTAGAATGATAAAGTTATATATTTTATATGTTACAGTACTTGCATATAAAAACACAGTCTGAACCAGCACTTTAACGGAGCAAATTCCAGAGAATAGTTGCCAAACAAATGTTCCTTTATTCTTATAAAAAATCCATCACAGCATGAGGGAAATACAGACGGTTAACGCGTTTCGACGCTGGGCGTCTCACTCATAACCTACATGTGCAGTATAGTGTCTTACCTTATATTCATTTCAGCTGACCCGCACGGCAGGCGGAGCAAAAGCCCCTCCCCAAATGATCACCTGATGCCTGGTAGTCACCTGACACCAGGTGATGCAAGGTAGTCACGTGACCGGAGTTCAGCTTCCAGAATACAGGTAAGCATAAGTAACATTCCAAAGTGATAAAATACATATTTTACATTAAAAATGTGTGCAATCATTCCTATTCATGACACATGAATGTCCAATAGTGTGGAAAACATATTATACAAAAAGAGTCAATGTTTACATTCTAGCGATGCACGCAATTCCTCTAAAACAGAGGTAAATCATCATGCGTCTGTAGACTCATCCATGGACCAACCTCATATAATAAAATCTTCTGTGGTAGCATGAAAGAAAGAGAACGATAGCACAAAAGGCAGAAAATACATGCGGTATGGGAAGCGAGAGAAACGGGAAGAGAGGGTCCTCTATCTGTATGCCACTTAGTATGTGAGGATTAAATCCTGTCTCGGACTGTGTTTTTGTGACTATACCCAGGACGGCTGAGGTTGTTTCCGTGCACCAGGAGTTATCCGGATATCGTTGTGTCTGGAGGGGATCCCGTGGTAGGGTGAGCTGGCTTATTTTTCTATCTGTATGCGTTACGGATGGATTACCAGTTTTTAGTTAGTACTTGCATATGTTTCTTTTATATGTTACAATCATTGGTTGATAGTTGCTATCAAATATTTGTTGTTTTACACAAATTTCTTCTAAAATATTATTAAAAAATATTTGAACCCCTGTGTCTGTTTGAAACAGTGATTTGATATAATTAAAATGTTAGAATTCCCCCTTAAGTGTCCTTCTAAACAGTCTTTAGGCTTTCACCATACAGAGAGCACTAAACAGGTAGCAGTACATCTTTTATGTAGTGCAGTGTTACAGTGCAACACAAATTCATATAGTGTCCATGTTGTGAGCAAATGTCAGGACTGGAATAATGCTCACATGATATTAAGGACTGAGATGATCAAATTCTAAACCTTATGTTAGTGAAATGTATTATATACTCCTAGCTTGGACTTATTTGATTTATGATATTTATGATATCCCAAAACAGAGAAGCAGAATTCCCCCCACCCTCCATGTAAATTTAATGCTTCCCATTTATTCGTGCCTCCTTAATTCCCACACTGTAATGGCAGGAAACAAACAAGAACAGTGAGCCCTGGTACTGAGGCTCCCAATCTGCCCCTTTTGGCTTGTTGGGTCCCCTCTAAACGGATGCCAATAACTGGTCAATGTTCCCTTGCTGGGTAAAGTGTGAATACGTAACAAGACAGACAAAACGCAATAAGGCAGAGTAGACAACCTGGATCGGCAACAGAGGGAAAAAACAATAACCAAATCACAATCCAAACTCTTGAAAGACTGAAGCAGAGTGCAGAGTGGGAAGTTTGGCAGACATCGGTCAGGCACTAGAGTCCAATTCAGACTGATGGAAAAGACAAAACTCAACATCTGTTAAACCAACATGGAGAGATGGCAGAATGCAGACATAATGCACACTCAATTAATATGCTCCATTATCACCGCCAATCAGTAACCCTTGACCTCTGGGTATTGAAATAATCTATTGGGTTCTCAGGGATCTTATTTGGCAGAGGTGAGTGGTACAGAACCAGACCTCTGCAGCAGCAGGGTAAAGAAGATCAGTGGTACATAAGAGACACCGAAGCAGTAAGGCTAAAGCATCTAACTTCAGGAGTGACATACTGTATATAGAATCCCTACAGAGGATTCTGATGTACTTTTGCCTGCAAATGGGAAGTTCTCATCTCCTAATGTCTTAGGCTGCATGCCTATAGTGCAGTGATGGATAACCTTTTAGAGCCTGAGTGCCCAAACTTCAACCAAAAACCACTTATTTATTGCAAAGTGCCAGCACAGCAATTTAAGCAGTCATTTATTTATCCTTGTTCTTTCACAACTTTCAATCATTCAGCCTCCTAAGGACACCAACACAGTTGAAAGGAGGAGGGAAAATTTGTCTATCATTGTAGGAAGATTTTTCAGGAATATTCTTTGAGTCCTGTCTGGTGAACTTCATTCTGGGGTGATGGCCTGGGTGCCCACAAAGAGGGCTCCAAGTGCCGCCTCTGGCACCTGTGCCATAGGTTTGCCACCACTGCTATAGTGGATTATCAAACTAAATTGAGCCGTAGTATTCAACTTTTTTGTGGTCTGAGGAAATGTTTCTGAAGGTCAGCGGCTCTTGGTGAAAAAATCTGTGGCCATGAATAATCCCTTTCGATGGCATTAATCTTCTATACGTCTATAATTGGAGCAATTAACATGAAAAACACAGTATTTATCTAAAAATACAGCACAAAAATTTCTTATCGAATTGAACTGTTTAATGCACGTTTTTACCTTAACATGGACAGCAACCTAAAATTTTTAAAAATGATCTACAAAAAGAAAGTGAAAGTAAGAATGTTCTACTAGGTATATACTGGCATATTTTATGCAATATTGTATGAGAACTAGAATGGCGGTGTAATATACCTCTTTATTATATCTTTGCAGTAGATGAATGAAAATACACGGTTCTTTAAAATATATTGCACAATGCCTTGCAATTCCCAGAAAGGAAAATCTGGCAGGTAGTTTGCTGAAAGACAGTATCGCCTAATCAGCATGAAAAAGTCTTGAAACAGAAAGAACTTAACACCTTGAAGAATTTAATCTCATTGAGGGATTTTTTTTTACGTCTCCTGAAGTACATATCATTTATAATATATGATGGAAACTGCTGTGCAAATTACAAGTTATTAAAAGAATATCTCTGAAACTAATATTTACATATCAAACATGAGCGCTTATGACACATTTCTTAAAGTGTAAATTAGCAGATCCAAGAAAAATGACTTAAGATTGCTGACATGAAGACATGTTGTTCTATTATAAATACTGTATGGATGTAATGCAAAGAAAATCATATAAAAAATGAATAGTACAATAAATTATATGATTAGCTTGATGCTTACTAATAGGAAATAAATGTACCCATAAAAAACCTTCATTGTTGGGATATATAAGGAGATTTAAAGCGTAACTGTAAAGTTACTGACAAAAAATAGTTTTAGCACAGCTGGAGAGAGCCAACAACAATGTAAACAATACCTATATCATGCTGCCCCCTTCTCCCTAGCCTGAGATATAGAGCTAATAGATATATCAGGCTATCTATAAAACACTCTCAGCTGATTATGACATCAGCTATGGGCAATGATGCCAATAGCACTCAAGGCATAGACAGTTCAGCCAACCAGGACACAGAATCGGTGTTACTGCTTGTAGGTTTCTGTGAGTGAATGTTTAACAGACTGGCAACAAAACCCTTGCAAGCGGCAAGTTTCACAGTTGGCTGTGGTGGTAATATATTTGCAGGAAATCCAACCTGTCCTGAAAGGTGGTAAAAGAGAGCCCAGTCAGCAGAAAGGATCTCAGAAAAGGACAGAAGACCCAGAACTACAGACAAGGTTTACATTTATAGACTTAGTCTTTGGATAGTTCTGGGAAAAATAGCCAATGACAGTTACGCAATTCTACTAATGTAACAATTTCTTCAGACATAATGTGGGGTACAGCTATCAATATATTTTTATTTTCTTTATTATGGGAATACCAAATTTGTATAGGTTTTATAATGTTTTCATACATTTACAAAAATTAAAACCCGTGTACATTTTTTTTTTTATTTTGCCATCATCCGGCGCCAATAACTTTTTCATACTTCGATGTACGGAGCTGTGGGTGACTTCATTATTTGAAACTTTTGACAACATTTTAATTGCTATCATTTTTAGAACTGTATGCCCTTTAGATAACTTTTTATAGATTTTTAAAATATTTATCAAAATGGCAAAAAAGTGGAATTTTCGACTTTGGGGTTAAATGCAGTTAAAAAAGCGTTATTAGATTTTCATAGATCGGGCATTTTCAGATGCGGTGATACCTAATGTGTTTGTGATTTTTACTGTTTATTTATATTTATATCAGTTCTAGGGAAAGGGGGTGATTTTAATTTTTAGGCCTAGGTTGTATCAGAATTTTCCTCCTCATTCATTACAATGTGCTGATAGCATATTGGAATGAAAAGGTTAAAACAAGGCAGCCTCTGGTATTCGGAAGACCCTCGGCTGTCATGGCGATGGATCGCCGCTCCCTGATGACGTCACGGGGAGCGACGATCCTCGGCAAGATGGCGTCACCCATGCGCCGCCATCTTTTTTAAGCCGCCGGGAGCATTGACCAATCGGTGTTACCGTTAAGCCTTTGCTGCATTAGTCGCTATGGAGAGGGCTCAGCCCGTGAGCCCTCTCCATTCACTGGGACCCGGTGAGCTCTGTGAATACACGTCAGGCGGTCGTGAACCGGTGAACATATACACACCACTGCCAGTCAATGAGACTCCCAGATGAGCTCCAGCCAATTGGGTAGTGGGTAGGGCTAACCTACAGCCATACTGCTCATCTAGGTCCCACGATCCACCACTGCGATGTGGGACCAGCAGTTCTCCTAGGCCTACTTGTTTGTTGCACTTTAAACTGGTGCACTTACTTCTTTTAGCTACCTCACCACGCAAGTGCCTCTGAAGATTCTGTCTTGAGGAAACGCACCAGAGAAGCGTATGTGGATGGGGGGAGCACAAGGCCACAGATACAGCCTTGATACTGCTCTTGTAACAGAGGGAGTAATTGGGGTCCCGTTTGGGAAAGTACCCTCTGGCGCATACCCCATATCCACTAATACTGCCACCAATGTACGTCTGAATCATGGTAAGATTAAATGCTACTGGATTACCAATATAGGCAATCCCCAGGTTACATACAAGATATGGTCTGTAGGTTTGTACTTAAGTCGAATTTGTATGTAAGTCAAAACTGTATATTTTATAATTGTAGATCAGGACAATTTTTTTTTTCTCCTGTGACAATTGGAGTTCCAGGGAGCTCCAGAGAGCTTCCCTAGAGGTCACAGAGGGCAGAGGGGTCTGTCTTTAACTATGGGTCATCATTTTTAAATGCGGCAGTTTTTCCGAAACCGCCAGGTTTTCGTTTGACCTTGCCCCCGATTTCCGTTGTGTGCATGCCAGCGCCGAAATCCCGGGGCAATTCAGGGAAAATCGGCGCAAATCGGAAATATTCGGGTAACACGTCGGGGAAAACGCAAATTAGGCCCTTAGTAAATGACCCCCATAAGGTTTTATTCATCTAATCATATTTCCGTGGGGCATTGTCATAACGAAGATAAGACAGTTACCCTCAATAATACTATTTTACATGATTCTCTGCGCAGTTTTTAATGTGATGTAATAAAGAATTGTTTTTAGGCATAATTACAACTCTTGGAGATTAGTCTCTGCTTGTTTGTGATGACACCAGAAAGTAAAAACTTGTACAGCAAATGGATTTACAAATGGTACAAAGTGAAAGGGGTAGTAAAAATGCAGGTGTAACAACAAAAAATATATCATGGTCCTTGAGAAGTTAAAAAAGAAATTTATTTAATTATCATTGAAAAGCTACAGTAAAAAAACTCGAGTATAAGCTGACCCAACTATAAGCCGTGGCACCTAATTTTAACTCCCGTATAAGCCTGGGGTGGGAAATGCATTGGTCGCAGCCTCCACCCAGTATATAGCTATTCAACCATTTGCCTTCAGTATATAGTCAGCAAGTCCATGCCCTCAAGTATATAGCTAGCCAGCCCTCTGTCCCCCAGTATATAGCCTTACCCTTGACCCCCAGTATACAGCCAACCCATATCTCCCAGTATACAGCTAGCCAGCCCCTGCTACTAGTTAATAGCCTGACAGTCCCTTGTCCCCTAGAAAATAGCCTGCAGCCCAAGCCACTAGTATACTGTATAGCCTGCAGCCCCTGACACCAGTATATAGCGTGCTGTCCCTGCCCCAATATATAGCCTGTAGCCCCTGCCCCAGTATAGAGCCTGTGGCCCAGCTACCAGTATATGGCCTGTAGCCCCTGCCCCAGTATATAGCCTGTGGCCCTGCTGCCAGTATATAGCCTGTGGCCCTGCTGCCAGTATATAGCCTGTAGGCCCTGCTCCCAGTATATAGCCTTCAGCCTCTGCCCCCAGTATGTAGCCTGCAGCCCTTGCCTCCAGGATATAGACTGCAGCCCCTGCCCCAGTATATAGCCAGTCAGCCTATTCCCGGGGGATGCCCAGCCTATAAGAAAAAGCAAATAAACTGTGCTTACTTTTCCGACGCCCCTGAGCAGATCCTCTTCTTTCTGCTTGCTGACATCAGTGTGTGTGCCCATGGCGGCGCACACACTATGATGTCAGCAGGTGTCTGTCATCATGTTGCGTGCAGCGGCACCATGCAGGAGACACAGAGCCGATGCCTGAGCATCGACGAAAGAAAAGGACCCTCTCAGGGTCGTTGGAAAGGAGAGTACAGATTATTTAAATAGACTCCAGTATAAGCCGAGTTAGGTTATTTCAGCACATTTTTTGTGCTGAATTACTTGGCTTATACTTGAGTATATATTGTATATTTATCTTTTTAGTTCATGTATCCTGAAGTATGGAAAATGTGTTATATATAATGGAAACTGCTGTGCAAAATGAAAGAAATATCTATGAAACTAATATTTCAATATCAAACACTCATGAAACTATTCTTGAATTTGAATTAGTTGAACCAAAAAAGTGACTTAAGAATACTGACATTAAGACATGTTGTTCTATTAAAAATAATGGCTGTAATAATAGATAATCATAGGAAAATATGTATAGTTATATGTGAGTGGGAGTCTACTTAACGTTAATTGACCCTTATTTAAGTGACCCATTTAAATCTGTACGGCCAGATACAGAGAGGGGAGTTTACTGTTGAGTCTAACCCATAGTGGAAGGGATTTGTATAAATTCCATTCACTTGCTGAAATAAAAACTGAAATTTCAAAAGTTCTCAGTTAAAAATGTAGATTAAAATGTCCTTTGTTAGGAATCAAAATGAATAATCAGGTTAGTTTCCAAGTGACCCCGTACAACAAAGTGACTTATAGACAAAAAAAGTAGTTGCTTGACCTTTGGTTAAAAGTTCTCATCAAGGTTATAATCTTGCCATATCCAAAATGAAGAAAACAAAGATAATTTCCACAATTTAATCCTAACCACCATTCACACCAGGAATATCCTGCATTTTCATGTGAAGACCAGCTATTTTGAAGTAAGAAAAGGAAACTATCTGGGAAGCATGTATACATAGAGCAGTATTTTATTATTCTATATATTAACAACAGAACATTAAAACTGCAAAAAATATAGATAAAATCAATAGGTCAAGATGCCAAAACCAACACTGCCAATCTGTGTTTTGCCTGTTACAGCTTATTCCGGGCAATGGTGTTGGCAGTACATTTTTAGGTTTAACCCCTTAACAGCCAGGCCCTTTTATGTTTTTGCGTTTTAAGTTTTCACTCCCCACATTCAAAAATCGGTAACTTTTTTATTCTTCCATTTAACAATCTATGTGGGAACTTGTTTTCTGCATAACAAATTGCACTTCATAGTGATGGTATTGTGGGGGTACAGAAATGGCATCTAGACCAGCAAAAGAGATTGCATCAGGATTACCTGCATGTTCGTCTTAAATATGATAAATGAGACGAGGTGCTCCTTCTCCTGTTCTTATGGAATTGCGTTGTTTGCGATACCTAACAAAAAGCTTCCTTGTAGTTTTTCCTATATAAAATATGCCACAAGAGCAGAATAGGACATATACTACTAAAACAGTTCTACACAAAATGAACTGCTTGAGTAGATGTACATGACCTCCAATGTTGAGGTATTTGCCGTTAGAAAGGTGGGGACAGAACTACAATTACAGCATTGATAGTTGTCCCTTGGTAAAGCTCTTTTCAACCAATGTTTTTCTCTGATATTTGGTAAGCGACTATGAACTAAATGATTCTTAGTGGTTTTCCTTGGTCTAAAAGTTAGACGACCTTGATCGGCCGTTTCTTTTAACCGTGGATTGGTATTACTGGTGTACAAGATTTCAACATCAATTGTGACCAATTTAAAATTATCTTGCCAAATGAATTCTCTAATGGTCCTAAGAAATTAGTTGTGTCTTTAAATAAAAAGATATGTGAGGGAGTACGGGTCTAAGTAGCCAATCAATGTATTTGGAAAGAGGTTCCATTAAAGATTCAATTCCATCTACAATGGGGCATCCTGGTGGATTTATTAGGAACTTGTGTATCATGGGAAGGTAGTACCATTCAGGTTTTTGTGGGAAAGCTGGAAGTAATTTTTCAGATGATTTTTTTTAAATCACACCCTGATCAACATTAGATCTAAGAAAAGAAATTAGTTGTGTTTTAATTTTTTCAGTAGGATCATTAGAGAGATTTATAAACTGATGTGTTATTTAGCTGCATCTCTGCTTCCATAATATAATCTTTACATGACAAAACCATCCTCCTTGTCTGCTTTTTTTATGTCTAGGTTGTCATTTTCTTTTAGCCATTTTAACACCCTCTTTTCAGATATAGATGAGATATCTACATCCTTTTCATAAATTAATGCTTTTACTTTTTGTTTAACCTTTTGTTGAAAAATATCTAAGGGACTACCTGGTAGAAGGGGAGGGTTACACATGGAGGGGTTGCCCCCTTTAAATGGTGTTTCTATATCAGACTGTGCTTCAAGATCAATCATTTTTCAGTAACAATAGTATTTTGCCTTGCAAACCATTTCTTAAGATTCATTTTTCCAACTCCTTTAAAGAGATCAATTTCAAAATTAACAGGATCAAATAACCAAACCATAAACCTCTTGTAAGGAGAGAAAGACAGTCAGTTGCCTCCAGTGAGCTCCTGCTCTACTATTCTCTCCAGCAGCTCTTGTTTCACTGTGATGTTGGAATAAAGACTGAACTTTTACATTGGTGAGTGCCAGCTCTTCTCTTTCTTTCATACAAATGTCATATGGATTTCACAGACTTTTGAGCTAGAGCACCTCCATTTCATCCTATGGTCTATACTCCGCATTTTGTCTCCTAATGATGTATGTACACCTGCAGATGTATCTCAGACCTTTGTCTATACACATGCCCCTCATATGTCTCTTTCTCAGTAAACTTGTATAGGTTTTATAATGTTTTGTGTGGTGTCATTTTTGTGACTTTTGATGATGTTTTCAATGTTACCATTTTATGGACTGTACGGCCTTTTGATCACTTTTCATTGAATATTTAATGTTTTTCAAAATAGCAAAAAAGTCATGCTATTTTCATTACGCTGCACTATTTTCTTTTACAGACTTAAATCCTGAGAATAACTGTTCTTATATTTTTATAAACCAGTCATTTTGGGATGCCACAATATCTAACATGTTTATGATTTTTTCTGTATATTTATATCAGTGCTAGGGAAAGGGGGGGTTGAATTTTTAGGGTTTTTTAATTTTATTTTTTTTAACTTTTTTCTATTTATCTTTTTATTACTACTTTTCAGACCTCTTAGGGTACTTTAATCCTAGGTTGTCTGATTGATCACAAATATACTGCTGTACTATAGTATGACAGTATATGGGGATTTGCCACATAATCTATTGCAATGTGCAAATCGCACATTGTAATATATGGTGTGAAACGAGACAACCTTGGGTCTCAGTGTGACCCTATGACATCACAGGGAGCGATGATCCAAGCCAACTTGGAGGCGCCCACACAGTGCAGCGCTGTAAGCGATGATCGAAGGGGTAACACTTTTTCAGCGCAGAAAGATCACTGGTAGAACCAGTGGTAAAAACCATGTTACAAACCAACTGTTTTCTTCTGATTTATACAATTTGTGGAAATTCCCCCATGGGCATTTTGCAGTAGAAGTGCCTATCTGTCCCAGCCTTATAGTATAAGAAGAAAAACATTAAGATTTATTACAAGCAATTTTTGAATTTATTAGGTCACACTGGAATATTCCCAAGTATTTGTGTTTCCAACAATACCCATTTTTATGCATGTACGTAAACTTAAGAAACCACAATCAGTTTAATGTTGTCAATGTCAAAATTTAAATTAACACTGAACATTAAAATGCATACTCAAAATATTTGCACTGCCCCATTTATTCCTTTTGAGAATAAAACAATTTATTCATAGACAACTATATTGCTAATAATATGTTATGTTAATGCATTTTTTTTGGTTTTGTAATCATAATTTTCCATTTGTGCTGCATTTAGATATTTAATTATAACAGTAAATTGTGCTAACATAATCATTAGGGGCTTTCTAATTGATGACACATCCAATGTCTGATGTGCAATTCTAATTGGTGTAATTAAATTTCACTTTTCATTAGTACAAACCTATTAAGTACTATAAATATGTATTATAAAAAGACTGAATTAGTATATATATATATATATATATATATATATATATATATTACTATCCGTTTCACTTAGAAATTTGGAGAATATTTCTATATATAGTTAAACTCTAATCCAGTAGGAAGAAGAGTACCCTTTGTTCCTTTGCTTATCCACTTCACAACAGATGTAAAAATAAAGGAAAGACTGCAATAAGTAATCAATAAGTAATAAATAATCATTATAATAATATAATATGCCCTGACATGAGTTAGAAGTCAAATTACTACAATTTTAATGCTATAAAATGTAAGAAAAAGTCACCTAGTCACCTTAAGATCTCTGACTAGTTTGTTAGCTAACCTCTTCATAAATTGTCACATATATAATAAAGTAAACTCTTTTTATTGCCTCTCCATCAATATGTATGTGATGGTGCTTGTGGTGGGTCAGTAGCACAGCTTGTGCAATCACAATGAAAGATAGTAACATAACAGATAGTAATCTCATAACGGCGGCGGCGATCGAGGTGAGAACACCCGCGATCGGTGCTAGCACCGATTGCGGGTGTTACCGGTAAGCCTTTGCTGCAATATGCAGCAAAGACTTACCGGCTATGGAGAGGGCTCGGCCCGCGTCGGGAAGGGGTTAAAGGTGGAGATTTTTTTTTTTTATCAAATAAGTTTTTTATTGAAAACCAAACAGTAGTTTTCCATTTTTTGCATTTAAACAACATATACATTACAGCAAAAACACCCCAAACCCCTCTCCCACCCCCTCCCTACCCCTGCTTGGTGGGTGGATTGACCATGCTTCAGTGTAAACCATGTGATCGAATATAGTCCAGGACAGATGTTCTTCCTCTGGCAATATGAGGTCCGCAAAAGGGTCCATCCAGGATATCTTTAGTCGCTGTGGACTACATAAACAGCCCTGTAAAGCTTAGAGCAAACAGCGATATATGCAGACATAAACCAAAGAAAAGAAAAAAAAAAAAGGGATAAGAGTGGTAACCAATAACCGGAAGGTCATAAATCTTTACATATACTATCCGCCATATTAACTTTTAAACTCTTTTTATTGCCTCTCCATCAATATGTATGTGATGGTGCTTGTGGTGGGTCAGTAGCACAGCTTGGGCAATCACAATGAAAGCTCAGTTATAACAGATAGTAATTACTGAAAGTAATCCAGACTGAATAACCACTGGATTAACCACCTAGATAGCTATATAAAAGCAATCATGGCATGTAAGTAGAAGTGGTAGTAAAACAATAAAAAACACACATATGTTTTTGCCATACCTGTATGGAACTACATAACAGAGTTAACATAACGGTCCATAATGAGCAGTGCAAAATCTACGAAAGGGTCACAGAGAAGGATATTTATTCATTCAACCCAAAAAGGAGGTAATAAAAGATAATCAGTAAATAGTGATGAACAGACCCAAACCACAACATTTAGGTACAAGCCAAATATTACAGTCCATGGACACAAACATATACTTCACTGATTAGTCCATGTTGAAGCTTGGGTTTTGCCTGAAGGCTCATTGTTTGCAACATGAAAACGCCAGTGGCACATGCATGCCGCCATTTTTTTTAGGATCTTGTTGCTCCCCGTGACATCACGGGAAGGGACAATATCCTCAGTAAAATAGGCAGGCATCGATCCAAGGCAAAATGGTGGCAGCCCTGGTGTTTGTAGGGATAACACCTCTACACTGCCAGCACCAATCACGGGTTTTAACAAGTGAAATCCCTGCGGTCTGTAGGAATAACAGCCGTTCATTGCCAGTGGTACTTATAGAGTTAACATGCCCAATCGTTGTCCAATTCTGCTGGACCATAATCCTCTAATCAGTAAGCCATATGTATCTCACTGTTTATAATGGAACAATACATCTTATTATATCAATTATAGAGAGTTAGATGGGTTCATTTTTCTTTTCTTACACTTAAAGTGTAACCGTCATTCGGAGCAAAAAAAAATTAAAATACATAATTCTGCTCCAGGTGTCCCTGGGAATCATTCCTCAAAGTATTTTGCCTCTCGGTCCTCATTTAGTACCTCATATCTATCTATATCCTACCTATCTATCTATCTCATATCTATATATCTATCTATGCATATCCTATCTATCTATCTCATATCTATCTATATATATCTCTATCTATATCTATCTATATCTATATATCTTTTATCTAGTCATATCCATCTATCTAGCTCTCTATTTATCTATGCATATCCTATCTATCTATTTATTATCTAGTCCTTTCTATCTATGTATATATGATCTATCCCTCCATCTATGCACATACTATCTCTCTATCTACCTATCTCTCCATTATCTAGTCCTATCTATCTACTTATGTATATACTATCTATGTATATACTATATCTGTCTATCTATCTAACATCTATTTCTATCTATCTATATATGTATTTACTATCTATCTATCTATCTATCTACCTACCTAAGTAAAACTTCAACACTTTATATGAGTGGACAGCTTGAAGACTTGGAGAGTCTCTCCTGCCATTTCCTCCTGTGGAGTGTGAGGTGATGGGGGGAGGTGGGGCTGCATCTTGTGTCTGTGTGGATTATTTGTTAACATACAGGTGTAGGGAAAACTGAGCTATGAGGTGAACGGCTGATTGCAGGGAGAGATATGGGTGTGTGTCTCTAGCTCTGTAGTTTGCTTTTCAGCGAAGACAGAATGTGCCTAGTAACAGCCATATGAGGAGTCACTGACAACAGTGGGAAAAGCTGCAGAATACTAGAGGAAGGAGTAATATTCGGGTAACTAATCCAATTGCAAAAAGGATTAAAATTATCTGCCCTCCAACATATCAAAAGTTTTTTGAAATGACGGTTACTCTTTAAGTACCACCGTCTTTAGCACTAAATATAAAAAGATCATGGAATCTAAGTATTTTATCTCTGTATTTTTATTGATATACAGCAATTGTATATAGTCATTACAAACGTAGCCAAGTTTAACCCCTTTTTGACCAAGCCTTAAAATGTTTACTGACCAGAAAATTTCTAACAATTTTTATATTTATTGGTTTAAGGGTCATAACTAGAGATGAGCGAGCACTAAAATGCTCGAGTGCTCGTTACTCGAGTCGAACGTTTTCCGAATAACGAACCCCATTGAAGTCAATGGGAGACTCGAGCATTTTTCAAGGGGACCAATAAAATGTGTCATTTTATTGAAAAATAAGGAAGCCAGTCCTGTTTCTTCATTTTTTTTATTCAATGGAATATTCGTGGAACTTCAAAAAGGAGAATGACCCATGTTAAACATCTGCCATGTGTTCTTCACACATATTGTTCTTCACATACTATTGTGAAGAACACCTTTCTGCACCAATGTCTTTTTGCTAAGTTAGTAGATGTATGAAAACATCTGCAATGTGGAATAGTTAAAAATAAAAAAAGTTAAGGGACCTTTTTTAATTTTTAGGTTTTTGGGGGGTTAAAGTTACAAAACTGGAGAAAAATCTTTTTTTCTGATGTATTGTATTTTTTTTAGTTTTCAAATTAACTTAAAATGACTATAATAAATTAATTCCCTAGTGTGTGTGTGTCAATTTTATATATAATATGTATAGTTTGGGGTAAACGAAGCAACTATAGCAATATTTTTTGTATTAAAGGTGGAGATTTTTTTTTTTTTGATCAAATACGTTTTTTATTGAAAACCAAACAGTAGTTTTCCATTTTTTGCATTTAAACAACATATACATTACAGCAAAAACACCCCAAACCCCTCTCCCACCCCCTCCCTACCCCTGCTTGGTGGGTGGATTGACCATGCTTCATTGTAAACCATGTGATCGAATATAGTCCAGGACAGATGTTCTTCCTCTGGCAAAATGAGGTCCGCAAAAGGGTCCATCCAGGATATCTTTAGTCGCTGTAGACTACATAAACAGCCCGTAAAGCTTAGAGCAAACAGCGATATATACAGACATAAACCAAAGAAAAGAAAAAAAAAAAAAAAAAAAAGGGATAAGAGTGGTAACCAATAACTGGAAGGTCATAAATCTTTACATATACTATCCGCCATATTAACTTTTAGCAAGACAATGATGGCAATCACCTTACAATGCTACTAATTATTCTGTCTCTAGTAAGAGTTAAGGGAGCTACGTTAAGTTTCTCCCACTCTGTAGGGGATTTTTTAATATGGCCATCCCGTAGATATGAATAATTGATTGAGAATATACCTCACGTATAAAGGTGGAGATTTTTTTAAATTCTATTGGGGAATATAAATGTGTATTTTTAAATATTTATTAATATGTAATATATTTGTGTGTGTTTTTACTTTATATGTCCCCCATGAGGTCATAAAAGACGCCTAATGTAAATTTCCACATTTTTTCTTTACATTTATTTATACATTTATTTACATGAAATTTTTTTAACTTCTAGTCTTCATCTGTAACTGGGGCACCTGTAAGAGCCCCAGTTACAGGGGGAAATGACTCTCTGTGGGGGCAGAGCTCTGACCACCAGGACTGTAGAGCTTCAGCGCAATTCTGTTAGGATGATAAATTGCATCTTCCATCTCCCTAGGGTCTCCAGCTGTCTCTGACAGCCAGAGTTTCGGCCCTGCCCTCATGATTGCGGCGGGAGCAGAAGAAAACTGCAGCTACATCTAAAGAGACTCAGGGCCCACACCTTCTGACTACTTTTGTCAGTGGGTGGTCCAGGAGGAATTAAAGGGGTATTCTGGTAACATCATGTCCCCTATTTAAAGGATAGGAGATAACTTTCTTTTCAGTGGGTGGTTCAAGTGGTAGTATTTGTATGGATCACAAGAACTGGGGCTAGTTGTTCCCCTCTATAAATAGAGCATCTGGTTTCATATGCGTCCACTGCTACATTTATTTCTGTGATGCTGATGGAGAGGGGATTCTTTAATCAGGACCATATAGAATAATAGAGCAGCAGATGGGTGACCAGCTGCTCTATTCATATGCGGGTAGTCTTTTCTCTAAATTAAATAACTAATTTTGATTATGTTTCTGGTTACTGTAATAAACCCATGCCATTCTTACTTTGGTTGCCCACTCTTGGACTTATTTGACTCATTTATTATCATCGCTGTAAAACTAGAATTTCCTCTACTACATGGAGGAATTCTAACTCACTTTAATACTCTAACTTTTTAAAATTAATCTCCCCTAGGCCTGCCATTTCTGTGACTATACTTGGCAATTATACTATGTTTGGATGCAAGACTGTGACTAAAAACTCCTGGGCCCAATAACAGACTTTTTATTAAGTCTTCTCTATTAGAATGTTGCTATGTGTCTATGGCATGAGAAGACAGTGTGCACCATTCTTTATAGGGTGATTCTGAATTACAAATCCTTGTATCCCTTGTGTTTTGGCAATATTTTGCCTTAATTTTGCCTGATGTGTGTGTGTGAAATTAATGCACGCTCTGAGCCAAACAATTCTGTACAGACAGTCACCCATATACATACCTATGCCCCTTTATGCATATGAACAAACCTTCCCATGAACAAAATATGCACACACATGCACCAGCAAGTTTTTGCTCAAATACATTTTGAATTTTTTTTTATCTATTTATGTATTTATTTATTTATTAGTTTATAAAACATTTGTTAATGTTTTGTTTCTAAAATTCTGTACTTATTACATAGAAAACATAAGACTCTTCTATCATTTAAAATAACTGCTAAATTATAAGCATTAATTCACCTTCAGCAGATCCCTTTTGCAGATATCTTAAGTATGTGTTGACTAAAAGCATTTTTAAGATTTGTAGCAAATTAGATTGTTCTATATTAAACAATTCATAGAAAACATAATTTTGACTGCTTGTGTAACATCTCTGCCTGTTACGGCTTCAGCACCAGCACTTCGGCTTCTGTTTAGTACAGCAGGGGATGAGCTGATGAGTGTAATTTTGTTCTTGGGCTAAATTCTTTCCTTACACGTCTGAACTCGTCTTTCCTTTCCTGGATGACTTTCGTGCAGGAAGGGAATGTTGACCAGTTGTTACATAGTGCTTAGGGTAGGTTGGGAAATTAGGCAAAGGAAGAGCTGGGAAGGAGAATTGGCTTCAGGGTTCACTGTCTTTGTCTGTCCTTCAAGTCCATCTTAGCCATCTCCCTCATGGCATTACAGTTTGCTGTTAGAAATTTTTAATCTGGACAATGACACCTCAAGGATCAAAATCCTTGTTTATATAGGAAAATCTATAAAATTTTGTAAAACATTGGAAGTTATTTAAAGAGTGGACTTTGAAGTCATGCCAAAAATAACTCATTTACTAAAGTTTACATACGTTTATAAATAGAGGCATTGAATTGTTTCTGGTGAAGTGCCATAGATATGAAAACAAAGTCAACGTAATTTTAAATTCAATGCATAGAGCATTTCTATTTCCTGCTGTTTGTGGATAGCCATTATATCTGACAAATTTGATGTGCACATTCATAAATTTCAAACTAGTTTTTACTTAAAAGATAAAGCCCCCAAGGTAATCAGTGCTTAAATCTGAGACATATAAGAAATAGAAAGGTGTAGTCACTCACAGTGATTGAATACTAATTCATGTTTAGCTTGCAGACATCTTTAGAAATGTTCTCTATACAATATGTCACAGTGTAGAAACCAATTTTATGCATGTGAAAATCATCCTCATTTACTGTCTTTGAAGCTATCCAACAGGGGATAATCTCATGCATACTATAAAGTTCCCTGTTTATTAGCCTTGGGACCAAATGCTTTCCTATCATAAAGACAGCAATTAAAAGGGAAAAAAGCATCACTTTTATGTTTGATGTTGAAATAAACTATTCTACACAATTATTAATGGAAAATGTGAGCTTTCTATCGACTATACAGTCACAGATGTTTTGCAATAATAGCTTAACAAGATCACAAAGGAAGCTCTTTAGTCAATTTGGAAATAAACCTGTTAATGTATTGAGATATATGTATGTTGTAATGTTTAAATTATTAAGTATCATTCTTGCAATCATTATAGAAAGGATGTTTTCCTTTTGTAATATTTACAAGAAAGATGAACAAGTCATGTCATTTTGTAAATTACACATGTAAACTAGAGATAACAGTTTAAACTGTGATCAATGTTACTAAATAAATCCAAAACTCCAAATATTCACATATACAATAGTGATATAATTTGTGCAATTATGTAATGTTGCTTCTATTTTTAAATATCTCATTAGAAAATATTTCTTGTTATAATTACAATGGGCCCTCATCTGTATGAAGAGTATGATGAGCCTTTCATAAGTCTTAGCCACCTAGTTTCTTGAAAAGTGAAAAGTGAAAGATGCTGTTCTCATAGTTTCACCAAAACATTCATTATCCTGACCAAAAGAAAGGGAAATGATGAAAATGTAGATGTGACTCTGGACTTACACTGGTCAATGTTCCTAAACCAACCTTTGCTTAAATTATAACCATTTAAAGCTGTAGGCAAAGTTATATAGAAGCTCTGGACATATGTCTGTCTGACTGTACAGATATGTATGTATATTTTAGGATTGTAGTTGTTTTTATTACAATGTGTTGCCCTGGTTTGCAAGAACTTTTCACTGAATACAGCTCAACACAGACTACAACAGTTAGGATACATTCACACGCTATATGCACACGCTATATGTGGCCCCTACCACTTTATAGAAACAGCTGCGCAAGGCCGCACAATTGGGAAAAGATAGAGCATGTGTGGCACTGTACCACCGCCTTGCCGCCATTGCCATCTATGGGGACGTATATGCAGCCGCAAATTTGTGGCCACATATACATACCCACAGATGGACGTCTGAATGAGCCCTTACTCAGGGGAGAGGGGCTGTGCTGTATTCAGCAAAAAATCTCACCGACCAATGCAGCATACTGCTCTGAATCCAACTACAATTAAGCATTTTTCACAGTCCTGCTGATACTAACAACACAAACACATAGGTATTCTTACACAGCTCTCATGGGCTTCTACCTAATAAAGCTGCATGATCAAAACTGCTGGGAAATTCCATTGCTGTTCTGTTACCATAAGGTATCAGAATAAGGGACAATAAGGTTTCCCTTATAAAAGATGCAAACAAAACACTTTCCATTTATTTGAACAAGGAGTTAAAAAGCAGATCCTCTCAATCAAAATTCTGTTGTATTTTATGGGAAAAAATTCCTTTAAAGTAAAAAAATTTTCAGCTAAATTGAATAAAGCAATAGTGCAGATGATAATAGCAAACATTTTAATATTCTATATAACCCTTTAATGTTGCACATCTCGGCTTATAATCAAGTCATGAAAAGAAAACGGTATACTGTTTTTCCGATGCCCCCCCCCAGGATTATGACATCCGCCACTTGCTGACATTCTACTATGTGCGCCGGCATCGGCACACACCATGATGTCAGCAAGCGGCTGACGTCATGGTGCCTGCAACGGACAGCGTGGGGACACTGACCTTTAAAGTGTTAAAATTAGGGGTTGCGGCTTATACTTGGGTTGGCTTATACTCGATTATATACGGAATTAGGATATATCTACTATTACGTATAGATGTGTTATTTTTTAACATTGATCATGCAAATATTTGCAATTGACTATTCTTTAATGGCCAATATCAGCATTTTTATATTATATTTATCCATACCCATTTCATTTTACAATTTTCAAACATAGAAACACAACAAGAAAAGAAAACAAACATCAGTTAAAACATCCACAATGGGGATCAATACATGACAGACAAGACACACTTGTCTAAGCATCTCAAGGACAATGAAAGAACAGAGGGTTATCCCCACTCAATGCACACTCTCCGTTTACACCGGTGTGGAAGAAGAAGGTCCATCAGGAACATTGGGGGATTAATAAATCTAATCCAGTTGGTGAAGGAAAGACACTTAGCAAAATAAAATTCCTAGCATAAAACATCGAGCGTCATAAGAGTCTTCTTTTACATCTGCCACTAGATGCAATAAGCTCAACTCTCAGAACACTCTCTGATCCAGTTTCTTAATAATGTAACCCTTATTAACCCAAATAGGACAATCCCACTCGATGTGCATAAATGTACCCCTAGCATCTAGTATACTCATCTGAAGGAAGCCTTAATTAGATTAATTAATCATTTTACTGGTCTATAAGTATGGTGAAGGGATTTATGTTTCACAACATGTGCTGTTTTTTTTTATTGGTTTTAATTAGTTTCAATTAAAATGTGTAACTGTTGACAACTTATCCATGCTATGTGATGGATGGATGTTAAAACCTATACATCCCATTAACCCCTTACCGTCAATGGACTTCTTTTGCATTTTATATTTCTGCTTTTAACTCTGCTTCTTCAAAAAATTTTTACTTTGCTCCCATATACAAAGCCGGATAAGGGCTTGTTTTGTGAGTAACAAATTGTACTTCCTAGTCACAGTATTTTATATTCCATGACATGTATTGGGAAGCTGGAAAAATATTTCAATTGGACACAAATGGACAAGAAAACGCATTTGAGCCAAATTCTTCAGGCTTCGATTTTCTGACTTTCATTTAGTGCCCTAAATGACACTTCTACTCTATTCTTAGGGTCAGTATAATCCCAGGAAAACCAAATTTATAATGGTTTTATTAGGTTTTAATAGATTTTTGAAAAATTGCACCTTTTGTGGTAAAAAATTCACCACATTCTGATGCCAATAAATTTTTCATGCTATGGCTTGCAAAACTGTGTATTTGGGGGACGAGCTGAGGTTTTCATTCCTATCATTGTTGAGACTTTCCATCACTTTTTATTACCAGTTATATTTTTATTGTTATTGCTACTTTCCATTACAGGGTTCACCGTCAGGAATAAACCTTTTTATAAACCTTTTTATATTTTATATATTAGACCAGGAATTTTGGAATGCAACAATACATAAAATGTTTATAATTACATTTGTTTATTTATATATGCAATCTGGGGACAGAGGATTGATTAGATCTTTTATATATTATTATTTTTTGACTCTATTTCTAGGTCCCTTAGGGTACTGTAAAATCACTGGATCTGTAAAAGAGCCTGCCAACAGCAGGCTACTATACAGATCCTTCTATGACAGCCATATAACCCTTGACAAGGGCTGGATAGAAGTAGGCAACACAGTGCCATTATTTAAGTGCCGCATTTGACTTGATTAAATCACTAAAGGGTTAAGGCTATTAGCAATGGGTGTTAGTTGCTCAGCCCATGAACTTGCTCCATACAGACATGTGACGTACAGTGAATCTTGACTGTGGAAAAAAACTATCAAATATATCAAAAGATGATCAGTGGTCAGACCTGAAAGCCCAAATCAATAACCTATAATTGAACACCTTTAGGTTTGCAAAGGTGGATACGTTTGGCTTTGATTGCGATGCAAGTTCTAAGCTATTAGTATAAGTTTAAAGTATACATGTTTTTTTTCTATAACTTGCAATATTTCATAGTGTGTTAAGTATGTAGTTTTCCATATAATGTAACTTTATAAATAGAGAATAACCATTGTAAAATATATTATATTTAATATTATACATAATTGCACACTAATCAAATCCTACTGCTTCCTAATTGAAGGATATTAAAGGTGACATTACTCAGTCTTTTCTATTACAGTCTTGACATTTACTATTGAGTTTCCTGACCAAAGAAAAGCCTTGAATATGAGGTAATAAGATCATTTTCTGTTCAAATCATTATAAGAATGAATGACTGATAATCTTATTTCAATACATAACAGTATAGTTCATTTTAGGCACAGAAAATGAACAATGACAAGTGTGAGAAATTAGAGTGTTTTTATTTAGTGATCTCTTGTTATAAAGAACAATGTGATTTTCTAGTACTTCAGTGTGTAGGTAGATTTACACACAGCAGAATTGTTGCAGAGGTTTCTGTAACTGAAAATTAGTCCTATTCATCTGAATAGGGTCATTTTGGAGGCATGCATGTGATTTTTTTAAAGAACCATTAAAAATTTAGACAGTTTTTATAAAAACTTCTGTAAGGTACTCTCACCTCCACTTGCCTTCAATGCTATTTCGCCCTGAACTGAATTCCCCTATCCTTTCTCCAAGCGCGTGTGGTAGTTATATCTAAAGAGGGTAAGTATTCTATCTCATGCACAAATTATAGGCCGGTCTACCGGACCAGAATATGCATACAAAACTGTACACTAATAGATTCGCAAATAGGTTGAGTCCCCATCTAGGAACCCTGGTCCACCCCGATCAGGTAGAATTTATACCATTGCGCAAAGGGAAGGAGAACACCCTCAAAACCTTCTCTATCATAAATCATGTAAATCGTTCTAATCAGTCCACGGTCTTGCTTTCTCTAGGCACTGGAAAAGCATTCGATCTGGTGGACTGAGGATTCCTGATGGGGGCTCTACAACGTTATGGCTTGGGAGCTATACAACCCACAGGCTAGTATCAGAGTGAATGGCTTTCTCTCATGTCCTTTTAACATGGGTCAAGTCAGGCCTGTCGATTTTCTCTGGTTATATGCTCTTGGAATGAAATATTTGTCCAGAATAATACGGAGGTCCGGGGGAATTAGCATTCGCTGACAATTTTTTTTCTTTATTTCACAGACCTCGCCCGCTCTCTACTTGTTGTACACCAAACTATTGAGGATTATAGTGCCTTGAGGAATTACAAAATCAATTTCAGTTAGAGTGTGGCGTTGGTCATCACTTTTGACCCCTGGTTTTGGCTTCTCTATTCTTTAGGTTTTCCTTTTCCTGGACCACACATTCCCTGAAATATCTAGAGGTCCAGGTCCTGGCAGACTTATCTCAGACTTTTGCATTGAATTATTCTTCTTTTCTCAAAGCTCTTAAAGCAGACTTGGTGAAGTGGGGTTGATGTAGCATATTCATAGCTTGGCGGTAGTAGCACTGTCAAGATTGTTGTACCTATTTCAAACAATCACATTGTGACTCCAGGCCTTTTTTCTTTAACTATTTGTGATCCTTGTTCCCCAAGTTTGTCTGGGCATCCTCTAATATTCGTATAGCAAAATAGATCCTTGTGCAGAAAAAGGTTTGAGGAGGTCTGCTTTACCTCATTGTAGAACATACTACATTGCCGTGGTTGCCACTAGATACATAGATTGGGTCCATCACCGTGAATCCAAACCCTGTGTCCGATAAAAGCCAGAATTGTCTCTGTGTCCTCTCTCTACTCTGCTTGGTGCTCGTCTGCATCCTATACACTTCAGCACCTCCTATTTGTGGATTTACAATCCATGACAGGTATGAGTCCCTTTACCAGGAAGCTATGACACTAGAGACGTCCCACTTACTCCCATCACTAGTAACAAAGACTTTTCACCTAGCCCTGCCCTTTGCTTAAACTTCCAGGATGTTACCAGTCAGTCAACATTGCAATCCAGCATTACTCCTTGAACAACCACAAACATAAAAAATGCTATTGGAGTATAACCAACTCTGCCATTTCTATGATTCTTGCAAAAACAATCTGCAAGTTCATAGTGGACTAATGCTGTTTGAAAACCGGTGTGTAACAAAAACTGCTGGCACTGGAAGCCTCTCTCGGATTTATAGTATCCCGATAGACAATATGTCCACCTCACTACCCCCATTTGAAGCTAGGGGTACCATATGCCACATCTGGTGGGATTGTCAACCAGTTCGGGCATTCTGACATTATCAACAAGCTTGAGAATTCACCAACCTTAGCTTTACCGTCCTTGTTTTCAGACCCAATCAGGCGCCCCTCACACTCTTTGATCAGCCACCTTCTCATGGCACCTAGATCAGTCATCCTAAGACTGTGGAAATCTACCATTCCTCCATTTATTTCAGATTGGTTCATGGAAATAGAATATATTAGGATAATGGATTAACTAACTGCTGAACTCCACTCCACTAGTGATTCTAACTTTAAATTCTGGGCCCCTTGGCTTGACTTCCAGCGCTCTCCTGAATACAGAATGGTCTCGAAAACACATGCCTTCTACTGTGTTTTTTTTATTTTTTGGTTTTTATACTTTGTGTCTTCTCATCCTCCTGTACTATGCCAACCACATTTGTCCACTGCGTTGGACTGTTCTCACATTACTATATGTTATTCATACTAAACCTCCACTACCTTATAAATTATAATAAAGAAACCTGAAAATTCAAATAAACCCCTATAACTGATATACATACAAATCAACTAGGAACAATCAGAAGTATGAAAAAGTTATTAGCACCAGAAGATGAAATGAAGAATTTTTTTTTTAATTTTTGTAAATTTAAATTTTTTGTACAGGAGGTTTTAATTTTTGTAAATGCATGAAAACATTATAAAACCTATACGAATTTGGTATCCCCATGATCACACCAACCCAAAGATTGAAGTAGACAAGTCATTTGGGGCACACAGTGAAAGCCGTAATATACAAGGCCACCTATTTTTTTTACCATTTTCCCTGCATTTGGCATTTTTTTCCACTTCCCAGTACATGGCATGTAATATTAAATACTGTCACTATGAAGTGCCATTTTGTTATGCAGAAAACAAGCCCTCACATAGCTCTTTATATGGAAAAATAATAAAGTTATGGATTTTTGAAAGTGGGGAGTGAAAAATCAAAACACAAAAATGAAAAAGGTTCTCGCAAGATGGGCTTAAAAAAGGTTAAAAAAAATTCTTTAGAAGTTTCTACAACAATTCTTCCATGTATGAATCCACACTTACAGGGTTTAGAATATGTACAGGTTTACTTTGACCATGATGTGAAAAGGAAACATAAAAGTTAGCTGCTGTAGTATTTTTTTCATTCCCTTTGTAGTAACCATTTAGAAAAGAAGTGAAGATTTTGGTAGAGCAAATATGCAAATCGGAACTCTCATTTAAGATTTCACCCCAACAACCACTACACCTACTACTGCTACTTATACTGTTATTACTACAACTACTACTAATAGTACTATTACCGTATTATTCAGACTATAAGGCACACTTAAAATCCTTTGACTATAAGGCACACTTAAAATCCTTTGATTATAGTCTGGTACGCCTTATATATGAACGTACTTACAGACAACATCTGCCTTAAACTGTGCACAGGTCTTTTATCCTTATAATCAGATGCACTTTATATATAAACCCAGACGTTTTAGCAGGCATTTAATGATGGTGTGCCTTATAATCCGGTGCGCCTTATAACCCGGTGCGCCTTATAGTCTGAAAAATACAGTACTACTAATTATATTCATTATAAATCTCCTACCGTTTCAACACATATCAGTATTTTATATTGGGTATTTGGCCTCAGCCAAGCCTTTACTGGATACTTTATTATAACTATTGGTATATTTGATTATTTTGTTAAGTGTTTTGTTTTTGCCATATTATTTTTTGAATCATATGATCATGATTAAATCTAGTATATGATTGACTCTAATCTTTGATATCAGGAATCACCAAAGTTATATATTTCTATGGCGATCTGATTCTAGAGGGGTGGTAACTGTGTTTTTGTTTTACTACATGTGATGTATTTTAATTTTCAATGTATGCTGTACTTGTAAGTAAATAAAGCCATTTATTATTTTTATTTATTTTCATATGCTTTTCGGATTGATGTATACATATAGCATTTGAGTATTGTTGGTCTTACACCACTAAGTTTTCATCAAACTTTTCATATGCCAATTATTATTGAAAATACAATGGGCCACATTTATTTTAAAGCGCACGCCACAATTGTGGCATAGACTGCACAGTAATACATGTGCAAACTAGCTGCACATTTATTTATGAAGTGTGTGCGCTAGTATTTTGTTGCAGCTGCATTTTGTACACTACAACACAATCACCTGCACAGAAAGGGGCGTTCCAGTGTGTATTCACACCGGCTGCCACATTTATGTTGGCAAGTCTGAGATCCGGTCCTTTATGAATGTGTTGCCCGCTGCACGATAGTAAGGCAAGTAGTGCATTTTGCCTTACTATAAGGCATGGACTTTTCTTCTGTTTTGTCCATAGCATGTTTTATCTCTTAGCCTCAGTTTTCTCTCAGCCGGGCACTGAAGATGTGCACTTCCATCCCCTCTCCATAGACTGTTATTTTTGTCTATCTTCTTGAGCAAGACAGAATGCAGAAAAGGTTTCAAGAAAATATATTTTTAAGAGGATGGAAAGCAGGATGATAATGCATGTTTTAGCTGAGAGCAGCGTGGGCAAGAGTTAGTATAGTGCTTTGGAAACCTGTCATTACATTTATTAGTGAAATGTTTATCTAGTTACAGGTTCCTTTTAACTCTGCTATATAAAATAAGTGACATCTACTCCAGAACTTTCAATTCCTTTTACTGCAGACTCAACTTGTCATAATTTCAAACTTGTAAAACATGTCTTGGCATTATTTAAAGGGTTCTTTTTTTTGTTCAACTTCTTTTCAGGTTTTACAAGAACATTTTCCCCCATTTCTACCTTTTCTGCCTGCAAAATATAATATCTAAACTTAGGTTCCCCTCTACTTATGCAGTTGCTCCTCATAGTCTTGTCATTGGCGCTGTCAATTCATTTAGTTTTGCAAAAAAATTGGACACAAACTGCAAAACGGACTTTTTTTGTACTTTGGGAGATGGGGTATGTTAATAAATGGACTATATGTAAAAGCAAACCTTTTGAGAATGAATCCTATAAATAATGTAGAGTACATGTTTTTGATACTATTCCAAAGTGACTAAGTGTGTAGTGTGCAAATAATGAAGAGCTTCTTGGCTCCAATGGAATTTGATTAGCATCGCCTGACATAGTAACTGGCAGGACTGTCTGCTGGCTCATCGCCATTTAAGTTAACATTTGTTCTTCACTTCATATTTATTTTATTTGTTTACTTGGAACAGACTTAAACCTTTTCAAACAATGCGGATAATCAACCATGCAACAGATTTAACGAATCTGTAGTTTTTCCTTTTATCTACTCAAAAGGCAAAATGTTTGGAATAATGTTTAAAGATTTGACAAATGAAACAATTTAAGCTTAGACAGAAAAACATTAACTAAACACATACAAATAAAGTTCAAAAATGACTAACGCTCCTTAAAATATAAAATGTTAAGAAATAATTACTTTTCTTTTCCACAAACATCTAAATCAATTGTTCTTATTAAAACCTGCATAGAAAACTTAAATAAATTGATATTTTGGGTGTTTACAGCTCAAGCTTAGTTTTAATAAGACAAAATATCATAATGTTAAATAAAAGCATGCATTCCCCATTATTGTAAGATGCTCTCACTATGATAATGAGAGTTTGACATTTATTGGTCCCTTTTATGACTTTCAGTTACAATTAATGCTAAAAGTAAAACAATGACATTTACTGTAGATAAAGCTAATATTGAATCATAAAACAACTCCCAGAACAATAATTTATATAATGACACAGTTCATGCTGAGTTTGTTCTGTATCATTATCACTGACTCAATTTCTGCATCATAGTAATATGTTATGGTAAGTGTGCCTTACTATCATACTGCTGGTAATAGATAGGTATGGTAAAAGTATATCAAAATTGCATTTATGTTTTTTAGTATAACAAATGCATGTGTCAAGCATTAAAGGGGTTTGCCCATGAAAGAAAGTTCTCAAATTTTAATCTTCTAGTCATGTTTACACAATAAAGATAAATTTGAACCCCCTTACTTTACAATTTTACTCAGCCTAATGTGGGCGGGGACTCTCTAAGCAGACGCTTCATGAAACCTTTGTGCTGTGAGATGCTGTGTGCTGACAATGTGCTTTGATTATTAGTGCACAGGGCTTAGCTACACTTTAATATAGCTTCTTAACATTCTACTAGTATCGGACACATAGAAAAACAGAGATGAGAGATGTAGAGATCCATGAGATGGATATGAAGCACAATGAAACTTTTAGCACTGCTAACCTAAAACACACACATAGTCAGCTCTGCTATATGCCTCCCTCCTGAATTGAGAACAATCTTAAGTCTCTGCACATTGCTGCTTGCCGACAGAAAGAGCCTGTGTCTGAGCTGGTCTTGTAATGCAGAGGAGGGGGGGGGGGGGGGGACAACACTTCACCTGTGCAGAAAAGAGATGCTATTCATGAGAAAAATCCAACCATAGTCAGAAGATTTACAGTTAAATCCCAGGGAAACAACAGGATTGATAGAAACAAGTTGGAATTATATTTGTAAAATGCTGTATTTTTCTTAATAACAGTGAATTAGAGAATGTGTTATTTTGAGTATATTTAAGAATCATGTTTTTGTGGGAATACCTATTTAAGAGTCCATATATTCCATATCCTATAGGGAAAAAAAGCATTAAAAGATCGACATTCTATGTATATTGTGAAAGTACTTTAGAGTACAACCTCAGACCTTCAAGGCAAGCTAAACTGATATGTCTCAGTATCCATATGTGACAGTATCCAGAAAAACAAAATACAACAATAAAACAATCTTACAAGATCTAGGCAGGAGTGACGTTCATCATTCAAAAGAATTAAAGTGGCCCACATCGTAAGACAAGGTAAATTATAGCCTGTGGTCTACTGCATAGCAGAATATGTTCAGGCTGCAACCTATCTAATTATAACATACAAAGATAATGAAAGTCAATCTGATTATCAAAGTCATATGGGGAAGGAGCAGCATTTGAACTACCACATGGACATGGCATATTACATTGAATGCTGAAAATTCATGTGTTTAGACTGCTTTAACCTGACAGCAACATTTGCACTTAATGAATGGACAGGCTTGTATCGTTAACTCTTTTCACAACTGCACTGCCAAATCATCAAACCAGTATACTTGGCAGCCAATTTATGCACATTGATGGCCTAAAGACCACAAGGGCAATATCATTTCTCCTATAGCTAGGCTAATGATGCAAAATAAACAATTCAACAACTTCTTTATTGTCTATGGATTTTAACTATGGTATACCTTTAAAATGTTCTATAAGATAGCCAAGACACTCTTGACAAGCATATGCTACAGGCCCTAAAGAATTTATATCCAGAGGCCCTATTTACATGAGGACTACCCACCAAAAGATTCTCTGGGGATCAGTATAAGGGCTCTTTCACATTAGTGTTGGTGCTCATAAGTTGCATTTTGTCTCCCTTGTGTCTCTGTTTTTCTTCAGTTTTGTCTCCATGTCTGCAAAAAATACTGAAAGTTAAACATTTCTTCTAAAACATCAAACTGATTTTTTAACCTCATCAGTGAAAACAAATGATGTTTCATAAGTTTTTTTGCGGACCAATAGATTTCTATTGCCTTCCATGATCCGCATGCGTGAAAACATAGGACATGTTTTATAATTTTTTTCCCCAGACAATGGATCAGTGAAAATACAAGCCAATGTGAAAACACCCTTAGAAATCAATGGCTTTGTGAGGAATCCATGGTAGTGTTTTTCACAGATGCCTGACAAAGCCATTGTTTTAAATGGATGTTTTCACAATGACTTATATTTTCACTGATCTGCTGTCCATGGAAAAAATTATGAAACATCTCCTATTTTGTTCACGGATGTAAAAAACAAAGTGGATGTGAAAGACCCTTTAAGCTGAGCTATAATAGGTAAATGAAACATGCAGCCCCACACAGTGTTGTTTTGTAGGCACCCACAATTTTTGTTAAAGGACTGGATAGAATCAGTTTTTTTAACATATCCATGCCATTGATCTTAAGAACAATGTACATTGGTTGCTGCACATAAATATTTAAAGGGGCCGCTGCATGTAAATAAATTGGGCTTACTGCATTTAAATAAAACAATTAATTCTGGTACTTCATACAAATAAAAATGTGTGGGGTGCTGCAGAGAAATTAGTGAATTGAGAAGCCAATCAATTAGAAGAAATGTTGCAAACAATTAAAGCAATTACAATTGTGCAAGATATAAGCTAAGTAAGGGGGTGCAGCATGTAATTTGTATATAAATTAGGAGAGTCTATACACAAATGAATACTTTGGGGTGCTGTGTATAGATATATAAATTGGGTTGTGCTTTATGAAAACATATAAATAAGTGGAATGCTGTTATTAAATTAATGAACTACATCTGTGTCTTCTGAGGACATCACATTGCATAATCCATAGGTCCTCTGGATTATGCAATTTGGTGTCCTCTTTTTAATGGATATGGAATAAAGAAAAAGATTTTAACAGATTGGAGTGCTGGTCATAGCATTCTTTTTCCTTGGATTTTATATAGGCCTTCCGACAAGCCTTTTTGATGACCTGTGCACCAGACTACTCAGATTTTACTTCTCTACCTTCACCAGTCCACGTGTGTGAGCGGCTAGCTCAAAAAATGTATTACTCTTATTTAAACCATGTGTACGCCATCTTCTTTTGATGGTCAAACAGTTTGTATTGCTAGTTCCCCATCAATTCCCTTTCTGGTATTTCTTATTATTCTGTTATTTTTTAAATATTGGCCACATCCTCAACTATTATTCTTCTCAACACTCCTTCTATTCGATTCTTTACTTTACTAGCTATCAAGTTGTGACTCAGATTGTTTGACCTCAGCTTTGTGTTATTTGTTTGTCTTGTTAAGTGTTTACACCTTGGTGCAGGAAGGCAACAACACCCAGTTATTATCCACTGGTTAGGGTGGACCCAATAAGCAGCTGATTAAAGAGGACCTGTCACCCTGGAAAACCCACCCACCAAATGTGCCCCCCATAATCCTCCCCCAGCCCCTTTCTCCCTAGCCATTTTTTAAAAAAATTTATGATCGTGTATCTGGAGTGCAGGCAGTCGGCCTTATTCATAAGGGGGCATGCCGACATACCCCCAGCACGCCCCTGCCAGCGCTCACATTGTAGGACAAGCCAGCAGCATCGCATCACTGCCGTCTCTCCGTGGTGCGGCCGCACTGCACTTACTTCTTATTCATTGGTTTTACTTGTATAACGATATGTCAATAAATGAAAACACAATTTCCATCGGTGTGTTCAGAAATGGTGTAGCAGATCTATACTCAGATTTATACTTGGGATACCAAGGGCAGATCTTATGCACCCATTGTTTCTGTATATTCTACAGAAGAGTGAGCAAATTTTATTTCAATGAACAAACAATCATATAGCCTTAACGTTAATATAACGTTAGGTCCTGTCTGTGACAAGATCTTACAGGCATTTACTATGGACAGCCTTGTGGTCTCAGACCACAAGTTAATGAAAAAATGGGCATGGTTAATCGCTGTACACTAGATTTATCAATGGAACTTTTTAAAACCTCACAAAATGTCACTAGCACACTCTAGTTACAGGGTAGAGCACACATTTCAGAACACACTTATAGACATGCCAAATTTATTAAACATCATATGTCATTTGATAACATTGCTGCAACTCCAGAAAAATTTCCTTAAGCAATTCTGTAATGCACATAATGCATCAGTCCCATTTTGTTGTTGATGTTTAATGATATATACCCTGTGTCCATAATAACTAATCTTTTTTTGTTTCTTTTTCTACAGTATGTTCTGAAGGAATGGACTTGTGTCCTTCTTTATGTTTATTTTGTTCTAAAACAATCAATCAAAACTTAGCAAAATTAAAACTGTAGAGAAAGCCAAGATTAGCTACAATACACACAATCTTTACTTTGATACATTTAAAGGGAGAAATTTAGTGGTTGAATAGCGCTGAATTAATGCAACCTTTTGCAAATGGGAAATAAATAAAAATTTGATGAAAGAAAATAAAAAAAAAACATGTGTGTTGTAATTAAGAATAGTTCTCTGTGGAGATGTGTAGCCTTGTTTGTTGAATTAAGGTATTAAAATATACAAGCGTATTTAATGGGGCAACATAAAAGCAAAATGCAAATGTGCTCCTCTTTGCTGTTAACAGCTATCATAATTCAACAATAGTTTTAACAGCTGCATAAATTTTCCAAATAACTTTAGTCTCATGACATTTCTGATTTGTCCAATTATCTCGGTGTATTTGTTATTAAATATAATTTTTCGATTGTCCAATTTATAATATTTTATCATGCATTTTTGCTTATCAAAGAGTGCTCCCAATGGTATTTCACTGGTCTATTTGGGATGTGCGAGAGCTGCAGTTCAAATAAAGACAAATATAATAAAGGCATCATAATTAAAAAGATAGTATTTGATACAGCATACCAATATATAGCAATGTCCCTCATACTTTTGAACATTGGTCATGATGACTTTGAACAATTTTTGTGTACCGTGAGATAGCTCTCTCTCTGTCTCTCTCTCTCTCAATCTTGTGGACCAAGAACAAGTAGGCGCAATCACAGGAGCATAGGTTCGCTTACCGCTGTGACACCTAATATTTCTAGTTGTATATAAGAGATCTATCTCAATTATGCCCATGCCTGACGCTTTTCTGCATCTACCCTGACGATCGATATTAGGTGCCACAGCGGGAAGCGAACCTATGTTCCTGTGATTGCGCCTACTTGTTTCTTGGTGCACAAGATTGGGCCTCAGTTGGCACACATATATTGCCTGAAGGTGCACCTTGAAAAGCCTGAATGAATACTTAGGGCTATTTTCAGATGCATACCGGGGTACACTTAGACATACAACACTTATTTAGCAATTGCCCTAGCTGCATTGGCATTGTAGCTAGAGCTTGATACACACACATCCGGCACTGTTGTGGCCGTATGCGCCACGTGCTCCGCTGGCTATTTCTCCACTAAGCCATGCCCCTTAGGGGAGTTCTCAGTGTGAGTTCTCCAATCATCGCGATCACTGCCTCCAGTGACTCAGGAGGGGGATTGTCTCATACCATCCAATCGGCGCACCTCTAGGCATTGACATGTCACGAGAATCATATTGCGGTACATCACTGGCCGCAAGTTACTCAGGGAAGAAGCAGATTGGAGTTAACCAACTATGTCAGATGTCCATCAAAACCGAATGACAGACATAAGACATACTACAACGTATGGGGATGCATGTCCGTATGTACATCATTGGATACGCGGAAACACCTGCAAATTTTCATGGGACATGCAGAATGTGTCTGAATGTATGTCCGAATATGTATCATAGGGCATGCACAGACGTCTGCCTGTTGTTACCAAGCACGCATAAACGACTGCATATTGTAGAATGACAAGCCGGTGCATTACAAAAGCCAGACATGTACTGGAGGGGGGAGGGGGAAGGAATTTGACCATCAAAGAAAACATGCATAGTTTATGGAGCCTCAGTGAGGATTTACAGTGGACATGATGCAGATCCATTGAGACTCCCTCTGGGTGACAAGATGGTCAAAGTCACCCCCTCTGTTTTGTGGCATCACTTGTTCAATGCCATGGAACTTCATGCAAATTGAATTGCCCTGATGTTCTTTCTAAATGTGACGAGAGATAGTGGTGTCATTCTTATTCTCTACATTTTTGACATGTTCTTTAATACGCACATGAAACTCCTGAATAGTTTTGCCTACATATTGGTATGAACACACACACGTCATTAGGTATACAACTCCAACACTTCTACAATTTAGAAATTGTTGGTTTCTGTCTCAAGTCACATGACCTGAAGCTGCTGGATTCCTACAATGGACGCCTCCTGTGAGTTATGCTTGGGGGGTATTTTACAGAGGAGGATTAGAGGTAGTAGTGTGTGTGGGAGGGACTGGGGGGAAATGGGGTTAATACTGTGTGTGGGGGGCAGTGGTGCTGGAATACTGATAGTGTGTGAAGGGGCTGAGGGGATGGGGAGCTGATGATGTGTGGGGGGCTGAAAGGATGGGGAGATGATAGTGTGTAAAGGGGCTGAGGTGATAGAGAGCTGATTGTGTGTGGGGGGGGGGGCTGAGGGGATGGGGAGCTGATGGGGTGGGGGGGGGGGCTGAGGGGATTGGGAGCTGATGGTGTGTGTGGGGGCTGAGGTCATGGATAGATGATGATTGTAGGGGGGCTGAGGGAATGTGGAGGTGTTGGAAGGATTCAGTGAATATGGTGAATAGGGAACTGAGGGTAGAAAAAGAGGTGGCACAAAATATAAATTTGGGCATTTATGAAGAACGGAGATATTAAACATGAAGGAGATGGAAGCGACAAGGACAGAACTGGAAATTCACTGTCAGGACTCGTAAATTGTACTGAATGGATCAGGTTTCAGGCTTTTTGCTGGAAAGCCACACCCAGAGCTGCCTGTAATTGACAGCTGCATTTCTGATCCTGGGAAAGCTGGGTGTGCCTCTGAACTCGTTTTGCCTGCAGCTGCGGTTTGAGTGATGCACGGCTGAGCCAGTCAGTGCTGAGGCAGTGTCCATTACTGCTTTATATTCTGCTCAGTCCCTTCATTTGGTGCTGGTTATTGCAGTCTATCAGTTAATCTAGTGATCTTGCTATTGTGTTTCTGGCTATTCTGAGTACTGACTTCTGCTTTGCCTACTGACCATTCTATTTGCTATACGAATCTGTACCTTTGCCACCATCTTGGTTTTGACCTGGGTTGTTTGACTTCGCTTGTCTGTCTGTATCTGTTGTTTGTCCCTCGGTATCGTTTATCTCATAGTGTGACCCCAACCTTCCTGTCAGTCTAGTGTCGGTTTCTGTTACCAGTGTGAACACTGACCTATATCAGTATCCCGGTTACCTGTCCGCTCCACCATCCAGCAGCTGCCAGACAAAGTAGGTTTTCCCTGTCATCTTGTAGGGTCACTCAGGGACCGTCAGTCAGGTTCCTGATAGTGGGTTCGCCCTTACCAGGGCGGTTTATCTGCTTTAGGCAGGGCCTTGGTCCGCAGGGACATCGCAGGGTGAGTTCGCCACCACCTACCTAGTCTGACAGCTAGTGCCAAGCCTGGTTGTGGTTGCGCGATTGCAGGACAGGTGCTGACAGTCACTCCAAAAGGGGGTGCTTAACATAAATGGAGATATAACCTAAAAGAAAGCCTAAACTTTAGACTTGGCAAGGAAGTGAACAGTGAAAATACCGTATTTTTTGGACTATAAGACGCACATTTTTTCCCCAGAAGATGGGGAAAAAACTGTGGTGCGTCTTATAGTCCGAATAGAGCAGAGCACATGGCAGTAAGCGCAGGGGCAGTGCTGAGCTCGGCTCTAGCAGCACACTGCTCTGAGCTCGGCTCCACACACAGCTGCCGCCTGCTGGTTTCTGTGAGCAGCGGAGCTCAGTAATCACATTGAATGCACACTGACTGACACCACTTCCAGGTTATGAAGGGATGAAGGGAAGCACAAGCCACGCCCCCTCAGCACGGAGCTCTCACTGTGACTGATGCCTGACAGATCACTATCTTCTCCCAGAGTCCCAGCATCAAATAACACTAAAGATAAGACAGGAAATGTGACCAGTACTTCTCTGCTCCTGTGCCTGCTGTGCTGCTCTCACAGGTGTGTGAAACTGAACAATTCCTAAACAATGCTTGTACAAGGTCATATGAGCTTACAGTCTATGTCACCTCCTGTGTCGTCCTCCTCCTCATAGATTGTAAGCTCTTGTGACCATTGTACAAGCACTGTCGCCTCCTGTGTCCTCCTCCTCATAGATTGTAAGCTCTTGTGACCATTGTACAAGCCCTGTCACTGCCAGTGCCCCTCCTCCTAGTAGATTGTAAGCTCATGTGACCATTGTACAAGCATTGACACCCTGTGTCCTCCTCCTAGTAGATTGTAAGCTCTTGTGACCATTGTACAAGCATAGTCACCCGGTGTCCTCCTCCTCCTCATAGATTGTAAGCTCTTGTGAGAATTTGTCATATATACTCATACCTATACAGCCCTGGTAACTCTTGAGACCCCCTGACTACGTGTCAACATAATTCTATAATTCCCATCACTAATTCTGCCACCAACACTGGCTGAGCTTCCTGCTAGCCAAGCCCTAGCCAATCAGTGTTGGGTCAAAGTAACAACACTTCCCCCCAACCACCAAGTGTTCTGTATAGAGCTGTATCTGATAGAACACTTGTAGTGTGGGCACGGGAGTCATCCTTCAGCATCAGGTAACAGTGTGCCATTAAATGTCCCCTAATAAAGTGTCCCCATTAATTCTCCCCGAACACAGTACACTATTAAAACTTCACCAAATGTCACTCAATGACTCCTAATAAAAGTGCCCCCTACACAGTCCCCTTAGGCTACACTCACATGAACGTGTGCCCGCCGTACCATAGCACGGCTGGCACACGTTGATCCCCAGGAGAGGAGGAGGGGGTGAGGGCTGCTCGCCCCCTACCCCTCTCCAAAGTGAAACATGGCTGTACCGCCCCGTACAGCGCCATTACTTAACTGTTACTTTATTTTAGCACACTATTTGGGGGAAAAAAAAATTTTCTTATTTTTCCACCTCTAAAACCTAGGTGCGTCTTATGGTCCAGTGCGTCTTATAGTACGAAAAATACGGTAATAGCGGTAGGGAGCAGTAAACCAAAGTGCGGGCAAATTAATGGGTGCTAAATTTAAAATATAGTGGGATACTAAAGTTCCAAGATGGCAGAGGGTGTACTCGCCTTATGAGGCAGGGGTAAACTATTTTGTCGTTCAAGACAGGCAATTCATAACTGTTACTGCTGAAGCTGCTGCTCATGATTTTTGAGGTTTATACACTCAGCTGGCTGTTGCTGGATTGTCGGCCCTCTTTATTTAATCTGAAATACACAGCATTTTCTGTCTGGCTATAGTTGATTAATTGAATAACATTATATTGGGGCCCTTTTCCCTTTTGTTTATGTGAAAAACACTTCATAAACTGCCTGGATACAATTCCTTATTGAAAATATCATATTGGGGTTATCTTTCTCTTTAGTTTATATTAAATACACTGTACTATCTGCTTAGGCACAATTTCTCATTGAATAATATTTTTTTGGGTCACCCATAAAATATGGAAAAATAAAGGTTTTGCAATATATTTTCCCTCTTCCTGGTTAATGTTGCATTTGTTCCATTCCAACAACTTACCTCAATATATTTTATTTCTGTACATTCAACATTTGAGACCTTTTCATCCAGCGTAGACTAAGATCTCTACAAATGGTTGTCCTTCTCTCAGGGTCTTCAAAAAGGCATTTCTAGAACTTCCATCTTTATGTGGACAAAACTACTCCTCACCAATACAAATGCAATGGCACACTTTTTCTCAAACCCAATAGGAGGCTGCAAACTTTGTGATTTCACAGATTTCACACTTCATCAATCAAGATAAAGTGCTATGTAGATGATATTTAGTACCATATTGGTGACCATCAGTGGGTACCTTACTACACATCTGGTGTAACTGCGCTGTTATTACAGTAATCTATTGAGCTACTAAATGTAGATTTTTTTTATTCCCTTTTTGTCACCCTGAAGACTGCAAGTTGATATCCTAAATTGTAATTGTGTCCATCACAAGCTTTATGTACCCTACCTGTTTGACGGATCAAAAATGCATTGCATTCTGATGCACATGAAAGTGCAATGCAAGTGCAATGTGTCTTTATTGGATGGGTTGCAAGGTGATGTGATAAAAAGGCAGGAAGGGGTGTGTGGGTATTGAAAAATCATGTGAATTGAACCATGTGTATGAAAAACGCACCAAAAATGCAGTAGAAATGCATGATAATGAATATAATGACTCCTATCCAAAACTGATAGAATGCAGGCAAAAATGTCAGTTTTTAACGCAAGCATGAATGAGGCCTTATTTGTCGCTAATAAATTGTTGTATTTTAACAAAACTGTAATTTCAGTATTTAAAACTAAAAATATACGGTATATAAAAATTGTTTGTCCAGAATAGGTCTTATATTTATTTAATAGAAAACATAATAAAAGCTACATTAGAATTAAATAGACATACAGATACAGTCTAGGTAAAATGTGAGAAATCAAAATGACCATAGCAATTAGTTTTCATTTTCAGTTTAATTGAAACAGAAATATTAAGTACAAATAATGTATTTTTTATAATAACACTCTCAAAGTTAATCTATATCAAGATTCATATGAAATCATTACAAGAATAAGATCTTTCCCAGGTCTATGATTGCTTTTAAATTAGGTGCAAATTAAGCATCTATACTAGCAATACATGTCCCAAAATCTTCAATTAAAAATCATAATGCAGAGATTTTCCATCACGCTTTAAATGTAAATTATAGTGTACTAAGTTCAGGCTTAGCATCATGACAGCTTTAACGATTACAGTTCATTTGACCATAGAACATTAGATTAATAAAATTTGAACAAATAGATTTTCTCAGCTGTTGGTAAATTACATTTCTTTCTGAAAAGTTTGCAGGTTTGCGAAAACATCAACAAAAATGCAATTTAATCTTATAGGATTTTTTTTTTTTGTTATTCATATTCATAACACTTTAGAAGGAAGAAAGAAAACTTGATGTTGTCAGGAGGAGTGAAATATAAGTGTTTTATTTAGGTGGTGCCTACAAAATATACTGTAGCTAAGGAAAAATATTAATTTATGGTTTATTGTTATCCTGTACTCATGAACTATATTATACAGTAGCTCCATAATGTTTTACAGAGTCTCTGTAAAGGGAGAGAAAGTGGTGCAGGCCCTGGACTCATCCACAACCCCAATTCCCTGCCTATTAGTTTTGCAAACCCTAGTAGTAACGGAATACTGGTTGGCTATCACTAATAAGTATGTGCTCTGCGCAAAAGTAAGATGAACAGAGTGACTGAAACAGGCACATAAACAAGGTATAGCATCAAGCAGTATACAGTATTTTAGATCTGGATAGGGTTCAGGGTTCCCAATCGGAAAGTATACAGGCTTAGGCTACATTAACACGACTACGGTACGGCGGGCATACATCGGCGCTGCGGAGAGGAGCAGGGGATGAGCGCTGCTCACCCCCGCCCCTCTCCATAGGGGGATACAGCGCATGGCGCCGTAATACGGGAAAAGATAGGACATGTCCTATCTTTTCCCGGGCTACGGAGTGGTACGGTGCCGCACGTGTGCAGCACCGTACCGCTCCCGTACAGGGCCGTGAGCCCATAGGAGTGTATGGGGGACGTATATCGGCCGTATATACGTCCCCCATACATGTGTGTGAATGTAGCCTTAGATAGAGGTGAGGATGAGGATGAATTTTAAGGTTCAGGATCAGGCAGGCTTCCTTTTCATGTACAGGTTGAGGTTCCAGATAAGGCTGGGGTTGAAGGTTGAATATATAAGGTATTCCTGGCTGCCATCCCCACAGCTGACTCACTTGCATGTCCATGAATCATCCCACAACTGAAAACTCAAAATCAGAAGCAAAATGAAACCCTTGTGCTTTCCACAAAACACACACCCAGTTCAGCACCATCGTAGAAACCCTGGGTATGGTGAACAAGTTTAAAACTCTGCAGCTAGGATCCATTCAAAGGGTTCTGACACTAATAGGTGGTATACATAACAGTCTAAAATGATCTATTCTACTTCTATTTGCCTATTAAATTCAGATACCTTAAAGGGAACCTACCACCATGAATCTACCTATAAAGGTAGATCGGGTGGTAGGTGGATGTAAGGGACGTGAGGATAGCTCCTTTTAGAGCTAATCCTCACGTCTCTGCTAACTTTTGGGAAACTTTATTGACCTAATATGTAAATATACTTATACCTTTATAGGTAGATTCGTGGTGGTAGGTTCTCTTTAAAGAATTGTATTCTCCAATACAAACAGTAAAAATATTTGAAAAAGGAATTAAATTAAGGCACCTTATGACAATACAGAAACACATAGAAGTAGTAGTTGTTCAGCATTCAGGGGGACATGTATTTTTTTTAGTAATGAGGCAAATCTCTCTTCTGAGGTGTTGTGATGTGTTTAAAAATGCATACAAATGCATGTTAATGCCACGTGTGACTGCACTCTTTGAAGTAACAAAAAAATTTCAATAAAATGTGAATGAATAAAATGAATAAATAAAAAAAAGCCCAAACTTATAATGCCCAAAAGTTTTATGTGCAAAATTTTAAACATATAAAACATGTGAAATAAATCCAATTTACATATTAAAACAAAAAATCCTTCCACTGCCATGCCTTGGACTAGGTGTAGCTTTGCGCATAAAAGTTAAAAGTTACACAGAACATCTGGAAAATAAAGATAAATAATGCCCATTTCACTAGGTGCAGACCAAGGCATACTTGGAAAATTACAGCAAAACTCACAGTGAAAAGGCGCAAAAACGACAAAAGTTGTAAAAGAAAAATAGCTGAAATAAAGGTACATGTCCCTCTCTATCTCTAAGTGGACCATATTCCAATGATTCTACACCCTATAAAAGTATATACAGGTAAATTTTATTGCAATGTGTCGTAATCTGTTTTGTATCTGTTGTACTGTTGTATTTGTTGTATCTATATGTCACACGTTGGCTGTGAGTGTATAGAGATAAGTGATGCAAAGGGAACAAAGGATCTATAGTAGAAAAGATTGATCAACAGTGTACAAGGCAGACAACAGATCAAGAAGGAGAAGAGCATGTTGCCTTGGGAAGGGGCATTGTATATCCTGGATCGGTTGCAGGTATTGAAGGTCAAAACTTTTCTTGATGCAGTCAACTTTGTTTTTGAATTGTGAGAGGAAGTCTTCAGAAGAAATGAGAGAAGTGAATGCAGGTGCTGGAAAACTAAGTAGGGAATTAACAGTGGAGAATTATTGTCTGGGCTGCAAGATAGGGAAGATATAAGATTGATAAAGTGATCCTATTTAGTAAATATGATTGCTGATTTATGGGTGAAGATGTTTAGATGAGATTCCTACATGGTCCTTGTGGACTGCAGGAGTGGTTGAAGCCAAAGGGGTAGAAAAAGTTAGTATTTATTTCTAATCTTATATAGGATCATTATGCCACCTCCCAATATTATTATTCCATATAATCCGTTGCTGTTCCTGCTGCTACTGTTCCAGACAGCTGAGCATTCATACCTTGTGCATTAGTTGCTACATTAAATTACTTATTTTCAGAACTTTCATACTGTAGTGCTTTTGTTGCAGTTGTTGTTGCTGTTATTCCATCTATAATTTACATCTGTTTTCTGGTGAAAAGTTTGGTTAAAAATAGAATGCTGGTGGCATTTAAATGGCTGTGGCCGTGCATGCCCTTGCACCATTTGAGGGAGGACCCGTCATTTTGGGCAGGATAGTAGCTTGGCAGCAATGGTCCTTCCCAAAATAGAGGCACAGTGATTATGCCCGCAACATTTAAACATTTAACACCCAATTTCGGTACCAACATGAACAGGGTTTTTAAATCCGAGTTTGGCCAAATTGAAATTCTTAGGGGTCCACTCATCCCTAGCCAAGACCAATTCCATGCTTGGTCCAAAAAAGGGAAAGAATGGGAAATTGTAACCTTTTTGTGCCTTGCATGCAAGAAAACTAACCTTCAAGGCAAACATTTTCCCTATTGTTCTTTTCTTTATACCACACCATATAGAGATGAGTAAATCTGCCTTGTGTGTGTGTTAATAACAGTATTAAAGTGAATACATTTTTGATAAACATGTAACTAAGGTCATGAATGAGAAGTCTACTTACTGTAAATGTAAATCAGATACACAGTTGGGGACTAAATTTTAAAATTTGAAAAGGTTACAGGATTGTGGACAATCTTTGGGGACATGTCCTTGGTGGCTTAAAGGTTGCAAAAGCTGTAATGGCAGATTTCAGATTTTTAAAGGCTTATGTTTATATCCTACAGTTCAATCAGCTTTTTAAAATATTGCTTTCAGTTTTGAAGGGGGTTTAAAGTGCAGTTTCTAAAATGGGCTGGAGGGTAGGTCACTGGTTGTGCCACCCTATGTGCAAAAATGGGATGTCAGAAAGGCGCTGGTCATCAGGGGTAAGAGGTTTCCTTTTATACAAAGATATTTTGGACAACGCGTTTCGCACTCCAACGAGTGCTTCCTAAGGTCTAATACAATACACAAATAAATTAATTTTAATATTTATAAGTTAAAAAAGAGAATAGCATGCAGAGGCTCGGTATACCAAAAGGAATAAAACATAGGCTTTAAAAAGTTCATATAAGTTAGGAAATGATACATTTGAGGAGAATACAATAAATATTCCTATGGCCACCTCTAAGGTAATTGGTGATCAGGCAGGACCTTGGAAGGCTGGCAGGACCTTGGAAGGCTGGCAGGACCTCGGAAGGCTGGCAGAACCTCGGATGGCTGGCAGGACCACCACAGGACACCAGGACCGCCACAGGACACCACGGAACAAGGGAACAACACGAAACACAGGAACACGGGAACACAACGGAACACGGGAACAGCAGACCGGGGCCGGGCAGTGCACTGGTGCACCCGCGATCCGAAACATGGATGGCGGGGTCACCCCTGACACTATCCTAGAGCATCTCACTGTACATAGTCTTATAACCCAGTATCAGCATGGGTTTATGAGGGAACGGTCCTGTTCTTAGACTGGTCCTGGGGGAGGTTGTGGATGTTGTGTATATGGACTTTTCCAAGGCATTTGACACAGTGCCAAATAAAACGTTTGTACATAAAATGAGACTGCTGGAACTAGGGGAAAATTTGTGTATTTGGGTAACCGATTGGCTTAGTGATAGAAAACAGAGGTTCATCATTAATGGCACATTCTCAGATTCGGTTGCAGTTACCAATGGAGTGCCACAGGGGTCAGTATTTGGCCCCCTTCTTTTTAAAATATTTACTAATGACATCATAGAGTGTATGCATAGTATCATAGTATCATAGTATATAAGGCTGGAAGGAGACTCAAGTCCATCAAGTCCAACCTTCAAGAATTAAATAAATATTTTATCCCCATAACCTGTGATCTTTTTTCTCTCCAGAAAGTCATCCAGGCCTCTCTTGAACGTGTACATAGAGTCGGCCATAACAACCTCCTGCGGCAGAGAGTTTCAGAGTCTCACTGCTTTTATAGTAAAGAACCTTTGTCTATGTTGATGGTAAAATCGCCTCTCCTCTAGGCATAGAGGATGCCCCCTTGTCCTGGTCACAGACCTAGGTATAAAAAGATCTTTGGAGAGATCCTTGTACTGTCCGTTCAGGTATTTGTACATTGTAATGAGGTCTCCCCTCAGTCGTCTTTTTTCTAAACTGAATAATCCCAAATTTTGTAATCTGTCATTGTATTCTATTTCCCCCATTCCCCTAATAATCCTGGTTGCTCTCCTCTGCACCCGTTCCAGCTCTACTATATCCTTTTTATACACTGGTGCCCAAAACTGTACACAATATTCCATGTGTGGTCTGACCAGGGATTTGTATAAGGGCAGAACTATGTCTTTATCATGAGAATCTATTCCTCTCTTGATACATCCCATTATTTTATTTGCTTTAGCAGCAGCCGCCTGGCTCTGGTCACTAAAATTAAGTTTACCATCCACCAATACCCCCAAGTCCTTTTCAGCTTCAGTTTTACTAAGTAATTGACCGTTTAGAACATAATTATACTTTTTGTTTCCATGGCCCAAGTGCATAACTTTACATTTATCTACATTAAACCTCATCAACCATTTCTCTGCCCATCCCTCAAGCTTCCACAAATCCCTCTGTAATGCTAAACTATCGACCTCAGTATTTATTACTTTACACAGCTTAGTATCATCTGCAAATATTGAAACTTGACTGTGTAAACCCACTACAAGGTCATTAATAAAAATATTAAAAAGAAGTGGCCCCAATACTGACCCCTGTGGCACTCCACTGGTAACATCAACCCAATCTGAGAATGTGCCATTAATGACTACCCTCTGTTTTCTATCACTAAGCCAATTACTTACCCAGATACACAGATTTTCTCCTATTCCCAGTAGTCTCATTTTATATACCAACCTTTTATGTGGCACGGTGTCAAATGCCTTTGAAAAGTCCAGATATACAACATCCACAGCGTCCCCCAGATCCAGTCTTGAACTTACCTACTCGTAGAAACCAAGCAGATTAGTCTGACAGGACCGATCTCTCATAAACCCATGCTGACGCTGGGTTATAAGGTTGTGCACAGTGAGATACTCCAGGATAGCATCTCTAATAGTACACTATTTGCAGATGATACTAAGCTGTATAAAGTAATTAATACTGAGGCCTTTGGAACAAAAATACAGAGGGATTTATGGAAGGTGGAGGTATGGACGGAGAAATGGCTGATGAGGTATAATGTAGATAAATGTAGGGTTATGCACTTCGGCCATCAAAATAAAAGGTATAATTATATTCTAAATAGTCAACTACTTGGTAAAACTGAAGCTGAAATAGACTTTTGGGTATTGGTGGCTGGTAAACTTAATTTTAGTGACCAGAGCCAGGCGGCTGCTGCTAAAGCAAATAAAATCATGGAATGTATCAAGAGAGGAATAGATTCTCAAGATAAAGACATAATTTTGCCCTTTTGCCCCTAAATCACTGGTCAGACCACACATAGAATATTGTGTACAGAGTTGGGCACCAGTGAATAAAAAGGGCATAGTAGAACTAGAATAACCAAGATTATTAGGGGAATGGGGGGGGGGAGACTAGAATACAATGACAGATTACTAAACATGGGGTTAATCCGTTTAGAAAAAAAGATTGCTAAGGGGAGACCTTATTAAAATGTACAAATACCTGAATGGACAGTACAAGGATCTCTCCAATCTTTTTATACCTAGGCCTGTGGCTAGGACAAGGGGGCATTCTCTACGCTTAGAGGAGAGGCGATTCTACTATCGCCATAGACGGGGATTCTTTCTTATAAGAGCATTGAGACTGTGGAAATCTCTGCCACAGGAGGTTATGGCAGACTCTTTTTACAAGTTCAAGAGGGGCCTGAATGCCTTTCTGGAGAGCAAAAATATCACAGATTATGGGGAAAAAAAATTGTTTACTCTTACAGGTTGGGCTTGATGGCCCAGTGTTGTTTTCCAACCTTATATAATATATAAACTATGTACTATGTACTAAGTGTTATTATGGTAATATTGTAGCTATTATTTCTTGCTATTCAGTTGTATTATCTTTTATGTATAATTTTTAATAGGGATTTTGTCTACAATTGGAACAGTTCATCAGAAATCTTCATAGTATACAGGAAACTAGTGGACCTTCGGATATTCACACCTCTGCTGTATCAATGAACAGTGCTTACAGCCTCTGAACATCAGCCATCCTTGTGAGAGTTTTATTTAATACAGTATAACACACCATGATAAGTATGGTTAAAGATATGATGATAAATTATATTTTATTGCTTTTTTAGGAGTTGTTTTTCTTGATCTTAATCATGGATTCTCAACCTGCCAGTGAGAAAGTAGGTGGATCAAAGGTGAGTAATGGGTAAAGTGAGATGTTATTAAGATATTAGGTGTATACTTGATGTTTGAAAATGGCTTTTCAGTAGGAGTTTACATTTTTGAAGAGCTTCCTGTTTATTTCCCTGTTGGGACGTATAGGGGCCAGTACTTTCCATATTAGGGGATCCTCATTATTGTCACGAGTGCTTTTGCGACCCAATACCCATGTTGCAGGCACACCCGTGCTCCTATCCGTGCTCTCCAGACCCTCGCCACTGCTCTCACCGCTCTGTCAGGATCCGATCTTCTTTAGCTTCTTATGACATGATTATGCCATGGTTTTTACAAAAAAGCTTTTAAAATTATGCAAAGGAGCCTGAGGGAGTCTGGACCCCATAGGTGTTAATGGAGCCTGGAGCCCCTTGGGCTCATTTGCATAATTTTTAAAGCCTTTTTTCCTAAAAACAAGTGCATCATTGGGGGGGGGGGGTATCTAATGTTACTTTTTGATCACTTTTTATCCTTTTTTATGATTTTGGATGTGAATTTTTTTTTTACGGCATTCACTGTCCGGGTTCAATAATTATTTTATTTTATTCTATGGGTTCTTTTGGATGTGGCGATACCCAAGGTAGTGTTTTGTGATTTTCAATCTTTTAAATATAAAATTTGATTTTCATATGTGATGGGACATAAGGGGATCTTTATTCATTCATTTTATAATTTTTTTCCTTTTTTTGAAAACTTTTTCTTTTACTATTTTACTTTGTCCCAGTGTGGGACATGAACAAGTGATCATTTGATCACTTGATCTATGTAATACAGGCGGTCCCCTACTTAAGAACACCTGACTTACAGACGACCCCTAGTTACAAACGGACCTCTGGATGTTGGCAATTTACTGTACTTTAGCCTAAGACTACAATAAACAGCTATACCAGTTATCACAGGTGTCTACAATAAAGCTTTATTGTTAATCCTTGTTCTAATGACAATCCAACATTTTTAAAATCCAATTGTCACAGAGACCAAAAAAAATTTGGCTGGGGTTACAATGATAAAGTATACAGTTCCGACTTACATACAAATTCAACTTAAGAACAAACCTACAGAACCTATCTTGTATGTAACCCGGGGACTGCCTGTATACTGCAATACTTATGTATTGCAACATATTACATAGTCAGCCTATGCATTCTGCATAGACTTACAGGAACTCTGCCGGCAGTCTCGAGAACTTCATAGGTCCTAGGACCACTCTAACACTGCAGCGTTTGTTCAAGCACTAGCAGCTGCTTACTTTAGTAAGCAGCTCTTGGTGCCGAAAATGTGGGTGACAGGTCCTCTTTAAAATCCTGCATCCTGGTGGTAGATCCTAACAGTCCTTTAACATTTGCTTTATATTTATGTTTTTAGCTGAATTTCAAAAGAAACCAGGACTTACTTGTTGTTAAAAGTACATATATCAAGTTAATTGGTTCTCTGATTTTCATGCCAGGTAAGTGGATGCAGAGGCAGTTTTTCTATTATATTAATGTTCAGCTCTTAAAGCCCTATCTTTGTTATATTTCTTGTAGGATACATTGTAGTTTCAATTGTGTTCAAATAGGTTACTTATAACTCAATATCTAAAATGATTTCACTTTTTCTGGATTATTATTTTTAATATTTAATTAAAAATAATATTTTTATTTCATAATTTTATCCCCTTTTGTCTCGAAAGGGGACATGATCACACAGTTTTCTACAAAACTGATCAATCTTATTTCTGTTAGCATAAAGCAAGATATAGTAAGTGGTTAACTATGGAAAGTCCAGGCTGCCTACTATGATAATACATCGGCATCCTTCACTTGCACAAGAGCTGTGTGTATCCTTATTAATATAGCGCCATCATATTCCATAGTGATCTATAAATAATAGGGGACATATATATATAAAATACTACATTACAGAGTACAAACAGTCATATGGGACAATAGTAGTTCCTTGTTTTTACATGTAATATATTCTGCTGCTCTATATTTCATATTGCATGTACAGCATCCTAAAACGCAATGGTGCTGTAAAATAATATATATGTGCTAAAAATTATAGCTGCCTTAACAGAAGTAATGTATAGTAAATATGTTCATTCTCTTCTGACAGTGTGCCACGTTGCATCCTTAGACGTTAAGGCACAACTACGTGAAGATGTCCTCCTTCCATGTACAGTCAAATACAAGGATGAATTTGATTACAATATGCTTGTAGTTCACTGGCAGCGACCAGGAAATGACATTGTGGTCCATACCTTCTTTTATGGTTCCAGCCAACCTGATTATCAAGCAGATCACTATCGAAGTAGAACAGAAATGTTTTATGACTTATTGCCTTTTGGTAATCTGTCATTGCTTCTGAAGAACCTGTCTGAATCAGATGCTGGGATTTACTCTTGTCACAGCATTCTAAAGGAATCTTCAGGATTTGTCACAAAATATGTGAACCTTACAGTTGAAGGTAATATTTAGGATCTTACCAGACTTTATGATTAATGATTTATGATTATTTATGATACTGTTTTTTTTATTGACCCTTTTCTCTGATTAAACTTAACGGCCACATAGGCAAGTACAGAAAAAGTGGTTTTGGCTGAAACCCTGCATTCAGTGGTCAATAGTCAAATGATTTTGAAGGTAATACGAGTTTACTCACAAAATCCGAGCCGATAACCTCTTCACTATGTTCACATTGGGGCAGATTTACTTACCTGGTCCATTCGCGATCCAGCGGCGCGTTCTCTGCGGTGGATTCGGGTCCAGCCGGGATTCACTAAGGTAGTACCTCCGACGTCCACCAGGTGGCGCTGCTGCGCTGAAGTTCCCCCGAGGCCCACTGGAATGCCCTGAAGTTCACCGGCCTATTTCTGGTGAAGGTATGCGCGAGTCCTGCGACACTTTTTTTTTTAAATGCTGCGGTTTTTCAAGAGAATAATGTCTGCAGTGAAGGGACAACAGAAGAAGTGCCCAGAGCCTTGCCCACCAGCACCCCAACAGCACTGCCAGGATCGTAAGTGCCTAGCTTCTGGCAATTTTAGACATTTTGTACATTTATATGAAATTGCTTAATAATAGACCTTTACAGAGAGATTATTTTGAACAATGGGTGATAATATCTTTGCTTTTTCTATAAAACCCTAAATATTCCTGGCTATATGACTACTAAACGGATTGGTATAGATGTATTTTGAGGTTGTGTTCACACGTTCAGTTTCTCAGATGCAGTTTTCAATGTCCAAACCAGTAGACGAGAAGGAGAAGAACTTCTCTCAATGATATGTTCACACCCATTATGATCCACACTTGCTTTTGGCTTTGAAAACTTCATCTGAAAAACTGAACATGTGAATGCATGAGGCACGACAGTGCACAGTTAGATGAGACAGTCTTATACTGTGCCAGATTTATCAGTATCTGAGGCTGGAAGATGGATCTCGTGATGTATAACAATTTCTAGTACTACTTCAAACCTCCTATTAGTTGGCTTAGTTTATGCCATAAAAAAAGATAAAATTTCTGGTGCATTAACATTATGCTACTCCTCTTTTTCATAGACCACGCACTTTCGCATACTAGTTGTAGAAGTGCCTCAAAACTGTCTAAAATCCTTGATTAATGTGGCACAGACAGTTTTTTATTGGTGCAAATTCTGTTGAAAAACCGATTGATAAATCCTCCACATTGTTTATATTTGAAAGAAGAATCAGAAATGCTAATGTGTTATCTTAGGGCAAAGAAAATGTAATGGATACATCCCAAATAGATAGAAGCTTTTTTGTATTTCTTTAAATGTATAACTGAGTATAGAAAACTGATATCTAACATCTGTAATTGGTCTGCATCCAACACCTCCACTAAACCTTTCATAAAAAATACTGCACTAAATGGTAGAATCATTGATGGTACTAAGCTTAGCGATAGAGAAGTTCAAATGTAACCTTATCCCTCCCAAACACATCTTGTAATCAGGAGTCCAGTAGGCAGTCCTACATGTTACATACAGCCATAGGACCAGGCAGTGGCCTGCTAAGCCCAGAACATTGTATAGAAACTTTTATCACATATTATTTTAAGTGTAACAATCTGCTTATCTTCGGCTGCCCTATAACATGCCTCCCACAGATATAGTTGGACACTTTAAAATCTGCACAGGTCCTCCTGCTCTATAACATGCTGCCTACTGATAGGACACCAGGTACATTCGTCACTGCTCCTTTTCAAAACATCTCATCTACAGACAAGACACTAAAGACAATCTAACATGCTGCCTGCAGGCAGAACACTTTGGGGGTCATTTACTAAGGGCCCGATTCGCGTTTTCCCGACGTGTTACCCGAATATTTCCGATTTGCGCCGATTGTACCTGAATTGCCCCGGGATTGTGACGCACGCGATCGGATTGTGGCGCATCGGCGCCGGCATGCGCGCGACGGAAATCGGGGGGCGTGGCCGAACGAAAACCCGACGTATTCGGAAAAACCGCCGCATTTAAAAACCGCAAAAATGTCGCTTGGGGAGCGCTTACCTTCACCTGGTCCGAGGTGGTGCATTCCGGCGTGATGAGATGACTTTCAGCGCAGCAGCGCCACCTGGTGGACGGCGGAAGAACTACATTCATAAATCCCGGCCGGACCCGAATCCAGAGCAGAGAACGCGCCGCTGGATCGCGACTGGACCGGGTAAGTAAATGTGCCCCTATGGGTACATTTATCACAGGCGTACACGCTGCGATCTAGTCGCAATTCCTGGCACAGTGGTGGCATAACTGTGCTGTGCTGCCGGCCGCCCACGTTTATCAGGAGGCTGGAACGGGTTTCGGGAGTAGGAAGGCAGCATCATACGCTGGTGCACTTAGCACTAGCTATGATCTATGTATAATCCGCTCAGGTTCACCTGCTATATAACATGCTGCCTGTAGCTGAAATACTATGTAAAATCTGCCCATCTCCTCCTGCTCTATAACATGCTTCCTGCTGATAGGACACGATCACTAATATTGACAAAGTTTCACAAAGTTCCTTCCATTGAACTCAATACAATTAATTTCTTTCAGCTTGCAAGCCAGTGTGCCCCGAGCCGAAGCCAGCGTGTCCTCCTCCACAAGGTAACAAGTATACATACAACATATATATAGAAACGGCATCTATAATATCTATGTGCTGTATATGGTAGAATTATACGTTTATTATTTGCATATTTCAGTATGTAAACCAGAGCCTGTGTGCCCAGAAAAGAAATGCCCCCCTCCTCAAGGTAAAAAAATATTTAATATTTTCTTAGTTGTTTAATATTGAGATGTAAAAATGTAGATGTTCAAGGACATTTATGGCATTTTCTATCAATATGTCACAAATATCCAAGATACAATACTCTTGTTGTATTAATGTAAAGAACTGAATTATGTGTGCGAGTATGACATTTATGATGGTCACTGATATAGTTTCATTTTTTAACTCCTGCAGAACAATGTAAACCAGTTCCCCATTGCCAGGAACAGGACAAGAAATGTGTGAAGAAGTAAAAACATGAATACCTCAAGACAAATACAATGAAACATGTTCCTGAATGTAATGCACATGTAATAATAATACAATAATAAACTTGTGAGCAAAAAAATACCATATTTCATTGATTTTATCTGATTACATTATTTCACCTGGGAAACTGCAAATCCCCTTTCAGATCCCCACGGCTTCAGCTTCACTGTTCAAAGTAGTTTACTTTACATATGATGATATTCTGTACATAGGGCCGGGCAAGGGTAACAAAAATAAAGCTTACTAACCCTACTGTGGCTCTTGCATGGTAGCAAATGTCCTCAGCATCACTTATCACATGAACGTCACATGAATGTGATCAAGGGACGTATGCTGGGAAAAGCTGTGCTATCAAACTCATATTTAGACTGCATAGTAAAAATCCTCTTAAAGGAAATACAAAAATTCGGTGACAACTAATCCCCAGGGCCATATTTGCCACTAGGCACTGTGGACACAGTGGCTAGGACAGACAGCTCAGGAGGGCAACTGGGCAGCAAAGTAATCATTAAAAAAATGTGGTTTCTCTCACCCTCTGGGGTTTGGTCGCTGGGAGCATCTGCCTACACCTCCTCTACTACTCCAGCTACTTCGAGAAGTATGCTTTTTACAGTGAGACACCATATTTTTTTTAACACAAATGAATAAACTATTATTGTATGCTGCAGCAAGGGGTACATGGAGAGAGCTCACCGGCTGAGTCATCTCCATACAGGGTAGGTGTTTGATGCATAATGCAGCAAACGCCCACAATCAGTGTTTGGATGTGAAAGAGTATGGTCTACCATATTCCCTGTTCCAAAAACAAACAACAGGAGGAGACTCATAATAGACCTTGACCAGTAAAGTAAGCCACTGCCATTGGAAGTTAAACAGCTATAAAGCCAAGATATTTCTGGCCAATGCCAGAGTGATTGGTGTTAACTATAGAACCTCTTATTATCATTTCACCAGTATACCATTCAGAACCACTTCAGCCCTCGTGTATTCACAACAACTATTAAGGCATAACAGTTTGTGCCACACTTAGATGACTAGGCCATTATAGCAGAGAATTGATCACTCTTAGCATATCATCTTCAGATGATCGTTTTTGTACCTTTTGACCCAACTCCATGAAAATGGATAAAACCGTTATCGCAACAGGAATGAATGTTCTTGATATTTTGTCTTCGTTAATAAAAGCAATAGAAAGGGTGAAGGTACGTTTCAAGCAACTACAATTCAACATTCTATCAACTTGGAAAGGATTAACAGTACTGGTCGGAAAAGAATCATCCCTCCTCAGTCAGTCTTAGCTGGTGGCAACACTTACAAATAAGTCATGCTTGTTTGGAACTTGAACATTTAACATGTTTAAAGAGGTCTGGAAAGCCTAAAATAAATATTTTTTTGCAATTTGACTTAACTTGTAGTGAATTTAGCAAAATGCCCACTCCTGGAAAGTTTGTTAACTATCTAAAATGTTTTCTGTTTATAAATAATCTTTCTCCCTGTAGAATAATGGACTTCAATTAGCACAGGAATGGACTTTTAAACAATCCCTGTTGGACATCAACAATTTGTTCTATAAGATCATTTCAGATGTCATTTTTCTTTTATGAAGTGGTAACATATTATGAAATGTTCCAAAACAATAATTAGTTAAAACTTTTTGGCCTCTTTTTCTTAAGGGGGTTTTCCCATGTAAAAAAAATTCTCACATTTCAACCATGTGGACATGAGACACAATATGCAGGACACAAAAAGGAGGGAGGGATGGAATAAAAGTTTTGGAATTTACTAGTCCTTACTCATACCAGTATGAGTAAGGACTAGTATTCTGTTAAGTTCTTCCATTCCCCCCCCCCCAATATTGTGTCCTGTATATTGTGTGTCTTAGTGTCCATATAGTTCCCTATAATGTTTTTCTGGGAAACCTTTTTAACATTTTTTTTTCAATAATGATTTAGTTTTCATCATGCTATTATGATTGTGAGTGCTAAATCCCAAAAACTTTTTTTTAATTAATGTCCTGCAAAAAGCAAGCCATAAAGGATCGCTGTATACAGAAACTTATAAAGGATTATGCCTTTTAGAATGTGGGATGCAAAACAAGCAAATTTCTCAACAAATGAGTTCTATATTCTGCAGAGCAAGTCAACCATAAAATATCTATATAGGGGGGCGTGGCTTGGCTATGGAGGAGAAAGGAAGCATGCTGGCGTATCTCCTGCTCCTGCCAGTTAAGCCAGATGAGATTATAACTCGTATCCAGCGATAAATTTATGGTGGCTAAGAAGAAATCATACAGGGGCATCAGGTGGACCCTTGCTAGCCCAGTCTCCCAGCAATGGCGAAGGCACAGGCTGCGGTGCACGTGGACCCTCCGGGAACACTACAGCAGCCCGGCTCCATCTGCAGTACAAGTACCTGAATCGCAAGGCAGCAGCACCTTACCGTCTACAGCTCCAGGCATCGGCTACCCACCTCCGGACATCCAGGCGCCATCTCACAGCTTGACCCATGTGGCCGAGATGGCCGCAGCATTCCCAGAGAACAGCAGTGCGGTGGCACCTATGGATTCACCGCAGCAGGCGCAGGCACAGACACTCCAGGAAAGAGTTCTTGCACTGGTACACAGTGCAGGGATGGCGAGAGAGTCTGTGGCCTGTGGTTCATAAGCAGGGAAGATGGCCCTATCAGCCCAGCCAAATGAAGGTACAGTGCCCCTGGCAGACACATCTCAGCCGCTCATCAGGGCAGACCGCCCTAAGTACCTGCAAGCCCTAGAAACCTCCAGAGCAACTGAATACTCCTTGGGGGGTCTCCTACTCATAAGTATGGCAAGTGCTGGTCTAGGAGTGCACCCACAGCCATGATGGGGAGCAATCACCGTCATGCGCGGTGCACACCCCCTGACTCACTGGGTCAGATGAACCCAGCTCTGGAAGGCCACAGTTCAGCTCAAGGGGTCTCCCTGTATTATGGCCTGAAGAAGTGGAGGGCTGGCCGTCAACCTCGTCAGTCCATATACTAGCACACTTCCCGCACCCATTAACCTCCACTCAACCTCCTTATGTGAGCTTCAGCCAAGGCCCATTTGATGGAACGTGCTCATTGCCCAGTAACCTATCTTCAGTGGCTACATATAGGCTTCATCCTGTTATGATGTATGATCAAAGAACACTTGTGGAATTACGTGCCTTGCATACCCATCTTCGTACAATCCCAACCAGGGAGGACATGGAGAGCTATGTTGCCAGACTTGAACAATCATACAGCACTGAAGTAAATGTCTAGCGAAATGATATACACAGAGTGGAAGCCAGGGTCTCTTCTGTGGAGGACATACAGCAAGGCTTAAGGAATAGGCTAGACACCCACAATGCTCCTCTTCATTATCATACTTAACAGTTACAATTTTTGGCTGATTAAATGGGCAATGCAGATAACAGAGGGAGATGCAACAGCATTAGGGTTCGGGGCCTCCCAGAATCAGTAGAGACTCTTTGCTAGAGGTCCCCTTAGACACCCCTCTGGAACTTGACCGGGCACACCGCTCTCTACAGGCTCACCCACCACAACAAGATCAACCCAGGGATGTTATATGCCGAGTTCACTGTTATCAAGTGAAAGACTCCTTAATGTCTAAAGCCCTAGCTGCTGGTGATATTCTATATCAGGGCACTTAAATACAATTGCTTCCTGATCTTTCACGTCTTTCCTTCCTTAAGCGCAAGGCGTTTGAACTGAAAAATCAACATATTCCTTATTTGTGGGGTTTCCCATTCCGTTTATAGGCTCGGCATTTCTGATCAGAGATATGTGGTGCGCCATCCTTGAGATATACCAGCTCTAGCTGCCGCTCTTAACATACCAGCACCAGCTGTACATGATTGGCCGACTCTACCTACACCTATGGGACCAGCTGTGCCACCACTCTAAGGCAGACCTCAGAGGCAGTTGGGCCAGATGCAGACCATTCATTCCCCGGCCTGATGGACCTTTTTACGAGGATAAATTCTCTCAACTACTCCTGACCATCTTATATCCTTTCATGACTTTTTTTTGTGATTGATTATGGTATAGGGGTACAGAACAAGGAGGCCCTAGGCACCTAGATTTGCCTCTTATCATTAGAGGTCAAAATATATATGTATATTTATACATATATATATATGTATATTTATCATTTATATATATGGGCGGATAGAAAGCTAGCGTCCCGTTGATCACCAATTACCTTAGAGGTGGCCATAGGAATATTTATTGTATTTTCCTCAAATGTATCATTTCCTAACTTATATGAACTTTTTAAAGCCTATGTTTTATTCCTTTTGGTATACCGAGCCTCTGCATGCTATTCTCTTTTTTAACTTATCATAAATATTAAAATTAATTTATTTGTGTATTGTATTAGACCTGAGGAAGCACTCCTTGGAGTGCGAAACGCGTTGTCCAAAATATCTTTGAATAAAAGGAAACCTCTTACCCCTGATGACCAGCGCCTTTCTGACGTCCCATTTTTACACATAGGGTGGCACAACCAGTGACCTACCCTCTAGCCCATTTGCTATACGCCCTTGTTACCCAACCTTGGGGCGAGGGTGGGGACGCGGCAGCGGTTACTTATCACACACGCCTGACCCAGCGTTGTGCCTGTCTCTAGCACAACCAGCAAAGGTAGCGCTGTTTCTCTCTGTCCCCATCCCTTTTTCTCTGCATATCCAGTTTCTAAAATGACATAGGTGAGATCCATTTATTGAACATGCTTTCACCTGTAACATCAGAAACTATACCAAATGAGGCATCAAAACTAAATGCAGTTGTTTCTGAAGAGGTTGAGCTATAGTTTTAACTACAATATGCTATCATACTCATAAGGGTAGATTAGTTATGTAATGCTTTATTAATTCCTATTCAGGTGAAATAGAACACCCCAATAATAAATGTTAATTAAATATGTAAAAAGAAAAATGTAAATTTTCTAATTAAATGTTTCCATTATTAATTATGCTTGTTGTAAAACCACCTTTATTAACTATGAATAGCATGTTTTATAAAAGCTAGAAATACATCATGCAAGTAAATTCAAAAAGCTTTATTGATATATATACAGCCCTGGGCCAGTAATGCACTTAAAATTTACCAAGAGAAGAAGCTTGGGGATAGCATCAAATAGCTACAATTGCAATCTAAATATAACCTATTAAACACTGGAATATTTTCACTCTTTTTATATGTATTTTTTTTAATGTTGGAAAACAAGAAAGCTAAGGAGTATGTGGGAAATATAACAGGAATAATTTGTTTAGTTGCTGGTGCAGACTGTTCTTTGATCAAATTTTGTTTCCCAAAGGAGAAAGGCAGTTTTAAATTAAAGAGCAAACAGGCATAAAAAAAAAAACCAAGTAATCACAATCTTCCCAGGAGAGAAGATATAATTCTAGAACTCAAGAGATTCTATTTAATAAATAAACACCTTTGTTGCACTAAGTTAATTTATCTACAGGAAATAATCTTAGTTTTAATTGTATTGCCAGGTGTCATGTTTAATATAAGGGACATGGGGGCCTTTGACTTTCACTTATTAAAGTCAGAGCACTGCACAGCTATAGCATGTCTGTTATACTGTTACAGTACAAGTTGCACTAAAACAATGTTGTATACAGCAATCTATACCTTTGCCTTCATAATTATTTAGTACAACTGCAGAACAACCTCCCTTAAAGTGTAAAGGGTGACATCAATATCTATATTTCTGTGTTAATACAAATATTTTATTTATTATATGCTACTATCACACTTTACATACAAATGTATTCACTTTAGTATGAGTTTTGTGTCCAAAACCAATAGAATACTGCTCGATTACTTGCTATCATAACCCATTGCACAATACAATTAATAACATGACCATTGGTTGGCTCTAAAATACAAATATTAGATAGAATTTATTAATTTATTGTGCCGTTACATTACATTATTATGCTATGGAAAGCTGATTATTTTTGTGATCAGCCTGGAATCCAATTACCCCCCCCCCTCCTATATCACCCAATTTCTCTTGGAATTAGCAATAAAAATGGACAAATTTTTGGGGGTCCATGACAAGACCAGGAATTTAAAAAATAATACCATGAGAAAATATTGAAAAACTCATATATTCTTTATTAGTAAAAAAAGAACAAATTTAGAGTAAAGTTCAATATGACACATGGTAGAACAATAGAAACAAGAGGAAAAAATGTAACTACCCAAAGGTGAATCTGAACTTTTTACTCTAACACTGCATCAATGAGATAAGTGGAGTATGTCCCAAAATAATAAATAGTCATAGCACATGAAAACATGATATTAAACAACACTGCCCTCTCTTCTTATTGTTATGGGATCTTACCTGATAATTTTAAGCAGTTTTTGCACTTTAGATTCAAGGTTTGTACTTTCCCCCATGACAAGTGTGTTGCTTTTATATATTATTTTGATACTATTTAATATTTAAAACAGGGAAGGGAGAGGCCACTGTCTATATCTCTGCTTGCTGTAATTCTGTAGAAAGCTTCATTGTTTATTTCCAGTGGACAGAAATCTGACCATGGTCAAACAGATGCATGGCTTGTTATAACACACAGCTCTGATTACTTTCTATGATACTAACAAGCCACTAGATCTAGAAAACTATGAGGAATTGATACAGAATGTATATTGGCAAATTTTTTTATTTGTCATCATACAAACAATAACCATAATGTGGCGATGTGGGAACACCCCTTTAAGAATCAGTTCAACAAGAAAAACATTGGAGTAAAAAGTTACAGATGATAAAACCCCCTCCCACCTCCCACAAAACTGCAATAATGTCTCAGTAATTTAACAAGAAATCTTGGACTCCAGTCACACTGCATACGTTGCAAGGAAATTTTATTGACACAAACAACATGTGACGTTTTGGTCAACAATAGACCTTTGTCAAACTCTGTGAAATGTAGTACAGAAGAGTGGGTCAGAAGTGTTATCACAATACTATTTACATATATACAAATTGTCACAAAATTATTGCGATTGCATCCATCCGTTACAGAATTCCAACAACCATTCCTTCCATGTTTTAAGAGACCCCCCAACCTGAGAGATAAATTGGTCAAAGCCGACATTGGAACCACTTCTAAAACATCTAGACAAACATTCCTGCGGACACCCAAGAGGGGCACATTCCCATGCCTACACTGTGCTCAATGCACCAACATTCAAAGAGGAGACTCTTACACTATATGGGATTGGGACCCTCTCCGGAGCACCTGCACTAAATATCGATCACAGTGTGCAGCCAAAATCCAATTTTAACACAGTAATTTAACAAATCATAATCTCCCAGATTTTAACATTCATTTCAATATGTTATTATTCAACTTTTATGTGAGGGTTTAATCTATGTACCAATGACATAAGTTTTCATTTTGATACCATGGCTTTTCTACATTACAAATATCCCCTTTTGATGAAGATAAATTAATCTTGCTTCTATAATAACTCTTTTCGAGAAAATAGATTTTGTGATAGTGATAACCATACTTACATCTTACACTCTATCAATTAAGTTCTAGCATGTTGATTACAATTACTATAACACTTTTACGGTGTAAGTGCATTAAATCAGTCATTATTCATCAAAGTAATTTAAAATTGGAGAGGGCTCATAATTATAGAATAATGCCACTAATAATAAACAATGATTGTTGATAGTATCCATTATGACTGATGCTACAAAATATGGTTTATTTAAAAACATGGATAGTTTAATCGAATTCCAAAACAGAACCTACTCAGCTCTATTAGTAGAATTTACCATCATGCAACTTTTTGAAGTAAGTTTTGCTACAGATTGCTTTAACATGCGGTGTATAGCTATGAAAATGCTACTGATGACTCAATAATAATAATAATAATAGTAATTCCTATATTTATATAGTGCACACAGATTATGCAGCACTGCTCAAAGCCAAATCAATTCCTGTCCCCATAGGGCTCACAATCTAATAAACCTACCAGTATGAATTGGAGTGTGGGAGGAAACCGGAGGACCCGGAGGAAACCCACGTATCCACTGAGAGAACATACAAACTCTTTGCAGATGTTGACGACTTTGCCAGCAGCATTTAAATAATGAACGCTGTGATTGGTGCCAGCACTGATTAGGGGAATTAAAGGTGATGGGGTTTGAGCAAAACCCACACCCGGTCCCAATCTTCTTCCAGTTCAGGCCCGCCCAGATATGCATTCCTCATTCTAAATATTCAGTGCATTATTATTTAACATTACCCTATTGGAACCCATAGTTAGACATATCCCATTTAAATTCTCACCCACAATCCACCTTTATGGACATTTTACATATGGAGTAATTAGGATTTGACAAATCTAACATTGCATCTGTGATCTGATTGTTAGAAAATGAGAAATTGGGGAAAAATGCTAAACTAAAAATATTTTCTAAGGGAAAAAAACATCTTTTTTTTCAAAGATGTGGATTGTTTATATTCACATTTAATTGATCAGCATTGCTTTGTGTTTATTGCTGCATAAACAAGAGGTTCTGCAATACTTCTCTGACAAAGCATTGGGGATATTTCATCGTTGTTTTCATTTCCAAAGAAAAACTTTTAACTACAGCGTGAGAAAAGTTCCAGTTACATTCAAGTGCACAAACGACATATTATGTGCAGGCATCTGCCACCGCATGCTTCATCAATTCTCTGCTTTCTGTTTGAAGAATTTCAGGATCCTGTTATAAAGGCAAAACATTAATTCTTCTTTCTACTGAACCATCTGGTTCATTTATGAAGCTGTTCTCTTAAACAATTGTGTTTTCAGTTTTGTATCGCTTTTCCTGTACCATATGGCTGGTTTCTAATAGCCTTTCTAGACCAGGATAGATAACTTTCCTCCATGGCATTTCTTTTTTTTAAGCTATCCACATAAGTTGGTATTGCTAACATCAATGATCATTTCTTTATCCTTCATGTTGATCTATTTTTGAAATTATAATTAATGAATGTCTATTGTTTATCCTTGATTTTTAAAGTTATATTGCCATAAACCAAAACTTTTTACTTTTCACATAACAGATAAAATACACAGGTACTCTACCTTTCTTAGTGTATGGTAAATTCAATTTGTTCCAATGATATTTAGTTTGAAAATTTGATTTATAAACAAGGTTTCTAGTAATACTTAATTCTAGATACTTGATCTTCTATTCTTACTTGTTCGGGTACTAACATGGTTCCCCTCTGATGCTATAAATCACACAAATATTATAATATTTCTATTTGCATATGTAAAAAACACAAAGGGGTTTTCCACTTATACCCAGAAACATCTAGGTTTATCCAGCCATGCATTCTGGTGGCATAGCAATCTGTGATGTGACCTTTCTCCCTCCTGTAATGCCGATGAACATAAATATTCTAAAAGTATTTTCTAATATAGATTAAGAACAATCTTCATATTACTACAACTCTACAAACACGTCAGATCTCAAATTTGGTTTGTCTTGGACCTTCCATTTAAAAGCCTTCATAAATTTAGTAATAGAATAGTTTGCTTGAGAATCTTATATTATGCCATGCCTGGATATCAAATTTTCTCTTATTGTCAATTCAGAGGATATTTGTTTATATCTCAGATTTTTCCTTTATAGTCAGAATAGTCATCAAACAGCTAATGCTATCTAGTGTTTACTCTAATGAAGATTATGGATGTGATAGAAAAAAGTTCTAGTACTGATCTGAATTCCTCATAGAAAGATTTTTGAGATCCCCATTAAATGCAGACTACAGGTTTCCATCTGCTCTCTGAAAACTGTTAACCTTTTCTGTTTTCTCACTAGCTATAGAACTTTTACTTTACTCTATTACCTTTTTATTGAGTCTGAGTATATTTGATGGTGAGCCTCTTCTGCTCTCTATGTCTAACACGGTACATTTAATTGTCACTGCTCGGAGTTGTATAGACAAACAAAGGTAGATTAGATGTTAGCCTGTAGTGAGTCACCATAGACTCATGCAGTCTTCTAATGTAGTAGGATAAGGGACACTATCTTTATGTAGACATCCTCTTGCGGCATAAATTTGGGTCTTATTTTGGCAGTGACTAGCAAAAAACATAGACTGGTGGTGCTCTGAGTGCGATAGGAAAATGTAATATTCATATATTCAGGCAAACAAGAAATAGAAGAAGTTGGCACACACCATCCTTAAAAAGTCTTGTCTTTATTTCATATCTCCGTTAAAAAGGAATTCATAGGCGACACAGGGAGGGATAAAACATGCAGAAGATATGTGCGTAAGGATGATTCATTTTGCGCTATACAAAGCGCTTTGTATAGCACGAAACAAATCGTACTTTATGCACTTATCCTCTGCATGTTTTAAGGATGGTGTGTGCCAACTTCTATTTCTTGTTTGCCTGAATCCATAGACTCATATTGTACAGGCTGGAATACAACTCTTGCCAAAGAGGTAGCTATACATTCTGGATCACATTGTATGTAGGATACACCTTGTATTGGTTATCTGTTATGTTAATTCTATACGTGAAAATTGAATATGAGTATACTCCTTTACAAAGGGGTTTCCTGGAATTGGGAATAACTCTCCTATCATGTAGAACCAATGTATAATGTATAAAGGTAAGGGATCTGGATGAATCAGTCAAGAATGGTCACAGAGTTATTCTGAAGCCACTGTTCTGGAGCTATTGTCTTGTTGGAAGGTTTACCTTCGGCCCAGTCTGAGGTCCAAAGCACTCTGGAAGAGGTTTGCTTCCAGGGTATCTCTGTACTTGGGTGCTTTCATCTTTCCTTCAATTACAACCAGTAGTCCTGTCCCTGCAGCTGAAAAACACCCCATAACATGTTTCACTGTTGTGATTGTGTTTGGCAGGTGATGAGCAGTTCCTGGTTTACTGTACCCCTACCGCATAGAATTAATTAAAAAAAAATTAAACCTTTGTCTCAATACACAGCTAGGTTCCAATTTCTTACATGACTTCAGGTATTCAAATCGTCTCCATAGGCTGCTGAGTGAGCTCAAAGAAATCACACCAAACTTGGAGAATGGTATCAAAATCTTCCACAGCCGGATGTTGTATCGACCAAAAGAGGAAGTAGTTCTGTACTTCATTGCCGACACATAACAATATATACAAACTACTTTGGGGAGGGGGACTTCACAGTTAGGAGTGAATACATAGATGATTGGTTGTCTCATAATCACATACTTATTGCAAAAGTGCATAGCACTGTAGCATCATTTCCCCATACATCCTATATAGCTGCTCAGTGGGTCTGTGACGTTGGTAGCAGAACTTCTCTGTAATTTCCAGGAAGTGGCTGTGTACAAGGCATCCATCTATTCCAGGAAGTGCTGCCAGTATAAGGCAGATACTGGGGGTCTATCCACAGACATGCTTACTTCAAGCATTTAGCAAGCATGCAATATAAAAGCAATTTTATTAATCAAACAGTAAAAATCATACAGTAATAACCATAAAGTAGTACTTCACAAGACAAGAGAATCTTATTTCTCATGATTTCTTCATGTGTTTTTATGCAAACTATATGTAGGCTTTCATTTGTCTTGCACTGATGAGAGGCTTCCATTAACACACTGGTGGAGGGCTGCAATTATAGTGGACTTAGTGAAAAATCTTAATTATTCTGATAACTTTCTGTGTATATTGTGAATAAGAAAGATGTTTGTAAAACTCCACACAACACAATATTAAAAATTATCTCTAATTGTAGATATACTTTAAAGTTGTATCTTGACAATCTTGATATGGTGAGACATGCAGTTCAATTCCCATGGACCTCAAATGAGAAAGATGTGTGGTAGGAATACCCCTGTAAATACCCCTGTCAGCTACAGCTGATTATCTCACTTAAATACATGAGCCACAGGCCAGGAATATATCAAGACACAAAGCATGTTTACAACAGTTTCAGTAAAATAGGTGTCTTAGAAGGTACAATTGATTTCTTACTTTTATAATAACGCTTATGATCAGATTAATAAAATAAAATCAATTTATATTCCAAAACAAATTCATGCCGAATATTATAATGAAAATATAATACATTGCATTTATTTTTACACATTATCAGTTAATGATTTATCGACCACTTATTTCTGACACATTTTCTGTCACAAATAGCATGTCACAAATTTATTTTCAGAAATAATAGCTATCATTGTAAAAGATAGATCCATCTATTCATTCATTCTGAGGAACAGATTTATTTATACAATGAATACGATTTCTTAGTATCGACAGACAGACGGCATAACTCATTCCTGAGCCAACACGCGATGTCATTTCTCTTATCTGCATTTCTATCTCACTACAAATCATGTGGTTTCTGTTTTGCTTTATTTGGCAGAACATTATCAAGTACAGAGATTATATAAGGATAAATAGAATGTATTAAATGTTAATGCTTTATACCAACATATCTGCTGTACATGAACTTTCATTAAATATTGTAATCAATTTCTAGGACACAGTGTGCACACAACAAATGAAGGGCTAGTCGGGCTATCTTCACAATTTTCCACAATTTTACATAGCTTTCTGAATTCTGGCTGCAGCGCTTCTCTGCTGGAGATGTGATTGACAGCTGCCTTGCAAAATTGATTCCCTTGGCTGAGATGGATATGTGTTTTATAGAAAGCTAAGTGGTCTACTGAGCTGTGGGTGTTCAGGTTGATTGATCGACACTGAGACCATCAGCTGTGGGGGTGGTGTTAGGGAATGCCATAAAGCAAATCTACCATCAAAATCAATCTAAAACACTAATTCATAGACTAATTCATGACTGCCATAATCTTATATTTGCTATCTGTGGCCTCCTTCATTCTAAAATCAACTTTTAAAATTATGTTAATGCTCCTTGAGGGCTACTCCAGCCCCATCTGTGAACTGCTTTTCAGACTGTTACACTGTCTCACCCTCACCTTGCTCCCTCTGCAATTGTGCAGTGAGCAGGAAGCACTCACTGCACAAGTACTGAGGGAATATATGGGGACCCTTTTTTTTGTATTGTCCAAAACTCCTCAAGTAACTTAATGTTTATGTGGATTTAGTTGCCACCCAATTTCAAGACCCTTCTTGCATATTTATGTAATATCATATGATGTGTTAAAGGGGTTGGCCACTCTTTCTTATATTTGTTGTAATGTTTATGTCACTTGTGCGGGGAAGGATATTAAATAATTTACCAAATGCATCTATTAAAAGTTCTGGATCTCTTTATTGATGTGCAAATTTTACTGTGTCTTACCTCATCAGCCAGAGATTCCTGACCATAAAATGGCCTCAAATGTCATGTGATCTTTACCAGTCCATGAACAATCACCATGAACTATCACCCTTATGATAGTATTCATAAATTCAAGATCAATGAACTGGAAAGGAGATTGTTCATGGACAGATACAGATCACATGACTCTCCATCTGTAGCCATTTTATGGCAGGAATGTCTGGCTGATGAGGTAAAAGACAGGAGGCTTCAATTTACCTAATAAAGCAGACAGAACTATTAAAAGAAGTACAGTAAATTAGGAAATAACTTCATATCTTGCCCACCACACTTACACACGCATTACAAAACACATGAAGTAAAGTGGCCAACCCCTTTAATGGTATGAGATCTGTGATATCTTATTGCCTTAGTTTTTATATCCTTCTTTATGTTTGCAGTATATATGATGTAAAGCTTCAAATAAACAGATATTTTAAGCTTTTCCTCAAAATTGTAAATTCTCTATATCTTCCTACTGTGTAATGTGAGAGGTTAGTTGTAGGGTGAAATTCATTTTAAGATGAGCTATTTGTTTCCACATGTATGCCCACATGACTCAAAGTGCTTTGCTGGCAGGACACTATTTTTAATATACCTTTTCAAGACAATGAACCCAACAATAGTTATTATACAAGTTGGAAGTCAGTGTTAAAAACGCTATAGGAACCTTTAATTAGGTTGACCTGATGAGAAGTTCCCTATAAATGATGTTTAATATTTAATATAGTTTTTCACCATAATAAGTAGAATAGAAGGGCAAATGAAGTCATGTGATCAATAGGATTCTAACCACATTGAGATGCATGTAACAGTGCTAAAAGAATAAAGTATTTGTGTATTTTTGTCATTTGTGTACAATTAATAATTCAAATTTAAACCCCTTACCAATGTGTGATGTAAGAGTACGTCACACGTCGGCTAGGACTGCATGGAGCGGAATCACGGGTAACACCTGCAGCCGGTACTGGCTTTGTAATAGATGATGTGTAAAATACTTATATATTGCCATACTGTTCTATGGTAGGATCAATTAGACAACCTATGATTAAAATAAAAATAACAAAACAAAATAACAAAAAAACTTTAATTAAATTAAATAAAAAAATCTAAAAATTCAAATCACCCCCCTTTCCCTAGAACTGATATAAATACAAATCAACAGTAAAAATCATAAACATGTTAGGTATCGCCACATCTGAAAATGTCAGATTGTTCAAAATATAACGGGGGACATGTATCACAGTTTTGTCTCTCTGTGGTGAATTTTTGAGACATTTGGAAGCTCTTTTTTGCACCTTATGTATGATCCTGTCTTATTACACGTGATACATGTTCAGATTTTCCTATCCTGGCAGGCGCAAATTTTGGCTTCTATTTGAGATTTTTTTGTTGCAAATGTCTCAAATCCACATGGACACAACCCATGTGAGAGGGTTATATACAGGAGAGGATACAAGTCATGTGAGGGGTTATATACAGGAGAGGACACAAGCCATGTGAGGGGGTTATATACAGGAGTGGACACTACTGTTAATTTGGGTTTTAACACTTTTTTAATGAATTTTGAAACCTATTACAACAGCTGAGGAGAGGTGATTTTCCTAATTACATTACTGTTAACATTTGAATTTACAAAACGCATAGTAAACGTGATGTTAACAGTAATGTAATTAGGAAAATCACCTCTCTTCAACTGCTGTAATAGGTTTCAAAATGCATTAAAGACGCAATTAAACCGCAACGTGTGACCTCACCCTTCGAAGTAACCAATAAATTAAGAAAAAAATGTAAATGCAAAAATCACTGCATTTTGACAAAAATGTGAAACATTTAAAGCATGTCTAAAATTAGACAATTTGCCTAGCAGAAATAATGATACATGTCCCCAAATATTCTGCATTGAACCTCATAATGGAAAATAGCAAAGCTTTTTTTGCAGTGTTTAAAAGGCTGTACAGTCCTTAAAATGGTGGCATTGAAAACATCATCAGAAGTTACAAAAAATGACACCACACACAGCTCTGTACATAGAAGTATGAAAAAGTTATCAGCGCCAGAAGATGGCAAAATGAAGAAGTTTTTGTACAGGAGGTTTTATTTTCTGTTAAAGTATGAAAACATTATAAAACCTATATAGATGTTGTATCCCCATGATTGCACATACTCAAAGAATAAAAGAAGACATGTCATTTGGGGTGCACAGGAAAAGCCGTAAAATCCAAGCCCACAAGAAATTGATTTTTTTTATCAATTTCCCTGCATTTGTAATTTTTTACCTGCTGCCTAGTTTATAGCATGGAATTTTAGATGTTGTCAATATGAAGTGCAATTTGTTTCACAGAAAACAAGCCCTCATACAGCTCTTTACAACCAATAATAGGATAGGTTGCAAACCTGCTGTAATTCTCGTATAATTTTTGGTCAAGAGAAGAAGAACACCTGTAGTTCCAAGGGTTTATTAAATGCAGTCCATTTGCAGAGCTCAATCACAATAACTTGTCTACCTTATCAATAATCTAGATTTACAATTTTTTTACTTTCATCTTTTAGCATTGTAAAAAAGACACCAACTTCTATATTTTTATATAAGATATGGTGAATACAGATGTAGCTCTGGTTGACATGACCGTGTTAACCAGTGTGTAAACCAGTGTGTTAACAGAGCAGGGGGTATTTATCAAATGCCAGTGATCGTGCACTGGAGTACCAAAGCCCCGCCAATCCTCCGGCATAGCCAGATACATCAAGAGGCTTTGGTATTGGCTGCAGCTAGTGCATCAGCGCGGAGACAGGAACACCCAGCGCCAGCGCATTGCCACACTGGCTGCAACCCCCTTCACGCCCCTCCATGCCCAGTGGAGATAATACTCACAAGCGCTAGGAATTTGCTAAAATTTTTTATTATTTCAAGGCTTCTACGCTACTTTAGTTGCATAGAAGTTCTGTTAAATACCCCCTATTAGTTATCATAGAAAATGGGCATTTCCCTGTGTTCACTCACACAACAGACTGTATTATAACATTTGGATATAGCCAGCCATGTTAACCAGTGGTACATTGGTATGTAAATCAACATTCCTTTGTGTGTGGTCTTTACAACTGTGGATAAAAATGCGTGCAAAATCTTAAATGGTTGCTTTGATATCAAAAATAGAGTTCAGTATAAGTATTTGCACTGCCTACTCTGTATCACATACTGAGCTTCAGCCATATGGAAATGCTTATTCTGTCTTGGTATTTTCAGTAGTAGCCATAAGCGGCATTTTGAAGTCAATGGATAAGCATATTCACATGTTTTTCAGTTGTGAATTTATGTAAATGGAGCCTCAGGGTAAATCATAGAAAGAACATATTTGTGTTACTTTTTCTCTGCTACTATTAACATTTTATCGACTTGTATAATCTTTGCTCGTTACTTCAATAATGACATCAAATGATATGACAAAAAACAATTAACCTAGAAAATCAACACATCACCCTCACATTATTTGTTTTCACTTTTACTGGAAACAATACTAGTGCCGATATTAGTTATTGTGGAAGCTGGGTTAAAGGGCAAGACTACAAAATGTAATTAAAACCTATTTGACAAAGTGAATAAAATCATCAGTTTTTTTGGACTCTCTCTTATTTATAAGCTTGCTGAAGCATTTATTTTCACCTGTTTATACAACCCAATTGTATTGTAGTCGATTATGTCATTTGGAGGGATTACCCTCCTCAAAATGACAGCGCTCACTGGGCTCCAGTAATTTAAATGCCTGTACCCGAATCGGGACAAGTTTATAAAATTCAAGTTCGACCAAACTCAACTGAACCTGAATTTTCACTTCTTCTGAATGCAATTTCCCTTAGATGTGCTCAAGACTGTGCAACAAGTGGGCATTTTGGACATAATTTTAATAAGTTCAGCTCAAATATTGTAATTAGTATTTTTATTTAATCCCCACTGTAACTTTCACTATATTTACAATCAACAAGCTATTTCTCTGGTGCATGTCTTTGTTTTTTGCTGCTTCCTACACAGTGATCCAATTAATGGTGGCCCAAAGTTAGTTGTAGGTTGAAAATATTGCCAGCCACACAGGGGGCCTACATGGAAATAATAGGGCCACATAGCAAAAAAATTTGTTCGACTCCACATAAATACTGGTACTTGACTAGTACACAGTCATACATACACACACACATCCCAAAAAATCTCTACTAAGGAGCTGAAAAATTGCACTCATTCCATGGGTGAATATATTATATCACTATTTTGGAGTACTTCTTCTCTTATTATTTTGGTTATGTCTTATCTACACTCATATAAACATGTATCCACACAGACATACATCCACATGTACACACACATACCGTATACACATATATAGATATAAAGCTACACACATGCTATAAATACACACACATCCCCATCTAGAATATATACACATGCACAAAAGCATATATGAACATATATATGGACAGACGTAAAATCCACACATAGATGCTGTAAATAAAAACATACACCCACTCACATGCTCATCTGTCAGTCATTCCAGACAGGATACAAATTATATCCTGTGGCACATGTGACTGACTGGAAGACAAATTGGCTTATGCAATTTATTGATAAAAGTAGGATTGAAAATTAGAACCAATCACAGGGGTCTGAATGAGGGAGGAGAGGTAGGGAGGTGCAGCATTGTGCAAAGCTTTATGGAACTGGGTGATTATTTTGAACTGTATTCGGAAAGAGACATGCAACTGACACAGATATACTGGATGTACTAGGAGGCTATGGATGAATGCAATTACCCATGTATGACAAAATGCTAACATACAAAGCATGGTAAATGTCTTCTATGAGTATGAGGCTGCAAATACACAGGGAGAGATTTATCTTTTCTCTTTCTAGTTTTTGTATCAGTCTACTTCCTTTTATGTCTGGTTTCTTAGTCTAGTTCATCTTAGATGAATTTTTTTATTAAATTGCACCTTTGCCTGTTTGTCTAACATTGCTGCCTGATGTTGAGAATGCAACTTTTTTAAACAAAGTCACAAATTTTGGGGCAAAAAATTTGCAAAGTTGGTTGTCTTACCTCTCCATACCAAGTTTGTCAACCGAAACCAGACAAGCTTTTTGCACTTTTTTGCGAGTTTTTCAAAAGACACAGATTGCCAATGCAACTTACAGTAGTCTACACAGCTGGAGTCCTCAAATAAAGTGAATCCATCCAAAAGCTGTGCACCACATGTTGTGGTGCAAATATGCTGAAAAATGCACAAGAAAATCAAACTCCTCAAAAGTATGTAACTTTTTTGCACCAACATTTGAAAGAAAAATAAATCTCCCCCATAGTTTAACAGTTTCCTTTCTTTTTGATGATTCAGGATCCAAAGAAAAATGCTGAATATGCCATCAATATTAGAATTTGATTTAGAATTTTACATCTTTCAAAATAAATTGAAACAGAAATGTCCATTCTATGCCTTTAGGTTTTTAGAGTATCTGAATCAAACAGGTGATAAGTAGCCAAACCAGCTTTAAATAGTTGCACAGCAAATAAAATGCTATTGTAAATGTACTGGGTTATGGGTAACATTTACAAATAAAGAATATAGCAACCATATTCTGAGATAATTTTCTCAAGGATACATAAAGTGGAGTTTTGGATTGTTTCAATGTATGTTAAATTATAGAAGTATTATTTTCCCAGGACTATTGCTAAATAGGGGCATACAGAATCGCCTTGGTTCAGTAATTTGGGCAACAAAAGACTATGCACTGTTTTGAATGTTGAGTGTACACAATGTCCATGGACTGTAATAACATTGCATAAATTTCTATATATAAATAAACTTCAAAGTTATTTAAATAAGTGCATTATTTCACGTTAAGGATAATATTGCTAAGAAATCACCTACTTGCTAATGAATATTTGAAATCCATTTAATTTTTGCATTTATGTTTGTACAACAGGGAATATGAATGAATATTCAAGAAGAGGAAAATTAACTGTGGGACTGAGACATTGCAAAGCTTTGTTAAGTTGCATAATGTTAAAGCCATTTAGAGATTCTCATTCCAGCAACCTCTTAAAATATGTAGAGTAGATGCCACTTTTACTTGTCACCAGGATTGATAAATATTTTATGCAGTGATATGTCTTAGTAAGTTATAAAAACAAAGAAAACATGTAATGAGTACATATATTTATAACACAATTAATAGATTAGCATATCTTTTATAACTACTATTTGTGGAAATTTTTAATCTTTTTAAGAAAGCTCAGGAATAAGCAAGAAGAATTACAAAGTGTAAAGGTTTATGTATGTGTCTCATCTCTCTGAAACAGCATTTATGCACTCCTAAGAAGACGGCAACTCTGATGGTTAAAAAACTTTTTTAGTGCACATGTATTTTCATAAATGTATTTTTCCATTTGGTTAATTAAGTGGTTAATCAGTTCTCTCAATCTCAAGATATTAGTATTTAGCCAGTCTGCATCTAGTAGTTTTAAAGCCTGATTTTTGGCCTGTTAACTGATTGTGATCCATAAAAGGTAGATCAGTAGGCATAAGCAGACCTGTACAAACTTTGCAGGTTTGGGACCCCTGGACCTGACCCCAAATAATCCTCCCTAAAATATGCATTCTTAGGCAGCCCAGCACATGTTGGGCTTTCCTGTGCTGTCAGGGTCTGCAGGAGGAGTAGAGAGGTGTTGACGTGGTCTGATTACCATTGTGGTTATAGAAGTTCCTGATTTTTGGCCCTATTATCGTAGTTCTTCAGGTGTTTTGGGGCTAAGCTACCATGGTAATGCAAATTATCCATTTTTCTTTTAATGGTATTGTATCCTCAGGACGACAATAAGTTAATGCTTAAATTGCCATGTTGTTTGGGACTTTTTGAGACATAATAGGACATACTGGATAATATATGCTAGGATGGGTGTTTTGAATCCTCTGTTGACCAGATATAACAAGAGGCTCTGGCCTCTAAGTATATCCAGAAGCAATCTCCACCAGGTCATCTGATGGAGATTTCATCTAAAGTTGCTTCCGGTTTTCAAGTGTAGGCTATAGGACATACAGCAGGCTGGAATATTCAAGACCATACCTGCCCATCCTGTTAAAAAAATGTGGAGAGTGTTACATGCCTTTTCCTCCAACAAGCAGAACAGACATAGTAAATCACCCCCCCCCCCCCCCTGTCCGTTATCACCAAAGATTAGCTTGTGACAGCTATAAGCACACTGTCCCTTAACATTTACGGGTAAAGGTATGCTCATGCTCTAAGATATAGAGCAGGATTGAGAAGCACAGACCTCCCAGAAGCAGAAAAAGTGCAGCACACAAGCATTTGGTTTACTTTTTATTTTATTTGGTCAAATATAAATCTTCAGAATAAAAGGCCATTAGAGAAAACTGAATTTTTAGTACAAGAAATACTTATGCAACCTTTTGGATATTAAATTCTGTGTTTTCATTGCTACAATAAAAGTTCTTTTTTTAAGACTTCAAAATATTTAATAAGTCATGTTCCATTCAAAAATACATGACAAAGGCATTTATAGCAATTATTTCTTTTAATTGCATTGTCAGATTTAATAATTATGCACTTTGTTTTTATTGTCTCAAAAGGCAAAACAAAATATCTCCAATTAAAGTTCGCAGTCCTGGAAATGTTTCAGTAATTTTGTTTACCATTTATCTGTCACAGTGTGACTAAGTATTGAAATGGAGCTTTCAATTATGCTCTATAATCCAAAGTATATATCCCTGGTAGATTAATTTTGGATTGTGACATGTCGTAAGAATATATTAAAGTAATATTCAGCTGAAAGTTTCCATGTTAATGTCATATAAATATTACAGCTTAGAGAAACTAACAAAATTATTCTTAATTAACAATAAACAAAAGTCTTCATCAATGTCAAAATATGTACTGGAATAATAATGGAGGTTCAGAGTACTAGAATATGAGTTTTTTTTTTTTTTTACATTTTTTTGTATAAAAATATCAATCCATAAGTTCTTAATATGAACATTTATATCATATACTAGATGTAGATCCCAGCGTTGCCCAGAATAGTAAATAACTGCTCTTAGCTATAACAAAATAGAATTGGTTAACAAAAAAAAAAAAAATATATATATATATATATATATATATATCTTTCTTTGCATTTATCTCTCCCTGTCTGTCTCTCACTATCCCTTTCTGTCACTCACTCATTCTCCCTGCCTGTCTTTCTATCTTTCAATTATTTACTCTTCTTGTCTTTCTCTCAGTTACTCTCCCTGTCTGACTCTCTGTCTCTCACTCACACTCCCTGTCTGTCTCCCTGCTACTCACTCTCCCTGTCTGTCTCTCTGTCACTCATATTCACTGTCTGGCTCTCTGTCACTCACTCTCCCTGTCTGACACTCAATCTTCCTTCTTGTCTCTCTGTCACTAAGGTAAAAATGTTCTCAAATGTCCGAATCGCCACTTTTTTGCCGTTTCATGCCACAGAAAAAATAAAAACTGATCTGAAGGTCCCATAGTCCCCAAAATGGTAGCAATGAGAACATCAGCTTGTCCAGAAAAAAATTACACCTTAGCAACCCTGTACTCCTTATTAAGAAAAAATTTTGGAGTCAGAATAGGGTAAAAGTAATAATTTTTTGGGGGTAGAAAAGATTTTAATTTTTTGTACAATCTATTAACACCTAATAAAACCTGTATAAATTTGGTATCCCTGTGATCATTCCGAACTATAGAATATATTAGAAATTCCATTTGGAATGTTCAGTGAAAGACATAAAAATAGAGCCCACACGAAAATGGTGCAAATGCGGGTTCTTGTCAATATTATTGCATATTGAATAATATTTTCACTTCCCTGTACATGGCATGGAATATAAAATACCGTCACTAGGAAAATGTTATGCAGAAAGTAAGCTCAGTACACAGAAACATTTAAAAAGTTATTGATTTTTGAAAGTAGGGAGTGATAAACTGAAAGTGAAATGGAAAAGGCACACCAGTGACAAGGGGTTAATATGCCCCTTATACAGCATGATAAAATGTTTACAAATTCCCTAGGGTAAGGGTTTCTGGTACCTGAGGCCATGTTCACATGTGGCACTTTGGTTGCGTTTGAAAACGCAATGCAAAGGCGCCACTTAAATACACATGTTAAATAAACACTAAGTAAATGCAATCTTATCCCAAGACGCAATCGCAGGTGGAGCCTTTCAAAATGCAACCAAAATGCGTCCCCGGGGGCTTTACAAACATGACATGGTACCTGAAAGCTATTCTGCCCTACAATGGTTCAATGGTGCTTCTTTCCTTTTGTGCTCAGCCATGTGCCCTGACAGTGGGTTACTTCCACATATGAGGTATCCTCTCACTCGGAAAAAAACTGCACATATATTCTACTTTTACTCAGTTAATGGGAGTAAATTTGCGGCTATATGAATGTATTAGTGAATTCCACTTGAGAAAGTGTTTTGGGTGTTGGAGGGGGTGTAAAGGTTGTGGACGGAACCGGTAGATTATAGAGGGAGGAATAATATTCAGAAAAAGTTTTGGCTATTTCTTCTGTCTTGTGGGCGATTGCTCCTGTATTTGTTTTTATGGAAGGGATAAAAGATGCAGCTTTTTTGTCTCTTAGGGCTCTGGCTAATTATTTCTCTGGCTTATTGCTCCACTCATAATATGACCTGGCACAAATTTGTTTTATTCTTTTTTGTTTGCCTTCCAAAATGGTATTCAAGTGTGAGTTCTCGTAGTATAGTCAATTAAAGAGATTGTTTATGTTTATTTTCTAATTTTTGCAGTTTTGTAAGGAGTGCTTTTAGTTTAGCTTCAGCTGCTCTTTTCAAACGTGCCCCATGTTTTATTAATACTCCTCTAAGCGAGCCTTTTAATGTTTCCCATAAAGTGGTGGTTGATGACTTGTCATGGTTGTGCTCCTTTTTTAAATGTCTCCACCTGTTGTCTGAGTTCTGCTAGACAGTCTGAGTTTTTTAGTAGTGATTCGTTTTGTTTCCAATTATAGGATGAGCGTTTTGGAGGGGATAATGCTAGCGTGCAAAAGATTGGGGCACGATCTGAGAGATAAATTGATCTTATTTTGGAGGATTGGATTGTTGATAGGAGTTTATGGTGAGTGAAAAAATAGTCTAATCTGCTTTATGAGTTATGGGCAGATGAAAAAAGGAGTAGTCCTTGAATTGTGGGTTTTGTAGTCTCCATATGTAGCATTTTTTGTAAAGATTTTCTGATTTTGTTTAGTTTATTATAAGAAATGGCCGACCATCCAGTGGAAGTATCTATTATTGGGTTAACTGCTAAATTGAAGTCTTCTATCAGTATTAATGAGTTCCGCGAGATTGCGCATAATTCGTCTAGAGTGCTTATTATAAAGTTGGTTTGGTCTGTGTTTGGCGCATATATGTTTGCTATGGTGAATTTAGAGCCTTGAATATCACGTTTCAAAAACAGGAATCTCGTTTTCTCGACGATTTTGACCTCAATGATCTTTTACACTGTATATTTTTGTGGATGAATATCGAGACTCCTTTTGATTTCCCGTATGGGTTAGTACAATGAAAAGCTTTTGGGTAGTATCTATTTTTGATGCTTGGGACATGGTTTGTTTTGAAATGGGTTTCTTGAATAACACAATATGTGCACTTTTTGTTTGTGCTTTGTAACGAGAGTTTTTTTCTGGTAAGTTAAGACCTTTTGCAGGAGACTATTTTCAATGAAGAAGACATTTTTGCTTGTTGTGAGTTTTTAGTCAGGTTGTTTCCTGTTTGAATATTAAGTATTTAAACTGACCTGGGGGCGGAGGGGATTGGAAAGATAGGATGTGGGTAAGGGTCAACTTTTGGTACCAGACTTTTAACAAAGTAAGCTGGGCCGTACCTACAAAGCAATGCCGGCAGGCATACTAGAAACCATAATTTTATATTACAGTTCAACCTATTGGGGGGTTAAGAGTTTGTTTTGCAGAGAAAATCTCTAACCTAAAGGGGTATTCCAGGAATCAGCATAATTCATATACAAATGGGTAGTCAAAATATAAGCTAATATGTAATTAGTTGTTATTTAAAATTTTGCTCCCCTTAGCAGAAAATGCTGTTGGCATACACTGTGAAGGAGAATTAAAATGCTACTGGCCCTTTAATCAGTCTGTTAATTTCCTCCGCGCGGTCCGTTGCAGAGCATACACAGGACAGAAGATGGCCGCTGGTCACATGTCCACATCACATGTACTGCACCTGTTGGGCAGGTCATGTGATCACAACTATGTTTGGCTGTAGTCGGTTGGTTGCAGTGCATCCAGTATCACCGGTGTGTGGTAAAGGCAGTTACACATCATTACTATGGTAACAGAGCAGGACAGTCTGTTAGATCATCACTGGGAGCATATCATAAGAGGGAGGAGGAGTTACTAAGAACTAAAGGATCATGGAACTTGTAGTTTCCAGTGGCAGCCATCTTAGTGATAACTCCACCTACTTTAGAGAGTTACATACATTTTGTAAATCATAAAATCAAACTAATTAAGCTCCGTTTTGTGACTAATGACATTGAGTATTGTTGTATTCATTTATTTGTATCATCATGGGTTTCTGTGTCATATGTTTATATTCCCGGAATACCCCTTTAATCGAAGGTAGTGTGTTTGGGTTTATTGCAATGTCCAATTGGGCTTTTGTTTAGATTATTTTAGATTATTTAAAACAATTGCAGTCTTGTGGGTTATTAGCAAGTATAGATTGAATATGATGTTGGGGAAATGATCTTAAGCTGTATATTACCATTAGTGACCTCACGGTTCCTGCTTTTGTGTGTTTTCGGGACCTCAAAGTCACTGCTTATGTGAGATGTTAGATGTTGGAAGTCGCGAGATCACCTTAAGCCAACATATGTGCATAAACATATTAACAATGTTAAACAATATTTTCAACAGAGTATTGATACAAAGAAAAGGGAACTTAATTTGCTCTTACATTTTACACAAAGTAAGCCGGAAGTTCTAGTCCTCCTGTAGACTTTCAGATGGTGGCGGTCTATATGTCCTCTGTCTTTGAGGATGAGGAGTATTGGGTCTTAGGGTGAATTCTGAATTACAAGACTGTGTTCTTGTTGCTTGTTCCTTGGTCTCGGCATGGGTCGTCCCAATCAGGTAGTGTGATAGGGGGTAGGTTTAGGTCTTCCAGGAATGTTGCCATTTCTTCCAGATGTGACAATGTTATTTGTTTATTTCCGTTTTTAAAGTGTAGGGCAAATGGGAAGCTATTTTTGCACCATCAAACACAATTTCTCCTTTATTGCAAACTCTTTGCATTATTTGTCTCTTGGTTTTGCTGGATCAGATCTTTTTGCTCTTAGGGCTCTGTGTGCTTGGTCGATTTCTATAAGCCTATCTATTGATCATTCCAGGAGAGTGTTTAAGATGCCTGTGAGGGTAGGAATTATGTCAGGTGCATGTGGTGCTTCTGGAAGTCCTCTGATTCTTATATTATTCCTCCTATTTCTATTTTCTAGGTCATCTATTTGGGCTGCTAGATGGAGCTGTTGACTTTCTTGTACATTAGCTGTAGCTTGAAGATCTAGTAGTGTAGAGGAGATTTCAGCTTTAAATGCTTCTAATTCTTGTACCCTATCTTGCAGATCAGAGATGCCTGTTTGTACTTTTTGTAAATCCTGTCTCCAGGCACCTTTTAATTCTGTTCCCAAACTCTCCATGTCTCTTTTAGAGGGTAGAAGCGCCAAAAGTGCTTGTAGCTCTGGGTGATCTTTTAGCGCTAAAGCTGCTTCCTCAGATGGTGGTAAATTTGTGAAAGATACTTTTGGCGAGCTGCTGCTTCAAAATCACTTTGAGATATAGGTGCTGCTGTTTGTTATGGTAGGTCCTTGTTCTGGCTAGACTCCTTATTGCACATTTGTTGTTTCTTTGTGCAGCTACTAGCAGGTTGGAGAGCTTCTGGAGACCCAAATAGAGTATGTTTAGAAGGTGGGCTGTTGTTTACCCTCCACTGTTCCCTGCGTTCTTTTTAGGAGGGTTATTATTTCTGTCCTGCTGCTTGTATGATGGAGCCATTTTATTCTGGACCTTGTGTTCGGTGTGCTATTTGGGGTGGGTGGAATCTTATTTTTATGCAGCACTCGTCTGCTAGGAGGATTATCAGCTCCCGATATCTGGATTGCCTGTGGGGTTCTGTGCGGCTGATTTTCTGTAGCCGGGTTGTGAATGGTGGCTGACTCACCCCTTGGCTGGTTTCCTTTGTTCTATTTTCCTCCAGTGAGAGTTTCCAGTGGGAAGTAAGCTGCATAAGTGGTTCTCCATCTCCCTGCACGTCACTTGCCTCATGGCGTGATCTGGCGCGAAAGGGTCCCGGTGGAAGGAGAGCGGACCTGAAGGGGCTTAAAAAAGTTGTATATTGGTGTCCCGTCTGCCATGTGGTCCTGTGCCCTCTTGGAGGTTCTTCTGGTGCCGGTCTTCCCTATAAAAGGTGTGGTAAGTGTCCCATGCGTCCGCTCGGCATTGCAGTTGGACACGATTCCCCTCCAGCATATACTTTTTACTATAGGCACTATGCAATCAACTATATAATAAAACACATTAAAGTTACATACCTCATTTTAATTGTTTAAGTTAAGAGATTCTAGTTTAGAGATCCAGTGAACTTAAAATTGTAATAACTGACTAATCATTATATTTTACCTCTTCGAGAACCATCCATCTAAGTTTTGATATTTGATGTCTTTGTTCAGAAAAATATATAGCTATTGATGTCTCACTTTATTTATTTTGTCTCGTTTTCTCACTATTATCCTCTAGGGAATGTTTTGTCAGGTTTTTTTTTTCGTAATTTTTAATAGCTAATTGGTGTTCATTGAGGCAAATCTAAATTTTCTAGTAGCCTGCTCTATGTAGAAGCTAAGCACTAAAGATTGGGAAGGAAGGAGGAAGGATTAAAAGAGGCAAGTTAGGGGCGGAGCCTGACCGCGCTTCATGCTAGACGCTCGTCGCTGAGCTCCAGCTACACAGGATAAGCTCCACTGAAATATCGCGACCCATACAAGATAAAATGGTACGGACGGAGAGAGAAGAGCTGGCGGAGTACCAGGGGACACCGAGGCAGCGAAAAAACGCAGGCGGAATGGACAAATTCCTCCGCAAAAAGCATACCACGCCACCGGCCAAGAAAGGCAAGATGGCGCCAGAGCCCGCGCAGGAATCAGACATAGCAGAAGACTCGGACTTAGACAGCATAGCATGTCAGGAGGAGCAAGAGCATAGAGCAGAATCTGCACCGCTGTCTAGAGCTTACCTCAAGAAGCTTTTAACCCAAGCTATTTCCCCGGTAATGAAAGAGCTGACAGCAATTCATGCAGAGGTGAAATCTATTGGTAACCGTGTGGAACAGCTTGAAGAACATCAGAACCAGATGATTGAACACAGTGAAGCTCTGACACACGTGTGTGAGGTGCAGACCGACGCCATTAATAATGCACTCCTAATGATAGAAGACCAGGAGAATCGCAGCAGGAGATGCAACATAAAGATAAAAGGTCTTACAGAGGACGTCCCATCAGACATGCTGCACAATAAGGTACTGTCAATTTTCTCTGCTATACTAACGGAAGACAGAGCCAAAGATATTATTATTGAAAGAGCTCATCGCTCCCTGAGGCCCCCTCCAAAACCAGAAGATCCCCCTAGGGACATAGTCTGCGGCCTTCTAAGTTACCGTGACACAGAGGCTATATTAAAAGCAGCAAGAGCTAAGAGTGAGTGGGAGTTTGAGGGATCTATAATAGCCATATACCAGGACATTGCCCCAACTACACTATACAAGAGACGGCTATTACGTCCCCTCACGGACTGTTTGCGCCAGAAAAAGATCCTTTTCAAATGGCTGTACCCGTTTGGGATTACCTTTACCACCGAAGGAAAGAGATGCACGATTAAACACCCGAGAGATCTGGCAAGAGCATGGGAGATCCTGGATATTGATCCTTTGAATATCACCTCATGGCTCCCGATCACGTCACAGCACATGGAACTACCGAAATTGCCTAAAATCCACCAATGGATCACCCCAGGGAAATCAAAATCCCCAAAGACAAAGAAGAAGAACAACGAAGATTCCTGAAGTGCCGGTCCCACAAAGAAAAAGAACTCTATTAATAGTGGACTCATGTAAGCCAACAGGTTACGTGAGTAAAAGACTGGTATTTAGAGCATTTAAAGGTTGATATATATGGGTTAAAGGGTTATGTTATGCATACTATTAAAAGGTTGGGTCTTATAAGCTATTAAAGCTTGCAGGAGACAACCTGTGTACACAGATCAGGAGATGCTCATAACATCAGAGCCAGTATCCTGCCCCTATCCTCCAAAAGGACACAAGGAGGCTGGGCTAGGAATAGCCTTAGTTCAACTGTTTATTTTCTCAGTTAAGAGTTACTTATTTTTATGCTCACAGCAAGACGAACAAACTCAATTTCGAAAAACACCAGATAGACATAAACTCCACTCAAATAAACCCATTACATATCTCAAACGCAAATATGGATAAAGTAAAGTGTATCACATATAATGTAAGGGGACTAAATACCCCACAAAAAAGATCGCAGCTATTTACATTACTCAAGAGAGATAGAATTGATGTATGCTTCTTACAGGAGACACATTTTAAAAAGGGGAAAATTCCCCATATACCTAAAGGGAGGTTCAAATTAAGTTACCACAACGCCCACACACAAGCGTCAAGAGGAGTGTCCATTCTACTGTCATCTAGGGTCCCATTTACTCATGAAAGAACATGGAGGGATGAGGAAGGTAGAATACTGTTAATAGTAGGGAAAATCAGTAACACCGCAGTCACATTGGTCTCACTTTATGCACCAAACAAGGGACAAGTAAAGTGGTTCAAAGAAGCTATGCAACAAGTAAATACATACGCAGAAGGATTACTGATTGTGGGGGGGGACATGAACCTAGCAGTGAACCCAATACTGGACTGCTCCCTCGGTAAATCTTCACACTCCAGGAAATCATCAGTAAACAAAACTCTAAGGCAGTACAAGCTAATAGACACCTGGAGAACCTTTCATTCTTCAGAAAAGAATTATACACATTATTCAGCCCCAAGTCGCTGCTACCAGAGACTAGACTACTTTTTCATTCCAGAAACTCACCTAAATATGGTCAGCAAGATAAGTATTGGTCCAACAACCATCTCAGATCATAGCCCAGTAATAATGGAGATAAGTTTTAAAAACCTCCCACATAAAGAATGGGTATGGAGGTTAAATGAAACACTACTAGATAGAGAGGAAGATATCAAATGGATAGAGAACAAGATAGAACAATATTTCTCTAGGAATGTTCCAATAGACACCTCTGAAACAACTAACTGGGAATCACATAAAATGGCCATTAGAGGGGAATTCATAGCGCTGGGGGTTAGAACAAAGAAAAAGAGAAACAACATGCTGAATGATCTGCTTGGGAAAATTGCTAGCCTAGAGAGTATATCTAAACACTCAAAGGCATTGAAGCAGCAAGAGGAGCTAGCGGACTTGAGGAAAAAATTATTAGACAATCTCAATATTAAATACGCCAAACAATATCAGAATTTCAAGTACAGATTCTATGCACATGGGGATAAAGGAAACAAATTAATGTCACACCTCATTAAAGGGGAAAGGGAAGAAAATTTTATATCCGAACTAAAAACAGCAGATGGCAAGTATGTGGCCATCAGGCTTATAAATGGCTTCCTAGCAATTTTACAGGAGTTTGTACACTGGCTCGCCTTACTCCTGCCACTTTTATTGTCCCCCATACCAATGTAAATGTAAATCTTATTCCCAAGCACACATTACACAAGAGAAAAGCAGATAATCTTCCTAGACCAGATGGACGCCCACATGTGGTGGAGATGGGAACAGCTAACACAATCTTCAGCACACTTTTTATTTATCCTATGATAATGCAGATGTGGGATAAATTGGTAGAAGCCACAGATTATCTAGATCAACAAATTTTTCAGATTTTGGGGGCTGTGAATAAGACAAATGTCATCCAGAGACAGTTAATTGTGGTAACCAACCAACATACATTAGTTTTAGATTACATCACTGCGTCCCAGGGTGGCATGTGTCAAGTCATAGGGCCAACATGTTGCCATTACATCGATCCCCAAGGCAACATGCAAATTAAGACAAATTTAGCAAAAATTGCTGATTTTAGAGATAGATGGCTCAAGGAGCATGATAGTAATAAGGACAGCTGGTGGTCTGACACATTCGCATCCTTAAACCCCGCCAATTGGTTTAAGGGTATTTTTGGGTGGCTCATGGGAGTTTTGCAAGCAATATTTCAAATCATTTTGTTATGTGTATTTGTTTATATCTGCATAAGAGTAGTAATCTGGCTTGTTGTAAAACTGTGGCGAAGGAAACCAAGGATTGTGCGATATCAACCTAGGTATACACCTAATTCTACAGAGGGAGTGGTTATACCTATGTACAATTTGGCCAAGAGAGTGTAGAGAACCTACCATTACCAAATTAATTGTGTTGTGATATAATGTTCAGGATGCTCAGGAGGGAAGCAGGTGAAGAGGTTAGATAAGTCCTGGATGTGTGATTAGCACATGTCAATGTACCACCTGAGCAGTACCTGAAATTATTCACAAAAGGGAGGAATTGTGAGGGAACATAATTCATTTTCTATTGTGTTCTCCCTCTATATGTCTTTTTCTTTGGCTCTATTGATAGAAAAGACTCCTATGTACCATTTCCCACCATCCCCCCGTGTACACAGATCATCTTTCAGTTACATCCTCTTGAAGGCTATTGGAATGTGGGTTAGGGTCAATAGGCTCCTTTGTCTCAAGGACCTATAAAAACTGTCTGCAACCTAAATAAATTGGAATCCTCTCAAACACTTGTGAAGGTCTGAGTGATTCACCGAGCAGCTCGTACTATACATTAATTTGAAACCGCATCACATCTGAGTAAGGGGATTTTTCCCCAACAACCTGGTGCCGAATTACCCGAGAGGAGACTGGACCACTGCTTGAAGCTTACCGGACATTTCGGGGATCATCCTTTCAGGACAGACAGATCAAGCAGCTGCACAAATAAAAGGTAAGAAGTTTATTCTTACAAAATTGCTCTGTCTATTCTTGATTGGATGGCCCCACGTCCGGTAAGTTGCATGCCTATATTGTCCAGTCCAAAGAATCTTGTTAGTTTATTTGAAAACTCCATGTGATGTGTGGTAGTGTATATGGTATTGTGTGAGTTTGAACATGTGTGTTTGATAGCGCTATTGTGATACTGTACTGTACTGGTTTTAAGAGAGGAAAATTCTGGGGATTGCCCCTACCTAAAGAGTCCCCAAGGCTAGCTGCTTTTTGGATCGTAATTCGCTTGAGACAAAGTAGACTAAATACTCGTCCGAGCAACGAGCAGTTACGAGTACGCTAATGCTCGAACGAGCATCAAGCTCGGACGAGTATGTTCGCTCATCTCTATTCTTAATCTTTAATTACATGATCTAAAATTAATAAAATATAAGCCAGTTGTAGTGACATAATTTGTATAAGATACATCATGAAGTTGGCAAGCAGTTTATTTGGAGACATTTTATAGTTATATTAAATTACAGTCTTATTATCCCAAGGTCAGGTCATAATATATTACAGCTAGATTTTGCTGTTAATTAAGTAGTCTTGAGACAAAGTTTAAAGATTGCTCCTTGGTTTGTAATTTAATGTGATGTGTTTGGTAGACAAAATGCTTGTGCTTATGTCCAATATTTTTTCGCCTAATTCTTAAGATAGGAATAAATATCTTAGTCTCTAGGGCACTCCTTCTAGTCTAATGCCACATGAAGTCAATTATTTCAAGTTAAAAAGACAATTATATTCCTTATTTTCTCTGTGTTTCCCATTTCCAGAGAATGTTCAAATCTTCCATCAATTAGTTAATGTCAAAATGCCTAATGCCTTCAAAAAGTCCAGAAAGATAAAAAAAATCTAAGATATGTAAAGTTGGTGCCCAAGTTCCCCAGGTTTCTACCATTCAATGTTAGCAAAGTTAGATGTAGTGGTACTTAAACAACAGAACCTCTTTGCAACTTGAAAACAATGTAATGCTTTAATTTTACTCTATATTCACAAACATCACCAAACAGAACACCAAATGATGGAACTACTGGAATCACATTAAATCTTATACATGTGACTGTAATGATTACTGTAAATGATAACTTTTTTGAGGAAATCTGTGATACCCTGAACATCACTATCTTCCTATTGCAAAAACATTGTTGATCCAGTTTGGTAGCTTTAAAAATTGTGGCCATGTTTCGAACATAGCCTAAAAAATGTACCCCTCATGCAGTACTTGCTGGGGTATTCAGATATATAATTTTCACTTTAATTTCTGAAATAGGAATCTTAAGACTTTTGATTTAACCTATATATTAATTTTACTCCAAAATGGAATAAATGTCAAGATCATGTTGAATTGAAAAATAAATAAATCACATGCAAATTCCTTATAATAATTGAGTTAGCTTTTTTTCTGTTTCTCCTGGAATGTAAATTGCTTTGAATGATATTTCTATACAAATTCTAAAAATGTTTAATATAAAACTGTTGGCAGTGATAATTCTCAAGTAACTGATAATAAAACTCTTAAATGTCAAAAGTCATTTCATTTTTCCAACAAGACAAATTAGGCCATCCCTAACCATATTAAAATATTATTCACTTTGACAATAGAACCACTTCTGAGACATGAACTATTGCTATATTAGAGAAAAGAGAGGTAATCAGTATTTTTCATCTTCTAAGAATCCCTTTAATGCAAAAATATCCATCACATCTAATGGAAACGGTATGCACCTAGAAGGGAAAAATGTCTTTTCATATTTCCAGCTTAAGGCTGATTTAAAATGGATAACTGTAAGTAATGTCTGTATCTAAAAATAATTATTCTGCTTCCTATTCAGCAAATCACACAAATACATTTACTAAAGTAATTCTAATAAGCTTGCAAATTCATATATTAAATTTAAGGCAAGCTTATGTAAAATAAATACATGCACAAGCTATAAAAATCCATTCAATTATTTTCAGTTCTTGCTAGCTACATGAAGTTGTTGCATTGACTGTACCCCTCAGCCTTAAGTGTTCCAGAGACTGAATGATATTGTATTGTAGACAGAATGGCTAAATAGAATCTCTTCTTTTCACTTTGTCTTTTATACATTTAAAGCATCTATTAAACATGTAAAAATCTGCAATTATTTGCATTCAATAATTTTACATTGGAGGTAATTTAACTTTAGACAGGCAATTTGTGTGTGTCTTTTTGTCTTTTCTGGGTTTTAAACTTTTTTGATTTCTTAGGGGTTGATATATCAGGCAGCGGAGTCTGTAGGGTTTTTGTGACTTAACTAAATGTTGCACAAAAGTCTCAAACTCTTCTGCATTACCTTCTAAAGTTTTTAACTATACCTGTTCAGGACGGGAGTTTATTTGCAACTTTGTAAACAAGATTTGCACCAAAATTGTGACATTTTCATACATCCACATGTGGATTTTAAAGATATCATACGCAAAGCTAAAAAATTCTTTCACCGCTAACTTTGCTAGTGGAAAAGTCACAAGTGGAAAAGTCACAAATTTAAGTGCAAATACAGGCAGTCCCGGGGTTACATACAAGACAGTTTGTATATGTATGTAAGTCAAAACTGTATATTTTATAATTTTTTGCCCCAGTGACAATTGGAGTTTCAAAATTCTTTGCTGTAATGGGACCAAGGATCATCAATAAATATAAAAAGTAGAAAAGTAGAAAAAGGAATCTCACATACCCTGGCTTCTCTGCAAGTGGAACCTTGCCTGTGAGTGCTCCATGGCTTCTGGCATGTAATATGATCCAAGGAAACAACAAAGGAAAGCCGTGGTACATCCAGGTAAAATCCAGAAATTCTTTATTAAATGTTGTGTGTCCATACATAAAGGAACGTCTACATGTGGGGTGTTTTGGTATTCAAGAAAGACTGTAGACCAAATTTAGTGATGGGATTTCTTTTTTACGTTTTAGGGCTAAATTAACATATTACTGACAAAATTGGACCATTCTAAATTTTACCTCCATTTTGTTTTAATGTACTACAGACATCCATTCATATGCACACACTGCACTATTACATTCACCAATCCACTCACAAACACAGCTCTACTACACCTATCCATTCATTCTCAAATAGTTTTGCTACATCCATAGATTCCCTCACACCAAGCTCTGCTGCATTTATTCATTCACACATTCATACATTCAATTATACACACAGCTTTTCTACATTTCTAGTCACAGCAGTAGTACAAAGAAAACTTTTCCTCCCATACCCTGGCTCCATTTGACAGCATGAAAATGTTTGAAAACCTTATCGTGATGAAGCATATAATCAGTCACATGCTTCTGACATCACTGTAAGGACCTTACCCTTTTTATGCTGCTGGTCAGAAATTGACATAGAGAGAGAGTAGTGCAGAGGCTCTGCTCTCTTGTCAATTGGAAGAGATGCTCTGTAAGCTCTTGACCTGATCTCCAAGACAGCAGACAGGAGTGTCTGGCAGTGCAGGATACTCCTGACTTCAGATCATAGGCACTTTTGGCAAGACTTTCTCTTTACAACGTTCATCTAATGGGACAAAGATAGGCTGTACATTGTGATGGATGTGTCTAAATACTTTTCCCCCCAACTACCAATCAAAATGCCTGAAAACTCTGCCAGGGGTAAGGAAAATATGCAAAGTTTTCCAAGATGGGATAAGAAAAACCACACTTCTTTTAGCTACCTTGTAAGGCAGCTCCCTTGACATCAAGCATGACCTTCAGGAAGGCTTATGACACGACACAGGAATAAATCCAAATCAGTTTATCTATTCCAGAAAGAACAGACTTCCAACTATAGACCACCCTGTTTCAACCTGGTTGGGTCTCCTCAGTAAAGCATAGGGAACTGGTATGGCTGAGTGAGAGGCTTATGACTAGGGTCAGAAAGTAAGCCAATTAAGGCCGCCATGTAGGCATGTAGGGTCTTATAGCCATTGATGCTCCACTAGGGGATTCTTGGAAAATATGCAAAGAAAAAGAAGCTGCACAAGCAGCTTGGTGCTGGGTCCAAGATGGTAAAGGCCCATGATATTGCAGAGCCAGATGCAGAGGACTGTTAAGATAAGATTGTTGGATCAGACCCTGGAGGCTACACTCTGTTTCCGGTGCTTACAGCATAGGCAAAATAGCTCTTGGATATAAAAGAAGTCATTCTCCATATTGGAATGGCGGTAAAACAATTGGAGCAGACCCAGCTGGAACTAGCTGATTTAAACAAAGGAATAAGGAGCATGTTGCACCAAGCAAATTAATGTGGCCCACCTCTGGAAAGAGGATCAAGAGAAAAGAAGCTGTCGCAAGCATTTCAGATTCAGAGGTGTGCTGAAATTGGTGACCCATAAGACCCTACCTAAAATGTTGGTGGAAATTTTTTGCTATACTGGTAGGCTGAGAAAAAGCAAATGCTATCCACATTGAATGAATACACAGGGCCCTTAGACCGAACTCCCCCAAAATGTGATTTGTAGACTTCTCTCTTACACAAATACAGCAGCTATTTTTAAAGGAGCCAGAAAGTTAAAGACCATCATTTTTTAAGGAGTTAAAATGCTCCATTTTCAGGACATTTCATCCTCCAAGCTAGCCAAAGGCATCTTTAAGGGATGAGTTCTGGGCATGGAAAGTTCAGTTCCGCTGGCTATACCTCATTGGAATTTTCATAATTGAAGAAGATTGGTGTCTTGACTGTCAGGGCTCAGAGGACCTAATTACTGCCCATGAAAAGGTAAGCATTCCACCATTGACTATCCCATCACAACTGCCACTACCGACTGCGATATCTGCCACTTCTTTCAAAATTGACTCCTTGAAGTACAGCAGGCAGCAAGAAGGATACCACGGATAGCAAACCCCCTACATGATTTCTCTTTCTGACGTTCCACAGTTGCTGATTAGTGATTGCAAATGTGGACAGTAAAGATAGTTCCCTCCTTGGACACTTGACTGTAGCCTTAGATGCAAGTTTCTTAGTTCTTAGGCTACATTCACACTAACGTATGGAGGACGTATATACAGCCGACGTATATACGGCCGATATACGTCCTCCATAGACGGCAATGGGCGCATGGCGCCCTACGGGAGCGGTACGGTGCAGCACACGTGCGCCATTACTTCCTATGGAGAGGGGCGGGGGTGAGCTGCGCTCACCTCCTCCACCTCTCCCCGTGCACTGCCGTTGCCCGCTACGGTACGGCACGGGTGGGCAACGGCAGTGTGAATATAGCCTAAGTCATACCTTTGATAATGAGGACACGGGAAAATAAGATTTAGAATATAGTACTTTCTGTACAGGCTTAATTGTCTCCTGTTTCTTTTGAGTAATTGATATATTTGATCACGAGACTCTAAATATATCCAGCATGGCGGGAGGGGTTGGAGTTTACCTTACTTTATCATGTTTTTGCACTCACCACATTTTCATCACTAGCAAGATTTAAAACTTTACTGAAGATCTTTATGCTACAGGATCCTACAAATAGAAAAAAAGACAACCAGAAATAAAAATGTATGGAAAAATATGTTTACTACATAATATTCACTGTAAAGTCTGTGAGCTCTAACAGTGAACGCATTGAAAAGTGAAAACATTCTCAACTTCAATTTTAATTGCTCTTCTTATAATTTACTGAAAGTCCAAAAAATATTTACTGTAGATACCATTATCAATAATCTTTTGTCATTTGGTTTAATGAAATACAGTTAAAATTTTACTATACTATTTCATTAGCCTTCATGTTTGTTAATTTGGTGTTAAATTGCAATGAATGACTATTTCTTCTTGAAAGTGTCTTTGTATGCAAATGGCAAGAATACAATTATGTAAAGGGTTTAAAGGTTTTCTTTCCAGTAACTTTTGGTGATGAAATAAGTTTAGATCATTGCATTTTCAAGAATTATTTGACCAACACATAAAATTAGAAGTCTTTGGACACAGCATGTCTGTTCCAGTTGATGGTAACTATATAAAGTACAATAGAATGTAGGTTTAGTATTTACAACTTTGGGTAGGTTGTGGGCAAATTGGACGGAAGAATTTAAAAATCAAAAGCTTGTATACGTGACCATAGATCAAAGAACAGATTACATGATAAATATAGTTATAAATATAATATAATATATATATATATATATATATAAACACTGTACTGTATATATACTATTTAGCTGCTTATTAAATTTTACCCAAATAATACTGCACCTCCATCTAGAAACCAATTTGTGTCTAGAAACCATTTTATGTCACTGCATAATAGGAAAAGTATATTAACATTAAAATTTCGGCAACTTTCCACTTTCCTTGATATTCACATTACTACAGGAGGATTTTCTGCTACTAATAATACAGACATGACTGTGTTTTATAGATCAATTTAACTAAAATCAATGAATTAATTTTTCATTACACATGATGCCAGAATATCATTCACAATCCCCTTTAAGTTTATTAGCCACAATCTTAAATTATGTGTCTTTGGAATTGCGCCCAGTGATACAAATCTTATATAGTGTGAAAAAATTATTTGCTCATTTAAAAAAGAACAACTTTATATCAATGATTTAGCCTTTTAATTGTCCTAATATTTCCTTTTTCGAAGATGCTATCATTTTAACTCTTGGTTATTTTGTAACAATCACCTGTTCACATAAGAAAAAAATACTAAAAATAAATACGGGGATTTATCTTAAACATTTTGGTTGTATTTTAGTGACTTTTTGTGCACATTGGGCTATTTCTGCAATTGTTTGCAACTTTTTTAATCAGTGCACAAAAGTTTGCAGTGTAACAGTAAACCCTGATTGCAACTGACTTGACTTTTTATTTCTCCTGGGTCCAGATATTTGTGCATGATTTTACATTTATTTGCAACTAAAAAGGTAACAATAATTACCAAAAATCCACTCCAGTCCTAACCACATATAATGTATAATGGTCTCAGAAAAAAAACTGCATTTAACAAAGAGCTGAGACTACAAAGACAAATGAGGTACAAAAGTCTCACAAGAGACCCAAAAAGAGCTCACTGAATAGGGGAAATAGATAAATGACCCCTACAGTTATTGAGGGTAAGATTAAAGCAATGGGGGATACTTATGAGTAAACTGGTGTAGAAGGCCTGATAAATGTCCCCCAAATGCCTGATAAATATACCCCCTGATAAATAACTCCCAAATGACTGGTGATCCAGTGACCCTACATTTATTCCCCCTTTTACACGAGCTCTTCACCAAGGCGAGCGGGTCATGGTGTGGACCAGCGTGGGGCGTTCCTGCCCTAGCCTGTGCACAAACTACAGTGTGCAAACTTTCAACAGTTCAAAATAGAAATTCAAATGCTGCAGAATATTTCTATTCCAGATGGAACCTGATGTAGGAATAAATGCTGTGCAGTCTCCCACCATGGTGGTGTATGATAAATAACCCTCATTCTCTGTTTCATATCTACGTAGTAAAAAGTCTTAACTGATACAAAAAAAAGTCTCAAGAAGTAGTACACAAAATCATAAATCACCTCCATGTTTCTTTTTAACACATTGACAACAATATGTAGTTCATCAACAAATTAAAATTTCGACACATTTCCTTTCCAGTATTCTTTCAATTTTTAACAATTCATTAACAATGTTGTACTAATTTCAGTATTATACTTTTATGTGTAAGCCACTTTATTATTAAACACTGTAATATCTCATATTTAAGAGAGTTTACTTATATTACACTTTCATCCACAGTTAGAGGATGTACCTTAAAAGGTCATTATACCAAGCAGCAGGCTGTGAACCCACTGTTCTATCCAACTGGTTTGACTTTGGGCCACTCACTATGAGCGTTACCTCTTAATCTCTCTGGTATTCACCCTTTTACCCCTATACAGGGATCTGGATTTCGCTGTGAAGAGATCGCAAGGCAGCTACCTCTTGTGATTGGCCCATTATAGACAGCAGGTGGCCCAGCCGGCAAATAGACAGTGGTACTTGTTACCAAAGGGTCAGATAAGGTGGGTAGTTAAAAACACAGTGTAGTCAAGGCAGCGTACAATCGGAATCCAGCGACAGGCAGAGGGTCGTTACAGGCAGCACAGGTTTGAGAAACTGGGGTCTTGTACCAGCGAGCACAGATCAAAACAGAGTCAGAAAATAGCCAGCAGTCACACACATGTAGCAGACAGAAATGAACACCATCAGCTCTAGCAAGCTATGAACCTTTGCTCAGGCTAAGGAACAGTCTGGCTGGGAAATTCCCTGTTCTTCTAAGAAGTAGAGAGAGGCATAAGGGAGCCATAAGGGAGCTGAAGCATGGCGACTGAAGGTAAGCCTGCGATGAGGAATGCAACAAGGCAGGGCCGATTCTAGCATATTTGCTGCCTGAGGCGAATATTAAAATGCTGCCCCCCCCCCCGCTCCCTGTTAAGTAAATGCTGAAAACTTTACTAACAATTAACAACCCTACAGACAGCTCCCTGACACTGCGTGACTGACTACAGGTTCTGGGAGTTATTAGTGACATCTAGTACCTTATAGATGACAAGCTCTTCCATCAGGGGGACTTTATTCCGGGTTCTCCAATCCATGACGTATCACTGCTGAGTTCATGGCCAGATATCTTCAGCTCCGTGCAGCATCTCCACCCGGCGTCCCTAAAAATACCACAGTCACCTACAGTATAAAGTCTCCTGGATAACAACACTGTGCTCCTGAATAATATATACTCCTCACAACACAACTGACCGCACTCTCCACACATATAAAACATCCCGTCATTATATATATATATTCTACTGGAATTATAGCATGCACAGCAGCAATCAATATACAACACCCCCAATTTATTAATACAGACTTAAAGAGACAGGCGCGATTTATTTAGCTGGTGGACGATTCGGGCGTTAATGGACGCCCGAATCGCCCACTTTAGAGCGGCGAATTTCGCCGCCCTGTACAGGGACCCGCAATCTGCCGCCTGAGGCGAGATTTTCATCTCGCCTCATGGCAGATGCGGCCCTGCAACAAGGGGTGGAACCCATCGCCAGTGTTACAGAACCCCCCCCCCCCCCCAATGCCCCCTCTTCTTGGGACCAAAACCAAACAGAAATCTCTTGATAATGGCAGGGGGGACAATGTTCTCCTCAGGTTTCCAGGGCCTCTCTTCAGGACCAAATCCCTACCAGTCCACAAGATAAAAGGTTCTCCTTCCTATTCTCTTGCTATCCAGAATTGCCTTGGACTCATAAACATCAGTGGCAACACTAGGAGCAGGAACAGAACTCTTACTGGAGCGATTCAGAATCACTGGTTTGAGGAGAGAAACATGGAAGGATTTAAGTATTCTGAGGGTCCAAGGCAGGCGGAGCTTGTAGTTTACAGGGTTAATTTGTTGCAGCACTTCAAACGGTCCACGGAATCTAGAAGCAAACTTGTAGGAAAGCACCTTTAGATGGGTGTTTCTTGAGGATAACCAGACCTTTGTTCCAGGAGAAAGCTGAGGAGGTGGTCTTCACTTTATGTCAGCATTTTTGTTCATACAAGCTATTGCCTTTAAGATGGCAGATTTAGTTTGCTGCCAGATCTGCAGGAATGAACCATAATCCTTGTTAGCTGAAGGAACCAAGGAGTTAGCTGGCAAAGGAAGATGCACCCGAGAATGTTGGCTATATACAATGAAGAATGGAGATGAAGTAGATTAACTTGTATGGTTGTTATACAAGAATTCCGCCCAGGAAAGTAGCTGCACCCAGTCAACCTGTAGAGCAGAAATGAAGTGTCGAAGGTATCTCTCAAAGATCTGATTGACATGTTCAACTTGATCACTGTATTGTGGGTGGTATGTACAGGAGAAATCTAATTTTAATCCCACAAGATTACACAGAGCTCTCCAGAACTTTGATGTGAACTGGAAGCCATGGTCAGAGACAATGTGAAGAAGAAGTCCATGCAGGCAAAATATGTGCCTAATAAACAGAGTTGCCAACCGAGAAGCAGACGTTAGACCAGATACGGTAATGAAGAATGTCATCTTGGAGAAGCGATCCGCCACTCCCCAGATTGTAGTATAACCAGAAGAGGTATAGCAGGTCTGTTATTAAATCCATGGCAATATGTTGCCAAAGCAGTGGTAGTGGTAGAAGTAAGCCTGTGGATTTAAAATAGGCACTTTTGTTCTGGGCACATTTAGAACATGCAGAGTCATATTCCTGTATATCCTTAGGAAGTGTAAAGATCACTCCAAGAGATGTTTCCAAACTTCCATGGCTAATTTGATGGCCAAATGTTCATGATCTCCAATGAAATAGTTCCTTTCCAAAGAGGAGAAGAGCTTGGAGAAAAAGCCACAGGACAGGGATTTACCCGCAACTTTCTTGGTACAATTCTTTGCATTCACCCGGTTCTTAGTGAGAGCAGAGATAGGGGAAGTGAGTGAAGAGAAGTCTGGGATAAATTGCCTGTAGTAGTTTGCAAATCCAAAAAAGAGGTTGGATAGCACGGAGACCCAAAGGACAATGCCAATCAAGAGAATAATGTCTGCAGTGAAGGGACAACAGAAGAAGTGCCCAGAGCCTTGCCCACCAGCACCCCAACAGCACTGCCAGGATCGTAAGTGCCTAGCTTCTGGCAATTTTAGACATTTTGTACATTTATATGAAATTGCTTAATAATAGACCTTTACAGAGAGATTATTTTGAACAATGGGTGATAATATCTTTGCTTTTTCTATAAAACCCTAAATATTCCTGGCTATATGACTACTAAACGGATTGGTATAGATGTATCTTGAGGTTGTGTTCACACGTTCAGTTTCTCAGATGCAGTTTTCAATGTCCAAACCAGTAGACGAGAAGGAGAAGAACTTCTTTCAATGATATGTTCACACCCATTATGATCCACACTTGCTTTTGGCTTTGAAAACTTCATCTGAAAAACTGAACATGTGAATGCATGAGGCAAGACAGTGCACAGTTAGATGAGACAGTCTTATACTGTGCCAGATTTATCAGTATCTGAGGCTGGAAGATGGATCTCGTGATGTATAACAATTTCTAGTACTACTTCACACCTCCTATTAGTTGGCTTAGTTTATGCCATAAAAAAAGATAAAATTTCTGGTGCATTAACATTATGCTACTCCTCTTTTTCATAGACCACGCCCTTTTGTCATACTAGTTGTAGAAGTGCCTCAAAACTGTCTAAAATCCTTGATTAATGTGGCACAGACAGTTTTTTTTTGGTGCAAATTCTGTTGAAAAACCGATTGATAAATCCTCCACATTGTTTATATTTGAAAGAAGAATCAGAAATGCTAATGTGTTATCTTAGGGCAAAGAAAATGTAATGGATACATCCCAAATAGATAGAAGCTTTTTTGTATTTCTTTAAATGTATAACTGGGTATAGAAAACTGATATCTAACATCTGTAATTGGTCTGCATCCAACACCTCCACTAAACCTTTAATAAAAAATACTGCACTAAATGGTAGAATCATTGATGGTACTAAGCTTAGCGATAGAGAAGTTCAAATGTAACCTTATCCCTCCCAAACACATCTTGTAATCAGGAGTCCAGTAGGCAGTCCTACTTATTACATACAGCCATAGGACCAGGCAGTGGCCTGCTAAGCCCAGAACATTGTATATAAACTTTTATCACATATTCTTTTAAGTGTAACAATCTGCTTATCTTCGGCTGCCCTATAACATGCCTCCCACAGATATAGTTGGACACTTTAAAATCTGCACAGGTCCTCCTGCTCTATAACATGCTGCCTACTGATAGGACACCAGGTACATTCGTCACTGCTCCTTTTCAAAACATCTCATCTACAGACAAGACACTAAAGACAATCTAACATGCTGCCTGCAGGCAGAACACTTTGGGGGTCATTTACTAAGGGCCCGATTCGCGTTTTCCCGACGTGTTACCCGAATATTTCCGATTTGCGCCGATTGTACCTGAATTGCCCCGGGATTGTGACGCACGCGATCGGATTGTGGCGCATCGGCGCCGGCATGCGCGCGACGGAAATCGGGGGGCGTGGCCGAACGAAAACCCGACGTATTCGGAAAAACCGCCGCATTTAAAAACCGCAAAAATGTCGCTTGGGGAGCGCTTACCTTCACCTGGTCCGAGGTGGTGCATTCCGGCGTGATGAGATGACTTTCAGCGCAGCAGCGCCACCTGGTGGACGGCGGAAGAACTACATTCATAAATCCCGGCCGGACCCGAATCCAGAGCAGAGAACGCGCCGCTGGATCGCGACTGGACCGGGTAAGTAAATGTGCCCCTATGGGTACATTTATCACAGGCGTACACGCTGCGATCTAGTCGCAATTCCTGGCACAGTGGTGGCATAACTGTGCTGTGCTGCCGGCCGCCCACGTTTATCAGGAGGCTGGAACGGGTTTCGGGAGTAGGAAGGCAGCATCATACGCTGGTGCACTTAGCACTAGCTATGATCTATGTATAATCCGCTCAGGTTCACCTGCTATATAACATGCTGCCTGTAGCTGAAATACTATGTAAAATCTGCCCATCTCCTCCTGCTCTATAACATGCTTCCTGCTGATAGGACACGATCACTAATATTGACAAAGTTTCACAAAGTTCCTTCCATTGAACTCAATACAATTAATTTCTTTCAGCTTGCAAGCCAGTGTGCCCCGAGCCGAAGCCAGCGTGTCCTCCTCCACAAGGTAACAAGTATACATACAACATATATATAGAAACGGCATCTATAATATCTATGTGCTGTATATGGTAGAATTATACGTTTATTATTTGCATATTTCAGTATGTAAACCAGAGCCTGTGTGCCCAGAAAAGAAATGCCCCCCTCCTCAAGGTAAAAAAATATTTAATATTTTCTTAGTTGTTTAATATTGAGATGTAAAAATGTAGATGTTCAAGGACATTTATGGCATTTTCTATCAATATGTCACAAATATCCAAGATACAATACTCTTGTTGTATTAATGTAAAGAACTGAATTATGTGTGCGAGTATGACATTTATGATGGTCACTGATATAGTTTCATTTTTTAACTCCTGCAGAACAATGTAAACCAGTTCCCCATTGCCAGGAACAGGACAAGAAATGTGTGAAGAAGTAAAAACATGAATACCTCAAGACAAATACAATGAAACATGTTCCTGAATGTAATGCACATGTAATAATAATACAATAATAAACTTGTGAGCAAAAAAATACCATATTTCATTGATTTTATCTGATTACATTATTTCACCTGGGAAACTGCAAATCCCCTTTCAGATCCCCACGGCTTCAGCTTCACTGTTCAAAGTAGTTTGCTTTACATATGATGATATTCTGTACATAGGGCCGGGCAAGGGTAACAAAAATAAAGCTTACTAACCCTACTGTGGCTCTTGCATGGTAGCAAATGTCCTCAGCATCACTTATCACATGAACGTCACATGAATGTGATCAAGGGACGTATGCTGGGAAAAGCTGTGCTATCAAACTCATATTTAGACTGCATAGTAAAAATCCTCTTAAAGGAAATACAAAAATTCGGTGACAACTAATCCCCAGGGCCATATTTGCCACTAGGCACTGTGGACACAGTGGCTAGGACAGACAACTCAGGAGGGCAACTGGGCAGCAAAGTAATCATTAAAAAAATGTGGTTTCTCTCACCCTCTGGGGTTTGGTCGCTGGGAGCATCTGCCTACACCTCCTCTACTACTCCAGCTACTTCGAGAAGTATGCTTTTTACAGTGAGACACCATATTTTTTTTAACACAAATGAATAAACTATTATTGTATGCTGCAGCAAGGGGTACATGGAGAGAGCTCACCGGCTGAGTCATCTCCATACAGGGTAGGTGTTTGATGCATAATGCAGCAAACGCCCACAATCAGTGTTTGGATGTGAAAGAGTATGGTCTACCATATTCCCTGTTCCAAAAACAAACAACAGGAGGAGACTCATAATAGACCTTGACCAGTAAAGTAAGCCACTGCCTTTGGAAGTTAAACAGCTATAAAGCCAAGATATTTCTGGCCAATGCCAGAGTGATTGGTTTTAACTATAGAACCTCTTATTATCATTTCACCAGTATACCATTCAGAACCACTTCAACCCTTGTGTATTCACAACAACTATTAAGGCATAACAGTTTGTGCCACACTTAGATGACTAGGCCATTATAGCAGAGAATTGATCACTCTTAGCATATCATCTTCAGATGATAGTTTTTGTACCTTTTGACCCAACTCCATGAAAATGGATAAAACCGTTATCGCAACAGGAATGAATGTTCTTGATATTTTGTCTTCGGTAATAAAAGCAATAGAAAGGGTGAAGGTACGTTTCAAGCAACTACAATTCAACATTCTATCAACTTGGAAAGGATTAACAGTACTGGTCGGAAAAGAATCATCCCTCCTCAGTCAGTCTTAGCTGGTGGCAACACTTACAAATAAGTCATGCTTGTTTGGAACTTGAACATTTAACATGTTTAAAGAGGTCTGGAAAGCCTAAAATAAATATTTTTTTGCAATTTGACTTAACTTGTAGTGAATTTAGCAAAATGCCCACTCCTGGAAAGTTTGTTAACTATCTAAAATGTTTTCTGTTTATAAATAATCTTTCTCCCTGTAGAATAATGGACTTCAATTAGCACAGGAATGGACTTTTAAACAATCCCTGTTGGACATCAACAATTTGTTCTATAAGATCATTTCAGATGTCATTTTTCTTTTATGAAGTGGTAACATATTATGAAATGTTCCAAAACAATAATTAGTTAAAACTTTTTGGCCTCTTTTTCTTAAGGGGGTTTTCCCATGTAAAAAAAATTCTCACATTTCAACCATGTGGACATAAGACACAATATGCAGGACACAAAAAGGAGGGAGGGATGGAATAAAAGTTTTGGAATTTACTAGTCCTTACTCATACCAGTATGAGTAAGGACTAGTATTCTGTTAAGTTCTTCCATTCCCCCCCCCCCAATATTGTGTCCTGTATATTGTGTGTCTTAGTGTCCATATAGTTCCCTATAATGTTTTTCTGGGAAACCTTTTTAACATTTTTTTTTCAATAATGATTTAGTTTTCATCATGCTATTATGATTGTGAGTGCTAAATCCCAAAAACTTTTTTTTAATTAATGTCCTGCAAAAAGCAAGCCATAAAGGATCGCTGTATACAGAAACTTATAAAGGATTATGCCTTTTAGAATGTGGGATGCAAAACAAGCAAATTTCTCAACAAATGAGTTCTATATTCTGCAGAGCAAGTCAACCATAAAATATCTATATAGGGGGGCGTGGCTTGGCTATGGAGGAGAAAGCAAGCATGCTGGCGTATCTCCTGCTCCTGCCAGTTAAGCCAGATGAGATTATAACTCGTATCCAGCGATAAATTTATGGTGGCTAAGAAGAAATCATACAGGAGCATCAGGTGGACCCTTGCTAGCCCAGTCTCCCAGCAATGGCGAAGGCACAGGCTGCGGTGCACGTGGACCCTCCGGGAACACTACAGCAGCCCGGCTCCATCTGCAGTACAAGTACCTGAATCGCAAGGCAGCAGCACCTTACCGTCTACAGCTCCAGGCATCGGCTACCCACCTCCGGACATCCAGGCGCCATCTCACAGCTTGACCCATGTGGCCGAGATGGCCGCAGCATTCCCAGAGAACAGCAGTGCGGTGGCACCTATGGATTCACCGCAGCAGGCGCAGGCACAGACACTCCAGGAAAGAGTTCTTGCACTGGTACACAGTGCAGGGATGGCGAGAGAGTCTGTGGCCTGTGGTTCATAAGCAGGGAAGATGGCCCTATCAGCCCAGCCAAATGAAGGTACAGTGCCCCTGGCAGACACATCTCAGCCGCTCATCAGGGCAGACCGCTCTAAGTACCTGCAAGCCCTAGAAACCTCCAGAGCAACTGAATACTCCTTGGGGGGTCTCCTACTCATAAGTATGGCAAGTGCTGGTCTAGGAGTGCACCCACAGCCATGATGGGGAGCAATCACCGTCATGCGCGGTGCACACCCCCTGACTCACTGGGTCAGATGAACCCAGCTCTGGAAGGCCACAGGTCAGCTCAAGGGGTCTCCCTGTATTATGGCCTGAAGAAGTGGAGGGCTGGCCGTCAACCTCGTCAGTCCATATACTAGCACACTTCCCGCACCCATTAACCTCCACTCAACCTCCTTATGTGAGCTTCAGCCAAGGCCCATTTGATGGAAAGTGCTCATTGCCCAGTAACCTATCTTCAGTGGCTACATATAGGCTTCATCCTGTTATGATGTATGATCAAAGAACACTTGTGGAATTACGTGCCTTGCATACCCATCTTCGTACAATCCCAACCAGGGAGGACATGGAGAGCTATGTTGCCAGACTTGAACAATCATACAGCGCTGAAGTAAATGTCTAGCGAAATGATATACACAGAGTGGAAGCCAGGGTCTCTTCTGTGGAGGACATACAGCAAGGCTTAAGGAATAGGCTAGACACCCACAATGCTCCTCTTCATTATCATACTTAACAGTTACAATTTTTGGCTGATTAAATGGGCAATGCAGATAACAGAGGGAGATGCAACAGCATTAGGGTTCGGGGCCTCCCAGAATCAGTAGAGACTCTTTGCTAGAGGTCCCCTTAGACACCCCTCTGGAACTTGACCGGGCACACCGCTCTCTACAGGCTCACCCACCACAACAAGATCAACCCAGGGATGTTATATGCCGAGTTCACTGTTATCAAGTGAAAGACTCCTTAATGTCTAAAGCCCTAGCTGCTGGTGATATTCTATATCAGGGCACTTAAATACAATTGCTTCCTGATCTTTCACGTCTTTCCTTCCTTAAGCGCAAGGCGTTTGAACTGAAAAATCAACATATTCCTTATTTGTGGGGTTTCCCATTCCGTTTATAGGCTCGGCATTTCTGATCAGAGATATGTGGTGCGCCATCCTTGAGATATACCAGCTCTAGCTGCCGCTCTTAACATACCAGCACCAGCTGTACATGATTGGCCGACTCTACCTACACCTATGGGACCAGCTGTGCCACCACTCTAAGGCAGACCTCAGAGGCAGTTGGGCCAGATGCAGACCATTCATTCCCCGGCCTGATGGACCTTTTTACGAGGATAAATTCTCTCAACTACTCCTGACCATCTTATATCCTTTCATGACTTTTTTTTGTGATTGATTATGGTATAGGGGTACAGAACAAGGAGGCCCTAGGCACCTAGATTTGCCTCTTATCATTAGAGGTCAAAATATATATGTATATTTATACATATATATATATGTATATTTATCATTTATATATATGGGCGGATAGAAAGCTAGCGTCCCGTGTTTTCTTATATAAAGATTCAAAATGGGCCTCTAAACCAGACAATTTTGGGTGATTGGTGATAGTTTGATTATGGAAAAGCAAACATGAAAGTAGTTCTTCCCTTTTAAATTCTTTTTTATCCTTAAGGAAACATTAAGGGTTAAATCTCTTCAGATTACATACTACACTCACAGGCCACTTTATTAGGTACACCTGTCCAACTGCTCGTTAACACTTAATTTCTAATCAGCCAATCAATCACATGGCGGCAACTCATTGCATTTAGGCATGGTCAAGACAATCTCCTGCAGTTCAAACCGAGCATCAGTATGGGGAAGAAAGGTGATTTGAGTGCCTTTGAATGTGGCATGGTTGTTGGTGCCAGAAGGGTTGGTCTGAGTATTTCAGAAACTGCTGATCTACTAGGATTTTCACGCACAACCATCTCTAGGGTTTACAGAGAATGGTCCGAAAAAGAAAAAACATCCAGTGAGCGGCAGTTCTGTGGGCGGAAATGCCTTGTTGATGCCAGAGGTCAGAGGAGAATGGGCAGACTGGTTCGAGCTGATAGAAAGGCAACAGTGACTCAAATCGCCACCCGTTACAACCAAGGTAGGCAGAAGAGCATCTCTGAACGCACAGTACGTCGAACTTTGAGGCAGATGGGCTACAGCAGCAGAAGACCACACCGGGTGCCACTCCTTTCAGCTAAGAACAGGAAACTGAGGCTACAATTTGCACAAGCTCATCGAAATTGGACAGTAGAAGATTGGAAAAACGTTGCCTGGTCTGATGAGACTCAATTTCTGCTGCGACATTTGGATGGTAGGGTCAGAATTTGGCGTCAACAACATGAAAGCATGGATCCATCCTGCCTTGTATCAACGGTTCAGGCTGGTGGTGGTGGTGTCATGGTGTTGGTTGTCAGTGTGGGGAATATTTTCTGGCAATCTTTGGGCCCCTTGGGTACCAATTGAGCATGTTGCACGCACAGCCTACTGAGTATGTGATTGCTTGATGGCTACTTTCAGGGATAATGCGCCATGATAAAGCGGAATCATCTCGACTGGTTTCTTGAACATGACAATGAGGTTACTGTACTCAAATGGCCTCCACAGTCACAGATCTCAATCCAATAGAGCCATCTTTGGGATGGGTGGAAGGAGATCGCATAGGATGTGAGCCGACAAATCTGCGGCAACGTGTGTGACCATATTTCAATATGGCCCAAATCTCTGAGGAATGCTCCAGCACCTTGTTGAATCTATGCCATGAAGAAATTGAGGCAGTTCTGAAGCAAAAGGGGTCCAACCCGTTTACTAGCATGGTTACCTAATTAAGTGGCCGGTGAGTGTAATTTTAGTTACAATGCCACCTTTAACCACTTCTGTCGATGCCCCTTTTCGTATTTTACTCTTTTTCAAAATAAATAACTTATTTATTTTCTGTGTTGAGCTTTATAAAGGAATGTTTTCTGTGTTATAAATTGTACTTCCTATTGGCGGCATTAATTTTCATGCTGAGTACTGGGAACGGGAGAAAATTCAATACACTTGATGAAAAATGCTTCTTGCCATTTTCTCATAGGCTCTGTTTTCCGTTATTCTTTGGATCAGTGCATTATTAGGGGATACAAATTACATAGGTTTATTAGGTTTTAAAAAGTTGAAACTTTTTGTACAACAAATATTTATTTTGCTATCTTTTGATGCCTATCTTTGTCACCAAAATATTACAACAATAAAAACAGGAAAAAGGGGGATGGATATGATAACGGACATTGGCGCACATTTTAAGAACAGGGCGATGCACTAAATGCAGTTAGCCTGTGTTTATGTAGGTAGAGGGCGCCAGATTGAGGATTTCAGGGCCTGTTCTTTCATTAATATGGCGCTCACTGCACTGCTCCGACAGAGTGCCCACTCTGTTGTAACATAGGCTTGCGACACACTTCTGTCGGACTTTGCATGATAAATTGGCACATGGTCCGACTGAGCACTGAATTTGTGTGCATGATCCCTAGTGCAGCCGCGCCACAAAAGGGTCACAAAAGGTCGTGCATCAGTTTGCACCTGTTAAGAACTGTGCTAATAACTTTTTCGTTCTTGGTGTATGCAGTTGTGGTAGTTTCATGTATTGCAGAATACGATGATGTTTACATTGATACTATTTGGCAATATGACGACAATGCTGCATTCCAGACATTTTGGCGCTATGAGGTCCCTTAACATTTCTATATATTAATAGATTGGACTTGGGAACTTGGCAATATAACATGTACATGATTTTCATTGTTTATTTATTTTATATCAGTTCTAGGAATTCTGGGGTGATTTGACTGTGTTTATGTTTTTTACTTTATTTTTACTATGTTTTAGACCGTATAGGATCTTAACCCTAGGGGTCTGATGGATCATACCATAACGCCTACTATAGTATAGCAGTATATGGTGATTTTATGATAATCTGTTAACAGTACCAGCACACACTGTAACATCTCTTCACAACTGACAAGGGAGCAACTATCACAGCCAAAATGGCTGTCCATGTTCTACTGGCTGTTACATGGTGCTGGCCGCTTACCAAACCATATAAAGGTTAACACCTGTGATCAGTGTTGCAAAACTCAGTCTGTATGGAGAGGCTTCCATACATCTCTTACCTCACGTAGATGTACTAATATGCTGGTTTTCCGGCAAGGGGTTAAAACTGTATATAATATTGATCTTCTGTAGCCCTAAATTTTAAATGCAATGAAAATATAATAAAAATGAAAGAATGTAAAAAAACATAAATTTGATTTGAAACTTCAAGTGTTCTATTTATTCTGTCTCAGAAAATGCATTTCCCGTTTTCTGTGTTGGTTTAAACATGAGTTGGAAGTAAAACAAACTTGATTGATGTGTGACATTGTTAATTCAAAATTAAAGTCACGGGAATTTAAGTTAGAGTCCAAATGAGAAACAGTCATCATATCAATTGTATTTCAATGGCATCAGAGTGAAATTAGAATAAAATGCATACAGAGTTCAAAATAAAATAAAATACAAAAATACAAATCAATGCCATCAAGATATTTTATTCATGAGATGCCAATTGGCAGATCTAACATTATTCAGCTCACAGCAACCAAATATAGCCCACAGCTTCTGGGAGTAGTAATGTTTTGCATAACACTATAAGAAAACATAATGATCACAACAACATGGACACTATTCCTTTCTTCAAAATCCACAGATCTGTTTAAGGCTAGAACTGTCAAGTTTTTTTTCTTACATAAAGCTTGTGTCAGCATCATCAATCTACTTAATATTCTAAATGCAAATTCCAATCCAGAAGATAAAAAAGTGAAGATATTGAATATATAGTGTTAAATATATAAAGATATATTGTCATTTTGAGTAGTATTCCCAATAAGAATTAGTGTTTTTTATTTAGAGATATGAATCAATGGGCGGTCTCGACCAACTTGGTGGTCACTATAACCAGTGGACTCCAGGTAGCCCATTCTTTAAAACATGCTGAGCAAAAAGAGGGATTATTTGGAGGTTTTAGCCTTTTTCTGCTATTGGACTAGTAGACAGTCGTCTATAAAGACTTTTAAGGGGTAGACTTTTAAATATCAATCAAATAATTCATTGTGTTGTGTTAAGAAAAACGTTATACATTCCAATACTTTCTGTATCAATTTCCATGGTTTCTCGATCCCTGCTTGCTGTTCTGCTTCTATGTTTGTGGTATATAAGAAAAACGCTCCGGTGTTTGTAAACAGAGTGGACACTGGTCTAGTCAACCAAGCCTCTCTACGCTGGAGTATATGCAAACTTCATAGAAAAAGACACTTAGATCATGTATAGTAGAAAATACTCTTTAGTTTAAAAGACATAAGCATAGGACATCACCATTTTCGGCTAGCATGCCGTAGTCCATTTGTAGTAAGTCCACGCTCAAATTAGCTGAGGCTTTACTGGCGAACCAACGACGGGACTGAGTCTCCAGTCGTTCGGTTCCAGTAAAGCCAGTCAGCTAAAATTTGAGCTGGGACTATACAATGGACTACGGCATGCTGCGAATGGTGATGTACCTATCCTTATGTCAATATTTAAACTAAAGAGTATTGTCTCACTATACATGGTTCTAAGTGTCTTTTTCAAGTCTGTCTATTTTGTTTACTACCAGTGGAGAGAAATCTGCTCATGGTCATGTGATGGACATGCAGGTGCATGAGCCGTTATTAACCAGAGAGTAATCATTGGTGTGTGATACTAATGGCTCATGGACCTGCCTGTCATTCACAAGTCAATGGACAGATTTTTATGCTGTGGAATTAATTCAAGAAGCTTTCTATGGAAGGACAGCAAGCAAAGATCTAGAAAACCATGAGGAATTGATACAGAAAGTACATTGGATAATTGCATAATGTTTCCTGAAACATACAATATCAATAATTTGCTGAAAGTGGCAAACCCTTTGAATATAATAGCACCACAAATGCTCTACTGTGACTCAATCTACTGCAATCTACTTATAGCTGCAAGCTCTACAAAAAGGAAACAGTGACCCCGGTAATTAACATTCTTAAATTTCAACAGACATTGACCTAATCAACCACCACCCGTATAATGATAAATGGTTGAACACCTTCCATGGTTCTTTCGTGGCCTGGAATGATGGCCTCATCCAGAAGATCAACCCTGAAGCGTGATGTTAAATGGTTGCATAAGGTCATAGAGGTGAAGAGTTTATCAATGAATTTAAATATCCTCTTACCCCAGAACACCCCCTTCACTGTAATTGACAGTCCTTCATCCAGGGACATTACTATGCATCTCTCCTGATGTATGGCGCATAATGTCAATTACAGCATAGATGTTCTGAGGTGTGGAGAGCTTGACTTCAGCTACCCATTTCCATGACTTTCTACAATTATTTCGAAGTTGATTTTCTGATCGATACCATCACACTGGGCCATGAAAGAAACGTGATCTCGAAGGTGTTTAGATGCTTCACAACATACTAATAAAAAGTGGTTGATTAGGTTCATTTCTCCTGACAGGTTTCTTCTTACACTGAACAGAAGATTACATTTTCTCATATTTCATTGTTAAGATTGTTAGGTTACAAGATTAAAACCACATATGACCAAAACAAGTTTGGGATCATGGATTTCACAAGAACTAGACCTTTGGTATATACACTCACCGGCCACTTTATTAGGTACACCATCCTAGTGACGGGTTGGACCCCCTTTTGCCTTCAGAATGTTGGCCTCCCACTCTGAAGATGGCATAGGACTGTTCAACAGGAGGCAGCGCGGAAGTTCGATTCCTCCAGAGCATTTGGGTTGACATATTGACATTGATGGTTCCTACTACCACACTACTAGTGGCTCTGTCAGCCCAGCCCACAAGCAAACACAAAAAACGTGATAACGTTATTGTAGCCCTAAGCGGCTGTTGTAGAAAATCACTCCTGCCCGCAACACTATTCTAATAGAACACCCTAAACGCTTTCCCTGACCACAGCAGCTCTCTTCTCCCTAGCGCATCCAGACAGAGAATGATCCGAGCACGCGCGGTCAGCTGCTAGTCTATCCCAGGGTCACCTGAATCTGGCCAGCCAACCACTGCTATCGACGTGTAAGGGGACCACGTCATGCTGGGGTGGAGTTGCAGAGTCTCCGGGCTTGTGATTGGCTCTGTTCTGGCCGCCAAAAACAAAACGGCGGGAGCTGCCATTTTCTCCCGAGCGGAAGCGAAATACTCGTCCGAGCAACGAGCAGTTACGAGTACGCTAATGCTCGATCGAGCATCAAGCTCCGAACGAGTATGTTCGCTCATCTCTAGTCCTAAGGCTTCTGTAGGTCATGCTTGAGTCAAGGGAGCTGCCTTACATATAGCTAAAGGAGATGTGGTTTCCTTATCCTGGAAAACTGTTCTTTGACTGTCTCTGACGGTTTACTTGACAAAAAAATAAAAAGAAAAATCGCCACCACAGCTCACCACACTTCAATATAATGCAGTGCATAGAAAGAGAAAGGGTGTCACATGTGCAGGTAAAACACCGCACACATAATGGGTTTTGAATGATCGCAAAAAATTGTGAAAAAGAAGACACCTTTCCAGCCCTCCAGGAATGTCGTAAAAATGGAAAAATCGTGGACCATGACTGCGAGCATAATGTAATTGCTCGAAACGCGCAGTCCAACTGACTTTTTTTCATGTGATGGAATGTTCTTCTTTTTCACATTGTTGTGGTCCCTGACGGTCTGCTGTGTCTGACTACGCCATTATTCTCAGACAGTTTTCTGACCTTCTCTGTCTCCGATTGTCCTCTGACTTTTTCACACTGTCTCTGTCCTCTGTCCACTGAATTGTCTCTGACTTTCTCTGACTGTTCTCCTGACTGTGTCTCTGAAACTGTCAGGCATTGGATTGTCTCTGACTTTCTCTGACTGTCTTTGTCTAGGACTCTCTCTGTCTCTGACGTCTCTGACACTGTCTGATTGTCTCTGACTGTCTCAATTGTCCTTTTTTTCCACCATCGCTGGTTTTCTCTGCTTCTTCTCTGACTGTAACTGTCTCTGACCGTCTTGTATTTGTCTCTGACTGTCATTTGTTTGTCATAGTGTCTCATAGTAGAACTGTTTCTAGTTGCCCTTGCTAACAATCAGAGCTCAAGTTTCATTTTTCCCACAGCTATTTATAAAATTCTAACTGATCTCTGATTGGTTTCCATGGGCTACTGGAATTTTTTACCTCAGACAATTTCTGATAAATCTCCCCCTATCTCTATCTCTATCCATCTTCACCTCACACATAAACTCTTATACTCATTGCCTATAGTAACCAATCACAGCGGCAGAGCTCATATTAATGACCTATGACCAGAAAAGAAACCACGGCTCAGCTTCCAACAGTCACAAGCAGCAGCAGACAATGGCTCCTGTATATGGTGGGTAATAAGTGGATTTTGTAGAGGGCGGAGTTAAAATTCAGCTCAAAACCTGAGGCTATTAGTTTCACTTATTCACAGAGTGGCCGTGCAAATTTGGTGATTGTAAACGGACGATGCCAGATTCCTTTAGAGAAATACATACATGCACACACACACATAGATTATATACATACATACACACACATACACATACATACATTATACACACATACATCCACACAAACACACATGCATGCATACACCATCACATACAATACATAAATACACATACATATATACACATACATTACATACATTATCACACATACATAACATACCATACATACACACACACAACCACCACATGCATACATACACACACACCATCATACACAATACATCATACAATCTACTACAACCCATACTACAATATACACAACACACAGATACACACATGCACTTACCATACATATACACACACAGTTTATATATTAAAATTAACTTTATCACACATATTTTTTTCAATGTATATAAATTAAATTCCAGAACAGATGGTAAAGAAAAACATAACAGAGCACACATATAGTGTATACATTTGCCTATATAACCCCCCCCCCCCCCCCCCCCCCTAAGCCCCCCCCCCCCCCCCCCGTTTCCAGCCCACCCACTTCCTCCCTTCCAACTGCTCTGGCCATGCATAAATCAGTAATGGATGTTTTTTCTGGTGCCTATTGTGACTCCATATCCTCTGTGCGCTGCCCATTTTGCTTCTTGCTTTATCTTGGGCTTTTCCTTCTCTCAGCCATTTGAGTGGAAGAACTTCATGACATTATTGTCGCTCCAGTCTGGGGTCATTGCTTCTCTGATCTATCCAGCATTTGTTGTCTGTTTTCGGAAAACCCAATAGCTTCTTTTTCTTCCTCAACTTATTTTGACTTATGTATCAGATACACGGAATGTCCTTTTGGAAAAAAATGTATAGTTTATATAACCCAAATAACTTCCCAAAGAATGAAAGTAATGATAGTATATAAGTGTGACACAAGCCGTCCCATACACAGGCGAAAAAGAAAGGACAGCACCATGATCTGATACATTGTAGTAGGCCGCCAGGTTGATGGTTTGCCATCTGGTTAGTTTTATACGTTTTTATATGAAGACTGATTGAAGCGACGGCACAAGCTGTATGATGTACAGTACAATATGAAGGCACAAATTTCCCAATGCAAATATTAACACAATCATGACACTTCTTTCGGGAACCCGATTGCCATCGATGCCGATACATTCTGCATCGTAGATTGAGGGACACCAATGTATTCTGCCCAAATAAAAAGTGACACGTACCACAATGATATCAACGCTGGCAGCCCCCATAAGATGAGCAACTTTCTTCTCCCATCATCACCTTAAGACGTAAATGGGACGTGATGGAAGTTGGAGTACTTCAGGCAGAAGACAATGGAGAGCAGAGTCATCAGCAGGTTCTTAGGTGACCAGAGAAAACTGCAATCCTATTAATAACATACAATAGAAGATACAACCTGTGATTTAAGAGTATGGGTCAGAGGAAGTAAGAAAAGAGGACACCTGGGGAAGAGATCCTGATCATCGCGAGGCTGGTGATACTTGGTCTACATGAGATATAGATTTTCTCTTTCATCCAATCCAAGAGATTCACGGCTACAATAAAGGCATTTTATCAGGACCCCGTGATACAGAGTATCCCAGCCATCATATATGGAGAAAGACCTGGAGGTTCATGGACCTGGACATGTCCCTTGTCCAAGTGCAATAGTATAAACATCAACAAGATCATGAACTAATATCAAGTGTAATGGAAATCAATGCTGTATATCATGCAAACTAGGTAAGCAAACACTGGGCAGCTTCCGGCTCGTCCCAACATCTTGTGAATCGAGTGATTGCGTCTACGATGAATCATGTCATTTTCAGGTATGAGAACAGAACAAAGGGTCAGGGGAGACATGTCTTGTCTTTAAGATCATAGGATCAGGGGATTGTCCAAAATGTGTCTTTTTAAGAGGTGGCAATTCTCAGATGAGTTAGGCTATATTCAGACAAACGTATGGGAGACGTATATACGGGCAACGTATATATGGCCGATATACATCCCCCATAGACGCTAATTGGTGCATGGCAGCCTACGGGAGCGTTACGGTGCAGCACACATGTCCTGGCTTTCGATGAAGTGCGGCGCCGTGCACCATATTTTCCTATGCAGAGGGCCAAGGGTGAGTGGCGCTCTCCCCCTCCTCCTCTCCCCGGCACTGCCGTGCGCCCGCCGTGCTACGGTATGGCGGGCAACGGCAGTGTGAATCTAGCCTAACTATATGAGTAATAGAATGTGTTGACTGCTAATTGACTAGGATAACCCTCCAATATCAAATTACAAGAAAGAAACCCCAAAATATAAACAACACCTTTAATGCTTTCAGGACCAAGGTTTTTATATACCTCAATAAAAATTGTCTTTTAGATAAATATATTTTATAGGAAATGTGGGGGATTTAAGTCAGTTTACGATGAAGTACTTCAGTATGGTACAAGACGGGTCTGAGCTAAGACCCCAGGGCTGTCCATAGTAAATGCCTGTAAGGTCCTGTCACACACAGGATCTTACATGCTCTACTAATCTATGATTACATGGGCTGACAGTTATAATACCCTGCAATATATCAGTATTACAAAGTATTCTAATGAACAAGACTGCTTGTTCATGTCTTATAGTTGGACAAGTAAAAAAGAGTAAACAGTTTTTGAGGTGCAGATTTGAAATATGATATATTATTATTAGAGATGAGCGAGCACTAAAATGCTCGGGTACTCGTTATTCGAGACGAACTTTTCCCGATGCTCCAGTGCTCGTCTCGAATAACGAGCCCAAATCAGTCATGGGAGACTCGAGCATTTTTCAAAGGGGACCAAGGATCTGCACAGGAAGCTTTGGCCAAGCACCTGGAACCTCAGAAAAGAGGAAACACCACGGAAATGGACAGGAAACAGCAGGGGCAGCATGCATGGATGCCTCTGAGGCTCTGCTTAATACGCACCATTATGCCAAAATTATGGCACAAGCATGGCCATGACAGAGTGAACCGAATGAGGCTAGATAGCATCTAAAACATCCATAGATGACCCTGACACTATAGGGACGGCATGCAGAGGCAGTGGCAGCAGCGAGCAGCTAGAGAGGGTCCTTGGCAACATACCCCCAAATGGACTCAGGCGAAAAACCAATGGGGGCAGAGAGGAACCAAAGGGGTGAGCAAGAAGCGCTCAAATAATATCGGTAAATGATAAATTTTTGCCAGTATATTTTTGTGGATTACACAGCAGGGTGGCGACAAGTTATACAATTTTTGATGAGGAAGAGCCATGAAACACAGCTCGTTTGATAAGGGGCCATGTATGGAGCAGCGAACTAGTAGTAGAATTAAAGCTGCTGCAGTTAAACTATGTTAGTTGGATCTTAGATGGAGCTGGCGCTCCGCTGCCAGGCGAGCTTTCTCCATACCACCCTGTCTCTAACGCTACTTCCCCAAACCAGCACTTCTAAGAACCTTTTGTATAAGATCAAGTGTAGTAGCGTTCGTATAGTTTAAGGATGGATTGTGACGGGTGAGGGAATTGTAAAAACAGATTGCGCAAGAAGCGGCTGAAATAATATTGGTAAAATGATAAAGTTTGCCCGTATATTTTTTGGTGGATTCCAAACAGCAGGGTGGCGACAAAGTTAACAATTTTGATGTGGAACCATGAAACAAACAACAATTCTGACCGGAACAACAGCCCTCGTTTTGATAAGGTGGACCATGTTTGAGGGCAATCTATATGGACTACTTTTTTGGAGGCAGCTATGGCGATGACGTGTGGAGGTAGCAATGGGACAAACGTGTGAAGGCAGCTAACAAAAAGACGCCGTGTGAGCTGCTATGGAGCACAATGTAATTTGACTAGTGCCCTGTAGGTGCAGTCCAAAAAAGTTTTTTCAAACCAGAGGAGCAGGTCTAGCTGGTCCTGCCAAAAAAATTACATAGATGAGTGCCTTGTATGTGGCAGTCCCAAAAAAAAATATTCAACCAAGAGGAGCAGGTACTGGTCCTCCAAAAATTTAAATAAGTTGAGTAGCCTGTTTATGTGGCAGCTCCAAAAAAGTTTCAAATCCCAGAGGAGCGGAGTGGTCTCCAGAAAAATGACATAGATGAAAGTGCCTGGTAAGTAAACAAAACATTGTTTTAAAATAAACATGAGGACCGTAGTTGGAGCCTCCAGAAAATTAAATAACATAGAGTACTATAGGCCAGAGGCCAGTTGGCCCTGGCAAAAAAATTGCCAGGTTTTCTCCATTCTGTTCCTCTGTTAGTGTACAAAGAGGGGAGAAGGATGAACAATGAGAGAGGAGTGCATACTTATTCAGTTCCAGCTTTCTTTCACCTTGGTTAGAATTGAAATGTGGAGAAATCCACCGGCTTATATTTTATCATCTTGTAAGCGTCAGCCTGTCAGCCGGTGTCCAGTCGACAGGCCGTTACCTTATTCGGTGTGATGCCCACCCAGCTGCCCTTGAAACCCGCTCGACAACACTGCTACGTCAGGGCAGCAAGAACCTCCCAAAGGCCGTACAGCTGCCATTTCGTATTTGCCAAACATGTCCCCACCTTTGAAACCCAGTAGTTTTGAGGGAGCTGTGTGATCATTTAGGACGATGGTAGTCACTAACGTATTCCCTCACCATCTTTTTTCTGTAAAGATCACAGCCCTACTACTCTGCCGAGACTGGGGACAGGCTGACAGGTCTTCGGTGGTGGGACATAAAACAATGGCAAGGCCTTGTAAACAGCGTACCCCTGCCAGTTCTGGACAAAAGCCCTGCCCTGGTCGCCTACCCTCTCCCTTAGCTACTTTGTCCCGCAGAAGTACACGTCCCCTGTCCCTGCCGCTAGCGCTGTCAGAGAGGGAATACTGTTTTCAGTTCATTTCAGTGTGCACCCAGGGCCTGCTGGTATTCATAACTTTCTCACTCCTTTCCGTCCTTCCTCTCCAGGGTTTGAAGTGGAAGAAGATTTTTGCTTGTACCGTGGGTCCAGGAGAGTGAATACCCAGTTAATATCGGGCTGGAAATCAATTATTTTTAACGCGTAGGGTTCCACGGAGATGGCATAGCCTAGCATGAACATCTGCCATATGCGCCAGAAGTCCCAACTCGCAATAATTCACTCCTCTCTGGCCTTACGTCCATGTTCCCAAAAATAAAAGGTTCTAAGCATGGAGGACGATTGCACAATCCAGGATGGATTTCACTTTTTTGGGTCCATTTGAAGACCCGGGGCAGACACAATATAAACCAGAAATGTTTGGAAGTTTTTCAAACAGGAATTTCTCATATTGGCATGAGGATTGTTTTCCTGAGCTGCGACAAAATAGATGCACATTCCACGATCGGCATGTATGTCAACAATCGCGAGAGTAGATCAGGATGTCAGGATGTCAGGATGTCACCACCACGCAGAATTCATAAATGTCCGGAAGATATGTTCAAATTCTTGTGCACACAGCTGGGGCCTTACAAAGTTCACAGGGCATCACAGATACTCGTAGACCACTTGGGTGTTGAATGTGGTGTTCAATTTGTCACCTTCACGGATACAGAACAGTGTAGCCCTTTCAGAGATCCAACGTAGAGAAGCCTTAGCTCCATAGTATCCTATCAAGAGTTTGAAGATAAGAGACAATGGATACTTGTTTTTGATGCACTATGTAAGGTCGAAGAGATCCATCCTTCTTCGTACAAAGAAAAACCCAGTTCTGCTTGAGAAGAAGACTTCTATTAATTCCTCTCTAGGTTCTCCTTAACCCTTAACGCTCTGCGCCGTAGCTCTACGGGCAGAGGTATAAGGGATGTATGAAGAGGGCTCACGGGCTCTGAGCTCCTTCATACAGAGGTGGGGGTTTTTGCTTTTGCACAAAAACCCCCCACGCTATAACCGCGGTCGGTGCTTGCACCGATCGCGGCTTATTAACACGTAACGCCGCCAGCAAAGTCGCCGCGGGCGTTTAAAAGACGGCGGCGCCGTGGGCGCCGCCATCTTTTTTCGATCGCCACGCCCGACGACGTCATCGGGGGGCGGCGATCAGGTTCAATGGTAGCCTCGTGTCTTCTTTTGACCGAGGCTATCTGGCAGCTGCAATTGGTTACAATGAGCCAGTGGCTCATTGTAATGATGTGCTGCAAAAATGCCATATATTGCAATACAGAAGTATGCGTATAGTGTAGCAGCGATCTGACCATCTAGGGTTAATGTACCCAGATGGTCTAAAAGGTAGTGAAAAAAAAAGAAGAAAAAAAAAGTTTAAAAAATAAAAAAAAAATTAATAAATATAAAAGTTCAAATCACCCCCCTCCCTATAGACGGATATAAACATAACAAACAGTAAAAAATCACAGACATATTAGGTATGGCCGCGTTTCCAAAATGCCCGATCTATCAAAATATAAAAACGGTGTACGGCCGGCGGTGACCTCCGAGGCGGGAAATGGGACGCCCAAATGTCCGAAATGCGACTTTTACACTTTTACATAACACATAAAATGAAAAAAAAAAATGATCAAAATGTCGCACAGACCTCCAATGGGTAGCAATGAAAAACGTCGCCTCATTTCGCAAAAAATGACCCCTCACACATTCCGTGCGCCAAAAGTATGAAAAAGTTATTAGCGTCAGAAGAGGCAAAATTTTTTTGTTTTTTTTTGTACACATTCGTTTAATTTTTGAAAATGTATAAAACACAATAAAACCTGTATAAATTTGTATTCTCCGCGATCGCACCGAACCAAAATAAAGTAGGCGTGTTATTGGAGCGAAGAGTGAAAGTCGTAAAAACTGAGCCCAGCAAACTGAGCACGTGCGGTTTTTTAAATTTTTCCACATTTGGAATTTTTTTTCAGCTTCGCCAGTACACGCATGTTAAAATAAATAACATTACGGGAAAGTAAAATTTTGACGCACAAAATAAGCCCTCACACAGGTCTGTTACACGGAAAAAAATGAAAAAGTATGGATTTTTTGGTGGAAGAGCGAAGACAATGAGGCGAAAAACCCTGCGTCCTTAGGGGTTAATATAGGCAGACATGGCCAGAGCTTCTGGCAGAGACAGAAGATAAACCGATGCACGGAGGTAGATTCCTGACACATATCAATTGGCAGTCATATTTACAATGTGGTGGGAGAGTCTCAGCCTTCTTTTTTCTGAAGACATCCAAATAGGCAGCATACTGTGGAGGCAGGTCAGGTAGCGGCTCAGGGTCAAAGAAAACAGGAAGGACCTTAGACATACAGGTCCTCTGGCAGCAGTACCCCATACAGGACTTCAGCGGTGTCCCAATTGAAGACAGGGAATGGGCGTCGGAACCAGGGGAGACCCAGAGGAACTTGGTCTCGGAATTGTATGAGTCAGCAGAGGTAAGCAAAGCCGCTGAAAAGTTTGATGCCAGTCTCAAAATCCTCTTCTCAACTAGATACCTCATTGACACCTTCATGAAAATGCATGACTATAGTGTAGCCAACACATAAGGTCACAAGGAGGTGCACATCTCTCCTTAGCTAGCTCATCTTTGATATAAGAAACAAGAACACTTCCCAAGAAACTAAGGATCATTATCAGGTTATTCTTGTTGCAAGAATCTGGAAATGAATGGGCGTAGTGTCCCAACAGACTGTCTGTCCGGGCTCAGACGAAAGCAAGCAGATGACAGCAGGTGAAACCTTCCTGGTTCCTCAAAAACTGTCTAAAATTATTCTGAAAGTTGATAAACTTGCTGTTTCAGGACTCCACACTCCAGAGAGAAATTTAGCCCAGAAAAAGCTTCACAGAAGCAAAGAAACAATGAATCCCCTAGAATACCACAGTAGGAAAAGAGAGCATGCAACTCAAAATGGATAGACATGTTCAAGAAACCACAAACAAGCTTTAGCACTTCCATCATAGTGAGGCAGGAGAGGTAGCTGGACAGCAGGACTGACAGAAGCTGTAGCAGAGACTGAGGAGCAGGTAGTAGGATGGGAAAAAACCTGCTGTACTACTGAGTAGATGCAGGTGTTACAATAGTTTGTACAGCCTGAACAGCTGATCCCGACGTTGGGGGCACGCAATGCAGTATCCACCAGAAAAGCTTGCACCGGGGACGGGGGTTGGCCAGCGGGGCGGCCATGGCCTGAGCAACTGTGACAAGCAGTGGCTGTGATCCCAGCTATTTAACTGGTTTGAATTTGGCAACTCAAGAGCGTTATCTCTGGATCTTCAGTATGCACACTTTTACCTCTACACAGGGATCTGGACTTTGCTGGGAGAGTTCGCAAGGTGGTGCTTGTAGGTCCCAGTGTGGAAAGCAGTGGCCAAGTAGGCACAAGAGACAACTGGCATGGTACCAAGGGGTCGAAAAGGACAGGTGGTCAGAAATAGTTCGTGGTTTCCAGTGTGGATTAGCAGCTGGCCCAGTGATACAGAGACACTGCTACATGGTACCAGGGGTCAGCTCAGGCGGGTAAAAAAATTCTATAAAGTGATCAACAAGGTTGTACAGTCCTAAAAATGATAACATTGTAAACGTCATTAAAATCTGACAAAAACGGCACCACCCATAGCTCGTACACCAAAAGTAAAAAAAAAGTATTAGCCCCAGAAGATGACAAAATCCCCCCAAAAATTTTTGCACAGGAGTTTTAATTTTTTAAATGCATGAAAACATATAAAACCTATTATAAATTTGTTATCCCTACGTAATCGCACCAACCAAAGATAAAGTAGACTGTCATTGGGGCGTACAGTGAAATCCGTAAAATCCAAGCCCACAAGAATATGGCACAAATGGCTTTTTACTAATTTCACTGCATTGGAATTTTTTTACCCCGTTCCTAGTACACGGCATGAATATTAAATGCCACCATTTTGTAAGTGTGATTTGTTACGCAGAACAATAAGCTGTCTCACACTGGAAAATAAAGTTACAGATTTTGAATGTGAGGATTGAATGAAAATGAAATGCAAAATGAAAAAGGGCTTGCGATGGGAAGGGATGAAAGATAATCTGGAAATTTTTACTTCGCTTTCAACTTTGCCAAGCAGTCAGCGCCATAGCACTAAATGGCTATTAGGCTCTTTTGCCTCTTTTTGTTTAGTGTGCAATCGCCATAGCTCAATGCTATGAGGTAGCAAACTACCCACCTAATAAGATACTATGGAGACATTGCATATTTTGTGGTTGCATAGAACAGATTAAGAATTTGAAAAATTGTATTAGCATTTTATCATGCATTTTATCATTATTAGCCTGAATTTTAAATGTAGAAAAACCATGAGTCATTGAATGTTTTCTTTTATTTTAAATACTGTAAATTTTTCGTGTGCTGTCACTGTGAACCTGCTTCTTGTAACTGATCTTTATTTGAAGCATAGCCAAGAAGTAACATGTCAACAGCATACTTCGCTTTGAGATGTGGTAATGATGCCTGAATATCTGATTCCTTTACCCATGAAACTGTCAAATTGTCTTTCTTTCAAATATATTTGTGGCATTGTCCAGCATTTTTCCTTTTACAAGAACATTGTCATCTTATGTGAGCAGTTCAATAAATTTAATTTAAATATTGACCGTAACCGAGAAATAAAATCAATGTTTACTGCTTAGGACAAAACTATGAAAATGTTGAAGATGATCTGCTTTAGGTATCAACATATTTTGATATTATTTATTTATATTATATGCAATAATTTGCCAACAAGTTTTTTTCCGGACATGTTCCCTATCCTGGATGAGCTAAACTTTCTATTTTTTGTTTTCCAGACCCTCAGCAGACAACTCACATATGCGATTGGATTGTGTAGACTGCCATTTTCAGTATATAGTAGACACTTTTGATAATTTTACTATTGTCTTGTTTAGTCTTCCATGTGACCCTAGAAACAAGTGGGTACTTATAAGATGTAACACGTTGTCCATTTTCATCATGATTACTTTACTTCATTAGTCGAAGTATAGACCTCAGGTTTGCATAGCTTTGGTTAACTTGTTAATTTAGACTGCAACTATTCCACTGTGGTCAGATGCTACGTGATGGCCTTCAAGAGCAGGGTGGCAAAAAGAAAGATATTATCGGAAACTACGTAATACAAGGAAAAGCATAAATATGAGCAAAGTATACCCAGGACTTGGACACGAGGAGGAAGAAAAGAGGAAAAAACGTTGGTGTTTGGACAGCCCCACAATCCTTAAGTTTGAAGGGGTATGGATGACACGACACACGACATTTGAGTACACACAACTTACGCTGCACAAGTGACTAGGCAGAGTGCCTGATGGACCATCTAGTCAAGACAGTTGGAGGCTAATGTGATGGTTGGGGCTGCCTTTGAGCCTGGTAAAGTGAGAGATTTGATACAAGGTCAAAATGATTTTGATAAGAGCCTATCATCTCATTTAAAAAGGACAACCTGTGGAAAGCGCTTGATTAGGAGCCAATTTCAACTACAACAGGACAATGACCCAAAAGCACACCTCAAATTATGCATGAACATTTAGGGAAGACAGCCGCATCGGATTCCTGATCTGTATGCGTGGCCACAGCCCAGGTCACAAGATCTTCAACCTCCGATTGAGAGTGTTGTGGAGCAGTTCGCCATATGGTGGAAAAGGGCCCATACAAGCCACACTCAACGTGTCGGGCGAGAGGCTTCTGAAGCGGATGGGGTTAAATTCTCCGGAATGAGTACTCAGCAATATTAACATACGATGGAAAGGGACTCATCTTTGTGAACATAAGTTTTAACAGAGAAATTATGATTCAATGAAAAATAACAATAGAGTTTTACAATGTTGGACTAAAGATTTTTTTTACATTTGTACCTCATTTGAAACAAGGACACAAACAACTTGTCGGGTGATCCCAACTCGATTGTATCATTCGCTTACAACTATCCCGACAGTGGTAGTATCAAGGTAGTATTTCAACGTGCATCATGAGTTTTCTCTGGTCTACAACTACGGCCTCATGATCTGAAAGAGTTGAGACGGGCCGCAAACATGGCCTGTGTTACAGGTCAATGCAATAGGCTAAATGACAGGACTGGCCTCCACACATGGAATTTCCAGCCCTGCGACAGTGTTCCCGTGATGGTGAGGCAGTTAATATGGGCACATTAATGAGTGGTGTAGTTGGCGCGAGTTGTGACTAGAACCCTGGTATGTGTAAAAGAGTAGACATTATCGTGACAGCGCAAAGTACCAAAGAGATTTTGCCAAACAATTTAAAGCATGCCAATGTAAACTCAGGTCCAATCACACCTATTGTGAAAATCTCTTAGGTTAATGCTCAAAACGGATATGACCAGAGTACAAGTAGCAATGAAAGAACAAGTAGCAGACACACCCCAGATTGGAAAGTAGTGGTTCTGTAATGGATGATCTGGTGGACGAGATTAACCATTTTTATGTTCACTGTGCAAACCAACGTTTTGGATATGTGTTTTGTTTTTGTCTAATAACGTAAAGACAGGCAGCATAGGTGCGAAATATTTCGTCATTCTTAAAATGCGGGTTAGGCATGAGGGTGTGGATTGTCAACAACACCAGAAATGTTTGAACAGGTATTTCAGTCATAAGGTGTAAAAGATGGGGCAATAGACAAGAAAAAGGATAGTACACTAGGAGAGAGATGTGGAGGAAAGAAGAAGAGGCGGCAAAAACACGCAAGCAAGAGCACTCTCTTTTGTGCACAATAGGAACCAGAACGAGGCAACAGTAGAGAAACCACAAGTTGGGGAATTTGGCTTTTCACAAAAAAATGAGAAGCAGGTCTCACTGTGGACCAATGTAACACAAAAGAGGAGTATGGAGAAGATAGGAAAACTTGATGCTCCCTGAAAATCATCCAGCACACTCCGGTTTGGCAAAGTGGTGGAAGGTATTTGATGGGAGATGCACACACAGCCCTTACATGTGCTAGTCAGATAGTAGGCAGAGACAGTGCCTGTCATCGAAGGAATGTATTCGTTGCTTGAAGACCACTTGAAAAGGGCTGGGAATTAGAGAAGTCTGGGATAAATTGCCTGTAGTAGTTTGCAAATCCCAAAAAAAGGTTCGATAGCATGGAGGACGATGCCAATCCAGGATGGATTTCACTTTTTCCATTTGAAGACCCTGGTCAGACACAATATAATCAAGAAATGTTGGTGAAGTTTTTTCAAACAGGAATTTCTCTAATTTGGCATGAGGATTGTTTTCCCTGAGCTGCGACAAAACTAGATGCACATTCCACCGATGTGTCACCAAATCGGGAGAGTAGATCAGGATGTCATGGATGTCAGGATGTCACCACCACGCAGATATTCAATATGTCCCGGAAGATATTGTTCAAATTCTTGGCACACAGCTGGGGCCTTACAAAGTTCAAGGGCATCACCAGATACTCGTAATGACCGTCTTGGGTGTTGAATGTGGTCTTCAATTTGTCACCTTCACGGATACAGATCAAGTTGTAGCCCTTTCAGAGATCCAACTTAGAGAAGCCTTTAGCTCCATATATCCTATCAAAGAGTTTGAAGATAAGAGACAATGGATACTTGTTTTTGATGCACTATGTAAGGTCGAAGAGATCCATCCTTCTTCTGTACAAAGAAAAACCCAGCTCTTGCTTGAGAAGAAGACTTTCTATAATTCCTCTCTAGGTTCTCCTTAACCCCTTAACGCTCTGCGCCGTAGCTCTACGGCGCAGAGGTATAAGGGATGTATGAAGAGGCTCACGGGCTGAGTCCTCTTCATACAGAGGTGGGGGTTTTTGCATTTTGCACAAAACCCCCACCGCTAATAACCGCGGTCGGTGCTTCACCGATCGCGCTATAACCCCCTAAACGAACGCCGCCAGCAAAGTCGCCGCGGCGTTTAAAAACGGCGGCCGTGGGCGCCGCCATCTTTTTTTCGATCGCCACGCCCCGAACTCATCGGGGGCGGCGATCAGTTGCATGGTACCTCGTGTCTTCTTTTGACACGAGGCTATCTGGCAGCGCATATCGTTACAATGAGCCAGTGGCTCATTGTAATGAATGTGCTGCAAAAATGCCATATATTGCAATACAGAAGTATTGCAGTATATGTAGCAGCGACTGACCATCTAGGGTTAATGTACCTAGATGGTCTAAAAGGTAGTGAAAAAAAAGAAGAAAAAAAAGTTTAAAAAATAAAAAAAATTAATAATTTAAAAGTTCAAATCACCCCCCTTTCCCAGACGGATATAAAACATAACAACAGTAAAAATCACAGACATATTAGGTATGGCCGCTTTCCAAAATGCCCGATCTATCAAAATATAAAACGGTTACGGCCGGCGGTGACCTCCGAGGCGGGAAATGGCGCCCAAATGTCCAAATGCGACTTTTACACCTTTTACATAACATAAAAAAGAAATAAAAAATGATCAAAATGTCGCACAGACCTCAAAATGGTAGCAATGAAAACGTCGCCTCATTTCGCAAAAATGACCCCTCACACATCTCCGTGTGCGCAAAGTATGAAAAAGTTTAGTAGCGTCAGAAGATGGCAAAATTTTTTTTTTCTTTTTTGTACACTCGTTTAATTTTTGAAAATGTATTAAAAAACACAATAAAACCTGTATAAATTTGGTATCTCCGCGATCGCACCGAACCAAAGAATAAAGTAGGCGTGTTATTTGGAGCGAAGAGTGAAAGTCGTAAAAACTGAGCCCACAAGAACCTGACGCACGTGCGGTTTTTTAAAATTTTTCCACATTTGGAATTTTTTTTCAGCTTCGCAGTACACGCATGTTAAAATAAATAACATCGGAAAGTAAATTTGTTACGCACAAAATAAGCCCTCACACAGGTCTGTACACGGAAAAAATGAAAAAGTATGGATTTTTGAATGGAGAGCGAAAAATGAGGCGAAAAACCCTGCGTCCTTAAGGGGTTAATATAGGCAGACATGGCCAGAGTCTCTGGCAGAGACAGAAGATAAACCGGTGCATGGGAGGGAGATTCCTGACATCATATCAATTGGGCAGTCATATTTACAATGTGGTGGGAGAGTCTCAGCCTTCTTTTTTCTGAAGACATCCAAATAGGCAGCATACTGTGGAGGCAGGTCAGGTAGCGGCTCAGGGTTCAAAGAATAGACAGGAAGGACCTTAGACATACAGTTCCTCTGGCAGCAAGTACCCCATTACAGGACTTCAGCGGTGTCCCAATTGATAACCAGGGAATGGCATCGGAACCAGGGGAGACCCAGAGGAACTTGGTCTACGGAATTGGATGAGTCAGCAGAGGTAAGCAAAGGCCGCTGAAAGTTTGATGCCAGTCTCAAAATCCTCTTCTCACTAGATACCTCATTGACACCTTCATGAAAATGCATGACTATACGTGTAGCCAAAACAATAAGGTCATCCAAGGAGGTTTGCACATCTCTTCCTGCTAGCTCATCTTTGATATAAGAAACAAGAACCTTCCCAGAAACTAGAGTATCATTATTCCAGGTTACTTCTGTTGCAAGAATCTGGAACTGAATGGCGTATTGTCCAACAGACTGTCTGTCCTGATGCAGACGAAGCAAAGCAGAGGCAGCAGGTGAAACCTTTCCTGGTTCCTCAAAAACTGTCCTAAAATTATTCTGAAAAGTTGTCAAACTTACTGTTTCAGGACTCCCACACTCTCAGAGAGAATTAGCCCAGGATAAAGCTTCTCCAGAAGCAAAGAAACAATGAATGCCACCTTAGAACTCACAGTAGGAAAAAGATGAGCATGCAACTCAAAATGGATTAGACATTTGTTCAAGAATCCACAGCAAGCTTTAGCACTTCCATCATAGTGAGGCAGGAGTGGTAGCTGGACAGCAGGACTGACAGAAGCTGTAGCAGACTGAGGAGCAGGTGTGGCTGGGACCTGCTGTACTACATGAGTAGATGCAGGTGTTTAACAATAGTTTGTACAGCCTGAACAAGCTTATCCCGACGTTGGTGCAGCTCATGCATGTCCACCAGAAAAGCTTGCACCGTGGACGGGGTTGGCCAGCGGGGGCCATGGCCTGAGCTAACTGTGACAAGCAGTGGCTTGTGATCCCACTGCTATTTAACTGGTTTGAATTTTGGCCACTCAAGAGCGTTATCTCTGGATCTCTCCAGTATTCACACTTTTACCCCTACACAGGGATCTGGACTTTGCTGTGGAGAGTTCGCAAGGTTGCTTGTGGTGGTCCCAGTGTGGAAAGCAGCTGGCCAAGTAGGCACAGAGACACTGGTACATGGTACCAAGGGGTCAGAAAAGGCAGGTGGTCAGAAATAGTCTGTGTTTCCAGTGTGGATAGTAGCCGGCCCAGCTGATACATAGACACTGCTACATGGTACCAAGGGGTCAGGCAAGGCGGGTAAAAAAAACTTCTATAAAAAGTGATCAAAAGGTTGTACAGTCCTAAAAATGATAACATTGTAAATGTCATTAAAATCTGCAAAAAAAACGGCACCACCCATAGCTCTTTACACCAAAGTATAAAAAAGTTATTAGCCCCAGAAGATGACAAAATCCCCCCAAAAATTTTTGCGCAGGAGGTTTTAATTTTTTTAAATGCATGAAAACATTATAAAACCTATATAAATTTGTTATCCCCGTAATCGTACCAACCCAAAGAATAAAGTAGACCTGTCATTTGGGGCGTACAGTGAAATCCGTAAAATCCAAGCCCACAAGAATATGGCACAAATGCGCTTTTTTACTAATTTCACTGCATTTGGAATTTTTTTACCCGCTTCCTAGTACACGGCATGGAATATTAAATGCCACCATTTTGAAGTGTGATTTGTTACGCAGAAAATAAACTGTCACACATGGAAAAATAAAAAAGTTACAGATTTTGAATGTGAGGAGTGAAAAATGAAAATGCAAAAATGAAAAAGGGCTGCGATGGGAAGGGATTAAAGATAATCTGGAAATTTTTACTTCGCTTTCACCTTTGCCAAGCAGTCAGCGCCATAGCACTAAATTGGCTATTAGGCTCTCTTTTGCCTCTTTTTTGTTTAGTGTGCAATCGCAGGCTCAATGCTATGAGGTAGAACTACCCACCTAGTAAGATACTATGGATGGCATTCTGCATATTTTGTGTTGCATATGAACAGATTAAGAATTTGAAAAATTGTATTAGCATTTGTTATCATGCATTTTATCATGTATTAGCCTGAATTTTAAAATGTTAAGAAAACCCATGAGTCATTGAATGTTTTTCTTTTATTTTAAATTACTGTAAAAGTTTTCTGTGTGCTGTCACTGTGAACCTGCTTCCCTTGTTACTGATCTTTATTTGAAGCATAGCCAAGAAGTAACATAGTTCAACAGCATACTTCGCTTTGAGTGATGTGGTAATGATGCCTGAATATCTGATATCCTTTACCCATGAAACTGTCAAATTGTCTTTTCTTTCAAATATATTTTGTGGCATTGGTCCAGCATTTTTCCTTTTACAAGAACATTGTCATCTTATGTGAGCAGTTCAATAAATTTAATTTAAATAATTGTTGTAACCGAGAAATAAAATCAATGTTTACTGCTAAGGACAAAAACTATTGAAAATGTTGAAGATGATCTGCTTTAGGTATCAACATATTTTGATATTATTTATTTATATTATATGCAATAATTTGCCAACAAGTTTTTTCCTGGACATGTTCCCTATCCTGGATGAGCTAAACTTTCTTTATTTTTTTTTTCCAGACCACTCAGCAGACAACTCACATATGTGATTGGATTGTGTAGACTGCCATTTTCAGTATATAGTAGACACTTTTGATAATTTTACTATCTTGTTTAGTCTTCCATGTTGACCCTTAGACAAGATGGGTACTTATAAAGATGTAACACGTTGTCATTTTTCATATGAATTACTTTTACTTCATTAGTCGAAGTATATAACTCTGGTTTGCATATGTCTTTGGTTAACTTGTTAATTTAGACTGCAACTATTTCCACTGTAGTCAGATGCTACGTGATGGCCTTCAAGGCAGAGTGGCAAAAAGAAAGTAATATCGGAAACTAGCTAATACAAGGAAAAGATAAATATGAGCAAAAGAACACAGACTTTGGACATAGGAAGATAGGTAAAAAATGTGTTTTGGACAGACAAATCTAAGTTTGAAGGGTTTGGATGACACAGAACAACATTTGAGACACACAACAACTGAAAAGATGCTGGAAGAGAGCCTGATGCCATCTGTCAAGCACAGTGGAGGTAATGTGATGGTCTGGGGTTGCTTTGATGCTGGTAAAGTGAGAGATTTGTACAAGGTCAAAATGATTTTGAATAAGGAAGCCTATCACTCCATTTTACAACGACACACCCTGTGGACAGCGCTTGATTGGAGCCAATTTCACCCTACAACAGGACAATGACCCAAAGCACACCTCCAAATTATGCATGAACTATTTAGGGAAGAAGCAGGCATCTGGTATTCTATCTGTAATAGAGTGGCCAGCCCAGTCACCAGATCTCAACCTCATTGAGCTGTTGTGGGAGCAGTTTGACAATATGGTATGGAAAAAGTGCCCATCAAGCCAATCCAACTTGTGGGAGAGGCTTCTGAAAGCATGGGGTAAAATTTCTCCAGATTACTTCAGCAAATTAACAACTAGAATGGAAAAGGGATCATTCTTTGTTGAAATTAAAGTTTAAAAGAGAAAATTATTATTTCTAATGAAAAATAAAATATGTCTGTCAATGTTTGGACTAAATTTTCTTTTCATTTTGTACCTCATTTGAAAAATGGAAAACAAACAATTGTCTGGGTGATCCCAAACTCGATTGTTCTTAGCTCTTACCACTATGCCAGACAGTGGTAAGTATCAAGGTAATGTTCAAAGTGCATATGTTAGCTTTTCTATGGTCTACAACTAAGGCCTCATGCTAATGAAAGTGTATGCATACGGGCCGCAAACATGGTCCCTGCTGTTAACAGTCAAATTACATAGGCTAATTGAAAGAGACTGGCCATTCCACAACATGGAATTTCCAGCCTGTCACCATGTTTACAGTGTGGTGAGGCAGTTAATATGGCCATTAACTAGTGGTAGTTTGTGCAGTTCTGTACCTAACCCCTGGTATTGTTAAAAGAAGGACATTATCAGACAGCAAAATACCAAAAGAGATTTTGCAATTAAAGAATGCAATGTAACTCCAGGTCAATCACACTATTGTGAAAATCTCTCTAGCTATGAATCAAAACTGATTGTGAATCAATTTCTCCTTCTGATGTGTAAATGTGACAGATGACAAGTAGCAATGAAAGACAAATAGCAAGACAACCCCGAAAAGTAGTGGTTCTGTAAGTGGTGACGATAGACCATTTCTTTGTTCTCAACCTTTTTGGATATTGTTTTTGTTTTTGTAATACTTAAAAGGTAGCATTAGGTGGTACATTTTGTCATTCTTAAAAGGTAGCATTAGGTGGTGTCAACAACCCAAAGAAGTTGCACAGGTATTTCAGCTCATCCAGGATGTAAAAGATGGGGCAAATAGAAAGAAAAAGACTAGTACACTAGGAGATGTGGAGGAAGAAGTAAGAGGGCAAAAACACGGCAGCAAGAGCACTCCTCTTTTGTGCAAATAGGAACAGAAAGAGCACAGAGAACAACAAGGTTGACGACATTTGGCTTTTCACAGATGAGAGCAGGTTCACTGTGACCACATGTAACACAAATGACAGAGTCTGGAGAAGATGAGGAAAACCTTCTGCTCCCTGAAATATCCTCAAGCACATCCGGTTTGGCAAAGTGTGGAAGGTATTTGATGGGAGAGCCACACAGCCCTACATGTGCTAGTCAGAAGTAGCCTGACTGCCATTAGAATCCAGGATGAAATACTTAGACCCTTTCTGAGGCCAGATGCTGATTCTGATTCAGGACAATGCTAGGCCTCATCTGGATATAGTGTGTCAGTAGTTCCTCCATGATCGATGCTAATGACTGTAGGGAGTCATTTTGTAGCACTGGTAAATAGCAAGAGTTTACCAGACATTATAACTCAGTCTGTAATGTTAGTCAAAACAAGGAACAGTACCTTTGGTAATGCTTTATTTAACAAGTGCATTAATTTATGGTCAGGAGTTGTGTTTATAAATAAAAATAACAATACCACTACTATAAATAGTAAAATTTGCAATATTAAAGTGCTTATTATCATTTTTAATAATCTTTTCCATTTTTTTTTCAGCATTTCATTAAAAACACAAAACGATTTTAAAAAAATGTTTAAGGTTTTCAAAAAGAATATGGTTTTGTATTAATATGAAAACATTTGTAGTATTCATAAAATGAGTTGGATAGTCTAATCCATTCTCTTTGATAAATTATTCTAACATTATCTGTTTCATCCACATGAATGTTGTTACTCAAATGAGGTTCAGAAGCCTGTTCAGTCTTTCTCACCGATATAAGATTAATGCACACAAATCTCAAACCACTTGTGCATCTGTGATTCAGGGCTCCAAGGGTATTACTCTTTATTACTCTATCATGTTCCAAATCATAGTTCTTTTCCCAGCAGTATAAAACTCATTTTACTTGGCCAATAGTATAAGCAAACACCATTTCTACTGTTTTCCTCCATTTTGAGCCTTTGAAACTGTTGATGGAAGTTGATGGAAGTAAATACTATGTTCAGTTTTCGATGGGTGGTCAATTTATAAAACAATAATTTAACTGGAGCACAAACCAAAGTATTAAAATTTGGCTTACATTCTCCCTAACAACTAAACTATAGGAATATTAGGTAAACACAGACCTTTACCACTTCAGTAGTAAATTAGTTTTTAACTAAATATTCTCACAAAAAATGTGATAGACAAGAAAGATCCACTATTTTCTGTATCATAAATGAGAGGGATTAAGACCCTGGTTGAACTGCTAGAGAAAATTAGAGAATTGGTACTAGCCAAAACTGCTCAATAACAAGCTAAAAGTGTTCAAGGGCAATTACAATTTTATACAACAGTAAACATTGTGCACACCAGGACTGATACAGACAGGTTGGAATTATATCTGTGAAATGCTGTATTTTTGTTAAAAACATTGAATTAGAGAATGTGTTATTTTGTTATCCTGAGAAACACATCTCTGTAGGAATACCCCTTTAAGTCATTTTAGTTTCATACTGTATTTTCAATTTGGGTTTTGAAGGAAATCAACCAGTAAAATCAAGCATGGATAGACCAGGGACATTTATTCATAGACCCAGGCATATGACTGGGGTAATCTTCTTATATTTGTTATCCATGGCCTATTTCATTCTAAAAACAACTTTAAACACTACGCTAATGAGCAAGAAGGGCTCTTGGGCATTATCAGAGCCACTCCATACTCTGTCTTCACAGGCTGTTAGACTGTCTCATCCTCCCCCTCTGCTCTCTTAGCACTTTTAGTCTACAGTTACAGTGTCTGGATCTATGAGTAAGTGTCCCAGGTTTATCTAGCTTGATTTTGATGGTAGATTACCTTTAAGCATGCAATAATATTAATTGTGATCCCTGCTTACATACAGTGGGTACAGAAAGTATTCACATCCCTACAAATTGTCAACTACTATTTCATTGCAGCCAATTGGATTTTTTTTTCTCATTAACATGCAATCAGCACCCCAACTTGATAGAAAAAAACAGAAATGTAGATATGTTTGCTAATTTATTAAACAAGAAAAACTGAAATATCACATGGTCATAAGCATTCGAACCCTTTGTTTGTCATGAGTATTCATTTTCACACCTGGATTTAGGGATCCTCTGGCATTCTTCCTTGTGCATCCTCTCCAGTTTCCTCAAGTTTGATGGTGAACGTTGGTGGACAGCCCTTTTCAAGTCTCTCTAGAGATAATTAATGGGTTTAGGTCAGAATTCTGGATGGGGCAGTCAAGAATGGTCACAGAGTTGATCGGAAGTGACTGCTTCAGTATTTTAGCTGTGTACTTAGGGTCATTGTCTTGTTGGAAGGTAAACCTTCTGCCCAGTTTGAGATCCAGGGCATTCTTGAAGAGTTTGTCATCTCGGATATCTCTATACCCGGCCACCTTTATCTTTCCTTAAGTTTCAACCAGTCCTTCTGTCCCTGCAGTGGAAACATACCCCATGGCATAATACTGCCACCACCATGTTTCACTGTTGGGATTGTATTTGGCAGGTGATGAGCAGTGCTTTGTTTTCTCCACACATACTGCTGGACAACTAGATTGATGAAGAGATGTAGATGTCCCAAACTTCTTCCAATTAAGGATTATGGAGGCCACTGCGTTCTGAGGAAACTTGAGTGCAGCAGAAAATCTTTTGTAACATTGACCAAATCTCTCCTTTGCCACAATTCTGTACCTGAGCTCATTTGGCAGTTCCTTTAACCTCATGATTCTCATGTGCTCTGACATGTACTGTGAGCTATAAGGTGTGTTCCTTTCCTATTCAAGTTCAATCAGTTTACGTAAACACAGATGGACTCAAATGAAGGAATAGAACAATCTCTAGGACGATCAGAAGGAAACTGACAGCATGCGAGTTAAATGTGTCACAGAAAAGGGTCTTAATACTATGTGATATTTCAGTTTTTCTTGTTTTATGCATTAGCAAAAATATCTATATCTCAGGTTTTTTTCTTTCAAGATGGGGTTCACAATATACATTAATGAGCAAAAAAAGGAACTTTGTTTTTGTTACCAAGTGGCTGCAATGAAATAAAAATCGAAAAATTTAAATAGGTCCAAATACATTCCTTACCCACTGTAGCCTCCTTTTCTGATTACACTTTTCCTATTTTACACAACACATCTTGTTTTTTTAACTCAAGGTTTTATAAAGTACTTACAATGTAAAATAATGTAAAAGAAAAAAAAACGTCAGCAATTGTAATGTACAGTCAATACAGTTGTTGGGGGAATTTATTATAACAATTTGTCTTTGACTTGGTTGTCAATGTGCAATTCCATTTTTGTTTTATCTGAATTCATCATGTGAGTCTATGTATGTTGTTGTATTTGTTTTTTTTGTCTCACTTTTGGAGCACATGTCCCTCTAAGAAGCTATTGGTCCTGATAAATTTGGTAGTGGATTTTGTCCTATTTCTGCACCAAGGAGTGAATGGAGTCATTTTATGCTAAAACATGTGCCTAAACAAAAAATTTGGGCCAAATCACAAATCATGAATACAGTTCAGTATTGTGAAAACTATTCTATGCAAATAATGAATTTAGCGCAAGTAGGGTCTATTTTAAAGTGACTTTGTCTTATGTTCATTTAGTACAATTGAAGGCCGCAAAACAGCATTTGTATCACACCTACGCCAAAACAACAGCAAACATAGACAAAAAAACTAATGATAAATTCCCCCCAGTACATTTATGCAGTAGATGCAATGATAAGTTTGCATGTCTTAGGCTGCATAATAGAAACTATGAGGGTTATTTATCACTAGACAGGCTCCTTGGGACAATTCTATGTCTGTTTTTCATTTTTCATTACAGTTTCTCCTTGCCAATAATACTACTAGCTTCTTGGGATTTTTTTTCAAAAATATGCAAAATCCATAAAAAATCCCAGTGCATATGCCAGCAGGGAATTGGAGTAACTATGCAACTTTTTATGCAAAAGTCCCAAGTCATGAATCTGACTTTGCAGAGCGTTACACTAGAAGTAGTTCTGTGTTTACACCTGTTAAATTAAGTGGCAGAAATAGCCCTGTGTGTCTTTTTATAAGTGAAAAGTCCCAAAAAACCTCAATATGACTTTTTTTTTAGACTTTTTTTTCCCCTCGAAAAACTATGTTTTGTACAACTCTTTTATGTTATTATACTTCTGTTATCTATTTTTCTCGTCTCCTTACGTCCATCTATCTCCTCAACAGCTCTTCCATCTTTCCTTCACCTTCCTCTCAAGTACTTTATCTAACCACCTCTTTTCATCTGGTTCTGCTGTGAAGCAGAAATTACCTTCTCAAAAATAATTTAACTCTCTTCTTTCAGCTCCAAACATTCCACCTCTCATATCCAGTGTATCCCTTATTCTATCGCTACTCCTCCTATAATTTCTTTCAAATGTGCACTCTGGAAAGTTCGATCAGGCTGCGATAAACTTGAGTCCATTCACAACCTGTTTCTTTCTTTTGCCCTGCTGGCCATCAATGTAACATGGATCCAGCAGGATGACACTGCCTCACCCGTTAGAACTATGCCATAATGGTCTGCAATTCCCTCACTCCTCCAAACCTGAGAAAAGGCAGGGAGGAGTGGTAGGCATACATCCCTCTCACGTTCTCTTCTTTTGAGGTCCACAGCCTCAGACCTTTCCACCCATATTCTCTTCCTGTGGCTGTATACCATTCTCCTCACTCACCCAACTGATTCTTCAACCATTTCGCTTCTTGGATTCCTCACTTTTTACCGTGTGATATTCCAACACTCATCATGGGAGACTTTAACATTCCTATCAACACCCTCATTTCCCCTTCTGCCTTTCAGCTCTCACTAGCTATCTATTCAGGATTCTCTGATGCTCCCACTCACCAGGAAGAAAACATCCTTGACTTGGTCTTTGCTTGACTATCTTGAGTCTCTGACTCTGACACCAATGCTGCCTTTCCACTTTCAGACCATAAATTTCTCTTATTTACTGTAAATAGATGTTTTACTGTACAGGAACATTACCACACATTAATCACACATACAGGAACCCTATGCAATTAGTATTCATCATCTTGCAGAATATTTGTGTTTATCACTGCTCCCCAGCTCCCCTCTCTCCTGCCCTAACCTGGCTACTAACCATTATAGTCATGTTCTCAAAAATGCCCTGAATGAGGTGGCACCACCCTCAATTTGAGGTTTTCTACATAGATGTCTGCAACTTTGGCACACGCCCAACACCCTTTTTTTTGGCAGTGCTCCAGGAGCGCCAAACGTCTGTAGAAAAATCGTGCACATCTGCAGACTTTCTCCACTTCAAATTTATGCTAAGAACCTGCAACCTTTCACCTTGCTAAACCGGTCTACTTCACTAACCTAATATCCTCTTTCTCTAATAATACCAAAAGGCTATTCTATGCTCTCTGCTCCTTACTAACACCAAAGCTGTAGCCATCTGTCACAAGCCCAGGGGCTGAAGATCTGACCACATACTTTGAAAATAAAAACAACTGTATTCACCAGGAAATGATTTCTAAATCCACTAACTCTATTAATCCCCTTCATTCTGGTACCTCACCCTGCTCACTCTCTTATTTTGAGCCAGTGACAGAGGATGAAGTGTCCAGGCTCCTTTCCTATGCTCACCCCACTACCTGCATCAGTGAACCCATCCCCTTACATCTTGTACAATCTCACTCCCCAGCAGTCACTTCGCACCTCACTAAAATCTTCAACCTCTCTCTCTCTGTAAACTCCCTTCTTGACCCGCTACAACATGGTTTTTGTACTAAACACTTTACCGATGCTGCTCTTTCTAAAGTCTCCAATGATCTCTTTACTGCTAAATCCAAAGGTGACTATTCTTTCCTCATTTTTCTGGATCACAGTTTTTTATATTGCACACCACTAGCTCCTACTCAGAATGCTTTGCTCCATTGGCCTAGGGGTAGTTTTCTTCCTATCTTTCCTCCTCTCACTGATGGGATTCCTCAGGGTTCAGTCCTGGGTCATCTCCTCTTTTTTGTCCCTACTGCCCCCATTGGAGAAACCATCAGCAGATTTGGTTTTCAGTATCATCTCAATGCTGATGATGTCCAACTATATACTTGTGTACGTTACAATACCCATGACTTACTGCAGAATACCAGTGATTGTTGTATCTAACATGATGTTATCTCTCTTCTTGAAACTAAATCTTTCTAAAACTGAACTTCTTGTCTCTCCACTATCTACTAACTGAGTGTATCCTATATATATTTAATTACTTGTTCGCTGTTGTCAAATGCATCTCAGAAACATTTCTAGAATCTGCCCTTATCTTACAATTGGAACCTCTAAAATTCTAGCTATAACTCTGATTCACTCTTGCCTAGACTTCTGTAACTCCCAACTAATTGGTCTTCCAATCATTAAAGTCTCCCCTATTCTTAACGAAGCAGGCAGGCTTGTCTTTCAGACCAAACATTACACAGATGTCTCGAGTGTGTACCAGTCCCCTTCCAAATACAGTTAAAAATGAACACCCTCATCCACAAAGCTCTGAAAAATCCATCCTGTGCACTGTTCCCTTACAAAGAATGGTTTCACCATTATATAAGCTCTTATACCTCTTGTGTCACCCCCTAATCCTCATAGACTGTAAGCTTTTGCAGACAGGGCCCTCATTCCTATTGTTCAATATGAATAGTTGTACTATTTGTCTGTAATGTTTTATTTTATTAGTATTTGCCCCTATGATTTGTAAAACGCTGCAGAACATGATGGTGCTTTATAAATTATTATTATTATTATTATTATAACAGGGAAGACACTATTTTCCATAGAATTGTAATAGGAATGCACTTCCGCCAAATTTGAAATAAAGATCCTTCAAATATATCTATCATATGATGTTGTACAGTATAGTAATGGAAAATAGTGCCTAAATCTGAAAATGGCACTTTTTGCCATTTTGAAAAACATAAATAAATCTGTTAAAAGTGATCAAAAGGTCGCACAGTCCTAAAAATTATAGCAATGAAAACACCATCAAAAGTCGCTACAAATGTCAACACCCACTGCTCCGTACACCAAAGTATGAAAAGGTTATTCGCGCCAGAAGATAGCAAAATTAAAAAAAACAACCTATACAAATTTGGTATCCCCATAATTGTACCAACCCAAAGAATAAAGTAAACATGTAATTTGTGGCACACAGTAAAATCCAAGCCCACAGGAAAACGTTGCAAATGCACCATTTTCACTGCATTTGGAATTCTTTTTTCGCTTCCCAGTACACGGCATGGAATATCAAATACCATTACTATGAAGTGCAATTTGTTACGCAAAACAGAAGCCATCACAGAGCTCTTTATGTGGAAACAAAAAAGTTATAGATTTTTGAAGGTGGTGAGTAGAGATGAGCGAGCACTAAAATGCTCGGGTGCTCGTTATTCGAGACAAACTTTTCCAGATGCTCGAGTGCTCGTCTCGAATAACGAACCCCATTGAAGTCAATGGGAGACTCGAGCATTTTTCAAAGGGACCATGGTTCAGGAATAAAATGTGTTATTTAACTGAAAAAGAATGTCTTCTGATAAGTTAGCAGATGTATGCAAACATCTGCAATCTATTCTTCACTGTTCCGCGCGTATATTATCTCCCGACAAGTTAGCAGATGTGAAGAACAGTGAAGAATAGAATAAAAACAGTGAACATAGGATCATTTAAGTGAAAAACACAGTGAAAAACACAGTGAAGAATAGATTACAGATGTTCGGCACATCTGCTTACTTGTCGGGGTGATACGCTGTCCCGGGATCGCTCCTCTTCTTCCACTGAAGTCTCCCCGTGCTGCCCGATGTCTCCCCGTGCTGCCCGATGTCTCCCCCGTGCAGCCCGATGTCTCCCCCGTGCTGCCCGATGTCTCCCTGCTGCCCGATGTCTCCCTGGTGCCCGATGTCTTCCTGCTGCGCGCGATGTCTCCCTGCTGCGTGCGATGTCTTCCTGCTGCGCCCGATGTCTCCCTGCTGCGCCCGATGTGTCTCTGCTGCGCCCGATGTGTCTCTGCTGCGCCCGATGTGTCTCTGCTGCGCCCGATGTCTCCCTGGTGCGCGATGTCTCCCCGTTCCACGTGTATCTTCAGACAAGTAAGCAGATGTGCCGAACATCTGTAATCTATTCTTCACTGTGTTCTTCACTGTCTTTTTCACTTAAATGATCCTGTGTTCACTGTGTTCACTGTTTTTATTCTATTCTTCATTGTTCTTCACTGTGTTTTTTTAATTAAATGCTCGATCTCGAGCAGGGGAAATACTCGTCCGAGCAACGAGCCGTTTCGAGTACCTTAATACTCGAACGAGCATCAAGCTCGGACGAGTATACTCGCTCATCTCTAGTGGTGAGTGAAAAATGGAAGTGAGAAAACTATAAAGGGCCAGGTCGTTAAGGGGTCAAGGAAGCAGTCCTATATGTCTTTCTGCATTTTTAATATTGCCACGTGAGTTCACTGTAAAGGAGCTTACTTACGCACTGTTGCCCAAAAGCCTACTTCAACCTGGAGCTGGCCCTTCTTACACATATCCACATGTCTGTAGTTCCACGATTTATGCCCACTTTCTGTCAAGCCATAAACCCTTCCTCCTTCTTTTAACTGTGAATATATATATACCCACCTTACACGGGTATATGGGAATATGGTGACATATTCACTTCTGCAGGCTTCATAGCTGTGTTTAGCCACAGAGAGCTGCTGCTCTGAGGGATCGGGGAAAGGTGAGTATATTGTGATATTTTTTTTTACAAAGTTCTTTGCCCACAACACAAGCTTTAAATGATTCAATGCTAGGGGAAGCAAGGTGCAGCCTTGTAGCGCAGGAGACCTGGGTTCAACTCCCAAGGTCAACATCTGCAAAGAGTTTGTATGTTCTCTCCGTGGGCTCCTCCCATACTCCAAAATATACTCGTAGGTTGATTAGACTGTGAGACACATTGGGGATGGGACCGATTTGGCAAACTCTGTGTAGTGCTGCATAATCTGTGTGCGCTATATAAATAAAGGAATTATTGTTATTATCAAGCTAACATTAGTAAGAGTATGACAGGACAGTTTCAGATGCTTCACAGGGTTTACACTATTTTAGTGGCACTGTGTTAGGCAAGTGGTTCTTGATTTTTCTTAGTGTGTTAAATTTCCATTTAGTTCCATTTATACACATTAAAAACCACAACAAGCATACATGATTGTGATCAGTTGATGCTAATATAATATATTGTTTCAATCAATGAACTGAATGATATTTCATTTGTAAAAATAATAGAATGTTTTTAATCAAAATAATGTAATTTGGGTAACATTTCTGCATTGAATTGCAGTCATTCATAGTGTAATATAAGAATCTATTTTCTATACTAATCAGAGACTGCTTATACATTACTTTTCATGTATTATTTAAATTGAATATTTATTCATTCAAAGTGATATTGATTGTATATGGGTGTAGGTTGCTACAAGAATATATATATATATATATATATATATATATATATATATATATGAAACAAAGAAGTCCAAGGCAGCACTACCAATTGGCCTGGGTGCAAAAATCTGGATATCCGTGGCAAGGATCCAATGATATATTCAAGGAAGGCAGCACTCCAGTAAGTAGATTAAATCAGGGTGATCTTTATTTCAGATGCAACGTTTCGGTGTATCCACCTTTTTTAAGCATACAGCATAGTGACCAGCATTTCTATATATGGACCAACCTACTTCCTGATTGGTCAAACAATTGTTTGTGCAATGAATAGATACAGATACATTTTTCAGTATACAGTAATGTGATGCATAGTTAATCAATATATACAAGTAAAGTGCAAGTGCTAAAGTGAAAAATAAAAATACAGTGCATATTAAAAACAGTAGTAGTTCGCTACTAGTTTTCACTTTAGCACTTGCACTTTACTTGTATATATTGATAACTATGCATCACATTACTGTATACTGAAAAATTTTCTGTATCTATTTATTGCACAAACAATTGTTTGACCAATCAGAAGTAGGTGGTGCATATAAGAAATGCTGGTCACTATGCGGTATGCTTAAAAAAGGTGGACACCGAACGTTGGCATCTGAAATAAAGTCAACCCTGATTTAATCTACTTACTGGAGTGCTGCCTTCCTTGAATATTATTGGATCTTGCCACGGATATCCAGATTTTGCACCCAGGCCAATTGGTAGTGCTGCCTTGGACTTCTTTGTTTCATATATATATATATATATAATATATATATAATAATATTCTTGTAGCAACCTACACCCATATACATCATATCACTTTTTAAGAATAAGTATTCAATTAATAATACATGAAAGTAATGTATAAGCAGTCTCTGATTAGTATAGAAAATAGATTCGTATATTACACTATGAATGACTGCATCAATGCAGAAATGTTACCAAATACATTATTTTGATTAAAAACATCTATTATTACAAATGAAAATATCATTCAGTGTCATTGATTGAAACAATTATTAATTAGAATCAACGATCACATATGTATGCTTGTTGTGGTGGTTTTTAATGTGTATAAATGGAACTAAATGGAAATTAACACACTAGAAAAATCAAGAACCACTTGCCTAACACAGTGCCACTAAAATATGATGTAAACCCTGTGAAGCATCTGAAACTGTCCTGTCATACTCTTACTAATGTTAGCTGATATAACATAATTCCTTTATTTATATAGCGCACACAGATTAGCAGCACTACACAGAGTTTGCCAAATCCGTCCCAATCCCCAATGTGTCTCACAGTTAATCAACCACGAGTTAATTTTGGAGTATGGGGGAGCCCACGGAGAGAACATACAAACTCTTTGCAGATGTTGACCTTGGGAGTTGAACCCAGGTCTCCTGCGCTACAAGCTGCACCTTGCTTCCCCTAGCATTGAATCATTTAAAGCTGTGTTGTGGCAAAGAACTTTGTAAAAAAAAATATCACAATATCCACTCACCTTTCCCCGATCCCTCAGAGCAGCAGCTCTCTGTGCTAAACACGCTATGAAGCCTGCAGAAGTGAATATGTCACCATATTCCCCATATACCCGTGTAAGGTGGGTATATATATATTCACAGTTAAAAGAAGGAGGAAGGGTTTATGGCTGACAGAAAGGGGCAAAATCGTGGAACTACAGACATGTGGATAGTTGTAAGAAGGGCCAGACTCCAGGTTGAAGTAGGTTTGGGCAACAAGTGCGTAGTAAGCTCCTTTACAGTGAACTCACGTGGCAATATTAAAAATGCAGAAAGACATATAGGACTGCTTCCTTAACCCCTTAACGACCTGGCCCTTTATAGTTTTCTCACTTCCATTTTTCACTCACCACTAGAGATGAGCGAGTATACTCGTCCGAGCTTGATGCTCGTTCGAGTATTAGGTACTCGAAACGGCTCGTTGCTCGACGAGTATTTCCCTGCTCGAGATCGAGCATAATTAAAAAACACAGTGAAGAACAATGAAGAATAGAATAAAACAGTGAACACAGTGAACAGGATCTTTAAGTGAAAAAGACATGAAGAACACAGTGAAGAATAGATTACAGATGTTCGGCACATCTGCTTACTTGTCTGAAGATACACGTGGAACGGGGAGACATCGCGCACCAGGGAGAAATCCGGCGCAGCAGAGACACATCGGGCCGCAGAGGACATCATCGGGCGCAGCAGAGACACATCGGGCGCAGCAGGGAGACATTCGGGCGCAGCAGGAAGACATCGCACGCAGCAGGAGACATCGCGGCGAGCAGGAAGACATCGGGCACCAGGGAGACATCGGGCAGCAGGGAGACATGGCAGCACGGGGGAGAAACGGGTGCACAGGGGGAGGACATCGGGCAGCACGTGGAGAATTCGGGGCCGCACGGGGAGACTTCAGTGGAAGAAGAGGAGAGCGATCCCGGGACAGCGTATCACCCCGACAAGTAAAGCAGATTGGCCGAAACTCGTAATCTATTCTTCACTGTGTTTTTCACGTGTTTTCTACTTAAATGATCCTATGTTCACTGTTTTTATTCTATCTTACGTTCTTCACATCTGCTAACTTGTCGGGAGATAATATACGGCGGAACAGTGAAGAATAGATGCAGATGTTTTGCATACATCTGCTACTATCAGAGAGACATTCTTTTTCAGTTTAAATAACAAATTTATTCCTGAACCATGGTCCCTTGTTAAAAAAATGTCGAGTCTCCCATTGACTCAATGGGGTTCGTTATTCGAGACGAGCACTCGAGCATCTGGAAAATTCGTCTCGAATAACGAGCACCGAGCATTTTAGATGTCGCTCATCTCTACTCACCACCTTCAAAAATCTATAACTTTTTTGTTTCCACAAAAGAGCTCTGTGATGGCGTCTGTTTTGCGTAACAATGACATTCATAGTAAGGTATTAAATTCATAGCCGTGTACTGGGATAAGCGAAAAAAAAAAATTCAAATGCAGTGAAAATGGTGCATTTGCAACGTTCCTGTGGGCTTGGATTTACTGTGGGCCACAAAACATGGTACTTTATCTCTTTGGGTGGTACAATTATGGGGATACCAAATTTAGATAGGTTGTTTTTTTTAATTTGCTATCTTTCTGGCGCGAATAAACCTTTTCATACTTTGTGTTACGGAGCAGTGGGTGTTGACATTTGTAGAGACTTTTGATGGTGTTTTACATGCTATATTTTAGGACTGTGGGACCTTTTGATCACTTTTAACAGATTTATTTATGTTTTTCAACAATGGCAAAAAAAGTGCCCATTTTCGATTTAGGCAATATTTCCATACTATACTGTACACATCAATGATAGATATTTTTGAAGGATATCTTATTCAAATTGGCGGAAGTGCATTCCTATTACAATTCTATGGAAAATAGTGTCTTCCCTGTTATAAATAATAATAATAACTAATAATTATAAAGCACCATCAGTTCTGCAGCGTTTACAAATCATAGGGGCAACTAAAATAAATAAACATACAGACAAATAAGTACAACTATTCATATTGAACAATAGGAAGAGGGCCCTGTCGGCAAAAAAGCTTACAGTCATGAGGATTGGGCGTGACACAAGAGGTATAAGAGCTTATAAATGGTGAAACCATTCTTTGTAAGGGAACAGTGCAAGGATGGATTTTCAAAGCTTGTGGATGAGGGTTTCATTTTTAACTGTATTTGGAAGGGACTGCGTACACACTCGAGACATCTGTGTAATGTTTGGTCTGAAAGACAAGCCTGCCTGCTGTGAAGAATAGGGGAGACTTTAATGATTGGAAGAACATTAGTTGGAGTTACAGAAGTCTAGGCAAGAGTGAATCAGAGTGATAGCTAGAATTTAGAGGTTCCAATTGTAAGATAAGGGCAGATTACTAAATGTTCTGAGATGCATTGACAACAGCGAACAAGTAATTAAATATATATAGGATACACTCAGTTGTAGATAGTGGAGAGACAGAAGTTTCAGTTTAGAAAAGATTTAGTTTCAAGAAGAGAGGAGATAACATCATGTTAGATAATACAATCACTGGTTATTCTGCAGTAAGTCATGGGTTATTGTAAACGTACACAAGTATTAGTTGGACATCATCAGCATTGAGATGATACTGAAAACCAAATTGCTGATGGTTTCTCAATGGGGCAGTAGGGACAAAAAGAGGAGATGACCAGGACTGAACCCTGAGGAATCCCATCAGTGAGAGGAGGAAAGATAGGAAAGAAAAACTACCCCTAGGCCAATGGAGCAAAGCATCTGAGTAGGAGCTAGTGGTGTGCAATATAAAAAACTTGATCCAGAAAAAATGAGGAGGAAGCAATAGTCACCTTGGATTTAGCAGGTAAGAGATCATTGGAGACTTTAGAGAAAGAGCAGCATCGGTAAAGTGTTTAGTACAAAAAACAAGTTTGTAGCGGGGTCAAGAAGGGAGTTTACAGAGAGAGAGAGGTTGAGATTTTAGTGAGGTGGAAAGCGAAGTGAATGCTGGGGAGTGAGATGTACAGATGTAAGGGGATGGGTTCACTGATGCAGGTGTGGGGTGAGCATAGGAAAAGGAGCTGGACACTTCATCCCTTGTCATGGCTCAAAATAAGAGAGTGAGCAGGGTGAGAGTGGTACCAGAATGAAGGGGATAATAGAGTTAGTGGATTTAGAAATCATTCCTGGTGAATACAGTTGTTTTTATTTCAAGTATGTGGTCAAGATCTTCAGCCCCGGGCTGTGACAGATGGTACAGCTTTGGTGTTAGTAAGGAGCAAAGAGCATTAGAATGCCTTTGGTATTATTAGAGAAAGGGATATTAGGTTAGTGACGTAGCCGGTTTTAGCAATGGAAAGGTTGCAGTGTCTTAGCATAAATTTGAAGTGGGAAAAGTTGCAGATTGCACGATTTTTCTACAGACGTTTGGCGCTCTGAGCACTGCCAAAAAAAAAAAAAGGGTGTTGGGCGTGTGCCCAAAGTTGCAGACATCATGTAGAAAACCTCAAATTGAGGGTGGTGCCACCTCATTTCAGGGCATTTTGAGAACATGACTATAATGGTAGTAGCCAGGTTAGGGCAGGAGAGAGGGGGCTGGGGGAGCAGTGATAAAACACAAAATATTCTGCAAGATGATGAATACTAATGCATAGGGTTCCTGTATGTGTGATTATGGGTGGTAATGTTCCTGGACAGTAGTAAAACATCTTTTACAGTAAATAAGGAATTATGGTCTGAAAGTGGAAAGGCAGAATTGGTGTCAGAGACTCAGAGCTAGTCAAGCAAAGACCAAGTCAGGATGTTTTCTTCCTGGGTGAGTGGGAGCATCAGAGATCTGAATAGAGCTAGTGAGAGCGAAAGGCAGAAGGGAATGAGGGTGTTGATAGGAATGTTAAAGTCTCCATGATGAGTGTTGGAATATACACGGTAAAAAGTGAGGAAATCCAAGAAGCAAATGGTTGAGAATCAGTGGTGGTGAGTGAGAGAATGGGTTATACAGCCACAGCGAAGAGAATAGGGTGGGAAAGGTATGAGGGCTGTAGGACCTCAAAGAGAAAGAGAACGTGAGAGGGATGTATGCCTACCACTCCTCCCTGCCTTTCTCAGGTTTGAGGAGTGAGGGAATTGCAGACCATTATGGCATAGTTCTAACGGGTGAGGCATGTCATCCTGCTGGATCCATGTTACAGATGGCCAGCATGGCAAAGAAAGAAACAGTGTGTGAATGGACTCAAGTTTTATCGCAGCCTGATCGAACTTTCCAGAGGGCACATTTGAAAGAAATTATAGGAGGAGTAGCGTATAGAATAAGGGATACACTGGATAGAGAGGTGGAATGTTTGGGAGCTGAAAAGAAGAGAGTGTAAATTAATTTTGAGAAGGTAATTTTCTGCTTACACAGGGAAAACCAGATGAAGATATGGGTGGCGGTGGTTAGAAATAAAGTTACTTGAGAGGGAAGGTGAAGGAAAAGATGGGAAGAGCTGTTAGGGAGGAGATAGTATGGACGTTAAGGAGACGGAGGGAAAAAATAGTAAACAGAAAGTTATTAGTAACAAATAAAGAGTTTTGTACAAAACATAGTTTTTCGAGGGGAGGAGAAAAATAAAAAAAGTCTAAAAAAATTAAAAAAAAAGTCTTAATTGGAGGTTTTTTGTTTTGGACTTTTTTACTTATTATAAAAGGGACACACAGGGCTTATTTCTGCCACTTTTAATTTAATCAGGGTTGTAAAACAGAACTCTTCTAGTTGTAACGCTCTGCAAAGTCAGATCAGTGATTGGGACTTTTGCATAAAAGTGGCATAGTACTCCCATTTCCTGGCTGTGCATATGCACTGGGATTTTTAGGTGGATTAGCATATTTTGGAAAAAAAAGATCCAAGAAGTATTAGTAGTATTATTGGCGAGAGAAGGAGGAGAAGATTGAAAAGGGAATAAGAAGTAATGAAAAATAAACACAGGACATTAGAATGGTCCCAAGGAAAGCCGTTCTTTTGTCTAGTGATAAATAACCCTCATAGTTCTATTATGCAAGGCCTAAGACATGCACTAATTAATCATTGCATCTACTGCTATAACATGTACTGGGGGGAAGTTTCATTAGTTTTTTTTGGTATGTGCTCGTTGTTTTGGGCCGTTTAGGTGTGATTACAAATGCTCGTTTTGCGGCTTTCAATTGGTACTAAAATGAACAGTAGACAAAAGTTCACTTGATAAAATAAACCATACTTTGCGACTAAAATTCATTTATTTGGCATAGATATAGTGTTCACAATACTGAACTGTATTTCATGGTTTGTGATTTTGGGCCCAAAATTTTTGTTTTTTTTAGGCGACATGTTTTTAGCATTAACATGACTCCATTCACTCCTTGGTGCAGTAAGAAATAGGACAAAATCCACTACCAAATTATTCAGGACCACAAGCTTTGCTTAGAGGGAACATGTGACTCCAATAGTGGAGACAAAAAAAAAAAAACAAAACAACAAACAAACTAAACTACACACTCAGATGAATTCAGATTTGGTTAATATATAAAACAAAAAGGTGGATTGCACATTGACACCAAGTCAAAACAAATTGGTATATAAATAAATTCCCCAAACAACTGTCTTGACATGTACATTACCAATTGCTGCGTTGTTTTTTTTTCTTTTTCATTTAATATTTTCCTTGTACAAGTACTTTTCTAAAAACCTGAGTAATTAAAAAAACAAGATGTGTTGTGTAAATAGGAAATGGGAAAGTGTAATCAGCAAAGGGGTACAGTGGGTAAGGAATGATTTGGACCTATTTAAATTTGCGATTTTTTATTTCATTGCAGCCACTGGTAACAAAAACCCCAATTACTTTTTTTGCTAAAGGTATTATTGTGAACCCATATTGAAAGAACAAACCTGAGATATAGCTATTTTTTGCTAATGACATAAAACAAGAAAAACTGAAATATCACATAGTATTAAAACTTTTCTGGAAACATTAACTCGCATGCTGTCAAGTTTCCTTCTGATCGTCCTAGAGATGTCTCTTCCTTCATTTGAGTCCATCGGTTACGTAAACTGATTTGAACTTGAATAGGAAAGGAACACCACCGATAGCTCACAGTTACATTGTAGAGCACATGAGAATCATGAGGTAAAGGAACTGCCAAATGAGCTCAGGGACAGGAATTGTGGCCAAAGGAGAGATTGGTCATGTTACAAAAAGATTTTCTTGCTGCACTCAAGTTTCCTCAGACACGCAGTGGACCTCCATAACCTTATGGAAGAAGTTTGGGGACATCTACAACTCTTCATCAATCTAGTTGTCCAGGAAGTATGTGTGGAGTCCGAACACAAAGCATGCTCATCACCTGCCAAATAAAATCCCAACAGGGAAACCATGGTAGGATCGGCCGTATTATGCTATGGGGTATGTTTCACTGCAGGGACAGAGGATGTTGAAACTAAGGAAAGATAAAGGTGGCCGGGTATAGAGATGCCGAGGATGACCAAACTCTCCCAAGAATGCCCTGGATCTCAAACTGGGCAGGAAGGTTTACCTTCCAACCAGACAATGACCCTAAGTACACAGCCCCCGCAGCTACTAAAATACTGAAGCAGTCACTTCCGATCAACTGTGACCATTTGACTGCACCAGCCAGAATTCTGACCTAAACCCATTATTATCTCTAGAGAGACTTGAAAAGGGCTGGTCACCAACGTCACAATCAAACTTGAGGAAATGGGAGAGATGCACACAAGAAGAAGCCAGCGGATCCATAAATCCAGGTGTGAAAGTAATACTCATGACAGACAAAGGGTTTGAATGCTTCTGCCCAGTGATATTTAGTTTTTCTTGCTGTTTAATAAATTAGAAACATATCTACATTTCTGTTTTTTTCAATCAAGTTGGAGGTGCTGATGCATGTTAATGAGAAAAAAAAATCCAATGGCTGCAATGAAAACAGTAGTTGACAATTTATAGGGATGTGAATACTTTCTTACCCATGTATTGTAAGCAGGGATCACAATTAAGATTATGGCAGCTAAGGTAATCTACCATCAAAATCAAGCTAGAAAACTGGGACCCTTACTCATAGATCCAGACCACTGTAACTGTAGATCTAAAAGTTAAGAGAGCAGAGGGGCGAGGATGAGACTGAGACAGTCTAACAGCGCCTGTGAAAGACAGAGTAGGGAGTGGCTCTGATAATGCCAAGAGCCCTTCTTGCTCATTAGCGTAGTGTTTAAAGTTGTTTTTAGAATGAAAATAGGGCCATGGATAACAAATATAGACGATTACCCCAGTCATATGACTGGCTTTAGGAGTAAATGTCCCTGTTATACATGCTTGATTGTAATGGTTTGATTTCCGTTCAAAACCAAATTGAAAAATAACAGTATGAAACAAAAATGAATTAAAAGGGGTTTCCTACAGAGGGGATGAGTTTCTCAGGATAACAAATAAACACATTCTCATATTCAATGTTTTTAACAAAAATACAGCCATTTCACAGATATAATTCCAACCTGTCTGCATCAGTCCTGGTGTGCACAATGTTACTGTTGTAAAAATTGTAATTGCCCTTGAACACTTTGAGCTTGTTATTGAGCAGTTTTGCTGAGTACCAATTCTCTAATTTTTCTAGCAGTTCAACCAGGGGTCTTAATCCCCTCGTTATGAACAGAAATAGTGGATTCTTCTTGTCTATAACATTTGTGTGAGAATATTAGTTAAAACGAATTTACTATGAAGTGGTAAAGGTGTGTTACCGAATATTCCTATAGTTTAGTGTTAGGGAGAATGTAAGCAAATTTTAATACTTGGTTGTGCTCCAGTAAATTATGTTTTATAAATTACCACCGAAAAATGAACATAGTATTTACTTACATCAACTTCCATCAACAGTTTTTCAAAGGCTCAAATGGAGGAAAAAGTAGAAATGGTGTTTTGCTCCCTATACTATTGGTCAAGTAAAATGAGTCTTTATACTGCTGGGAAAAGAAAACTATGATTTGAGAACATGATAGAGTAATAAAGGAGTAATACCCTTGGAGCCCTGATTCACCCGATGCACCCCAAGTGGTTTGAGATTTGGTGTGCATTAATCGCCTATAGCGGTCGCAGAAAGACTGAACAGGCTTCTGAACCTCATGTGAGTAACAACATTCATGTGGATGTTGAAACAGTAATGTAAGAATAATTTATTCAAAGCAGAAAGAGAAGGGCAGATTTAGATATCAACTCATTTTATGAAACTACAACAGGTGTTCATATTAATACAAAACCATATCTTTTGAAACCTTAAACATTGTTTTAAAAATCGTTTGTCATGTTTTTAAAAGAAATGATGAAAAAAAAAGGAAAAGATTATTAAAATGATACTAAGACACTTTAATATTGCAAATTTACTATTAGAGTAGTGGTATTTGTTTAGTTTTTAGTTATAAACACAACTCCTGACCATAAATTAATGCAATTGTTAAATAAAGCATTACCAAAGGTACTGTCCTTGTTTTGACTAACATTACCAGACTGAGTGATAAGGTCTGGTAAACTCTTGCATGTAACAGGATAGCAAATGACTCCCTACAGTCCTTAGCATCGATCAGGAGGAGGAACTACTGTCACCTATATCCAGATGAGCCTAGCATTGTCCTGAATTGTTCCGATTTATCAGCATAGTGGCCTAAGAAAGGGTCTAAGGATTTCATCTGGTCTAATGGCAGTTCAGGCTATTCGGACTAGCACCTGTAGGGCGGTGTGGCTCTCCCATTCAATACCTCCCACACTTTGCCAAACCGGATGTGCTTGAGGATATTCAAGGGAGAAGAAGGTTTCCTAATCTCTCCAGACTCTGTCATTGTGTACATGGGTCACAGGTGAACCTGCTCTCACTTGAAACGCAAATGTCGTTTCAACCTTGTGTTCTCTGTGCTCTTTCTGTTCATATTTGCACAAAAAGGGACGTGCTCTTGCTGCCGTTGTTTTTCGCCTCCTCTTACTTCTTCCTCCACATTCTAGTGTACTAGTCTTTTCTTTCTTTGGCCCCATCTTTTACATCCTGATGAGCTCCTGAAATACCTTGCAACTTCTGTGGGTTGTTGACACCACCTAATGCTACCTTTAAGAATGGACAAAATGTACCACCTAATGCTGCCTTTTAAGCTATTACAAAACAAAAACAACATCCAAAAGGTGAGAACAAGAAATGGTCTATCGGCACAACGTACAGACAACTACTTTTCGGGTTGTCTGCCTACTTGGCTTTCATTGCACTTGTCATCTGTCACAATCAGTTTTGATCCATAACTAGCGAGATTTTTCACAATAGTGGATTGACCTGGAGTTACATGCATTCTTTATTGCAAAATCTCTTTTGGTACTTTGCTGTCTGATAATGTCATTCTTTTAACAATACCAGGGGTGAGGTACAGAACTGCGCAAAACTACACTAGTTAATGGCAATTATTAAATGCCTCACCACACTGTAAACATGGTGAAGGCTGGAAATTCCTGTGTGGACCCCTGCCAGTCTCTTTCAAGTAGCCTATGTATTTGCTGTTAACCAGCAGGGACCAGGTTTGCGGCGTATGCATTACACTTTCATGAGAATGAGCCTTAGTGTAGCCAAAGAAGCTAACATATGCACTTGAACATTACCTTGATAATTAACCACTGTCTGCGTATAGTGTGGTAAGAGCTAAGTACAATCGAGTTTGGGGATCACCAGACAATTGTTTGTTTTCCTTTTTTTTTCAAATGAGGTACAAAATGAAAAGAAAATTTAGTCCACACATTGACAGACATACCCTTTTAGTTGTCATTAGAAATAATACTTTTCTCGTTTAAACTTTATTCAACAAAGAATGATCCCTTTTCCATTCTAGTTGTTAATTTGCTGAAGAGTAATCTGGAGGAGAAGAAATTTTACCCCAGGCTTTCAGAGAAAGCCCTCCCAAAAGTTGAAGTGGCTGATGGGCACTTTTTCCATACCCATATTGTCAACTGCTCCCACAAACAGCTCAATGAGGTTGAGATCTGGTGACTGGGCTGGCAACTCTATTACAGATGAATACCAGATTTGATGCCTGACTTTCCATAATAGTTCATGCATAATGTGGAGGTGTGCTTTGGGTCATTGTCCTGTTGTAGGTGAATGGCCCAATAAAGCGCTGTCCACGGGTGTGTCGTTGTAAAATGGAGTGATAGGTTTCCTTATTCAAAATAATTTTGACCTTGTACCAAATCTCTCACTTACCAGCATCAAAGCAAACCCCAAACCATCACTGACCTCCACTGTGCTGACAGATGGCCATCAGGACTATTCCAGCATCTCTTCAGTTGTTGTGGTCGCAATGTTGTTCTGTGTCATCCAAACCTTCAAACTTAGATTGTCTGTCCAAAACACATTTTTTACCTATCTCCTCGTCCAAAGTCTGTGTTTCTTTGCTCATATTTACTCTTTAGCCTTGTAGTACTGTTTCCGATATACTGCTTTTTGCCACTCTGCTTGAAGGCCATCACGTAGCATATGACTACAGTGGGAAATAGTTGCAGTCTAAATTAACAAGTTAACTCCAAAGACACTATGCAAACCAGAGTACCCCTATCTCGATAATGAAGTAAAAGTAATTATAGAAAAATGACACGTGTTACATCTTTATACGTACCAATTTGTCTAAGGGTCAACATGGAGATAAACCAAGATAGTAAAATTATCAAAGTGTCTACTATATACTCGAAAATGGCACAGTCGACACCATCCAATCGCATATGGAGTTGTCTGCGTGAGTGGTCTGGAAAAAAAAAATAGAAGAAAGTTTAGAGCTCTCCAGGATAGGGAAAGTCAGGAAAAAAACTTGTGCAAATTATTTGCATATTATAATATAAAATAAATAATATCAAAATATGTTGATAGCCTAAAGCAGCTCTAAAGCAGGATCAATCTTCAACATTTTAAATAGTTTTGTCCTAGCGTAAAACATGATTTAACCGGTTACGACAATTATTTAAATAAATTTATTGAACTGCTCACATAAGATGAAATGTTCTTGTAAAGGGAAAAAGCTGGACCAATGCCACAAATATATTTGAAAGAAAAAGGACCATTGACAGTTTCATGGGTAAAGGATATCAGATATTCAGGCATTCATTACCACATCCTCAAAGCGAAGTATCGCTGTTGAACTATTTACTTTCCCCTTGGGGGGGGCTATGCTTCAAATAAAGATCAGACAAGGGAAGCGGTTCACAGTGACAGCACAAGAAAAATTTTACAGTAATTAAAATAAAAGAAAAACATTCAATGGAACTCAGGGTTTTCTAAAAATTTAAATTCAGGGCTAAAGACATGATAAACTGCATGATAACAATGCTAATACAATTTTCAACTCTTAATCTTTCATAGGCAACACAAAATAGCAGAATGTCATCCATAGTATCTTATTAGGGTGGCGTAGTTCTACCTCATAGCAATTGAGCTGCGATTTGCACCACTAAACAAAAAAGAGGCAAAAGAGAGAGCCATAATAGCCAATTTGATGCTTATGGCGCTGACTGCTTGGAAAGGTTTGAAAAGCGAAAGTAAAAATGTCCAGATGATCTTAATCCCTTCCCATCGCAGCCCTTTTCATTTTTGCATTTTTCATTTTTCACTCCCTCACATTCAAAATCTGTAACTTTTTTATTTTCCATGTGTGACGTTATTTTCTGCGTAACAAAAACCACTTCAAAAAGGGGGCAGGGAAGAGGCCAGACGTGGGAAGAGGAAGGCGGGGGGGGAAAGGGGGAAAAAAAGGCACTAAAGTTTTTTGACAGTGAAATTAGTTGTAAAAAAAAAAGCCGCATTCCCTGTCGCCCCATATTATTGTGGGCTTGGATTTACGGACTTCACTGTACGCCCCAAAGGACAGGCCCCTCTACTTTATTCTTGGGGCGGATGGAAGTAGGGAACATCCACATGGGTTTAATAAAAATACAGTGCATATTAAAAACAGTAGTAGTTCGCTACTAGTATAGGACCGCCCCATCGCCATTGATCAAATTGATGCAAATTAAGATGCCGCCACTATGGAAACATACCAAGCCCGGGAAAACAGCGCCTCGTGTGTCAACATCCGGTTGAAACCGGAAGTCAGGTGTGTCACCTGATCAGCCCCGAGCCGCGCATGCGCACGGCATCCTCTGGGAGCACGGTGGACATATTGGCTAAGGGAGCCGGACGAAGAACAGAAGAACTGTATAAAGGTAAGTATAAGAGTAATATTTTGGGGACCAGACACACACTGTGTGAACAGTGTGTAATTTGGGGACAAGTGGAACATTGTAGAACCGTGAAGTAGCAGCTCTGCATGTAACCACTTATAGTCCCATCGGTTCCCAGTGGTAGATGAGAGCGTAAGACAGAGGGAAGTGGAAGTTGCAGTAGGAAGCGGGCACACACTGTGTGAACAGTGTGTTAACACAGGGACTAATGGAGCACTGCAGAACCACGAAATAGCAGTTCTGTATGCGTCTCCTTATCGTCCCATCGGTTTCCAAGTATCTGCGGACATGAATATGGTGAAAGGAGGAATGATTAGAAGAGGGAGGTCGCTATAATTCCGGGAGGAAGTTTCCGATGTAGCCGACAACAACTTGGATTGCTGAAGAATCTTGCAGACCTGTGGGGTCTCTGGGTCCAACCATAGGAGGATCTAAAGTAGAACAAACAGAATATAGTATTAGTATGGAAAAAACTGGAGGGGGACGTACAAGTCATACTTACGACCATGGTCTTATCACAGACCTTTACACAAAACCGACAGATAGGAACACCCTCCTGCGCTATGAGAGTAGTCACCCTCGTCACATGGTAGACTCACTACCCCTTAGTCAGTTCCTACGAGTAAAAAGAATCTCCTCAGATAGCGATAAGTACCAGAGGAACATAGGAAAAATGGTCGCTAAATTCCGACAAAGGGGCTATCCTAGACGGGTTATCGATAGGAATCTGATTGCCGCACAAAACAAAGACAGCTGTGAACTCCTGTTACCCGCTGAAAAGAATGAGGGTGCCTCTAGAATCCCATTCGTGTCCACGTTCAGTGACAACAGCACATTAATCTCGAACATAATTCACAAACACTGGCGGATCTTGGCCAGTGATCCCTCCGGTATTCCGGAATTTAAAAGCCCCCCACTGCTTTCATACCGACGGTCCAGAAACATCAGGGACCGCCTGGTAAAATCAGATGTTGGCCCCCTGAGGAAAACTACACAGAAAACCTTAACTGGTGCCTCTAGAATGGGAAGTTTCCCCTGCCGCTCATGTATAAACTGTAGTTACATCACCAAAGGGGACACCTTTACTCACAAGAATGTCACATATAAAATCAAGCACTATCTGAATTGCAATAGTGACTTTGTCATTTACAAGTTGTCATGCCCCTGTAATCCTATTTACATTGGGGAAACCACCCTTGATCTCAAAACTAGACTGACACAGCACAGAGACACCATTCGGAAAAAGAGACTCGATTTCGGTGAAGCAGGCCCTTCACCGAAAAGGGCCATAAAGAATCGGAATTGAAATGTCAACTAATTGACCGCATCCCTCCCCCCAGAAGAGGTGGTAATAGGGAATCTATTCTTAGGGAAAAGGAACTGGAGTGGATACACCGCTTGCAGTCATTACAACCCCAGGGGCTAAATATTGAATTTAACTTGACTAACATTATCTAACATGCCTAGCTTTGTAGGTTGATGCCCTCCAGTATGCTCTATTACATCCTTACCTTGCTCCTCCAAAAGTATTAAGCTAATTAATGCAGGGGATATCCCTCTCAAGTTTTTTCCATACTAATACTATATTCTGTTTGTTCTACTTTAGATCCTCCTATGGTTGGACCCAGAGACCCCACACGTCTGCAAAATTGTTCAGCAATCCAAGTTGTTGTTGGCTACATTGGAAACTTCTTCCCGGAATTATAGCGACCTCACTCTTCTAATCGTTCCTCCTTTCATATTCATGTCCGCAGATACTGGGAAACCGATGGGATGATAAGGAGAAGCATACAGAACTGCTATTTCGCGGTTCTGCAGTGCTCCATTAGTCCCTGTGTTAATACACTGTTCACACAGTGTGTGCCAGGTTCCTACTGCAACTTCCAATTAGATAGATTCCCTCTGTCTTACGCTCTCATCTACCACTGGGAACCGATGGGACGATAAGTGGTTACATGCAGAGCTGCTACTTCGCGGTTCTACAATGTTCCACTTGTCCCAAAATTACACACTGTTCACACAGTGTGTATCTGGTCCCCAAAATATTACTCTTATACTTACCTTTATACAGTTCTTCTGTTCTTCGTCCGGCTCCCTTCGCCAATATGTCCACCATGCTCCCAGAGGATGCCGTGCGCATGCGCGGCTCGGGGCTGATCAGGTGACACACCTGACTTCCGGTTTCAACCGGATGTTGACACATGAGGCGCTGTTTTCCCGGGCTTGATATGTTTCCATAGTGGCGGCATCTTAATTTGCATCAATTTGATTAATGACGATGGGGCGGTCCTAAACTAGTAGCGAACTACTACTGTTTTTAATATGCACTGTATTTTCTATTTTCACTTAGCATTGCACTTTACTTGATATATTGATTAATATGTCACATTACTGTTATATGAAATATTATGTATATTCATTGCACAAACAATTGTTTGACCAATCAGGAAGTAGGTTTGGTGGTCATATATAGAAATGCTGGTCACCATGCTGTATGCTTAAAAAAGGTGGATACACCGAAACGTCGCATCTGAAATAAAGATCACCCTGATTAATCTACTAAATGGAGAGAGTCTGTTCGTCCTGAATTATAATTATAGTATATATATATATACACACACCATGGCGGTGTACAAAGCAAGTAATTGAAGCCACTATCATGTACAGACAGCAAGATAACAAAATAGAACTTATCTTTTACAGATTTTACTTTGAAATGGTAGGTCACAGAAGGGAAAAAAACCCTCTGTTATGGTAGTCTATATGTAGAAGATATGATAGATCCATAAAGAGCAACATCCAATGTATGTAATCAAATACGGATGGATCTTACCTTTTCCATTGCTTGGGAGGCTATATTTAGCTGGTATAGACCTACCCAGGTAAAAAAGAGCCCACACATTTCCCAATGAGTTTCTAGTATTATCAGACAATGTCATCAGGGGACATTGTGAATAATGGCATAAAAAGCAGAGTCTGTCACAGTAGTAAACATTCTTGACTTTAACAGGTCCTGTGGGAACCTGGCAGTGTCACAGTCACATCAGCAGGAAACATCTATCTGCCTGACATATTTAAAAGATACCTCATGCACCATTGGTATTCTAATATGTGGGGCTGGCATATCATCACAGAGGACCATCTCTGCTCTTCAGTGTGCCAAGTCTGTACTACAGACACACATGATTAGCTTGGTCATGTGATGGAGGTGTGTCGGCTCAGAGAAAGGGCATGTGTCATTAGTTGGAGGCTAACACATCCCCACCCAGGTGTATCACTTATTGTTGGTACATGAGTTAGGATCTCATCTCATGAATAGATGGTACCATGTTTTAAATATTTCAAGCAGATAGATGCTTGCTGACGATGGGACTGTGTCGCTACCAGGTTCCCACAGGACCTTTTATAGTCAAGACTGTTTACCACTGTGACAGACTGTGCCCATGATGCCATTATTCACAATGTCCCCTGATGACAGTGTATGAAAAGTGTGAGCTGGTGGGCCTTTTTCCTGCATTTAGAGTAATAATTTATGGTGGATGCTGGCTTCAGTTCCACAGACTGTGTTGGGTAGCTTATAGCTTTTCTGTGTCGGGTTTGATAGGGATTTTTATGTAGGGCCCCAACAGCCCTCTTGACTTTTGTAAGGTGAGTCCTAATTATCCCTTTGAGGGAGGATGAGTTAGCTGCCGGCAGCGAAATGACAGAGTAAAAGAAAGACACAGTCCGGTCTTTAGATGCACTCAAATCACAGCTGTATTTTAATACAGAGAAATCAGCATTTTGGGTGTTGTATGAAGGGAGATAAGGCACTTTGATTCCATTGGACATCAGCACATTCTGGGAAAAAAGTTAATTAATTGTGCTCAGTTCTCAGAGACCTTGTACACAGATATTGTTTATACTAATTTGCTGAGAAGAAGATAAGTGGGCTCCAGAATCATAATATAATCAAGGACAGACTGGCTTCTCATTACATGTCAAAGGGTATTAGCTGACAGGTTACATAAAATTAAGTTTGAATCATGACATTAACTTGACAATGGTCATGGAACATGGCCGCTGTATCTAAGATGGCGGACAGTAGTCAGGATGGGGTCCGAAACCAGTTCGATATCCTTAACAGGTTATACCTGCTAAATATAGTCCCACTATCCTCCTAACACTAAAAGTGGTAAGATCTATCCATTCTTTGTTTACATACACTGCATGTTGAACTTTATCGATCTATGAAACTTACCGCATTTAATTAATATATATATTCTGAAAAATACAAAACATGGGGTGTCCTTTATTCAGGAAATGGTGCAACGTTTCAATAAGTCATCTTTTTCAAGCATGTTTAAAAAAGACAAAGGCAGATTTATCAGGCTGTCTGAAAGTAAGAATATTTTTAGTTGCCCATGGCAACCAATTATGGCTCAGCTTTCATTTTACCAGTGCTCGTGAATATTTTAAAGGGTGCTGTGATTGGGCAACTGAGAATATTCTGACTCTCAGAGAGCTTGATAAATCTGCCCCAACATGTCGAAACGTTGCATTATTCTCTGAATACAGGACACCTTATTTTTGGATTGAAATTCTAAAGAGTGCTGCAGCATTTATTGTTTTGGAAATACTGGCAAAAGGGACAGATGGCAGCTGGCACCCGGACTTATTTTACTAGACACTGCTGGGCATTACAAGGAGCGCTATTTTATCTTTCATGGTTTGACTATAGGACTGAGAAAAACATTTCCATTTCCATATATTATATATTGAAAGTGGATAGTTCCAGCTCCTTTTCAAACTATACAGAAAAAGGAAATCCACTTTTTACTGATTTACGTGATCAAATATGTTACCCATAGGAATGTTTCAGTTATTGCATTTAAATATTTTAATTATTTTCAGATTTAAAACTACTTGATGTATGAGGTTAATAAAGTCATCAAGACACTTGTGGCTGATGAAAATTTTTAAATAGAACTAGATTACATCAAGATAAAATAATTGTATTTTAACAGGACACAGTAGATAATTTGCATTAAATAACTGTTATTGAAATTTTTCTTTTTTTGGACATTTTTTCACAGCACACTTTATTATAGACCTTCTGATAATGTTCTGTGCAGTTGTAGCTATGTTCTACAAATGCAAATGGAGAAAACACTAAAGCTGTGGTTCAACCTTTCTAATGCTGTGACCCCGCAATACAGTTCCTTATGTTGCGGTGACCCCAACCAGTAAGAACTATAACGACTATTACTAACTGCCCCATACGTACAAGACTATAACGACTATAATACTGCCCCATATGTACAAGACTATAACGATATAATACTGCCCCTACTGTACAAAATATAACTACTATAATAATGCCCCCATGTACAGGGATATAACTACTATAATACTGCCCCCATGTACAAGAATATAACTACTATAATACTGCTACCTGTACAAGAATATAACTATATATACTGCCCCCTATGTACAAAGAATATAACTACTATAATACTGCCCCTATGTACAAGAATATAACTACTATGATACTGCCCCTTTGTACAAAAAATATAACTACTATAATACTGCCCCCTATGTACGAATATAAATACATACTACTGCCCCTATGTACAGGAATATAATATATAATTACTGCCCCTTGTATAAGAATATAACTACTATAATACTGCCCCCTATGTACAGGAATATAACTACTATAATACTGCCCCCCTATTTACAAGAATATAACTACTCATATACTGCCCCCTATGTACAGGAATATAATACTATAATACTGCCCCTATGTACAAGAATATAAACTACTATAATACTGCCCCCATATGTACAGAATTATTAACTACTATAATACTGCACCATATGTACAAGAATATAACTACTATAATACTGCCCCCTATGTACAAGAATATAACTACTATAATACTGCCCCCTATGTAAAGGAATATAACTACTATAATACTGCCCCCTATATACAAGGATATAACTACTATAATACTGCCCCTATGTACAAGAATATAACTGCTATAATAGTGCCCCCTATGTACAAGAATATAACTACTATAATACTGCACCATATGTACAAGAATATAACTACTATAATACTGCCCCCTATGTACAAGACAGAGAAGGGGAAAACTGGAGGGCGCAGGGGGGGGACACACCAAACTGGGGGAGGAGGGAGGCCCTAGAACTGGGGGCAGGAGAAGGGGCAAAACTGGAGGCAGGAGGGGGGGACCACCAAAATTGGGGGGCAGGGGAAGCACTAAACTGGGGGCAGGAGAAGGGCAAAACTGGAGGCAGGAGGGGGGGGGGGCTAGAATTGGAGGCAGGAGGGGGGCACTACAATGGGCCAAATGGAGAAAACCAAACTGGGGGAGGGGGGACAGTGTTATAGTGTTTATTCTTGAACAATGGGGCAGTATTATAGTAGTTATATTCTTGTACATAGGGGGCAGTATTATAGATAGTTATATTCCTGTACATAGGGGCAGTATTTAGTAGTTTATATTCTTGTACATAGGGGCATATTATAGTATTTATTTTTGTACATAGGGGAGGAGTATTATAGTATTATTTCTGTGAATAGGAGCAGTATTATAGTAGTTATATCCTTGTACATAGGGGGCAGTATTATAGTAGTTATATTCTTGTACATAGGGGGGAATTATTATAATGTTATATTCTTGTACATAGGGGGCAGTATTAGTAGTATATATATTCTTGTACATAGGGAGCATGTATTTAGTAGTTAATTCCTGTACATAGGGGGCAGTATTATAGTAGTTATATCCTTGTACATAGGGGCAGTATTATAGTAGTTATATTCTGTACATAGGGGCAGTATTAGTAGTTATATTCTTGTACATAGGGCAGTATTATAGTAGTTATATTCCTGTACTAGGGGGCAGTATTATAGTAGTTATATTCTTGTAAATGGGGGCAGTATATAGTAGTTATATTCCTGTACATAGGGGGCAGTATTATAGTAGTTATATTCTTATACATAGGGGACAGTATTATAGTATGTTATATTCCTGTACATGGGGCATGTATAGTTTTATTATTCTGTACATAGGGGGCAGTATTATAGTAGTTATATTTTTGTACATAGGGGGCGTATCTAGTAGTTATATTCTTGTACTAGGGGCAGTATTATAGTAGTTATATTCTTGTACATAGGGGGCAGTATATATTAGTTATATTCTTTGTACTAGTACCAGTATTATAGTAGTTATATTCTGTACTAGGGGCCGTATTATAGTAGTTATATCCCTGTACATAGGGGGCAGTATTATAGTAGTTATATTCTTGTACATAGGGGGCAGTATTAAGTCATCGTTATAGTCTTGTCACTATGGGGCAGTATTATAGTCGTTTAGTCTGTACTTAGGGGAGTAGTATAGTCGTTATAGTCTGTACATGGTTTGGGGTCACCGCAACATAAGGAACTGTATTGCGGGTCACATACAGGTTCAAGTAATAAGAGGTGAGAACCACAGCTAGTGTTTTCTCCATTTGCATTTGTGAACATAGCTACACTGCACAGAACATTATCAGAAGGTCTATAATAAGTGTGCTGTGAAAAAATGTCCAAAAAAAAAGAAAAATTTCAATAACATTTATTTAATGCAAATTATCTACTGTGTCCTGTTACAATACAATTATTTTATCTTGATGTAATCTAGTTCTATTTAAAATTTTCATCAGCCCAAGTGTCTTGATGACTTTATTAACCTCATACATCAAGTAGTTTTTAAATCTGAAAATAATAAAATATTTAAATGCAATAACTGATACATTCCTATGGTAATCATATTTGATCACGTAAATCAGTAAAAGTGGATTTTCCTTTTTCTGTATAGTTAAAAGGAGCTGGAACTATCCACTTTCAATATATAAATATATGGAAATGGAAATGTTTTTCTCAGTCCTATAGTCAAGCCATGAAGATAACATCCGGCCTCCCTTTGTAATTGCCCGAGTGCAGACTGCTTTGTCTAGCTAAATAATGTCGGGGTAGCCACAGCTGCCATCCTGCCGCTTTTGCCAGTATTTATACCAAGACCCAGTACATGCTGACATAAGAATATAACTACTATAATACTGCCCCCTATGTAAAGGAATATAACTACTATAATACTGCCCCTATGTAAAGGAATATAACTAACCGGCCCGCAGGATCCACAGGCCGCAAGCTCCCAGGTATACACAGGAATACACAGGACGCAGGATACACAGGAACGCAGGATCACCAGGCCGCAGGATACAACGGAACACAGGATCCTGGAAGCAGGAACACCACGCTACACAGGACGGCAGCTAACAGTGCCCAGATAACAGGCACGAAGGACACAGGACACAGGTCTAACAGGAACGCAGAACGGATACCAGGAACACGGATCCAACAGGAACACGGATCTACCAGGAACGTAGGATACACAGGAAGGATGATACACAGAATGCAGGATACACAGGACGCAGGAACCCCAGGCACGCAGGATACACGACACAGGATACACAGGAACGCAGGCTACACAGGAACGCAGGATACCACAGCAGGAAACCAGGACGCGGACACCAGGAGGCGCAGAAATACACAGGAACGCAGGATACACAGGAACGCAGGACACAGGAGAAGGATACATGGAACGCAGGATACACAGGAACGCAGGATACATCGCTAGGAAGCTCGCCCAGGCAGGAGCAAAGATCTGACAAGGGTCACAGGAAGGGGCAGGAACATTATCGACGCGCTGCCCTTAAAAAATTGTGAGAAGGCGCGCGCAACTAGGAGCGGGGAAGCACGCACGAGCCGGGAGCCAGGGGAGGCAAGTTGTGCTGGGCTCAGGGGCACACAAGGGGACACGGGTGCGACCGCGATAAGAGACAGGATCGTGGAGCCCCGTGACGGTAAATAGTAACATGTTACAAATAGACATGAGAAGTACAGAATTAGCGGTATGGTGTTACTACAGAACACTCAAATAAGCTAAGTATTATAGTCCTTATGAAGGCCTAGTGCTTGCTAATGCATTGAGTTTGTGATCCAAACGATGTCCTGAATTGAGTCGTTGCGTATGGCCCTTCGCTCCTTGAGATCAGGTCATTGTTCCAGGACCTGGAGTCTTAATGTGAATGGCATGGCTGGCTCTCTCGCAGTGTGTTTTGATGAATTGGTGGTAAATATTTTTGCAATGACTAACAGAACTTATTTGATAATGAGTTACGGTATTGTATTTGTTGGGTATCTCCACGCTAAGTACTGTATGCCTATGGATACTTCAGCAGGTGATCACATGTGAAATAATGCAATCAAGGAAAGCAAATCAGACCACTCACCAGTGCTCCTCTCACCCGAGATATTTTGACGCCCTCGCACCTCCCCTATACTCCACTTTCAAGAACCAATAACGGCATTAAGGGGGGGGAGAGCCAACCCAGACCTGGACCTGAATCTGCACCTCAGGGGTTGAACCCGCAACACTTCACTAACCACCCCAAATTTTGTGTTTGAGTCTGCTCCACATGTTAATGAAAATGTTATATCGTTTATTTTAATGAGATGGCAGAGATGGTTGGTATCGGAGTAATTTAACTTATTTACACCCACTACAGGCATTTTTTAAAAATCTGCCAGTGTGCCCATGATGCGAGTTCTAATAGAGATTGAGCGATCATTCTGTGTCTGGATGCCGCCAGGGAGGAGCTGCTGCGAGTCAGGGAAAGGTTAGGTGTTCTATTAGAATAGTGTTAGGCAGGAGTGATTCTACAAGAAACCAACAGCCCTTCTTAGGGCTAGAATAGCGTTTATATTCCTTTTTTTTTGTGCTTGTGGCTGGGCTTGCTGGCATTAGTAGTGCAGTAGTACAACAATGTGAGGAATTGCAGGGGGACTTTGTTTAGCTCTTAGTGACACACATACCACCTCAAACATGAAGGGGGACAATTATTAGGGGTTGATTTGAATTTAGCAGAGTCTGCGATGATTTTTTTTTCCGTTTATTTCTTTGAATTCAACGTCATCCGGCCAGCACCAAATCCAGTTGTGTGCTTCAGTGTAGGCTAGAATACCATAGCGAAGATAAACGGCTACTTAGGTACATAGCGTTATATTTAATTTTTATTTATGTAGGTTGAAAATAGCCACGCCATAGGATAGCAGTCGTTTTGTTAAAAAAATAATAATTTTACACTTATACTTTATTGGAAAATGTTATACCCCGGGCTAGGGGTAGAGGGACGAGGGCGTGGACGTGGGCATCCAACTACTGCAGGGTCAGAGGCGGGTTCTGGGGGGGTGCGACACCACTGATGAGGGAGCAGGGGAACGCCGCAGAGCTACACTCCCTAGGTTTTCATGTCTCAAGTTACTGGGACTCATGGTAGAGCACTGTTGAGGCAGAAAAGTGCGAAGAGGTGATGTCCCATTCGAAACCCATCTTCGCCTCCACGATCCTCACAGATCCACCAGGTTCAGCTCTCCAACCCAGACGCTTGGATCGCAAAAGGAAGTATAGTGCAACCCACCCAAATCCCAAGCCCAAAGTCCCACCTCCAAACTGTTAGCCTGGAGATGCTGCCCTATAGGTATAGGTATTGCGGCGCCAGCCGCCACATATTTCCCGATGTTGCCGTCCAGCCTGCACCAGCACGTGTCAGACAACACATCCGTGCCCTGACCAACGCCGTTCTACAAGGTCCACCGACCAGACACGTGGACGAGTGCTGCCGGGCAGGGCAATATATCGTGACGGCACATGGTTAACTTGGTGGAGGCTGGACCTGAGTCTGACCTGGGGTTGGTCATATACTGCAACGCCGAGGATTGCGGTGCCTACCCGATCCAGGTCTCGGGCCTAACATGCCTCTCCTCCTCACCCCTCCTATACCTCTCCTTAAAAATTACCATCGTGGGCCATGGCGCCATCCGTCGGGTAGCTCTAGGCACAGCAGCAGGCGATCGCTAAGCGACAGCAGGCGGTGCTTAGACTGTGAGCCTAGGCTCTAAAAGGCACACCGGCCCAAAGGTATACAGGGCATCACGGGCAGATGATGGTGCTGGCACTGCGAAACTGAAGCCAGGCATGGTTGTGTGTGACAACGGACGTAACTGGTGGCGGCTCGGAACTCGAGCAGATCTTTCCACTTCTCCCATCTGGAGAGTAGAGGGTGTGAGAACTGCATGACTACCAGCAGGCCCTGGTGCACAAGCTGAAACAGTATTTCCTTCTGACAGCGCTAGCGGCAGAGGGCGGACTTGTGCGGGGACAAGTAGCGAGGGAGAGTAGGCGAGCAGGCAGCTTGTCCAGCACTGGCAGGGGTACGCTTTACAAGGCCTTGCCAGTTTTATGTCACCCCAGCAAGACACTGTCCCTGTCCCCAGTCTCGGCAGAGAGGGCTGATCTTTACAGAAAGATGGGAGGGAGTACGTAGCTGACCATACCATCGTCCTAAAAGATCACACAGCTCCCACAACTAATGGGTTTCAAAGCTGGACATGTGGCACGCAACGGTGGTACGCCTTGGAGGTTCTTACTGCCCTGCCGCTAGCCTGTTGTCCGAGCGGTTTTCAGTGCAGATGGTGGCATCACACCTATAGCGTACACGCCTGACATGACAGCGCTGACAGGCTGACGCTTATCAGATGAATAAAGCCTGGATTTCTCCGGATTTTCACTCTCACCAGGTGAAGAAGCTCAACCTGATAATGATGCACTCCTCCTCTCATTGTCTCCTTCTCTCCTCTTTGTACACTAAAGCGAGGGGAAACTGGCTATTTTTTGCCAGGGCCACTGGCTCTAGCTATAGTACTCTATGTATTTAATTTTTTGGAGGGCCACCTACCCGTCCTCTGTTTAAACAATTTTTGGGAGTGCCCATACAGGCACTTAATCTATTTAATTTTTCTGGAGGACCACCTACCTGCTTCTCTGGTGAAAACTTTTTTGGACTGCCACATACAGGCCTCCAATCTATTATAATTTTCTGGAGGACCACCTACCTGCTCCTCGGTTTGAAAACTTTTTGGACTGCCAAATAAGGCACTATCCAAATTAATGTCTCCATAGCAGCCTCCACACGTCGTCTTTTTAGCTGCCTCCATACGTTAGCCATGCACCTCACACGAACGCCTAGCTGCCTCCCAAAGTTGTCCATCAGCTGCCTCCACTACATGGTCCCTTATCAAACGAGCTGTGTCAGGCAGAATTTGGGTTGTTTCATGGCTTCCACATCAAAACTTGTTAACTTTGTCGCCAACCCTGTGTGTAATCCACAAAATATACTGGCAAACTTTTATCATTTACCGATATTATTCAGCGCTTTTGCGCATCTGTTTACATTCCCCTCACCGCCTAACCCAAACTTATAAGAACACTACTACACTTGATCTTATACAAAAGGTCTTAGAGGTGCTGTTGTGGGAGGAGCCGAGAGACAGGGGCTTGGATGGCGAAAGCTCGTCTGGCCGGAGCCCAGCTCCATCCCAAGATCCAACTAACATAGTTTAACGGCAGCACCTTTAATTCTCTACTCAGTTGCTGCCTCATACCTGTCCGCTTATCAATATACATTACATCCTCCATCTGACACCCGGCATTGTACATTACATCCTCGATCTGACACCCGGCATTGTACATTACATCCTCCATCTGACACCCGGCATTGTACATCACATCCTCCATCCGACACCCGGCATTGTACATTACATCCTCCATCCGACACCCGGCATTGTACATTACATCCTCCAGAGATGAGCGAGCACTAAAATGCTCGGGTGCTCGTTATTCGAGACGAACTTTTCCCGATGCTCGAGTGCTCGTCTCGAATAACGAACCCCATTGAAGTCAATGGGAGACTCGAGCATTTTTTAACGGGACCAAGGGTCTGCACAGGGAAGCTTGGCCAAACACCTGGAAACCTCAGAAAAGGATGGAAACACCACGGAAATGGACAGGAAACAGCAGGGGCAGCATGCATGGATGCCTCTGAGGCTGTTTAATCGCACCATTACGCCAAAATTATGGGCAACAGCATGGCGATGACAGAGTGACCGAATGAGGCTAGATAGCATCTAAAACATGCAATAATTGACCCTGACACTATAGGGGACGGCATGGACAGGCAGCAGCGGCAGGCTAGAGAGTGTCATGGCGACATACCCTAAATGGACTCAGGCTTCAAACCAATGGGGGGCAGAGAGGAACCAAAGGAGGTGAGCAAGAAGCGCTGAAATGATTTCCTATGTGAACAAAAGGTTGACGATATATTTAGTCGATAACACAGCATGGTGGCGACATAGTGACCAAGTTCCATAACGTATCTGATGAAACACCCGAAAAATGAGCCTGACACAGCTCGTTTGATAAGGGGACGACATGTGGAGGCAGCCATGGAGACGACTTCCATGATTAAGAGTGACAATATGGGGCATCCATGATTGAAACTTTAGGTCTCCAGCATGGCGGAGTTCCATTATGCATCTGGTGAAACACCCGAAAATTCTGCCCGACACAGCTCGTTTGATAAGGGGACGATGTATGGAGGCAGTGAACTAGTAGTAGATTAAAGGTGGTGCAGTTAAAACTATGTTAGTTGGATCTTGAGATGGAGCTGGCGCTCCGCTGCCAGGCGAGCTTTCGCCAATCCAAGCCCCTGTCTCTCGGCTACTCCCCAAACAGCACTTCTAAGAACCTTTTGTATAAGATCAAGTGTAGTAGTGTTCTTATAAGTTTGGGTTATGGCGGGTGAGGGGAATGTAAACAGATGTGCAAGAAGCGCTGAAATAATATCGGTAAATGATAAAAGTTTGCCAGTATATTTTGTGGATTACACAGCAGGGTGGCGACAAAGTTAACAAGTTTGATGTGCAAGCCATGAAAACAACCCAAAATTCTGCCTGACACAGGTCGTTTGCTAAGGGGACGATGTATGGAGGCAGCTATATGGACGACTTTTGGAGGCAGCTATGGAGATGGGGCAGATTTATCAAGCAGTCTGAAAGTCAGAATATTTCCAGTTGCCCATGGCAACCAATTACAGCTCAGCTTTCATTTCACCAGTGCTTATGAATATTTTAAAGGGGAGCTGTGATTGGTTGCCATGGGCAATTGGAAATATTCTGACTTTCAGACACTTGATAAATCTGCCCCGATGTGTGGAGGTAGCAATGGAGGCAACGTGTGGAAGCAGCTATAAAGACGACGTGTGGAGGCTGCTATGGAGACAATTTAATTTGGATAGTGCCTGTGTGTGGCAGTCCAAAAAAGTTTTCAAACCAGAGGAGCAGGTAGGTGGTCCTCCAGAAAAATTAAATAGATTAAGTGCCTGTATGTGGCACTCCCAAAAATTGTTTAAAACAGAGGACCGGGTAGGTGGCCCTCCAGAAAAATTAAATACATAGAGTACTATAGCTAGAGCCAGTTGGCCTTGGCAAAAAATAGCCAGTTTCCTCTGCTTTAGTGTACAAAGAGGAGGAGAAGGAGGAAAATGAGGAGGAGTGCATAAATTATTCAGATTGAGCTTCCTTCACCTGGTGAAGAATGGAAATCCGGAGAAATCCAGGCTTTATTCATCTTGATAAGCATCAGCCTGTCAGTCGACAGGCGTGTACGCTTATTGGTGATGATGCCACCAGCTGCACTGAAAACCCGCTCGGACAACACGCTAGCGGCAGGGCAGGCAAGAACCTCCAAGGCGTACAGCGCCAGTTTGTGCCACATGTCCAGCTTTGAAACCCAGTAGTTGTAGGGAGCTGTGTGATCATTTAGGACGATGGTATGGTCAGCTACGTACTCCCTCACCATCTTTCTGTAAAGATCAGCCCTACTCTGCCGAGACTGGGGACAGGTGACAGTGTCTTGCTGGGGTGACATAAAGCTGGCAAAAGCCTTGTAAAGCGTACCCCTGCCAGTGCTGGACAAGCTGCCTGCTCGCCTACTCTCCCTCGCTACTTGTCCCACAGAAGTACGCCCTCTGCCGCTAGCGATGTCAGAAGGGAAATACTGTTTCAGCTTGTGCACCAGGGCCTGCTGGTCCATATCCGCCATCCCGTGACCTCAGCGTCAAAAATATATTCCAGCGCCCATTACTGGGTATTCACTCTGCCTGGTACGGCGCCACGGACAAGCATAAAATTTTCCACTCTCATCCCTGGAGAGGAAAGGCTCCTGCCCCCAGTTCTAGTGCTTCCCCTCCTGCCCCCAATTTTGGTGTCCCCCTCCTCCTGTCTCCAGTTTTGCCCCTTCTCCTGCCCCCAGTTTTGGTGATTCCCCTCCTGCTGCTTCAGGTTCTACTCAATGTGAGCAGAGCAGTCTGTTCCGCGGGAGTCTGTATAGAGGTGGAGCCAGAGGGTCATGTGATGATGACATCACCACAGGTCCTCAAGCTTCCCCTATATACAGCAGGAAGGTCCTCAAGCAGTGAGTTATCACACATGTTATGTTATGAAATGGATCGTCATTAAACAGGCTCCAGATTGTTAAACTGTTTCCCTTTTACTGTGGTACAAGCTGTAAAGGTTTTGTTTAATGGAACTCCTACAAAATACTTGGATCTCTGATTCTATGAAACTTTGGCCTTGTATTCTTATTCCTTAAAATAAAACACCATTTTATACCAGCAAGACCTAAGCCATAGCCAACAGCTGTAAAAGGAATTCCACTTTTCCATTTACCCAACTTCACAATAAAGTAAAAATTACTCTCCCAATGGAAAAATCTCTGGAAATTTGATCTCATTTTCTTGATGAAATAATAACAATTACAAATAGATTATCTCATCTCTAATACACAGCTGTGTTACATACATTCATGCTGCACAATATTGCACATATGTAACCTAGTTTTTTATCATCCCGGTAACCACAGTAAAAAGTATATTGCTTGTCCATTGATGGCTTCTCCCCGGCATGAAACTGATGAGACTGCTAACATTTCTTACATCACTTCTTATGCTAGCTGTAATTTGTTTCTCCAAATTGTCTCATTTCCCTGCTCTGAAGGTTTGTACAGACTGGAGGGAGTGAGCAGTTCATAGACATGGAGATAGTAGGGTGCATGCATTACTCTCTTAGAGAACAGGTGAAATGCTTTCTCAGGGTTTCACCCAATATCCAGGATATCGGTCACAAGATCTGACAGTGCTGGATCAACCAGACTTTTGACTATAAGTTTGACGCACTATATAGCAACTTGTCTTATAGTTGAAAAATATGGCATATCCTTTTAAATAGTTTTTTTATAATTCTCAGTGTTGCTCAGACTATATGACCTAAGAAGATTAATGTATCGTCCCTGCCAAAGTGTTTTCTGTTTAACTTGTCTTTTGCCTGTATGAATGCGCACTTACCTTGCTGGCTGATTAGGAGTTGATAGCCCCACACCCTTATCCTCCTGCTGTATTCTCTGATCCATTCAACAGTAAACTGTTAAGGCTAACAGTGTTGGGGTCGTAATCGACAAATAACCGGTCCGATCAGTCACCTCAAATTAGACAGAGCAAGTGTGCACATTCTCAAGAAAGAATCTGATACAAGGTTGTTCAGTCTCAGTCTCAAAACAAGCTCGTACTGCTCAGCACAACAAGACTAACTTTATTTCCGTGTTAGCAAACTTTATACAGAAGGGTAAAAAGGGCGTGGTTATATGTCATGCAGCATCATAGTGGGCAAGGTTTAAGCATATGTGTCTAGCATCCGATGTGCCCCGATTGGTCAGTTCCAGTATTTGGGCAGATAATGTCCTGGGCGTTGACAAAACCTTAGGTTTCGATGGGAGTCTTGACGCCATCTTGGAATAGGGCATGTTGATCTATTTCCGGAAATAGGGTGTTGGCTGTGTAGCATCAGTGGATGCCGGCGCCATCTTAAGTAACATATCTGAGCATATTGCTGAGGAGGAAAAACTTTAGTATTTGCCAGCTATATAAAAGTATAAAAGTATAAAAATATAAAACTATAAGCTCATATACAAATATTCCCCTTCATGTATAAAACTATAAAACTATAAAGCTCATGTACAGATATTCCCCTTCACAACAGAACTCTTTTTAAATCATCTAGACCAGAGTCTACTATAATTGTTTGGTTCACCTTAACTTCAGTGCTGGTTATATTCTCTGCTGGCTTTATAGTTGTGTTTGCTTTGGCTATATTTCTGAATTTCTGGTTTTCTGATACTGGCTTAAGTTTTGTTACTTTCCCTTTGGACTCTGATTTTTTGCTGTATTTGTTATGTAAACTACTTGATATTCTTCTGTGTTATTTGTTTGGTAGTCTTGTTTTGTATCCACTTTTTGGCATAGGGAGGGAATGGCTCCTTGTTGTCCCAAATCATCTTAGGATATGCAGAGGCAAGTAGGCAAGTGACAGGTTTTGGAGGCCTCAGTTTCGGGCACATAGTCCTCTCTGTGCTTCCTGTGTCCCGAGTCATCATTGCAAATAAAGTATGCATTTTCATGATTCCATTAATTTCTTTAGGATCAAATCAATTGATTGCTTGAATTTATTCTACTGTACAAGTATAATTCAAAAACTCATTGTCTGACATCTGAACTGCAGCATTGGTGATGTAAAAGTTCTTACAGTACCACCACTGAAGTTCAGCAGGTACACAATAAATCACTGCATCATATTTCTGCATGATACAAAATCTCCCATCCTGTGCAATGTGTTCAGTCTGTGGGATCTGACCAACACAATGGTTCATTTCTTACTCTTAAGCTTTCTGATCTCTGTTTTCAGTAGACAATAATCATAATATGTTATATAGTAATCACTTTCATGTCTATTTTTTGTAATCCAATTTTGGTCAAGGTGTTGTATTCTTTACTTAACCTTGTTTTTATATTAAATTATTAAGTCAATTATTTTAATTTATTTTTATACAAAAATTGCATAAGAATGAGGATAGAAAAGCACATGTAGTCTTTCAATGAATTATTTACTATAATGTAAGAATTGTACATTCATTGTTTATTAAAGCCATAAAATTATGTGCTAAGACTTGTAATAATATGTTTTAGATTAGGAAAAGTAAGGTCTATGTTCTAGAATAAATATACACTGAAGTAGCCCGTACAATATTACAAAATCATATCAGAACCAAAAAATAAAAAATGTGTCTTTCATCATCAGGTGTTGAGTTTAAAAGCTCATTTCAGCTAGTTACAAAGGATTTTCCATATATGCAAGTTCAAAAGATAAATATTTCCTTTGAAGATGATTTGTTTTGATTATCTACTCATATGCGCTTTTTTTGTGGCACGGTTGCATGATATGGTGGCATAAGTACATATTTCAAAATAAATATGCTTTCATCGATAGTGTTTTGTCCGCATTTGATTTTTTTTAGTTTAAGTCTATATTTTTTGTGATCTTCCAATCCACTGTACTGTATATTATAGTATCTGGATGACACTTTTTATTTTGTCATGTAGTAAACTAGAGAACCATAGAAAATTATAATGGAAAAACAGTCATGCATTTACTTACTAGTATTATTTTTATAGAAGTAAAAATTATATGTGGTCTTTTTCTATTTGTTGGTAATTGTACATATATTTTTTAACTTTTAGTATCTTAAATATTGAAATCTGTTTTTCAATACAAGTAGCCATATTTCAACATAAATCAAAGCCATAAATCAACATATAATACTCATACTACATTTGTATTTCAATGTACAAAGCAATCCAACTAGTTTTATTTTTGGCCACCACTAAGAGCGTTATCCCTGCAACCTTTCAACTTTTCGCCTTCACCCCTTTTAACTTTTTTTTCGACTTTTTGGACTATATTGTTTGGAGGAAAGGTGTAGTTGTATACACAGGCCCAGCTACGTATGTAGCATCTACTTCCTGCTCTTTTCTGGAGGACATAAATTTTATTTTCTGCCAGAATCTTAGTTAGACCATGGACACTTTTCTGCCCATACTATACACCAGGGGTGGACAATTAATTATTCCCATAGGGCCACGTGACAAATTGGAATGATTTTAGAGGGCCACACTAATACTGTTCTCCCTAATGACCCCTATAATTATTCCCCTATTTATAATGCCCACTCTCATTATGCTCCCATTCATATTGCCCCCATTCATTATGCTCCAATTTATAATGCCTCCATTCATTGTGCCCCTATTTATAATGACCCCTCCATTATGCCCCCATTTATAGTGCCCTCTCTTATTATGTCCACTTTTATAAGGCTCCCTCCATTATGCCATTATTTGTACTGCTCAATCTCCTTATGCCCTCTCTTTCTTTTGTCTCCCCTTTTTTGGCAATGTAGGTTTTACAAAAAACAATACTAACCTTTCCACTGATCTCTCCAGTGGCAGCTTTATTCTGCTCTTGTGCTACAGTAAGGTAAAAAGCACTGATGAAGCAGAAACGCCAATGCGGGGATTGATGCTGTGCATCATGGCAGTACAGGGAGTGCAACAGCCACAACCCCCCGTGTGACTGGTTGTGGTCACGTACCCAGGATGCCTCAAAGGTCGGGTGCAAGGGAGGTCAGGCAGGGAAGCTCACGCAGAACCGTCAGCGAAAATTAGAGGACCAGATGTAGCCCACAGGCCATACAATGCCTAAGTCTGCTATACACCATAGTATGCAATACTGTCTAAAAAGAAGCAATTTTTTTAGAAATAAACTACCATTTATAAAACCTATTTCTATTTGTAAGTGCTGATCGGTACTGAATAGAAGTAATAATTTATAACCATTTAATTGAGAAAGAGTAGTTTGTTTGTATGGTTAAACTGCTTAAATATGATTCTTAAAGAGAGCCTGTTACCACATTTTTCAATATACATATATATATACATATATATATATATATATATATATATATATATATATATATATATATAGAGAGAGAGAGAGAGAGAGAGAGAGAGAGAGAGAGCCCTATTAACTAACTGAAACCATTCTTACAGCTAAAAATTGTTTCCCTTACATCCTCATCATATATTTGATCACATAAAATTACAGAAACCTCCATGGACTTATACTCCTCCCATCCTCCATGGACTTCTTCTCCTCCCTTTTCTCCATAAAGGCATCTTGTGATCTCATGTGATCAGATACATACATGGGGTAGATGTTCCAAATGTAACAGGACCTTAGATGATGTCATACTGGTCACATGACTTTAAGTGCCCAATTATGTAACAGAGTTCTCCATACACAAGAATATCATAGCCTAGCAATCAGGAACAAGGAGGTGGGACAATGCAAGTAACTTTTAACATGTGTGACTGTATATATAGGTGATTTGTATATAAGTTTACAAACTGATTTCTGTAAAATTGCAGAAGGAACCATTTAGGATAAGGACAATGTTTTCAATCATAGCTGTGTTCATTTGCATATAGTAGTTTTTAGCGCTTTATTTTTGGTTATTTTTAGTGGGTTAATTTGGATAACAGGTTTTCTTTAAGAAGGAACAGCTTTTTACCACTAATAATTTTCAGTTGTACCCAGTTCCTCAGTTTCTAAAGTAGCCCCAGAAGACATGCCCTAGCAATTTGCCATTGGTTCTGTTCTCTGATAAGCAGAACATAGATAAATAAACAACAGGTGCTTATTTTATTTTAGATCCAACAATATATGTTTTCTTCATATGTGTAGTAAAAACAAGGAAAAACAATTGCCTATTTTACCAATATATAGTCTATATGACCTTTAAAGCTTTACAACATAGCGCCTGCTATAGTATATTACATCACACATTTGGCATTTAAAGATATTAAAATTCAAATTTTAAATTATACAATGTGCTTTGCCTTTGTTGAGAGCAGTTTACATATATATGTTGAACTGCTTTGTATCTGATAGTAAATAAGAGAACTTTTTCAAAGGTTACATCAATCATCATAACCAGCTTTTAAAATCAGCCATAATATTTCCACTGTTTATTTAACTTTTTTTTATTTATTCATGAATTAGCTAGCCTAGATATGTTTGCCATATAAAGTACGGTTTATTCCATCATTAAGAATTGACATTTTCTTTTTTTGAATTTATATGTTTTGATTTTATTTATTTCTTTTTAGTGTTTTTCTAGTAACTAGGTTTTTATATATACCTTAAATGTATTATTTGTACATTTCCAATATTTAAGTACTTATGCTAGTTGAGAGCAGATATAAAAACATTTTTCTATTTTATCCTCTAATTAATATTTTTTAACTGTTTGGGGCAGATTTATCAAGCAGTCTGAAAGTCAGAATATTTCCAATTGCCCATGGCAACCAATCACAGCTCCCCTTCAAAATATTCATGAGCACTGGTGAAATGAAAGCTGAGCTGTGATTGGTTGCCATGGGCAACTGGAAATATTCTGACTTTCAGACTGCTTGATAAATCTGCCCCTTTGTGTCTATAACTTAATTTTGACGGAAAATTCTGCGAACTCAGCGAGTCGAATTTTTAAAAAATTCACCCATCTCTAATTTTAATATCAGAGAACAGTTATATAAAAGGCCAATTTTAAGAGACAACTTTACAGCTTATTGCTACAAAGTTAAAGATCAACTCCCTCATCATTAACCCCAATGGTCAGTGCTGGCACTAGTCTTGGGTGTTAACTCTTTAATTGCCACTAACAACATCATTGGGAGTGACTATCCTCTTTTAAATGGGATCTGCTACACCTGGCAAGGTACTGCCAATGAGCACATTCCATAAGTAATTTTAATGCTACTAGTGACCTTTCCAGCTGCACATAAAAAGTTTAAGTTTTTTGTGGGGGTTCTGGTTTAGTGCAGATTCTACAAACTTGAATTTTAACAGCTCAACTCAACTGAAAAAAAAATGTGGCAGAATTGTAAAATGTTTCTAATAGCAAGAAAGTACAATGTTAATTGTAGAATCAGATTAATCATTCAGCAACAAACACTTAAATTAGCCAGTATTAAACAATGACAGATTTATCAAGCTTTGCTCCACCTATTTTTTGACTGAGTTTAATCCAGTAAGATGCAAAAAAATTTTTTTTTGCACATATGAATAATTTTTAGTGCAGGATTTTGTCGAAACTCTTACCCCCACACCACCCCCCTTTATTTTAAAATGGCCTAAAACATAAAACCCAGTGGATGTCAAAGCTTGCTTACTGACCCTGGGTTTTGCCCAGCCATAGAGGCTAAAACCTAGCTCAGTCTGAGATACAGAGAAAATGCATGGAGACCACACTATCTGCATGAGTGTTAATCCTGTCCTACATTCTGAGAAGCAATATACTCCTGGAAGATGTATTTATAGCTCCTAGTTGGAATAACCTATAGCCTGATAAAATCTTCTCTAGTGCCTTTTCATCATACTAGAATATTCAGTATTCAAAAACTATCTACTGCACAGGGCATTTTTCATGCAAATTAAGATGGCACTCTGTAAATGTTTTATCTTCTTTTATCACGGAGAATTGCAGTAGGGGGAAGCCGAGAGGTGCTCGGGCGCCGTCAGCCTGTGCGCCTCTAGGTTTTACAAAGTCAATATTTTGTTATTAACGTCTCCCCATACCTTTGACAGAACAAGCAGCCTAATTAGGACACTCTACCACCAGTAATCTGGTGCTAGAGGTCGTTTAATATGATACAAATGAACTTATAAAATAGAAAAACATGATTTTATTTCAGCACTTGTTACATATCTTGTATGGTTTACTTAAAAATCAAAATATAATTTGTACAATGACTCAGTGATAAAACAGCCATGAGACAAATGTAATCAGATTTAGGTAGCATAATGAAATCATGAATAGTTCTCTACAGGTGATAATTTTACAACTCGAGCAAAATTAATAATACTCTCAATCAACCAGCAGGAGTTTTTTTTAGATTACACAAGTAATCAGTGAGAAAATTTATTGTGATTTCATGGAGCGTGATAATGTTTGTGTAATGTATGCAAAATTAGAACTTTGTTCTCAGTGGTAAAGAACTCTAGGTCCTTATCACTCAGACATACTAAATGGCTTGACAAAACTGAAGGAATAGCTCGAAACCGTCATTAAAAAATGATTAATTTCTCCTGCAAAAGTCTACCTTTTGTGAAGCATGTAGCCATAAATGGAATAAAGCTGTTTTATCTGATTTATTATAATTACTTAGTGTAATTAATTTAACTATTTTAAATGTTATTCAACTTTTAATGGAAAATGTCCTATAAAACAGCCTCTAAATGTTAAATGTATATACTTATGTGCTTATTTAAAGGAAGTATTTTGTTTTAAGCTTTAACTAAGAGTAAAATATTAAGACATGAGAACTATTAAGAGAACTTAAAGTTTAAGCAGGTCCATATCTTTGCATGGCCGTAATATAATTTATGCTCGCCGGTGAGATTTGAAAAAAGAGCTGAATACACCACCGGCTCTCAGAACACAGCTGGTATTATATTACGGTAGAGTCTGATGGTGCTCTGCAGAGCACCACAGGCTAATTTGCATATCTTCAAAACTTCAGAACTGCATTTTATACAGAAATGTGACCATGCAAAGATATAAGAAAGGAAGTTTTTTGACATACAGGGATGGGACAGGGAGGTAGTTAATAGTCTTCTACCATCAAGCAATCTGATGGTAGGTGTCCTTTAAAGGCTGTAGCATTGTCCGTTTCGAGACTTTTATGAGCTAATAATTTAAAGATGTTTGGAGAAATGGAAAAAGCTAAGTTTCAGGATCAACAGCAAAATATTTATAAAGAGCTTGGTTGTGGGACAACTGTGTCTCCTAATCAGTTTGGCTGTGGGCTAATTCCAAGGGTTTTATTCATAAGTGTTCCTGTTAATTTTCGCACTTTCAATCATATACAGGAGTAAGGACACAAGACCACTACCTTTCAGAGTAGTCCTGGGATAGTTTGCTTGCAAAGGCAGTTCAGAGGATGCTGGTTTGATGCACCAAGTATCAGGTAAAGCATAGTTATAGATATTTAGGGTTTTGGACAGGTGGAAATAAAACAGAATTTAAGGAACTAGCCTGTTGTTAGGGCAGGTAGCAAACTGACAGAATTAAAAAATAGGCAAGGCAGGTTGAGACAGATAGATACGGAACAAAATCAGGTTTACCTGAGGTTGTCAGCAGAGCAGGGTACAAAGCCCTATTTGAAGACTATGGTAGAGTTCCAGATAATTTTAGGCATAGTCAACTCCAAGTGGAGTAAGGTGCCCTTGTCATCAGAGATGGACACAGATTGTCTAAAGCCACATTTGGTGTGGGTACACTGGTTCTTTGCATCCAAACTTTTTGGTAGGCTTAATTTATACTATTTTGCTACACAAAAAGGTACATTATACAAAATAAGTCATGTTGCCTTTTCTAGAGAAGTTTAAAAATGTTGTTTTTGTTTTGAATCGCATAACACAAGTTGCTAATAAAATAAAAAAGCATCATTCTTTTTTGTCAAGCAAATATTTGCTGTCAACAATGCATGGATTTGAAGTCTGCAAACTATATGAAAATCAGTTAAAAAAATGGAGATGAGGGAACAGAATCACAGTTTCAAGTCAAAAAGAAGACAATCAGAGACCAAACTCCACCAAAAGTTGGAAATCCTAAATCTATAACTTTTTAGACATTTAAAAACTTTCTTATAAAACAGTCCTGCAGAAGGGGAAGGGGTCCTGTATTTTAAGGGAACCGTTTAGCATATTTGCACATACACAGCCATCAACAAGTTCCTATAGAGCTCTATTAACTGACTCACACCCTTGTTTTAACTAAAAATAGTTTTGCTTACATCCACATAAATGACCTTTTATCTTATATTCCCTGGCATTAGAGGGGGGGGTCCTGCTTGGACAACCCCTCCCCTCTAATGCTCTTATGCCTCCTTACTGATCACAATTCATGTCATGTGACAAGAGTGACATCATCTCAGGTCCGTCAGCCTCTTAACAAAAGCAAACTGTACCCAATGCATGTATCTGACCACATGAAATCACAGCAGCCTCCATGGACTTCTACTCCTTTCCACATTTGCACATCAGAAAAATGGCTGTAATTAAGGTACAGGGCAGCTGGCAGCTAATTTTAGGTGATATGGGGAGGACTTGTAACCATTTTTATATTCTGCTAGATCGGGCATCATAGGACATGGTGATACCTAACATGTTTGTGATTTTTACTGTTATATTTATATCAGTTTTAGGGAAAGGAGGGTTATTTTAATTTTTTTTAACTTATTTGTTTTACTATTTTTTAGACCCTAAAGGGTACATATATATACGGTCCTAGACTACTCTATTGCAGTATATGGTGTTTATGAATCTGCAGAAACCGTACAGCCTCGTTTTTTTTTCATCTTTTTCAAAAATCTGCATGACAATAATTTTACACATAACATTTTATTTCTTGTTTTTGAGATGGTAAAAGTTTTTTTGTGCGCTAGCTGCACTTTTTTCGTAAACACAAATAACAAAAATTTCACAAAAGCTCAAACCTTAACCTATTATGTGAAAGAAAAAACATTTGATAGGGGGGGGGGGCGGCGCAGGGGAACACAGGTGAGAAAGTCCAAAAACACCTAAAGATTCAACAGAAGAAAGAAGTATATTGTTCACCGCATCAACGTCCTTGCCCACTATTTATTAGCGCACATCAAGCGCCAAGAGTGAAGTTAGATTAGACAGTACCTTTCTTGATGGAAAAAGGTGTGCTCGTATTCCACGCTCTCACTCAGCTTTCCTCCGGTCTTGCTGGACGAAAACTCCGGATCGTTATTTGTTACCGGTGCGTGGGTAAAATCCTCCGACCAGGAACTGCTGCCACCGTGTGGTGTGTTCCACAAATTTCGCGGTCACTCCGGTTCACTCGTAGACAAAAGTTAAAATAACACCTTTAGTAATTTAAAAATGCACGTTCGGTTTTCCTCGCCCGACTCCGAGTTTCGCCTCCACGGCTTCTTCCGGGGCTTACCGACGTGCATGCATTGTTGACTCTTTATAGTAATTACTCTCCCAGACTACATCAGTGAGATTTACTTGGATGAGACATCCAAGTGGAGGGGGAACATACATATTTAAAACTTGTTAAAAACATATCAAACTATATAAAAATGTAAGAAAGTATTAATACTAAAAAATTATTTTTCATCTTATCAGTAACTTCCTTCTTATATGAATTCCGTAATGAATTTTGATATATTTAATAACAAAGTATTCTTCCATTCTAACATAGATATATATGTATAACATTCAACATAAAATACGAGGTAGATTATGTATTAATACTAATGTGCAAAAATTAAAGTGCTCTGTGTTTAGTGTTCAATAGTGATTATAAAACTATACTCAGGTTGCGGGGGAGACGTACCAGAGGGAAACATAATCTCAAAGTCTGCATGAGGTCCCATCGGGATTTTTTAATTGAAAATCCAAAAGGATTCTCGTTGGCTCATTTTCTTTCTGATCATCTCCTCTCAATGTGGGGATACTGTTCAAGGGTAAAGAAATAGTACCCTGTGGGGTTTTGATGAAATTTCACATAATGGGCAGACAAAGAATGATCTAATTTACACATTTGAGGTCCTAAAATGTTCTCCCCACAACTTCAGTTTCCTTATGGTTCTTCCAATATATTAAGCCACATGGACAGATAATAAAAATAACCGAATGGAGTATACAAGTGCAAAGTGTTTTATATTAAAAACTTGTGCGTTGTCAGATGAAGTGAAATTATAAATACCACACCCGTGGATAATTCTCCGTGCTGTTGCACTTTACAATGTTGTGCACCTAAAAAAAACCTTTATGTGCTATATCTGTTAGTCATCTTATGATTGATACTACGATGTACTATACAATCTTTCACATTCCTTAATTTCCTGTGAACAATTTTGGGATGTTATAAGGTGTCCATGACTGGAGTGTTTTAAAATGTGCCAATCTGTTTCAAAATTTTTTGATAATGTGTGCGTCTTCGTATAATCGGTGAGGAATGGAAACAACTATTTTTTCATTATTTCGCCCATAATATTATGTTATTCTATTTTTCTTTCTTTCTTTTCATTACACTCATTCTTGAGGGTTCTTGCTCTAATGCGTTTGTGGTTTTTCTAGCTCCTCTATTTTATAATTTCTTTGTACAAACCCTTATTTAATATTGCAGCCTGCTTTCGTAATCCTCCTTCTGGTTGCAATTCTTTTATTCTTTTAGTTGTCCCTTTGGGATGTTGTTCAACCATTGCGCATAATGGCAACTGCCGTATTGGATAAAACTATTACAATCGGTATCTTTAAAGAGGTTTTAGTATAAATGGTGTTTTTATCTTTATAAGTTCTGTATCAAGAAATGGTATATTGAAATACTGTAATGGAAGTAAAAGTAGTTAAAATCATTACAATTAATACTACCTGATGAGTCATTTAGTAAATTCGGGGGCCCTGCCATAAAATTCAAATGACGTTATCTAATAACCTCTTATATAGTTTTAGATGGTCTTGAAATGGAATTGTAAAAATATGTGTTGTCCCCAGGTGGCCATATATAAATTCGCATAACAGGGGGCAAATTTAGCCCCCATGGCCGTCCTGACTTTGTTAGGAAGAACTTTCTCAAACCAGGAATAGTTCCTTTCGAGACCAAAATTTATAAATTAAATTATAAAATTTTCTGTTCTTCAAACCCGTGTATCCTTCCAACAAAATTCTCTAATAGCAGCTACACCTTTCAAGTGTGGGATGAGAGTGTATAAGGAGGTAGTCGCAGTACAAAGGTAGTGTCATTGTCTACTTCAATATCCTAATGATTGGAGTAAGTACAGCCCCGAGTCCTAGGTAAGCGGGGGTATTACATACATAGGACTGTAGGAATCTATATATTCTGAGATCCTACTTGATACAGAATCTATATCGGCGACTATAGGTCGTCCCGGGGGGGTCTTCTTATTCTTATGTAACTTAGGTAGGAAATATATAGTTGGAAATTTTGGGAATTTTATGTTTAAATATTCAAACTCCTTGTTATCAATAATGCCCAACTCTTTGGCTTCCATTAAAATTGATCTCAATTCTATTTTAAACTTTTCAGTGGGATTCTCTATTAATTTGCAATATGTTGTTTCATCTGATAAAGTTAATAAAGAGCGGGCAAGGACGTTGATGCGGTGAACAATATACTTCTTACTTTTGGTAATTTTTTCTTCTGTTTTTCATGAGGCTAAATTGCAAAACATGTCATCGTCATGAGAAATAGAAAATACCGCCCCATTAAATGCTATGGTTTTAACTAAAATGAGGTTGAAACTACATGCAACATTTTATATTGCCATCAGGGCCTGATTAAATGGTGGACCCCCTGGTTGAATGCCTTATGACCTCCACCATTTCAGAGAAAGTAAGGCCCCATCTACACTTGCGAGTGTCATGCGTTGATGCATGTCAATTCAGCTCTGGTTTTCAGCGTTCGAGCCGGGAGATCCGGGCAGCAGGTGTTGCGAGAGTTCAACGCATCACACTCGCGATTGTAGAAGGGGCCTAAGGGTCTTCACCAGAACTGCAGGTTTAGACTGATATCCCACCAATCTTGCAGCTGCTAGGCCCTTACACGGTAGAACAGACTGGGTGGCTACAGTTTGCTAAGTTCTATACAGGAGTTAGGGGGAAAAGCTGCCAGTTGCTCCAATATCTTCCATCTACTGGAGAAGTTCAGGAGAGGGAGAGATTGATATTATTATTCTCTCTGCTCAGAAATACAGAATGGGCTGCCTCTCAATAGATTAGTTACAGAGAATTTTGTTGTCAGTGACAGGGTGGTCATGAAAGGTTTACATTCCCCTCACCCGGCATATCCTAAACTTATAAGAACGCTACTACACTTGATCTTATACAAAAGGTTCTTAGAAGTGCTGTTTGGGGAGTAGCCTAGAGACAGGGGCTTGGATTGGCGAAAGCTCGCCTGGCAGCGGAGCGCCAGCTCCATCAAACGAGGTGTGTCAGGCAGAATTTTGGATTGTTTTCATGGCTTCCATGTTAACTTTGTCGCCACCCTGCTGTGTAATCCACAAAATATACTGGCAAACTTTTATCATGTACCGATATTATTTGAGCGCTTCTTGCTCACCTCCTTTGGTTCCTCTCTGCCACCCATTGGTTCGAAGCCTGAGTCCATTTAGGGTATGTCGCCATGACACTCTCTAGCCTGCTGCCGCTGCCTCTGCATGCCGTCCCCTATAGTGTCAGGGTCAATTATTGGATGTTTTAGATGCTATCTAGCTTCATTCTGTCACTCTGTCATGGCCATGCTGTTGCCCATAATTTTGGCATAATGGTGCGATTAGGCAGCCTCAGAGGCATCCATGCATGCTGCCCCTGCTGTTTCCTGTCCATTTCCGTGGTGTTTCCATCCTTTTCTGAGGTTCCCAGGTGTTTGGCCAAGCTTCCCTGTGCAGAGCCTTGGTCCCCTTGAAAAATGCTCGAGTCTCCCATTGACTTCAATGGGGCTCGTTATTCGAGACGAGCACTCGAGCATCGGGAAAAGTTCGTCTCGAATAACGAGTACCCGAGCATTTTAGTGCTCGCTCATCTCTAACCATGACCAATCGAGGCATTCACCACAAAAGATAGAGAAGGATCTATCTTTGGCTCGATTTGTGGCTTGTTTGCTCAGCATCCTATGGGAGGGGGAAGGGAGTATATGGGTACAGCCAGTTAAATGTTTACAGTAATAGTACTTCTCTCCAGTTTTAGCCATCAAAGAGGCTGAAGACTAGGGCAGGGCCACCATATATGCAACATGGATCAGAGACTTTTAGCTTCTTATTATGTCGGCTATGGACTCATCAAGTCTCTCACAGACACAATCCCAATTTCTGTTCCAAGAAGAGAACAAGCGTGACAACCAAATTAAGTTATTACAATCCAAAAGAATAAAAAATAGAAAAACACATGAAAATACAACTAAACATGACTTCTACCCTTCCATTATAGACTCTATGCCCCATGTATAGTTTTTCCCGATCCTCACACCTGAGTGTGAAACCCATTACAATCAATCAAACATTCATTAACAATAGAGAAGACACAAAATTAACTATTGACAAATACAATCTCCGCAGCGTAACCTAATACAGAACATGGTGTATGGACCGCAAACAGAACGAGGTAGGAAGACCCACTGTCTTGTGCCGGGTGCTATAGACGAGGTTTGTGTAGTATTTCTCTATGTTTGTACGTCTCAAGCTTTTAAGGCTGAGAAAGCTTTTCCTGTATTTCAGCCATTAGCCGGAAGACGTTCCCCGTAACTGAAGATAATTCATAGATAATCACAAATGGATGTTCAAGATGTGCATCAGTTTTAGTTGTTGTTCACCGTCTCCGCGATTGTCCTCAGCCCCATTAAAGCTCGTAGAACATCATTTTCTCTTGTAGTAAGTTGAATCTTTCCGCAATCTTCTCGAGATTCTGCTAGATGTATCTTTCCAGCACCAAGTGGACATCATGTTTGTCTTCTCTGCTGACTTAATGGTAAGGATTCATTGAGGTGAGGGAGCAATGTTTATAACAATGCATTACATTTTTTCTTCTTGTTTTAACATTTTATTGGCCCAACCCCCTTATTTTATGACTCTGGACACTTATATGTGTTGGGGCCTCCCAATATTTTCCCTTTGGTTTAAGTCAAGAGAGATTAGATTTGCTTCTACTCAACACATCTAGAGAACATTCCTTCTGGTTGTTGGCTGGGAACTCTCTGAGGCAGATCTAGATGGATAATCTGCACAAACCTGGTGGGACACTAACACATGGGCTCCTCTGTTTATTGTAGCCTAACCTTTACTAAACAACATTGTCCCCTCAGTAGCCAATTCAAGCCTATAAATAGTTCAGAATTATTTTTTCTCTGCACACAACTTCCTCTTAGTGGTCATGATGTGGGTTGGGTTCTCCATGTCTCCTGGACAACACTGTCCTCAATCTGCTGATACCAGATGAAACAAGAAAGAAACATATCCATTCACCAGGCAAAAATGTAATATACTGTAAAACGAGCTGTGTCAGGCAGAATTTTGGGTTGTTTTCATGGCTTCCATGTTAACTTTGTCGCCACCCTGCTGTGTAATCCACAAAATATACTGGCAAACTTTTATCATGTACCGATATTATTTGAGCACTTCTTGCTCACCTCCTTTGGTTCCTCTCTGCCACCCATTGGTTTGAAGCCTGAGTCCATTTAGGGTATGTCGCCATGACACTCTCTAGCCTGCTGCCGCTGCCTCTGCATGCCGTCCCCTATAGTGTCAGGGTCAATTATTGGATGTTTTAGATGCTATCTAGCTTCATTCTGTCACTCTGTCATGGCCATGCTGTTGCCCATAATTTTGGCATAATGGTGCGATTAAGCAGCCTCAGAGGCATCCATGCATGCTGCCCCTGCTGTTTCCTGTCCATTTCCGTGGTGTTTCCATCCTTTTCTGAGGTTCCCAGGTGTTTGGCCAAGCTTCCCTGTGCAGAGCCTTGGTCCCCTTGAAAAATGCTCGAGTCTCCCATTGACTTTAATGGGGCTCGTTATTCGAGACGAGCACTCGAGCATCGGGAAAAGTTCGTCTCGAATAACGAGTACCCGAGCATTTTAGTGCTCGCTCATCTCTAACCATTATTACCATTGTTTTACTAAACCATTGCTTTCTTATGAAATCTTGTGTCCTGTCAAACTTAACATGTCATGTTCTGTTTTTTTCTGTTTTTTTCTGTTTTTGTCTCGGTTTATGTAAATGTACAGTTCTTGACCTGATGAAGACGCCGTTACGGTGTTGAAACGCGTAGTCCTATTTTCCAATAAAAATTAATAATATCACTCTGGATGTAGCGCGTCTCACTATTCGACCCCGTTTTTTCTCCCTGTCCTTGTCTAACAATATGAACTTGAGGTTCACAGGCACATTTGGCGTCATAGAGATATCATTTTGAAGGGCAATGGAAACAAAATAGAAACCTTGCCATATCGCAAGGACACAGTGGGGAATTCCCTACTGTTAGCCACATCGTGCCACCCGAGCCATGTCATTAACAACGTCCCCACAGGTGAGCTAATAAGAACGAAACGTAATTGCTCAGATTCACTCAAATATAATTTGGAAGCAGATAAGGTGTGTGGCCGATTGAGGGAAAGACAGTATAATTTTAGAACTTTGGATAATGCTAGAAACAAAGTAAATGGAATACATAGGCAAACATTGCTAAAATCCAAACCTCAGTCTCACACTCCCGATAGAGAAACAGAAAAACCCATTGTATTTGTAACCACGTATAGCAACCAATTCAACAAAATTAAAAATATCATCAAAAAATATGCTCCCATACTAGAACAAGATGATGACTTAGCGAGGTGCTTACAGGGGGGCATTAGTTTTACGTTCAAAACGGGCCCCCACCATAGGCAATCAAGTTAGCCCTAGCTTATTTAATAGCCATAAAACTAGTGGTGGATACACATGGTTGCACTATCCAGGAAATCACAAATGCGGTCACAATATCTGTAAAGTTTGTCCCCTCTTGGATACAGACAATTTTGTTACATCTTTTTTCAATAACATCAGGCACAAAATAGATACGTAGATTAACTGTAACACACCCTATGTAGTCTACGTTAACTCTTGCAACATCTGTAAACTTCAATATGTGGGGTGTACCACCGGTCCCTTGAAAGTGCGTATCAGACGCCACATATCTGACATTTCAAGCACTTTAAGTAACATTTCGGCAGTGTCAAAACACTTCCGGGATGTACATGACAAAGACATATCTTCATTCTCTTGGAAGGGCATTGAGAAGATACACCGTCCACTTAGAGGAGGGGACCACAGGAGAAAGCTCCTGAATCGAGAGGAATTCTGGATATTTTCCCTGGAAAGTAGGCTACCCTTGGGGCTGAACTCCAGGAGAGATCTGATACTGTGGTATAATTAAATGTAGGGTCGTTATAGGTTGCTACTCATGAACTTCTCTGATCCCTAACTGCATTTTTTTTAGAAATTTGTAATGTAACTTTATGCATCATTTGGATAAAAATGGGATGATGTCAGGGGCAACTTGGAGATAATACCCTTTGCTTTGTATGACATTACGTATGAGAATTAGTGATTTCTTGGTTAGGGGGCAAAGCAACAGTATATGTCATATGCACTTTGAGTATGTAAGGATAATTCAAAAACTCCCTAATGTTGGGAGAAAATACACTTCATGCTAATTGATAAGACATACTCTGTGCTAGGTGTGCATAAAATAGCATTGTCCCCATGTTTTTACGACGAGGCAAAGGTACATGCAATGTATCACGGTCTAATTTATTGTGTGTTTGTCATTCATATTGGTTGGATTTGTATTGGAGTTAAAAACTCCCTCATACTGAGATCGGGAAATACCTTATGTAATTTGCATTACCACAACCAACTCATGTTAAATAGGTAATACTATATCATCGAATGTTTTAAGTTTCCATATAACAAGCTATGTCTTATACATGTTTTTATTAATTTGGACCGGTGGTGGATTGCAACTTTTATTTCACGCCATGAGGGGCGTGGACGAAATCTCGTTACTTCCCATTTTTTGATATCATGTGATCCACACCCCGTCCAACAGGTGTATGACACAGGGTTTAAATGTTCAGTCTATGTCTTTTGGTGGCGGGACCATGACTAAGTCTTAACCAGACGAAACGCGTAGGTCTATTTACGTCCACATGCTGCATATTTTGTGACTTTTATCTATGAAATAAAGGCTTTGAAATTTTACAAGCGTCCTCCGTGATCGTGCTGGAATCCTGTGCTATTTGAATCGTCAATGCAAAATTCAACCTGTACAATGGATGTTGAGCTTTACCCATTGTATTCCATGTCACAGCGGGTTTGTGAATTCCGAAACCATTCCACAGCATGTGCAGAAACACCCAGTGATAGTGACAGGGGACATAGATTTACAAGGCTGCCACTAGGAATGTATTATTTTCCCATCTCATGATTGAGATGTAGTGTAGTTATATAAATTGAGTACTATCATGGACCCTAAGTTGTAAAAAGATTGTGGGATCCCCAATGGTCTGCAGTTATAGATACATTATCAAAACCAAGATTACTACATAGATACATTACCAGAACCAAGATTAGCACAAAGATACGGTATGAGAACCAAGCTAACCACATAGATAGAGGACCAGAACCAAGATTACCACACAAATACAGGTTAGACAGTCTTACAGCACCATTTTTATCATACTGTATGATGCTAGATGATAAATCTGACATAATATAAGACTGCCTTCATAAAGGTTTCCCATGTAGGAGATGATAACAGAGAATCACAGCATAGACGAAATGGTTAGTTCATGGGAAATCTGTCTTTGACTGGAGTACTTTCTTCTTCTACCTGGCTATCATACTTTATCAGCTTCTTCCAGTCATGAATCTTTACTGTAGGTTTTAGCAACTTTCTAACACAAACCTGCTATTGTTATGCTAATAGTTCACCCACAGTGATCACTATAGATAGGATCCAATGTAGTCAGCTAGAAAGTGCAATGTCATCACATTGTGCCTGACAGTCAGAAAGCAAGAGGGAGGGGAATGAATACCATGGCTCCATAGACTCTCAGCATTCGCCGAAATGTGACGCTGGTGATTACACTAGACTGACGATTGACTGGTATTACTAGACCAAGGACCAACTGTTGACAGTGATAGTTGTAGCTAGCAATATAAGTAAGTTCTGATTTTTACTCATGATTTATCTATTGTATAACACTTTTAATTTGGGGAATTAGCACACAAACTGTGGCAGAGGCTAGAGGTAGATGTTAGATCCTTCATGAAGCCTAGCCTGCCATTAAAGGGGTTTACCCATGAAAAAATCTCAAATTTCAATCCCCTAGTGATGTTTACACAATAAAGATAATTTTCAACCCCTTACTTTACAATTTTACTTATTACTGTTTTAGTTCCCATACCTCAGTGATGGTCAGTGTAAAATTCCTGAGGGTGGGCGGGAACTCTCTAAGCAAACACATCATATTTTCTCTAGTGCTATGAGACACTGTGTGCTGACAATGTGGTTAGATTATCAGGGTACACTTTAATTTAGCTTCTGAACATAGTACTAGTATCTGACACATAGAAAGAGAGATGAGACAGATCAGAGATAAGAAATTATGAGATCCATGAGATGCATATTACACATGACATTCTCAGCTCTACTAGCACAGCTATAACATACACAGCTGTGCTATATGCCTGCTTCCCCTGGATAAATGCCTTATCTGCCTGTAGCTTGTAACTTTAGTCTCATAGCAATGTTGTTGTTTGCCAGCAGGAAGTATCTGTGTGTCTGTGTGAGCTCATCCTGGAATGCAAGGGTGGGGACTAGAGGCAGAGAGCATCTCAGTGCAGTGTCAGACAAAAAAGCAATATGTCTGTTGTCCATGAACTCAGAAGATCCCGGGTTGGATCCAGGGGCAACCAAAGTTGTGCACATCAGGACTGATAAAGACGCGTTGGAATTGTATCTGTGAAATGCTGCATTTTTGTTAATAACATTGAATTAGAAAATGTGCTATTTTGTTATCCTGAGTACATTTAAAAAACTTGTCATAATTGGAATACCCCTTTAAAACAGATCAGCATCCCCCAATGATTTGAGAGAAGGGGGCCATCAGAAGGGCACCGGCCTTTGTCTCTTAGTTGCTGGAGTGATGTTGCTCTTGGCAGCTATGGGGTTAATGTGTGTAAATGTCAGGAAAGGGTGAATAATACAATAACATATTTAATATTTTGTACTTCTTATGTATTTACCTTATTATCCTGCATCTGCACTGTACTATGTTAACATATAGGTTGTTTTCAATAAACAAAAACGTAACTATTTGCATTTATTGTTTAATGCTGACTGCATTTTCAAATATTTAAATCTCTTCCACTGCAGGGTGTTTTAGGTAATCACCATTGTGGGAGTAAGAAGATAATTTTCTTTTTTCTTTTAAATCATTTTGCTACATTATTTTCTTTATGACAAAGAGACTCCCTTTTCCTTCATTTGCTTGAATATAGTAATAAAAGCAAGAATTAATACATTTTAATTTTCACCATAAAAAGAATGAATTGTAATTATAATCGGAATAAAATGTTCATTCATCTTGCGTGACCAAATAAAATGGAAATAAATCTTTACCTAAATAATAAAACTTACAGGTGCTTACAAATGTTTTGCTTTGTCTTACACAGTATTTAACATATAAGAATTAGAACATTGGGGTATGATAAATCTGGCGCACAGTCGGACTGAGCACCGGAATGCCCCCTAATTGTGGTGCAGATACTTCTTAAATACCCGTGCAAGCAGATTGCACCTAAAAAATGTGCAAAGTCTGCCAGAAAACTGGAGCACAGCCTTTAGTAAATGTGCCCCTTTATGCTTCAGAGAAGGCCTCTCAACTGCAATTAGGGCCAGATTTTAGTAATCTGATTTAGCTTATTTACAGGATCAAAAACACAGCCTAAAAGCATGAAAAAGATAAAACAGTGTACACTTGGATATTCACCTCCCGTTGCAGCATCTGGCTGCGTCCTGTACTAGACTATACCCAGTGCACTTTGGTGTTAAACCAATGGCTATTTTTGGCTATTGCTCTTTGACTATACATTTGTGTATGGGATTTGGCACCTTATGTGCTTTCATTGCTGTGACCTGTATTGCTGATCACCGTTAACCCCTTTAGGACTCAAGGACACATTCCCATTTTTCAATTCTGCCTTGTGTCACTAAAAGTGGTTATAGCTTTGGAATGTTTTAACATATCCAGGGGATTTTGAGGTTCCATGTATTTTACTAGGATCTTCTGAGGCTTATAATCACATTTTTTGAAAATCACCAAGAAGTGTATTTATAGAGACCTGGTCAAATTGAAATTGCCTCTGAGAGGCCTAAATAATAGAAAAACTTACCCCTAAATGTATGAAAAACACTTTTAAGAAGTTTGTTAACCCTTTAGGTGTTTCGCAGGGGTTAAAACAAAATGGAGATATGGTCTACAAATTGTAATATTTTTGGACATTAAATATTAAAAATTAAACATTCACAGTGGATTAAATGACAAAAATCTCAACAAAGTTTGATACCCAATTTCTCACAAGTGTATGGGCACACAGCCGGGTATAGAATGGAACGAGCGCCATCCAGGGCAGATTTGCACACATTTTTTAATATTTATATCTATGTGGGCTTATTTTTTTGCCACTTGAGATTCACTTTTCTGATACATAACTTTTGGGCATGTAAAGCTAATTGATGAGATTTTATTAACTCTTTCTTGGTGGAAAAAATGAAAATCATCAAATTTTGGGGTTTTTTTTGCTTTTTTTTGGCAGTTCACAGTGCAATAAAAATTACCGTATATACTCGAGTATAAGCCGACTCAAGTATAAGCCGAGGCACCTAGTTTTACCACAAAAAGCTGGTAAAACCTACATTTTTTTACTCGAGTATAAGCCGAGTTTGGGGTTTCAGCACATTTTTTCTGTGCTGAAAAACTAGGCTTATACTCGAGTATATATGATATATGTTATTTTGATTCTATGGGTCGCAACAATTATGGAAATACCTAATTTATATGGCTTTTATATTTTCTCCCGAATTTTATGAATACAGACAATTTTGGAGAAAATCTTGTAAATTTTAGCATTCCAGAAGCATAATGTTTTTAATTTTTGGCTTACATCTGGTTAAGGGTTTTTTTTTTTGGTGAGAAGAGTTTTTCTTTTTAGAGGCCTTATTTTGGAGCGTGTAACATTTCTTAAAATCAATATAGATAATTTTTGGTATTAATAAAAAAATAATCTTTTTTGGAGCTTTTTTTCAGGTTTTACTTTTACATACCATGCGTGTCCAATAACCATTCTGTTTATATACAGATTGTAATGAACTCAGCGACACCGAATATGTGCTTCGTTTGTATGGTAAAGTGACATATAAGGGGATTATATTTGCAAATTTTTTATTTTCATTTTTTACACTTATTTTAATGTATACAAACTTGAACTTGGACCAGTCCACTACACTGCTCTACAATACTAATGTATTGCAGAGTAGTGTAAACTGTCTGGCATGATTACGCATGCGCAGTCAGTTTACAGGGAGACCCAGGGACATGGGGCAGCCCTGCGGCACTTGGCAGACCTCAGTAGGCAGAAGCTGGGTGTAATAGAATGTCCTGATACAGGAAGGATCATCCCACGAGGACGTACTATTACACCCTGTTGTTAGCAGGGGTTATTGTATGTATCCATTTGTTTGTCTTGTATTTGTAGTGTTGTGTAAGTAAGGACCTTCTTCATGGTTGTCCTGTATCACTTAGGATACACAGAGGCAAGCAGGTAGGAGTGTTGGGGGCTGGAGTTTTAGAATGCAAATTTTAGGGTTATATGTGTAGTCCCTGTGTCCAGAGTCACCATTACAGAGAGTATCATATATTATCTTCATTTGGGTTTATATCATTTACTGCCAAGTAATCCTAATGTATTTAAAGCTATAACAAAATAACTATAGTTATAGTTAGTTAAAGGGGTGTTCCCATTTAGCCAAATTAATGTTGTATTATAAAAAGTTATACAATTTTCCAATATACTTTCTGTATCAATTCCTCACAAATTTCGACATATTTGCTTGCTGTCATTCTCTAGAAAGCTTCTATGTTTACTACAGGTGGACAGAAATCTGACCATGGTCAGGTGCGCAGTTTGTTATATCACAGAGAGTAATCAGAGCCGTGAGTTATAACGAGCCGTGCACCTGTGTGACCATGGTCAGATTTATGATCACTGGAGATAAATGTAAAAGCTTTCTATAAAAAGAAAGCAAGCAAAGATCTAAAAATACAGAAAGTATATTGGAAAATGGTATAACTTTTTATAATACAGACAATAACATTAATTTGCTGAACTGGGAATACTCCTTTAAAACAAAATTAAGCTAGTGAACATGTCTGTCTGAAGAATGTGTTGGAATCTTATGTTTAATATAGATGTGGTAAGTTGCAGTTTGGTATGTCTGAAGTTAAGTTTCTAATTGTAAGCTAGCTTTGTTCAAATAATATTCATAAACTGAATGAACATGTTTCTGCTTTAGCAATGCATGAAGCTGATGTGATTTAGAAAAAAACACATCACAAACCACACAACAGATTTTCTGCAGCAACATGTCTGCATGCAATATGCCATCTTCACAGCTACAGAGGAAAAAAAGATTATGTCTCGACAATTCCTGGAAGAATAAACAAGTTGATTTTTTGTCCTTGATAGGTTTTATGCATTAGAAATGTGTACAGGTTTTTTGGTGCATGAAACATTTTGTAATTGAAAAATGAAATTACACTTTTAGGCTTTAATTAATTTGGACTCTCTTTTATATGGATTTAAAACACGAACGCTCAGTACAAGAAAGCTAAAATTCCTGATAAAAGTACTTAAGATTAATTTAACACGCTCAGGATTTCCCAATTAAAACTTTCACATTAGTGCTGAATTTTAACCAGTTAATCTTCTAATGAGACATCCCAAGCAATGAGAAGTGGATTTCTGAATTGAATATGGCCCAAAGGCTTACAGCTGGAAATTATTAAGTTACAAGAACTGGAAATATTGGATACATTCCAACAATAGGGATACACTGCCACCTACTGACAGCTTGTATCTAGTTGTGGCAAAAACTATAATATCCAAATCTTAAAGGTCAAATCCTTTTAAAACAAATATAAACACCTAAAATAATACAAATATATAGAAACAAATGTGCTCCCAACAATTCCTTATCATGTTAGTAATTTTAAAGTTATACCAAAGCATACACAAAAAAGTATGTGGGAAAAGCCTCAGAGAACTCAGAAGGATTAATGGATCTTAGCAAAGATGAAAAGAGAGAGCCACTGAAGCTGTTAATGCTTCATTTTAACATGCAACTATCTCACTCAGCCCTCTCTCAACTCATCTTCACTCAGCATTATTTCCACTTGCATAAAAACTTCTTGAACTACATGTTCACTGTGAACTATTCTCCTCCTGAATCTTCTTTTAAGTCATCCTTTCCACTCCCTACTACATGCTAAAAGATTTTTTTCTAGGAACTCTACTCTTTTCTACCTCTGGCTTGGGAAAGCTTATTTAAGGTAATCTACCACTTTGCGCTAGCTATTAACGCTGCTGGGTAGATTCCATCAGCAGGATGTAGGGGAGTATGGAGAGGGCTCCGGGAGGGAGACCTATCCATAAGTGGAGGGTGTCAGCTGTATTACACAGCTGAAAATTGCCTGCAACTGCTGGCACCGATTGCGGAAGTTAACCTGTTAGGTTAAATGGTGGTTAGTGCCCTCTTTGATGTCATCAGCACAGTGACACGGAGCCTATTAAAGTCTCCCGTAGCTGTCATTAGGATCTCTATCTCACAGTCTGTAAATCTACTGTATGCTGCAATACAGTTGCATTGCAGTATATTGTATAAGTGATGAGACACCCCAGGGTTCAATTACCCTAGGGGGCTGAAATAATAGTAAAAAAGATTAAAAATTAGTGAAAAAAAGAAAAAAAATTAAATTGCCCTATTTTCCCTAGAACACATATGAAAATAAATAAACAAGTAAAATCATAAAAAATTGGTCCTGTTTTCTGTCTGACTTTGCACTAGAAAGAATGTTTTTGGAGTTTCCACATCTATTAATAAAGTGTCTCTTTTATTTTTGTGTTGTAGCTGCACTGGGGAACGTTAGTGCTTAGTCAGAGTTTGAGACACATTTAATACAGTGACTTGACAGAATTGTGTTGCAAGCTGTATGTTAAAAAGTAACGGTAAAGTTTTTTTCCACAGATCAATAGTGCTTGGGGTATAAAACAACTTTGCCTATTATTTTGTTACATACAATATATCCAGTAGTTTCTTTGCTACAGCCCTCAAATTACCTCACTGCTGCAATGGCTGCTTCCTCGGCCTACGCTTTTAAGCCCCGTGAGTTGTTAGTTTGTTTATCTGTCAGTTTCATGGCAGGTGAGGGGCTGCTGCTCTCTGCTCACAGAGGGGGAGGTCAAGTTACAGAGCTCTCTCTGTATGTGGCAGAGCTGGATGTGTTCTGGACTGTGGATACGGATGTCTCCTGTATAGAGTAGTGAGGTACTAGATCTCCCCTGATCCCTATAAGTTCCTTCATCCCAGTCTGTTATTTCCCTGTCCCTCTGTTCAGTATGTGCACTAGTCAGCATTCAGTGTATTTACTTGTGGGAAACTAAAGGGATTTAATGCTAAATTACTTGGTTGTGGTAATTGGTAATTGCTTGGTAATTACTTGGGATTTGGTCATCATTTTATCAAATTGATTAAAATTCTATATAGAGGAGCATCGGCCAGGGTAAGAATCAATGGCAGGGCCTCCAGGCTATTAAGCTAACATAGAGGGACAAGACAAGGGTGCCCGTTGTCACCTTTGTTGTTTGCAGTGGCTTTAGAACCCTTGGCATGCTAACTGAGAGAAAATAACTTGATAAGGGGGTTTGTCACAGGTAAAAAAGAGGATAGGCTGCAGTTGTAAGTGGACGACATGCTGCTTTTTTTTAGATCATTTGGGCACAATGCTCCAATCAGTTATTACTCTGGCAGCATGTCGGGATAAGGATTAATTGGGGTAAGTCTTCCTATCTACTATGGGACATCCCGTCCGAGGAAATTCCAAACCCTGGTCAGTTGGAAAAGTTGTCTGAAATGAGGTATTTAGGTATTGTAATCAGTAAAGACACGAATGACTATATGAAATTAAATGTTAAGCCTATGCTAACAAAAATTAAACGTAAGGTGGATATATGGAAAAAAATGAATCTAACATTGGCAGTTAGGCTTGTTTTAGGCAAAATGATACTGCCACAGGTCATCTTTGTTTTGTAAAATAGCCCATTATTGGTATAAAAAAAAGGTAATAAGGGATTTAATACGGGTGGATAAGCAGGCATGAATAAACTTAAATAAGTTCCGTATTTTTCGGCCTATAAGGCGCACCAAAAATCCTTTAATTTTCTCAGAAATCAAAGGTGCGCCTTATAGGCCAGTGCGCCTTATATATGAACTTATACAGAAATGTACTACAGACAAGATGTACTGTACATTTACCAGTGTTTAAGAGCTCCATCCCCAGAAATTTCCTGCAGTTTCCCACACAGTATACAGGGTCCCTAGCTCCTGAAGTGCCCTGGCACCACAACTAACATTGTGCCCATCCTGCCCTCCCCTAGCACGGAGAGACCGGAGCTGCCAGAGTGCCGACCACGAGGCAATCATCATCTTCAGTAAACAATCCCCCATACCTGACAGCCCTGTAACAGGGGAAAAAGAAGGAGCCACAGGGAACCCCACAGGAATAACACCCTGGCTGAGGAGGGAAGGAGAAGGGGCAGAGGGAGACCGCTTAACCCCTGCTGCATCACCCTGCATTAACCCCCAGCAACCCATACCTCTGAGATCGGAGCTCTCTGACACGCTGAAGACAAGTTTCCTGGGAAGTGTAGCTGGCTTGAACTGTGCGCAGGTCTGCCACCTGCTGGTCATTTTTAGGTACTGCATTTGATCCTGCGCCTTATACTCCAGTGCGCCTTATATATGAACCTAGCTGTCTTAGCAGGCATTTATTAGAGGTGCGCCTTATAGTCCGGTGCGCCTTATAGGCCGAAAAATACGGTTATATGCACCATTTGAAAAAGGAGGATTGGGGGTCACTGATTTTGGGAAAATATTTTGTGGCAGCAAAGCTACAGAATATTATTGAGTACGAAATGGAAAAAAATATGTATGAACTTAGGCACAATTATGATTATTTGAAGGGGATTAATATTTGGATCTTGTTGGAGACTAGGGTCAAGGAGCACTATTCTTTATTCACGATAATGCAATGGATATGGGATAAAATAAAAATAGGTTTTGGTTGGGAAAGTTTCTTGCACGAAACACCACTTTGGGGAGATGGCGATTGGACACTTGCACCGATTGAGGGGCTTAGGTTTTGGTATCAAAAGGGAGTGAAATTTGTACACCAAATTATAGAAAATAATGGGCAAAAACAGTAGAGGAACTGTCATTACAATTCAGAATTGGAGAAGGGGAGTTGCTTTAGTGTACTCAGCTTGGGTGTGCCTTCAATGCATCTTTAACAGTATAAAAATTAAAAAATCCCGGCACCTCGAGGTGAAAGCAAAATTCCTCCTTTTATTTTCAGAGCATATAACAAATCAAGTATACACGCAGTAAAACGCGTTTTTTCGGCTCTCCTGAGCCTTCATCAGCCGAGTACCGACCATTTACTGCATATTCAATGCGTCTTTAGCTAGGGTTAATTTTAAGTAAGTAAAACATCCTCTCCTCAATGTAATAAGAACACAGAATAGGTCGAATGGTATGCTGTCTAAAATGTGTAAAGTATTAGATAGTAATATATCCACAGGAAATGCTCCATACTGCTATGAAAAATGGCAAAAAGATATCCTGGGTTTATCAGAAGAAGAGTGGGATGACTCTCTGGGTATTATTAAATGCACCACCAAGAATTTATCATATATTGTGTCCCAAATATTCCTAATCCATAGGGTCCATTATACCCCAAAAATGTTGAATAGGTTTGGATATCGGAGAAAAGAGAAGTGTCCCAGATGTGACCTTGTGGATGCAGATCTAATCCACATGATGTGGAGGTGCCCAAAATTGAAAAGGTATTGGGAAGATATAATAGAGGCTATAAAAGGGCAAAGCGGGTGTATGGTGCCATATGAAGCAAAAAACTGCACCCTTGGAACGAAGATAGGAGTAATGGGCTCAAAAAAGGCATACAAGATGCAATGAAAGGGTCACTAATGGCACGTAAGGCGATATTATATAATTGGAAGAATAAAAACATGCCTGGGTTTAAAGAGTGGAAAAAAAAGTGGACTACATGATAATGAGTGAGTCTTTAATGAACATAGAAAAGTTGTTAGTCTGATAAGTATGGTTTCCAGAAAATAGATGAATACATATATAGGATATACAATGTGACAACCATAGGTATCTAGTCAGGTTTGGGTCACAAGTCTTATTGGGTGGGGGTAGGAAGGGGGTATAAATAAAGTATAGTATGTTGAATGCTTTTTTGTGTGTCCTTTTTCTTTTTATAATTCTGTACAATGTGCAGGCTATTGTGTAAAATATACAGTGTTTAAAATTATTGTTACATGCTTGTGCTGTTTTGTTTTCTAATGTCATGTATCTTTTTTTGTATTTTTCTATGATTTAAAAAAATGTTAAAAAAAATCATTATAACTTGACAGTAACACTTTAAAATGCACCAAAAAAGAAGGTGCACACTTCCCGAGCTGTGCAGTGTGTGCCAGATAATGGAAGACCATGTGCCAGTACAGGCAGTCCCCGGGTTACATACAAGATAGGGTCTGTAGGTTTGTTCTTAAGTTGAGTTTGTATGTAAGTCTGAACTGTATATTTTATCATTGTAATCCCAGACAACTTTTTTGGTCTCTGTAACAATTGCATTTTAAAAATTTTGGGTTGTCATAAGAATTAATATTAACACTAAAGCTTCATTACAGACACCTGTGATAACTGTTACAGCTGATGATTGTAGCCTAGGACTAAAGTGCAATAAATTACCAATATCCAGAGGTACGTTTGTAACTAGGGGTCGTATGTAAGTCGAGTGTTCTTAAGTAGGGGGCCGCCTGTATTCAATAACAAAATGTGATCAAAAGGTCATAGAGTTTTCAAAATGGTATCAAGAAAAGTTTGTCTTATCATGCAAACAATGACACCTTACAAAGTATTGTACACTGAAGTATGAAAAAGTTATGGGTGTCAGAATACGGTAATGCAAGTCATTATTTTTATTAATACAAGTTTTTGAATTCTTTAAAAGGTATTGAGACATAACAAAACTGTATAAATGTGGTATCACTGCAATTATACGGATCTAAAGAATAATGGAGAAGTGTCATCTTGATCGCACATTGAAAGTCCTACAAATAAAGCATAGAGTCATAGAGTCATAGAATATGGCGCACCTGTGTTTTTTGCTAATTCTACCACATTTGGAATTTCCAGCTTCCAAGTACAAGGCACAGAATGTTAAATGGTGGCACTAGAAAATAAAATTTGTCTTGCATATAACAAGCCAACATATAGCTTTGTAACCAAAACATTCAAAAAGTTATGGCTTGTGGAAGAAGAGAAGTAAAAAATGAAATGAAAAAAACTTGGTCTTGAAGAGGTTAATAGTTAACTTCAAGCCATCTCCAGGCCAAGTGGGCATGAAGGGAATATGGGCGGTTGCAGACTGGGCCAGCATGGGTCGTTCCTTTACAGTGCCTGTGCACCAACTACGCAATCCATTCACCTTGAATGGTCCCATGGTTTTTTCTCAAAACGACTCCAGATAGCAGCTGGTGCAGTATTGGCCAACGGCACAGCCATCCTCTGGAAATATCAGGAGAGGTGGGGCTTCGATCATATGCCCACCCTGCTGCTATGCTTCTGTCAGGTCAGCAAATGTGAGAAGAGTAGGAGATAATGGGGCAATGGAAAAGGAATGTTGTAGGAAGGATTGGTTGAGGAAGTATTGAATACAAAAGATGTTCTTGAAATGGAGGAAGCTGGTAAGGCTTAAAGGATAAGGCAAAGTCAAACATTATAGGAAAATGTGAAGCTTCTATATATCTACTAAATGATAACTCATATTTGTGCCAATTTTCTCCATCCACCCTCCCTCAAAATGTTGCAATCAGTTTTTATTCAAACTTTTACAGGTGGCAAAATGTTGAAAAATCTGACAATTTGATGCTTTTTCAGTTTCTGCTATCACCATACTGGATTGTTATGTTTATATTTTCATAGTACAGGAATTTTCAGATATGTGGCAATACTTCTGGATGATGGACGTGCCTGGGAGCCTTTAGAAGACACCAGGCTTCCAGCAAATGTGAATAACTCCCCTGATTCTGCGTGGGTGCCATGCTTAAGCAGACAACATAAATGTACAGGGTGGAGGGTTATTCTGGGTTTACCAGAGATAGAGAATGGGCACATCACATAACTACTACTACTATCCTGTAAGTAACTGCACTTTATGGTACTACTACTACAGGGTACCACTTCTCATTAGACCCAACCAATGTGTTAAAACACTCCATCTGTGGACTATGTGCGAAGTGTGTATGTGATGTATGTATGAAATCTCTGTGTGTGCCTTCAGGGCTCAGGTTGCAATATAATGGTTGAAGTTGAGTTTTTGATCACCATTTGTGGCCACTTACTATAGATGTTTTCTCCTCCTATGCCTTTCATGCAGTTTCTCACTGATCTGTTCTTCTGAATATCCTTTAAATCAATTTACTGCTCCAGGGTAAAAGAAGGAGAGTGATAGAGAATAGAAATGAGTAGTTTCTGAGGTCCAGAATGGAGCAAAGAAACTTGAAAAGATGTTTAAATGGTGATTCACTTTACAATAAACTTATCATAAATCAGAAATAAAAGTGAATAAATGAAATTGTTATATATTTTATATCTAAGTCTCTCCATGTCCATTTACTTTTTTATCACTCTTTCTTCTTCCTCCCTGATCTGCATTTCAATCTGAAGAAAACAAGACAGGATCTTACTGAGGTGTCTGATTACATACATTGGGGGCAGATTTACTTACCCGGTCCATTCGCAATCCAGCGGCGCGTTCTCTGCGGTGGATTCGGGTCTTCCGGGGATTCACTAAGGCAGTTCCTTCGACGTACACCAGGTGTCGCTGCTGCGCTGAAGTCCGCCGAGGTCCGCCGGAGTTCACGATCCTATTCCTGGTGAAGGTAAGTGCGTGTCGAGCGACACTTTTTTTTTTTTTTAAATGCGGCAGTTTCTCCGAATCCGTCAGGTTTTCATTCGGCCACACCCCCGATTTCCGTTGCGTGCACGCCGGCGCTGATGCACCACAATCCGATTGCGTGTGGCAAAAACCCGGGCCAATTCAGGAAAAATAGGCCCAAATCGGAAATATTCGGGTAACACATCGGGAAAACGTGAATCGGGCCCCCATTCTCTATGGAGGAGGGAGGGGGCGCAGTGAGTCACAAAAAAAAAAAAACATCTCCTCCCAGCAAATCTAGGTGCACAGCAAACTCAGTCAAGAGATGAGAGCTTATAGAAAACAAAAGTTTGATATCACTTAAAGGAAATCAACCACATGGATTTAGTGGTTTTTAACCTAACGCAACCCATTTTTCATTTAGCTGGGTTATTTTTCATGAAAAAAGATTTTTAAAAATATGTGCACTTCACAGAAGCCACTTCTGGAGAAGGCAAGCTTAAGCGCTTAAGATAGTGTGCATTTCAGTCCTAGTAAAACAGGGAACTATTCTACAGGTAATTAAATAAGCTAGAGATGCTTATGAGTTCTGTATTTATTAAACAGGGATACATCTGTAGCCTATATTAAAAAGTGGGTAGCTGAACTCTATATATTGATTGCTAAGGAGGGCTGCTGATCTCTGTATGGATTAATGAGGTAACTTTTGAACACTATTTTAATTAATAAGGGGGGGGGGCTAAAAACTGTTTTAATTTGAAATGTATGGGCTGCTGAACTTTATGTTAATTCATAATGGTGGAGCTGCTGGATTTACTACTTAACATCATAAAAGGATGCCACACCTATACAGAGTACTCTCCTTATGAAATTCTATTAATTTTGGCTTATCCAATGAACTTATTTATTCACATAATTAACCCCTTCCCGACATTTGACGTAATAGTATTGCATCGCGGGAGGTGCGTTCCCGCAAAATGCAGTACTATTACGTCATGCTTCTGGCACCGGCTCCTGAACGGGTCGTGCTGACCGCGGCGTGCAAGGGGCATTTGAGAAGAATCGGACCCCCCCTGCGGCGCTTACTGGGGGGGTCCGCTGCTCCGATCGCAGCCCCGGGACTGCCGGTGCCCGGGGCTGCGCGATCCTCCTCCGGCTGCTGGGTCCTGCCTTCTGACAGGACCCGGCTGTAACACACTAAGCATGCGCAACATGCTCAGTGTGTTACATTACACAGTGTAATACATCTATATTACACTGTGTAATGTGAGGGAGAGCTTCAACAAGTGATCAGTGGATCACTTGTTCAAGCTAACCTGTAAATGTTAATAAAAAATGTTAAAAACATTACATAAAATAATTTTTTAATAAAAATAATTAATTAAATAAAGTTAAAGTCCCCTAAACACAAATATTCCCTATACACATGCATTAAAGTGAAAAAAACACAAAATCGCCAAAAAACCCCACATATTTGGTATCGCCACGTTCGTAACAATACGTACAATAACTCAGAAACATTATTGGACCTGCTTGGTGAACGCCGTAAAAACAAAACCCGAAAAACACGCCAAAAATTTAAATTTTTCATAAAATCTCTACAAAAAATGTTCTAAAAAGTGATCAAAAAAAGTTATGTGCACAAAAATGTTACCACTGAAAAGAACATTAAACTTACGTCTCCGAAAAGATGGCAATGCAAAAACAAATGAGATTTCCTCTATATTAGTTTTTATCCAGTAAAATTGTAAAAATAAATGAAAAACTATATAAATGAGGTATCACCATAATTGTAGTGACCTATAGAATGAAGATAATATAATATTTTTAGTGTACGGTGTACGACCCCCAAAAAATACGAAAAGAAAGTAAACCAAAATTGACAATTTTCTTTTCACCCATACATTCAAGAGTTAATAAAATCTCATCAAAAAGCTAATGACCCACTAAAATGAAGTATTTGTAAAGTGCATCTCATGTCGCAGAAAATAAGCCCTTATATGTCCAAATTGCCAAAAAAATAAAGATTGTATAGCCAATAAAAAGTGACCATGCATAATCTGCTCTGAATGGCGCAGCTTCCCTTCGATGCCCTAGCGTATGCCCATACAGCAGGTTACCACCACATATGGGGGATTATTATACACGGAAGAGATTGAGTATCAAATTTTGTGGAGCGTTTTGGTATTTTATCCACTGAGAATTTGTACACTTTAATTTAGCCAAAAAAAATTTTACTTTCAAAATTGCATCCAATTTTGTTTTAACCCCTGTAAAACAATTAAAGGGTTAACAAACTTTATAAAAGTTGTTTTACGTACATTGAGGGGTGTAGATTCTATAATGGGGTAAATTATGGGGTTTTCTTTTATTTAGGTCTCTCAAAGTGATTTGAAACCAGAGCAGGTCCCTCAATAGCAGAATTTTGCGTTTTTTATGAAAATGTAAAAAAAATCGCACCTAACGTTCAAAGCCCCAAAACATCCTACAAAAATAAGAGTATGCATAAAAAACCATGTCCACATAAATTAGACATTTAGTGAATGTTAGTTATTACGTTTCTTTGAGGTTATGACTATGTATGGAAAAAGTAGAACATTTTGAAGTTCGAAAATCAAGAATTTCTCCAAATTTTCACCAAATATCTGATTTTCTCATAAATAAATGCAAAACATACCACCAAAATTTTTCAACTAACCTGAAGTACAATGTGTCACGAGAAAACAATTTTAAAATCACTTGGATATGTTAAAGCGTTCCGAAGTTATAACCACTTGGACACAGGGCAGATTTGAAAAAATGGGCCATGTCAGGAAGGTGAAAAGTGGCTTCAGCGTTAAGGGGTTAACATAACCCCCCCTTTCCCCAGTCCCTCCCCCTGCTGGAAGTGTTCGGGAACCAAAAAAAAAAAAATAAAACAAAAAACAAAGAAGTGCCTCTATGCCTTCCATTGATCCCATACATCGTTCACTCTCCTTCCTCCTCTATATCGTTTTTCAAATGCACATTCATATGCTCTGATGCGATCTACCGTATTTTCCCATTCCTTTACTACTGGAGCTTTAACATCTTTCCAGAAACTTTCCACCCTTGCCAGAAACAGAACCTTCAGAACCAAATTTCGTTTTGATTTTGTTCCTATCTTATCTGGGATTAGACCCAATAAACCCAAAGTAACTGTACGCGGAAGGGAACAGCTGGCCCGAGCCTCAATTAATTCAAAGATCATTACCCAATATTCCCCAATATCTGGGAAATCCCAGAGAACAGAGAGGGTATCTGCATTAACATTATTGTATCTAAAACATTTACAATTGTCTCTTATCCCTAACTTAAACATTAACTGTGATGAAAAATAAGCTCTATACAGAATGTTCAGTTGTATACATCTATGATTTAAGTTAATCGTGCTCCTAACCACATTTTTATATATTTCTCCCCATTGTTCAGTAGTGATCTCACCAACCTGCTTTACCCATTTACTTTGACTGATGTGCCCCATCTCCTTATCAATGTGATTTCGTAAAAAATGATATAATCTCGCTAAATTTTTTGGACGTACCCCCCATTCTAATATACTTGTGAAAATACTACTCCCATCTACCTTCAACCCTACAATATTTTTTTTCCTTTCTATACGCGTGAAAAAATTGGCAGTACCTAAATCGGTCTCTATCCCTTAAAAAACCAGCATCCACCCTCAATTCCTAACAGCTTCTTTACCTCTCCCTATGTATTCACCCAAAGTGTAGCCAATGGTAATTTCCGAATATCCCGACACTTTAATTGTCCCGTCTCCAGTAGTGCAAATAATGAGTTATACCGTCTCTTAACTTTATTGGAAAGAATTTGAAAAAGCAGGCTTCCTTTGTTTTCAATTATAAATTGCATCTGTGCAGCTAAAAACTAGTGAAAGAAAGACGGAAGGGAGAGACCTTCCTTACCCTTATCCCTCATTAAAACTTCTTGTTCCTTGTACCTTCTTCCTCCCCCACAACAGTTTGTTCATGATCGCCCGAATGAGGCCAAACCATTTCTTGTCAATCCAACATGGGCAATTACATAACACAAACAGGATTTGGGGTAAAAGGATAATTTTAATTAACATCACCCTCTCAGCTCGATTTAATGGAAGAGAGCTCTATGTGTTCACTTGTCTTCAGTTTTGACAAGAGGGGGACCAAATTCAGTGTCACATAATCGCCCACACTAGGATTGATTTTTATACCCAGATACTGCAAAGATTTAGATATCTTCAAGTCTAGATGTTCCAATTGGCTCAGAGATTCCTCATCTAAAGGCATCAGGATAGATTTCTGTACATTTATCTTAAAACCTGAGTATCTTCCAAACTCATTAATCACTTTTACCACTTTCGGTACAGACGTCACTGAATCTTTCAAGCCAAGAAGGATGTCATCAGCATAGAGCATGATCTTATTGCAAGGTCCTCCAAATCCAGCACCCCTGATCTCCTCACTAGACCTAACCTTTATAGCCAAGGGCTCAATAAACAGAACTCCCCTTGTTAGAGAGAAAAACGAAGAGTAATCTCCATTTACTCTAATGCAAGCCCTCGGGGCAATATAAAATAATTTAACCCATTCCAAAAACTTACTACCCAAACCGAATGTCATGGGTGCTCCCGCGATCTCTGTCTCCAATCGTGGGCGCACCCTTGCCCCTCGGCGTCCCTCCGGAGCTCCGCTCTGCATACCTTCCCCGGCTCCAGCGATGTCCTCTCCTGCTCCCGCGGCTCGGCATAGGAGACAGGGGCGCGTGCGCGCCAGCTCGCTCAGATTTAAAGGGCCAGCGCGCCGGTAATTGGCGCTGGCCTGTTATAAGTTCTGCCTCTTCCTGTGACCCTTGCTGGATCTTCAAGTCTTCCCCATGAAGAGAAAGCTCTCCTGTGATTCCTGCGTCCCTGTGATTCCTGCGTCCCTGTGATTCCTGCGTCCCTGTGGTTCCTGTGTGCCAGTCCATTCCTGTGGTCCTGCGTTCCTGTGTGCCAGTCCGTTCCTGTGGTCCTGCGTTCCTTTGTGCCAGTCCGTCCCTGTGATCCTGCTTTCCGGTGTGCCAGCTCCTGCGATTCCTGACGTGAGTGGTGTCTCCTGTATTGCTACCTTGGCAGCCACCGTGGGCTAGTCGCACCTGTGGAACGACCTGGTGGTTCCCGCCGCAGCAAGTCCATCCCGCTTTGCGGCGGGCTCTGGTGAACACCGGGTTTCCACTTAGACTCCAGTCCCAGGTCGGCTAGTACCACCTCCTGCGGTGGTCCAGAGGGTCCACAGACTCCCTGCCCTGACACCGAATCTATGAATAACCTCCCAGAGGAAGTCTCACTCCACCCTGTCAAATGCCTTAGAGGCATCCAGCGACAGAATGGAGCGGGAACCCCCCTGGCCTAACTGCAGACTCGCAAAAAGCCGCCTAATATTTGTACTAATGTGGCGCCCTGCCACGAAGCCACATTGATCTTTATGTACTATTACTGGAACCACCATTTTTAATCTATTCGCCAGTAATTTGGCCAACATCTTAGCATCTGCGTTTAAGAGTGATATCGGTTGGTACGATTCCCCTTCTAATGGATCTTTATTCTTTTTATGTATCAAAACTATTCCAGTCTCGTACCAAGACTCCGGATGTTTGCCCCTCACCTGAGCATCTTCCCAAACTTCAACCAAGAGAGGCATTAGAATAGACCAAATCTCACAAAGGTTTCCAATGGTAACCCATCCAAACCCGGAGCAGCATTGCGTCTAGAGGACATCAAAGTATCCTCAAGTTCTTTAGCTGATATTGGTTGGGATAAAAAGTTACTCTTTTCTTCTTGTACTTTGAGAAATCTAATCCCATCCAAATAATATTCTCTGAAGTAGCCTCCAGGTCAGATGAATAAACAGTATGAAAAAACCTCAAAAATTCAGCCTTAATCTCACTTTGGCTATACTCTATCTCCCCAAAGTTATTCCTGATTACCTGAATTCTATTCGTCTCCTGATTTTGCTTTACTTTCTGGACAAGCCTTCTTGAGGATAATCCGCTCTCACAGTAGGCCGACTGATTTAGAAAAAATAGTTTTTGCTTGGCTTTATTAGCAACAAATTTATTATTATCATATTTCATATTATCCAAACTATCTTGTGCTTTATTCTCCTGAAAAGCCTTCTCCCACTTTTGGACTTCTACCTTTAACTGCTTTTCTTGTTTTGCAAACTGCCTTCGTAAAAACGTCACTTCAGAATCTAAGAGGCCCCTCAGGAAGACTTTTGTCGAATCCCATAATAAACCATAATTGTTAACCCCTCTGTTTACTGTGATAAAGTAGCACAGTTCTCTCTTTAACTTATCCTCATTCGAGATCAGTGACAACCAGTGAGGGTTAATCTTCCAAAATCTACATGAGGTTTCGCTCACACCAGATAACTCCAACACTACCGGGGAATGATCTGAGATCGAACGATTGTCATATCTCATCTTTTTAATTCTTCAGAACTAAATCAATCCTAGGCAAAGAGTTGTGCGAGTGATTAAGTATGCCAATTGATCACCAGAAATATATCTCCATACGTCTATCCAGGCTATTTCCTGGCAAAATCTCGCAAACGGGCCCGGGCAACGGAATGGTTACTCCTCACCCGGTCTTTACTGTCCGAAAATAAAGAATTGAAGTCTCCTAGCACTAGCACCGGACACTCACCTACTTTCTCAATAAACTTGATAAGCTTTAGAAGCACCCTGCTGGACTTTATATTAATAAGGGGGACTATTGTAATGTGTATTAAAGAATAAGGGGCTGCTGATCTCTGTATTAATTAAAAAAAGTTGGTGGGTACTGAACTCTGTATGAATTAAAAGGTGGGGCTTCTGAACTTCATGTTAATTAATAGGAGTGTGCAGCTGAATTTTATGTTAATTAATAAGGTAGTTGCTGTACTTCATATTTATTAATAAGGGTGTGCTGCTGAGCTTCTTATCAGTTAACTTGTTTATGATGGCTCAACCTAAATTTACATTAACTAGTCATTATAGACTTTGTCCTCTCCGCAGAAGGGAGGTGTCACCTGTATTTCACAGCAGGAGTATGAAAAAGTTCACAGAAAAAGTCAAATCAAATGGTACTACCAGGAAGCACAATTTGTCCAGCGGATAACAAGCACTCAAATAGCTTTGCAAACAACAAAACAAAAAGATATGGCTTTTAAAATCAATTATTAAGAGGGCACTGCTGAATGTTGTATTAATTAATAAGGAGGGCTGCTATGTGCAAAGCTGAACTTCACACAAATTCATAGGGGGTTTCTGAACTGTGAATTAATTAATAAGGGGCTACTATGCTACATATAAACTAATGGGTGGTTCTGCTACACATCATTTTAATGAGGGGGTGCTGCTCTGTTAAATATTGTTTTTTAACAGTACTAAATTGGGTTTTGTGCTATTTGTTAATGAAAGTGAGGGAAGCATTGGGAATTGCATGTTCCAATGCTACAAAAACTAGGTGTAGACCTTCACGACGTTGCCTGGGATAGTAACTAACTGATCTTAGAGTATCACAGTATTACCTCACATATAAGCTGTCTTATACTAATGATAATGGCAGATTGATATTCCAGTCACTGTCAGAGCTGCAGTTATCTGAGATAATCTAACAGTAGATACATGATTGCAGCCCTGGATGTAACTGGAGTATATAAGGGCAAGGAAAAGACTGCAGCTCTGGATGTGACTTGAGTATCACAAATGATATAAGCATAGGAATTAAGAATATATTATCTTGTATTAGCTCGCATATTACTTCACATATTACTTCCATATAACCTCACATTTTACCTCGTATCACCTCACATATTACCCTAATCAGATTTATATGCCAGTCACAGCCAGAGCGACAGTCATCTACAACTTAAAACATATTACTTCACATATAAGCTGCCTAATACTTAAAATAAAAATGGCAGATTGATACTCAAGTCACAGCCAGAGCTTTAGACATCTGAGAAAATCATTAAATATTGCCGTTCTTGATGTGACTGGAGTATCACAGAAGTTATGAACATCATAATTGAGAACATTTTATTTCATATTACCATACATATTACCTCTAATATTAGCTTACATATTACCTCATATCACCATACAGATTACCTCATATATTACTTCACATATAGACTTACATATAACCTCACATCACCTCACATATTACTTCATATCACCCTGCACATTAACTCACATATTACCTCATATTACCTCACACATTACTTCATATTACCTTGCATAGTACTTCACATATTACCTTACATATAAGCTGTCTTATGCTCATTACCTAAAGTAACCACTCAAAGCCTAGTCTATGACATAACCTGAGTCACATTGAGTGGCTGAGCAAAGTTTGGTGATTGTAAATGTGACAATGCAGATTCATTTAGCTTACATACATACATACATACATACATACATACACTGATAGGGGGGACGTTTATCAGGGATTATCAAGCCCTGAAATAATTGCAAATGATAGCTTATTGCTAGCACTTGCGCATGATAACCCTCATACACTCAGCTTTATATATTAGATTAAGGGGATATTGTTGCTGTATAGAATAGGTGGGTTCAGAAAATAAATAAGGATATAGTTTTAATCCAGGGAACACTAAACTCACTCAGACCAAAAAAATTGTCTGGAGCTACAATTATAAAATATACGTATTCCACCTTATATACAAATTCAACTGAATAACAAACCTAAAAAGGCCATTTGGTACGTAACTGTCAGGATTGAACCAGCGTCCTTTGGCCTTTCTGGTCCGTTCTCTACCACTGTGCTATGTAGAGTGATTAGTTATACCTGTCTTTTGTTATAGTGTTTCTGCATTACCAACTGGGGTTTTTAGGTCTCAGCTGTGTTAATATGTGTTATCCAATCAGAAGTGGCCGAGCTCCATTTAAGGCTGGTTATCTCATTCATTCTTTGTTAGGTATTGTTGTATCTGCAGCTTAACACTGGTTCTGTTGGAACATCTATACTAAGTAAGTATCTTATTTCTTTGTCTGTGGTGAGAGATTCAGTAAATTTGTCTTTTCTCTTGTATGCACTCACCACTTTCCTGTCTGTTCCCCTTTTGTTTGTGTTTATATAATTGTATGTTCCTTGTGGACATGCTCTGGTTGTTGCCGTTTATTCCTGTCCTCCCTATTGCCCTCCTTTTTGTATTCAGTCTCTGTTTTATGTTTGTGTGCAAGCTGGGATTGCTAGTCCACCAGTGAAATGTCCCTCTACGGGTTCCTCCTATTTATCAGTGCAGAAAGATGTGAACAGTCCACAGAAAGTCTGCACACAGCAGTAAAGGAAACACCAGGGGTGGCGAATCAATTGGAAACTTGAATGAGTTTGTAATATTGTAACAATGCAATATTCTAGAATCACAGACTTGGAATTACGAATTTCTCTTGATTGGCTGATAGGATAGGGCCCTTTTGCCTTCATCTGGACAATGTGCTACTGGAAGGTTTCAGTCACTCTGGAACGACACACCAATTTTGCAAAGTCATTACAAACTGGATAGTTGTGCTGCCAGTGTAATACGAGTTGTTAGATATATAAGGAAATTAGAACCAAGTGCCAGATTAACACCAATAACTTGCAGGTATCAGAAAGTATTCTTTAGGTTTCATCAGTGTTCTGTTTCATTTTTGTCCATCACATTTTTATTCTGTGCTTTAGAAAATTTTATAAAAAAATTATGAAACAAGCTTAAACTAGTGCTATTTTACTCTTGTTAGGATATATTTAAAAAGGACTACACAATGACCTTAACATTTAACAAATTGTGTGATCTCTAGTCTACATAGTGCATGTGTGTATATGTATGTGTAGCACGTGTAATGCATGTACAGTGAATATGTCTATATGGGGACCAGATTCAAAGTGATGATTACTTGTCACAATTACTTCAACGTATATGTGATGGACGCATGTTCCTAAATTTAACAGGGATAAGGAAACTTTCAATGACATTTACCATTAAAAGCAACACTATTTTGCTGTTAATTGATTTTGTTGGATGATTGTTTTTTAGCAGTTTTGTTCATGTTTTACCAGCTTGTCTGAGCTCTCTTTTGTGTCCAATAGATAAAAAAATTTGTTTCAATTTATAAAACGTAAATGTCCTCCCTGTTGTCATATTTCAAAAATAACAGCATATTCAAAGCCCTTAAAATAAGAAAGAAAAAATATATCAGCTTAACCATAACTTTAGTTTTCTGTTTATTAATATGTACCTTCATACCAGGTTTAGGTTTAGAAAAACAGCATTTCCAGTCTTTTTTAAATTCAGTAAAGAAACTTTTTCTTTTTGTGTAATGTCCTATGTATGTACTTAAAATGCTGAACAATGCTTTCTTACTCGTTCATCCTCTCTGATTTCAGTTCAGCTTCTTAATCTCTTTGAAGATTAGAAAGAGATCTTTTCAGAATGGTAAGAAGGTAATCAGAGTAGAAACACTTCAAGATTTCAAAATATCTAGGCTGCTTAATAATGGAGAGATGGACGAACACAAATCATCAAAAATGGAAGAAAAATGATACAGGCCATTTAACACATTGCCCAGTGAAAGGACATTTACAGAAAGAATGTATAATATCTTCTATCAATAATGTATTCATCAAAAGCGTATCTGGAGGTATCACAAAATAACTGCTCTTAGCAAAATGAAAAAAAAAAACTTTGAATGAGAAACATTGACTCAAAGTAGGGCACCAGCATTTTCAGCTAATATTACTGCACTCTATTTATAACATGTGAACAATATAATAAAATAATGTTGGTTTATTCATTTATATGGTGCTAAGCCATTTTATAAAAAAAAAATCCTAGATACAAGTTGAATCTATAAATTTGTAAAAAGAAGGCTCGGTTCCAACCTGCGTTCGACAGGTTCTGTTTCCTCTTCTGTTAAGAAATAGTGAAAAAAATTGTGCAGAGGAAAGCATCTTTTCCCCCCACTATTTTAACAGAATTGTAACGTAAGATAAGCTTCCATACATTGAAGTCAATGAGGAACAGAAGATAGTGGGTAAAATAGAGGGTGTTTTCTGTCTTTATTTTAGAATGGCTCAAAAGAAAGATTGGGTGAACGGTAGCGTCATCTGGTTAGGCTATCTGGTTCGGTCTGACCTGACTTCAAAATGTTATCCTCCACATCTCTGCCTGTCTCTTAGACAATTGCTTTTATATCTCATGGCTCTGTCTAGCTGTCACCTACACTGGGAAAATTCTGAGAGTTAGCAGTCCTGTGTCCATTGAAGTCCACATCCCTGTAAAGATGATAATTGGTTCCCAGTTCCCTTGGATTAAACTTTACACATCTAATCACATACTATTCAAGCCTGCATAAAATCCAGCCATACTCTGCTCATGCCACATTTGGTATGGTATCACACACTTAGGCTACATTCACACACATGTATGGGGGGGCGTATATATGGCCGATATACGTCCCTAATACACTTCTATGTGCTCACAGCACTCACCTCCTCCTCCTTTCCTCGCGCACTGCCGTGTGCCCGCCGTGCTACGGTATGGTGGGCAATGGTGCATGTAGCCTTAGGGTACATTCACACTGCCGTATGCTTTTTCTGTACTGTATTTACAGCTATATTCTGGGCGCAAATACAGGCTGTATGACATCTGTATGTAACATGTAATTTCACAGTATTCTGTAAAAAATACAGGGGGCTTGAAAAAGCTGGTACTAACTTAGCCAACCCCAAATTTGGTCACCTGACAAGCCCAGACTCCATTAGTGTGGTTAGATTCCATTGCTGTTTATATCACTTGATATATACATGTACATGCTTGTATCATCTATACATGAACATACAATTGAACACACTAAGATAGGGTGGTAAATGCCAAAGTAGGTCATATAGTAATGACTAAATGTTAAACAGTTTATACCTATACACTATACTATACTATAGCATATAATGAGGCCTATTGAATATCCCTCCATAGGAGGGTGAGGAAACCAACAGAAAACATTGAATAGACAAACAATAAGGTTGTAAACAATTATAAATATTTTATTTAAAGATAGTAACACACTGGTTAAAAATGGGTTTGTCCTAGGTGGGATACAAAAGAGGGTTGCATGCCAAACAGCGGATCAAAGTGTACCGTTGTTAATACAAATGTATACTGGCATCAATAGCCATATGGGGTATAATGGTGTTTGTGGGACAAGATAAAATACAAAAATGTTGCAGGTAGCCTTGTCAGAAAATGTTACAAGATCAAAAGTGCGATAAAATATCTTACCCATATTGTTCATCGCCACTGCCTGGAATGACAACAGCCCAACGTAGGTTTTGGCTGTTTTTCAGCCTTCATCTAGGGGTGGAGTCATTAGGGGGACGAGCCGCAATATAAATACCTAAACAGCCAATGGGTATACAGATCAGTAGTTATGTGATCAAATGGTATGTCATAATGTGGTGCATGTGCCTTATATATTAAAGTACCATGTGGAGGAGTAAGAGTGGGTGTCATGAAAATGTCATGAAAAATCCCTCACTCTCCTATGGAGGGATGTACAATAGGCCTTATCATATATACATGCATATTTGCAGGTATACAGCATATGATAAGTAGTGCTGTGTCCCCATACATACAGTACTGGAGTAGTACTACTGTGTCCCCATATATACAGGATTGGCACAGTAGTACTATGTCCGTATATATACAGTGCTGGAGTAGTAGTACTGTGTCCCCATACATACAGGATTGGAGTAGTAGTACTGTGTCCCCACATATACAGGACTGGAGTAGTAGTACTGTGTCCCCATATATATCTGATATGAGTAGTAGTACTGTGTCCCCCTCCCACTTTGTAACGGGCATGTCCCCATCCCACCCAGACAGTGGGCATGTCTGCCTTGCACCTAAGACAAAGAGCATGTCCCCCTCCCCCTTGGTAACGAGCATGTCCACCTTGGCATCAAGCATGTTCCCCTTGGCAATGATCATGTTCCCCACCCCGAGCATATCCGCCTCCACGGTTAGCTAGACAGCACCACTACTATGACAAATTATACAGTCTTGCCAAGAAAAAAACCCACACTTTTCATAACATAACATAACAACCTCATTGATCATTTTATTTGTAAAAAAATGCCAGTCATCAATGGAATTCTATGACTCAGAAGTAGTCCACAGCATACACAGTCCTGGAAGACAAAAAAAAACAAACATACACACAAAAAAGGATTGCTGCCAAGGGGGAGCTGGGCATGCTCATTGTCAAGGAGGAGTGGGACATGCTCGTAGTCTAGGGGAGGCTATGCTCATTGTTTAGGGGGAGACGGACATGGTCGGGGGTGGGGAACATGGCCAAGGTGGACATGATTGTTGCCAAGGGAGTAGGGGGACATGCTTGTTATATAGGGGAAGATGGACATGCTCGTTATCTAGGATGAGGAGGACATGCTCATTGCTAGGGGGGACCAATACAAGTAGTCCCCATGTTACATACAGGACAGGTTCTGTAGGTTTGTTCTTAAGTTGAATTGGAACTGTATACTTTACTGAGGGAATAGAATCCATTTTCTATTGTGTTCACATACCATGTGTTTTACTATACTCAAGCTCCATCCCCCCGTGTAAACAGATCATCTTTCAGTTACATCCTCTTGATGGCTTGGAATGTGAGCATGCTCAGTAGGTTCCTTTGTCCCAAGAACCTATAAAAACTGTCTGCAACCTAAATAAATTGGAATTCTCTCAAACATGTGAAGGTCTGAGTGATTCACTGAGCAGCTCGTACTATACAATAATTTGGACCCACACCTCACAGATATGGGGATATTTCCCTAACATAAATTGGCGCCTGAACAGGGACATGGGTTTGCATGACGCCTACCGGACAATTTAGGGACCATCCTTTCAGGAGAGACAGACCATGCAGCTGCACAAAAAGGTAAGAAGCTTTTTCTTACAATTTGCTCTGTCTATCCTTGTTTGGGTTGTTCCACGTCCGGTGAGTTGCATGCCTATATTGCCCAGTCCAAAGAATCTTGTTATTGTTATTTTAAAACTCCATGTGATGTGTGGTAGTGTATATGGGTATTGTGTGAGTTTGAACATGTGTGTTTGATAGCGCTATTGTGATTCTGTACTGTACTGGTTTTAAGAAAGTTACATCCTAGAATAGCCCCAACCTAAAGAGTCAGCCTAGAAGAGCAGTTGGTGGATCGTAATTCGCTTGAGACAAAGGAGAATGAGTTTGGACAGTCAGACTTTATAAATTTATTTTGTGTGGTAGGATCCAAAGCTGCTTGAAAGAAGGGGACTGCGGTCATTTCTTGACGGGCAAACGGTTTAGGAAAAAAAAATTAAAATAAAAGTGGTTAAAACTGCCCTAAGGAAGAGTGACTGCGAGTGTGTGCCGGCACTAGAGATATATAGAAAATTATGGAAAAAATTGCTAGGTAGGATGAGAGGCAATTCGGAGGGAAACCAGTACTACAGATCTTGAAAGAGAGAGGGAAAAGAGGCTGTAAAAGGATGTCAGAGAGTGTTGGAAAAGGACAAGTATATCAAAAAGATGGTTGTTTGTATGTAAATGGAAAGGTTCTTAAAAGAACAAAGGCTGGTTGCATGATAATGATATGACGGAAATTGCAAGTGGATAGAAGAAAGTTACAGAGGAAGTGACCAGAGGAGGTTATAAAGAAACAGCCATAGGAAATTGTGTGTTGTATGAGTGTTATGACGATGACGGACAAAAACGTTGGACAGACAAAAGACAAAGACAACATTCAGGAAAAGTTCTACCTCACCCTAAAATGGTGGATGAATTGCAGAGTGTATGGAAACAAAGAAACAGACTGGCGGGAGACATGTGCAGTGTGGCACCTAGACCCAACCCCCACACTGGAATATATCCGGTCATGACTAGATTAGAAAAAGTGCGGGCTCCAACAAAGAACAAAGACATAGTCTTCAGATGTTTCTCCTGTAGGGGGCATCTCACTTTGATATACTTTAGTAGATCAGTGGTATAGAGAATGATGCATTGCCTAAAGATCTTTGGAATTGCACCCACAGTCCGCTCAGCTGTATTTAGCTGTATTTGGCTATTGTTGTAACTATAAAGGACAACTAAGATATAGTACCCAGGGAATAAATGTGGAAGACTGTGCCTTCTTATCTAGGCGTCACCTCTCAGAACTTCAAAGTCCAAAAACCCGGGTAGTAACATATTTGTTACAGATTTTGGTTTTCTGTGGGGAGAACTCCTGGACGGTTGTGCAGTCCCAATTGGATTCCCTGAGCTGACCCTTGCCAGATACTGTAGGGGTTCTATGAGTTTATTCCATTATACAGTCCTGCAGATTATGGCAAAAATATAAATATGTGTTTTGCCTATAACACGTGTAGTGCTAATGGTATTTCATCAGAGTTACCAGATGTGAGGAAAGTCCAGCACACAATTGTGGACATTGTTCATTGCAGGCTTGGACCTGAGACACCTTGTGATGTATGTTTAATAACATAAGACATGTAGTGTAAAACTTTATAATCAACTAAAGTTTGAAGGGTGTGGTCAAAAGTTTTTGCAATTTGTGTAGGATGATACAGTGAACTTAGATGTTACAATGGTGTGTTAGATTCCTTTTTTGTTATCCTGGTATGCTGGGACATGTAGTACTACAGACACCACAGGGAGAAGGAGGGGGCTGCCTCCCCCCCTTGTCTTAGTGAACACAGGAGGGGGGAGGGGGAGGACATGATGGAATGTTAAGAGACAAAAGGAACAAAGAGAATATGCGTTCATGGCTGAGGACTCATAACCCTGACGGCCCTAAGCAGATTTTGGGTTTGGTTCGCTGCAACTTCTGTAATTGTAATGTTTTAACCAGGAGTAAAACCTCCCTATGATCCCATACTATTAGTCCAATTCAGCAGCTATGTCGGTGATTATTATTAGGAGCTTTTTAGGCAGAAGCTATAACACTCTTAGAAGCCTCCTACGTCACTGGCTCTAGTGATGCTTCTGCTCAGTAACACTGACCCCAGTATGTACCCCCAGTATGTGTCCCCAGTATGTGCCCCCAGTATGACTGTATAGGTTAAAATAAGATCTAAGGAATTTGTATGCTGTATGTCTCCTATTATACTGCATTGATACATCGGCATTGGTCCCAAAACTGTGTTTTTCTGGAGTATATCGCTCATTTTCTATTGTTCTCATTTAAGTTTAAGCCAAGCACCTTAGAGGAGAGGAAACAGGCCGGAAGCTCTGCTGATCGTGTGTCATATGACAACCTGGACCCTTCTTGGTTTTGTATCCTACTGCTGCCTGTGTATATAAAGCTTCTGTAGTAGTTTTGGACTATCATGATACTATTTCACCGCTTCATGACTAGAAACCTTGGTTATAATGTTCCCTCTTTATGATGTATTACATTGAATCCAGCTCCAATACTTTTGCTAGATTCAAAGGGGGGAGATATGAGGTAGACAGGTTGTATTTAAAATTTTCTTTTAACTTAATGATTAATGAACCAGTTACCTTTTAATATGTCAAAACTGAATATATCACTAATCTGCATTTTGAGTTTTTTTGTAGATGGCTTTAGAAACCAGGAATGAGGTTAATTCTACATCAGATATGCAGTGGTCACACAACATGAGGTAACAGCAGCAGAACCACTCCTAACCTACCTGTCTGTACAGGAGGCGGAGGTGAAGGCACTGATGGAGGGGTGTAACGTAGCAACAACTATGAGACTTTGAAATAGCTGATAGAGGCCTTAGTGTTACAATAAAGGTCCACAGTAGAAGGTAAAACCTATAAAGCTATAACACATGAAGTGACCATACTGGTTACTAAAAAGCCTAGGGGAAAGGAGCCTAGATCAGTACAGTCCGTGACCCTCGCTGGCCCAGTAGGGTTATCTATACTCCTATCTGTATAGAAACCTGCTTCACAGGGGAGGAAGCAGGACTGGCGTAAAACTGGGACCCAATGGATGGAGGGTGGACTATGGCAAAGAAGTGACAAGCAATGTCTGCCAAGGGCCCTTTACCCTATGATGGTTCAGTGCACCCACAGGGTGAGGCACCAGTCTAAGACTCTATATGCTCCGTGGTGGATAAGTATTGAGTATCACTTCGATTCACTTTTGCTGCTGTCCATTTACGCAAGTATGTTTTTATATGCTTAGTACAATGTAGGGAGGGTAGTGAAAACCCTCATATATACACTCCGATGCCACTTTACCCCTTCCAGAGGTTGGAGATTGGCTAAGTATAGCTACCAAAGGTAAGTAGCTACGAACATGTGCTTGTGTGTGTGGACCTCTTTTCTGGGTAATCTGAACCCTATCCTGTAACTAAAGCAACTGTAAAGACCACAGCCAGGGATCGAGGAATATGTTAGTCCACTTATTCTAGAGACTAAAGTAATAATTCCTATTGGGGTAGTAATGTAGTTAAATGACAGCTCTAGGGATTAAAAGGCTTTTCACCTACTGAGGTTGTTTTTAGAATTGCCCCATGGATGAACATATACTTCCCTAAGGTTGTCCAGAGGTATCATAGAGAATTGGTGGGATCTCTAAAACCTGCAGATACATTTTTCTTAGATGCATAACCAAGTATCTGTTTTAGTTCCAGAACCTAAAGTAGCTAGAGCAGAGGACCTGCACCCAGGTGATGAGATGGTCCTGATGTGATTAACCTGAAGGGTCATCTTTTGAAGGGTCATCCCAAGTACATATCAACGTGTAGAAACTACAACGAGACTGTGACAGCTGAAGAAGAATGGTGCAGTACCCAGAGACTACAGAACATGAATCTGTGTATCTTGATGCTGCTATGGACATTATTACTCCTACCACTAATGGTTGCTGTGCCATATGGTGAGTTTTTTCTCCCTTGGCCCCAAGTGTAGATACCTCCATAATACATGGAAGAGCACTCTACATTTCAGTAGTCCAATCAAACCATAGACTTTTACACTCCTGACAGATTTTGTCTTTATTCCTGCTATATTCTACTTCAGATCTTCATCTGACTCTTGGATGCTGTCCAATCCTCATATACACATTTTTGGACACAAAGCATCTGTCACAACTGCTCTAAGCTATAGGACAATTGGACACTCTTGAATGAGTTTTGGAATAATAATAAATGAATGGCCATCTGCCTTTAAAAAGGAGCTCTGTGATTTATCTTCCAAGCTTTTATTACAAGAGTATATAGTGACAGCATTTAACTAATGTTGAAAAGCCCTAACTTTTCAGTGAACTCGTAACTGCTGCAAGCTGATGGGAATGAAAACAGCCATAATCACCTTAAAATCAGAGGACTGTCAGAGTTGGTTGGTGATATAGAGTTATGCTCATCAGTTAACTTGATCTTTAACACACTCTAAACTAGTCCCATCAGAGATCCCCATCAAAATGCATAGCATGCATTTTATGCCAGTCCTAAGCTGTCGTGACAGCTTTGAACCATGCAATTTTCCTAGTAGCATTTGTTTCTATAATGAGAAGGAGAAGTTTTTCCAAAATCTATGGTGGCCCGGTCCAATGGATTATCAAGAACTTTCAGTGCGGCTATTCCGGAATGTCTCCTGCCAGACCAAGAAATATATATAATTACAGAAAAGGGAGCATCATAATGTTGAAGACATCCCCTTCCATCTCTTCATCTGTCATAATGGAACTTCTTTTGCTTTGCACACCCTGAATCAACTTGTGGAGCTGGAGACATTCCTGTAAGTTCTTGAGATTCTCCTATCTAATTGGCTAGACATCCCTGTATCATCAATACCACCATCTCCTTTTTTGAACTGGTTAAATGCAAGCGTTCACTCTCTACAGTGTAAGAGTGTTTGCTTTAGGATATCTGACAAACTTGGGTGACTTTATAAGGAATCATCATCAAATTTTGCTCCCTATGTCTCCTCCCACAGTCCTTCCCCCTATAGATCTCAGACTTTGGGGAACCTCAGATGCTATGTATCACAAGACCCCGCTTGAGGTTTATTACTCCATTGTGGTCGTCCTGTATATCTACTGTAAAGCTTGCTTCTATTCCCAATGTGGACTGTTATGTAATGGAATAAAGTTATGTTATATATGTTATAAACTTATGTTACAATTTGCATATGCTTCCTGTCATAACCTCATACGATAAAAAAACTTTGAAAACAATATTACACTATAAACTATTTTATAAACAGTTACATTCAGTAATAGGCCCACATTAGCTCTGCACAATAATAACACTTTGTAGGTTACAAATAGTAGTATGGTGAGGCAATCTGTAATATGGGTTTGTAGGAGAATTTTATAGGAGTGTAAAAAAGACATCTTTAGTTTTCAATGTTTTGCTTAGTCTTTTATTTTAGAGGTCTCTGGTGCTTTGACGAGGACTATTTGACTATAAATAAAAGTTAAATTATAATGTAGTTATTGTCATTGTCTGACAAACACCATGCTGGCATTGTAGTATTACATTGATGTACCTATAATCATAATGGTATATCTATCGGTAAATATTTTTAGACAAATACAAAGCAAGAGAAAATATTGAGAGCATAATTTTCTTACTCTGTTAAATAAAATAAAGATCCCATTGTGTTCTATAAATGATAGCCACATTAAAAAACACACATTTCTCAGATTATTTTATTAAGTTAGAATGAAAGAGTAAAAATTTACTATCTGCTGTTAAAATGAGATAGTCTACTGTATTTCTAGCTTTCTGGCTTTTGCTATTTTCTTACCTGCTACAATTCATATATAAGTACTGTTTGTACTAGAAAGATTCATTTTCTATAATGTTACTTTGTATCTATTACCATTTTAGAGAATATTATTCTAGGTTAAGATAATGCCTGTGACTAATGGTATGTTACACATCAATGTACTGTATTCCCCATGTTTATGTTTTTTTTCAAACTTGCAGATTAAATAAAACTGAATTTTCTAATCACTTGCTCAGGAAATTAAAATATTTTTTTTAATCATTCTCAGCAAGAACACATTGCAAGAACACAGTGAAGAACACATTGCAGATGTTTGCGTACATCTGCTTACTTATCCGAAGACACGAGTGCTTAACGGTGTTCTTCACAATAGTATGTGAAGAACAATATGTGTGAAGAACAAATTGCAGATGTTTCCCTACATCTGATATGTGTTCTTCACACATATTGTTCTTCACATATTATTGTGAAGAACACCGTTCTGCACGTGTGTCTTCGTATAAGTTAGCAGATGTACGCGAACATCTGCAATGTGTTCTTCACTGTGTTCTTTCAATATGTTCTTTTAGTGAAAACATCTGTAAACATCTGCAATGTGTTCTTCAGTGTTCTTCTTTCAATGTGTTCTTTCAGTGAAAAATGCTCGAGTCTCCCATTGACTTCAATGGTGTTCGTTATTCAAGACGAGCACTCGAGCATCGGGAAAAGCTTGTCTCGAATAACGAGCATTCGAGCATTTTAGTGCTTGCTCCTCTCTACTGTATAGCTATTTTGCATTTGCTGTTGCATGGATGTTCTTACCATATATGCTCAAGTATAAGCTCAGGTTTTTAAAAAACCTGACTCACCTTATACTTCTGTGTATAAAAAAAATAAACGTGTATACTTACCCCCAGCAACATTTTCTCCTTGTGGCTTGCCTACTCCCTGCAGCTCTGGCATCCTGGCAGATGGGCTAGAGGCACAACTAGACATATCTCTACCTACACTGCTGGGAAACCAGAGCTGAAAGGAGAACAAGAACTGGAGAGGAGCAGAGGAAGCCAGGGTGAGCTCCAGAAGTGAGTGTCAGAAGTGAGTGTCAGAGGCAAGAACCAAGTTTATTATTTTTAAGGAGGACTCTGTTGCTGGATGTTAACCCCTTCCCGCCGCAGCCCTTTTTCGTTTTTGCATTTTAATTTTTCACTCCTCACCTTCAAAAATCTTTAACTTTTATATTTTTTGATGTACAGAGCTGATGTCATGGGGGAGGTTGTTAACAGTTTAACTGCTGCAATCGGTGTCTGTATTATATAGCTGACAGCCACTGTTTAGGGAGAGAGCTCAGCCCGTGAGCCCTCTACATACACTACCCGCAGTATCAGGACATTATAGTTTTGTCCTGGTGCCCGAAGGGGTTAATAGACATTTAAAAGCATGTTTTGTCCACTTAGTGCAAATTACACAGATCTTTTTTGTTTTTATTATCATTATTAATAAAATTCTTATTTTGTAATTTTCACATTTCATTTACACACAATAGTCAAAATGCACTCTAGTGCTAAACTTATCCAAAACTTGAACTGGCAGCAATCACAAAGAAATAGACTCTAAAATACCTAAATATACAGAAAAATTGGAGGATCCTACAAATGCCAACATTTATGACACAATCCTGGAAGATTTAGTTATTATTGTATGTCATGAGATTATACGTGACACCTCTCCCTAGTGTTGCATTAGAGTCAGCAAATAAGAGTTCTTCTTATGAAGAGTTTGCCAATTAAGGCTGCCTTGTAAGCGTATGGAGACTTTCCATTTTGTATTTGCAAATTTCCCTGGCGAGCATCAACTGGTATCCACGGCACTTATTGTCAAACTCTTCATAAGAGAACTTTTACTTCCTCACCCTAGTCAATAGCTTCTCACTTAACCAAACCCATTCCCTATGCTGTACTAAGGAGACCCAACCAGGTTGAAACACCGCTCTCTACAGTTGGGAATCTGCTCCTTCTGGAAAAGATGTTCCGGTTTTGCCTAATCTCACATTATGTTATAAGGTTTCTTGTAAGAAATGCTTGGTGTTAAGGGGGCTGCTTTTCAAGGTAGCAAAAGGAGGCATTGTTTTCCATTTCCCACCTTGGAAAACATATTTGCATATTTCTTAGTGTTGCAATACTATGCCTTCTATTTCCAGTGGAATCCTTTGACACAGTTCCCACCTCAAACACTAAAAATAACATCAAGATGGAGAATGCAATTGTAAGGCATTTACATTGCAAACACCGGCTTGAGTGCAGAGAAAGGGGAGGCAGGTTAGTTAATGTGACAGTTATGAGGGTGCAGACTCCATTGGAATGAAGTTATTGGGGTGCAGGCTAGAGAAAGAGCAGAGTGGTCTTGAGAAAGGGAGATGTGAATTGGCATGCCTAGTAATCAACATAGAAGTTCTTGATGTGAGAATGAGAGGGTTATGGGGTGAAAAAGAAAGAGACATGGGGGATAGGGTATGTAAGAAGAACAAAGTATAGTTGCATTCTGTAAAAAGAGGCTGACATTTGGTATGAAAAGAAGGACATGTAGGTGCTGGCAGTCTGAGAAGAAAAAGAGGGAACATTGGGGTTCAGGCTGTGTGGAAAGGAGGATGTACCCCTATCAAATCTGTCCTGGTATCTAACAATTGCAGTCATCCTCCACAGAGAGGTGGTTTTGGAGTGGATGAGGATTCATGTTTTCTGCTTCTCTGACACTGTCGAATTAGCAGCAGCCAGTGTTAGAGAAGCTGCTGTGTATGTGCACAGTGTGATCTGCTGCTATGCTTTTGGATCCTGTCAGCTATGCTTGCCACAAAACACAGCTGATAGGAACTAGAATTACTAGATGAGGGAATAACAAGTTGGGGATAGGTAAGTATAGAAATCACTGTGTAACACATTTATTAACTCTATGCAACAAGCATATTACATAGCAGTAACCCCTAGGTAGCAAGCATGTTACATAGCAGTAGCCCCTAGGCAGCAGGCATGTTGCATGGTAGTAGCCCCCAGGCAATGGGAATGTTACATAGCAGTGGTTCATAGATGGAAAGCATATTCTAAAGATGTAGCCATCTAGGTAACTGGTATAGAGTATACAGGATGTATATAGCATGCTTGTATTCTAGGGTTAATAATTGTATGCCACATGCATCCCTTCTCTACACTGTCTTACGAAGCAGTGCAGAGGTACGCATATTGCGTATTGGGTTTGCCTACCTCCGCACTACCTAGTAAGACAGAATCTGTGTTGTACTCTCTACAGAGCTGTGTGTTCATCAAATATGTTAGGTCCTTTTAAAAGATACACCAAAATAACTGGAATATCAACACAACACAGTCTCCAGCAAAATTGGGTTTAACCCTTTACCGCCGAGGCCCTTTTTCATTTTTGCATTTCCATTTTTCACTGCCCACCTTCAAAAATCTTTTTTATTTTGCCATCTTAAGCGCTGTTTGATGGCTTGTTTTATGCGCAACAAAATTCAACTAATAGTGACAGTATTTAATATTCTATGGCGTGTACTGGGAAGTGGAAAAAAAATCTAAATGCAGTGAAATTGGTGGAAAAACGTATTTGCAATATTTTCTTGTGGGCTTGGTTTTTAAGGCTTTCACTGTGCGTCCCAAATGATATGTACATTTTCATTCTTTAGGTCGGTACGATCATGGTGATACTAAAGTTTTATATCTTTTTTTGTGTTTTAATACATTTAGAAAAATCAAAACATTGGGGGACATGTATCATTATTTCTGCTAGTCAAATTGTCTCATTTTTGCGACTTCTGTCGTATTTGTGACTTGTCGTTTTTCAAGTACACCTTGGTCTGCACCTCGTGCAGTGTGCCTTATATATCTTAGTTTCCCAGATGTTCCGTGCTACTCTTCACTTATATATCACTTATGTATTCACTTTTTTTTGCTTATTTTTGCAACTTTTTAGGCGCAAATCTGCACCTGGTCCAGGGCAGGTGCAAAGGTAGGATTTATTTCATGGACTCTATTTTAACATGTAAATTGGAATTATTCCACATGATTTAAATGTTTAAAACTTTTGCCCAGTAACCTGTTTTTTGAAAACTCAGAGATTTTTGCATTTACATTTTTTTTTAAATTTATTGGTTACTTCTAAGGGTGCGATCACACGTTGTGTTGTAAAACCTATTACAACAGCATTTTCATTTACAAACTGCAATATAAACGTGAAATGTAAATGTTAACAGTAATGCAATTAGGCAAATCACCTCTCCTCAGCTGTTGTAATAGGTTTCAAAACGCAATTAAAACACAATGTGCGACCACAGCCTTAAAGGGAACCTGTCACCAGGAGACCCATTTTTAGCACTCCCCCAGTCCCCACAGAGCATAGTACATACACT